>CM055279.1:75240091-75959337 GCA_029237695.1 Conchocele bisecta | reverse complement strand
TTTGCATAATTATTCTACTGAATTTATTACATTATCGCAGCAAAATGGAATTGAATGTGGGTGGAATTTATAGTATAACAACAAACCAAAAATAAAAAGTTATTGGTGGTGCTTAAATATATGCTTATGACATTGCTAATATTTTAAACTTACATCATATCAACCAAATTCATTGGTGATGTAGATAGGTCGTTAAACAATTGTACATATAGAGGTGCATTGCTGAAAGCAATATCAGTTTATACCATATATGCAATCAATAGAAATAATAGTATATGACTATGATTGGTATAATACATATTTATTTCATGACATAAATGTGATATACGTATACAATACATACAATTGGATTAGAAAACAAGTTTTTACGCGTATGTGAATTGTGCTCCTGGAAAATTAGATTGTTTGAAAAGTGTGTAAAGAACAAATAGTGGACATCTCATGGAATATGTCTCAGTGGTCCATGTGTACCATGTGTCTGGTGGTCCTACAAAATGGCGTCATGGCAGCACGGACACGTACAGTTATTGAAGTTCTAGATATTTTATCATAAACATCATTATATATTTGAGCATATATTACTATTATTACTACGTCTGATGGGCTTAATATTTTTGTTCTTGAACTGAATGTTTACACAAGAATTTTGGCGCCGTTTCACTAAACTTCGTACGACTAAAATATGTGTAAGTGCCAAATTATGATTTCACATTAACAATTCAATAAATGTAAATCCATCAATTGAAATTTCCAGACTATACTAAATTTGCATTTGCGAACATTTTAGTCGTACGAAGCTTAATCAAACGGCCCCTGCGTTTGTATGGAATAAAGTAGTTGTTTACATGTGAAAATATGGTCATTAATTGACTTGACACGTAGTCTGTAAGACACACATTAATAGACATTAATGATTGTGTCAGGGTAATACTAAACTGTTATAGATGCACGGCATGTTCAGAATATATATTGTATGTACACAAATGCTTTCGAAAACACATTTAGTGACATTAAATATAATAAAAGTGTGCAATATTTATTTCATGGAAGATATGTATAGTTATGCTAACATTGTCAGTTGTATGTGACAGGAACATAGTATAGTGCAGTATGTTTTGATACACTTGATTGTGCAGGTAAGCTACATGGATATGTGTGACTCACAGGATTTGCAGCTGCTGTTATTTTGTATGTGTATGTTCAATCATTATCTGATATAGTACAGTAGGCTAAAAGTAATAAATGGTTGTAGTTCATACTTTATATTTATTATCAAATTGCATACGAGTGTACATTATTAATGAAAATGAAACTCATCCATAGGTGACATATATATTCACCGCAAGGCTAACACAATAACTGCGCTTTTCTTATAGCTGTTAGAATGTACAGTTTGGTATAAACATATATTATTAAATAATAATTTACATAATTGTTCGGTATACAAGCAGTGTAAAGAGGATTGGAACGAAAGATTGCTATCTTATAGAGTTCCTTCCGTGAACAAGGTAATTAGGGTCAATGGCGGACATAACTCTTACAAATCTAAAAAAAACGCAATGGTCTCACATGTCAGCCTGAGGCCCATTCGATGCAATAATGGCAGATACAGTATGATTTTTGATAATAATATAGAAAAACAATAATAATAATAAAAAATGGCTTTGAGCTAGATTTCAGCTTTAAAAAAAAAACAGAAAACAAAGAAATACGAGGATGAGAAAGATAACGACACCTAACTAAAACGATGGACAAAGAAAATGGTGGAATAGTGAAAGAATTATACACTTATTTAATTCCTATACTGAACATTGTATGCCTACTGAGTGGGCATGTACCTTTAAGGTCATCGGTCAGTGACCAGTGTCTTACTGATTGATTGATTGATTGATTGATTGAGCTCAATAAGTGTTCCAGCGGCGGAAGTGAGGGCTTGTGGTATATGCGGCCCGTGTAGCCCGAGATCAGCTTACGCATTTGCGCAGTCTGATCAGAGGCTACACTGTTCGCCATTCCGCCATCCAGTTTCCTAAGCCTTGCCAGATATTTTTTCCCATTCACGGCACAAACCTACTATTCTCTTTATACTGCTTCTGAGTAACTGACTAAATCATTAGACCTATGAAAAACATGCGGGCAACGGTCCAGAAAAAAACTACTGTCTGCTTCACGAAACCTGCCCAAATTTTACGGTTATATAAACAATGCAAAAACAATATTTGTTTCGATTATATTAAATTGTAGCAAACTTTAAGAATGAGCCTTCTTTTCATTTCTTGAAATTTGGTGAAATATTTATTTTATTGCGAAAACACAATTTGCCCATGTTCATAGAGTGATTATGTCTATGGAGATTTAACATGGGGACATTTTTAGAATTTTAAAAATACTGGACTGATTTTCAAAATGTAACCTTTGTTTTCTTAGTTAATTCATTTCCATGCTATCTAGTCAGGTTTCGGAGTCAATTTCCAAGACATTTGTCGTAATAAAATCAATATTTGACAAAATTTCACGAAATAAAAAGAAGGCTCATTCGATAAAATTTAATATTATAAAAAAATAATATTGTTTTTGCATTTTTATATGGCCGAAAAATTTGGGCAGGTTTCGTGAAACAGACATTAGGTAGGGACAGTAGGCTTTTTTTTTAAAATTACACTAGACATCTGTAAGTCCCAATATGGTGGAATATGTTCACTATTTGGTACTTATTTATTCCGACAGCAATTCGTATAGGAGGCATCAAGTGTCAAAAGCCAACTTTAATATTCGAAAATGATCATACAATCGAACCTCCACGAACGGCCACCTCTCTACAACAACACCCTCTCTATAACAGCCGCTATTTTATATCCCAAAATGGATGATTTCTCAGTAACTAACCCTTAGCCTGCTGAACACAAAAAGTCTCAATAAAAACATGTTTTAGAACAGCATTTTAGAATCATTTCCATTGGAAATTATTCTAAAATGTTGCCAAAGCATGTTTTCATGAGAATTATCGAAGAAAAAAAAATAAAATACGGGCGATAAAGTTTAATTCAGCATTAACCTCCCTACAACGGCCACCTCTCTACAACCGCCAGTTTTGCGTCTTCCAATGGGTGGCTGTTGTAGAGAGGTTTCACTGTATATTGTATTTGTTAAGGGAGGGTCTTGTTTCCAGCACCACAATATTTTTGAGACCTTATCAAACTGCAGGAGTGTACGGAGCCCCGCACGGGACATGCATTTTTTTTTATTAATTCGTTCCCTCGAAATAACAATTCGTTCCCTCAATTTAACAATTCATTACATCGAATCAACAATTCGTTCCCATGAAATGACAATTCGTTCCCTCAATTTAACAATTCGTTACATCGAATCAACAATTCGTTCCCATGAAATAACAATTCGTTCCCTCAATTTAACAATTCGTTACATCGAATCAACAATTCGTTCCCATGAAATGACAATTCGTTCCCTCAATTTAACAATTCGTTACATCGAATCAACAATTCGTTCCCATGAAATGACAATTCGTTCCCTCAATTTAGCAATTCGTTCCATCGAATTAACAATTCGTTCCCACGATATAACAATTCATTCCCACGAATTAACAATTCGTTCCCGTGGGAACGAATTGTTAAATTGAGGGAACGAATTGTTAATTAGTGGGAACGAATTGCTAATTGTTAATTCGTGGGAACGAATTGCTAAATTGAGGGAATGAGTTGTTATTTCGTGGGAACTAATAAAACAAGAATTATACGTCCCCTGCGGGGCTCCGTAGAATTGCTCCACTAGAGTCCAATGACACAGTATACATATATTGATCCACAAGATCTTCGTTTTGGCCATGCGAAGCAAACGTCAGTGTGATTATTCATATTTGACATTGTTCTGTGTGCACAAAGCAAAGATCAAGGCATTGTGTATATATTTTGCATTGTCATTATAATTATACTCATCATGGTAACTGGCGCATAATGGCTATGTAACGCAGCATGCACCATGCTGCGATGCAGAGTCATCGCGGACGGTGCACGTGTTTGAGGCATGTAAATATGCGTAAACGTATGTCATTGTCCATTAGTTTTGTAGATATGTTGCACGTATTTATGTTCTATCATTGTATTGCACTCTTCATGATTATGGAGGTTTAAAAGAATATATCTATTTATCTATGTTTATTACCAAGATCAAGTAGCGAATGTATTCATACACTATCCAGTGACATATCTCAAGTGTTTTTGTGAAATGCTTATTTAGAGGTACCATCCATCCAGCCACTTCAAGGTAGCTCTAAGTAATGGTGTGTTATATATCGAAGCGTCCTGGTGCCAATGCTAAAATATTTTTATCTCCTAATTTACTAAGTCCTAATTAGCAGATAATAAGTCCTAATTAGAAGATAGTAGCTTCAAATTAGGAGACAAATTAATTTGTAGCATCGACACAGATAGTAAGTCCTAATTAGGACGTAATATGTCCTAATTAGGACGTATTATCTCCTAATTAGGAGTTACGGTCTCCTAATTAGGACTTACTATCTCCTAATTAGGACTTACTGTCTGTGTCGATGCTAAAACATAACTTGTCTAATTAGGAGGTACATATACTTTAGCATTGGCACTAGGACGCTTCCATAGTTTTACGTGTGATCGTCAATCGTACTAATATGAGTGCCCTATGTTATAATTTCTAAAACTTATATACATGTACATGTGACACAACTACTAATTCATAAAACCTCCTATACAATACTACTGTCTGTTCCACGTTTTTCTGCCGACGAACTTTTAGCTATTAAAACACATTAAATCTAAAATATATTTAGAAGTAAGTACTTTTTCATCAATAACAAAAAGGTCACACTCCCGCCAAAAAAAAAAAGATTTAATGAAATTCCATCAAATATTGATTTTATTGCGAAACAACGATTTTCCTAAGGGAAATTGACATGGGGAGTCAATTTCCAAATATTTTCGTTTTTTGATTCTGGAAATTGACTCCGAAACCTGGCGAGATAGCTTGAAAATGATGTAACTAAGAAAACAAAAGTTAGATTTTGAAAATCGGTCCACAAATAAAAAAATATTTAAAAAAAATCTGTTTTTATCCCCCATGTTAAATTCCTATAGGAAAATCGTTTCTTCGCAATAAAATCAATATTTGATGGAATTTCATAAAAAAAACTTTTTTGGGGAGGGTGACTTTTATTATTGATGAAAACGTACCTACAATTAAATATTATTTAGATTTAACGTGTTTAATAGACAACAGTTCGTCGGCAGCAAAACGTGGAACAGACAGTAATCGTTTATTCAGCCAGGTACCATGACATGACAATATGTGGTATAAAACATAATATGATAACACAATGGTGATGGATTTAACCAAAATTGATTACATTGTATATTCCTTACAGGTATTTCATGAAAGAATCGACATGTTTCCAACATGATTAGGTGATTGTAAACTAGGTTTATCTCATGTTATTGTCTGTATCTCAACTACAACATAGCGAAGTATGAATGTCAACGCCCTGCGGATTATTGCAATATTGTGCGCGAATTGGAAACTTTCTTCCGCACATTTTTACTCTACTGTAGCTGTACTGTCCTGTATAGCCGTATATAGCATACGTATTGCCAATGAAACGGAAAACGTGCAGCTGTCCATATATGTGGATTATGGCTTTGCGACCAGTGTAGATCCAGATCAGCCTGTGCATCCGCACAGTCTGATCAGGATCTGCACTGTTCGCCATTCCACCGAGGAAACACCCGTTACGCTAATAACAAGCAATATAGATCATTATCAGGCTACAAGAGTCTGCTAGTTTTGATCTGGAGCTACATACACTGATCTCAAATCCAATAAGCCCCATTTCTCCAGTCACAGCCTGTTATTGCCCACATGTATCTAAACCGTTGTCAACTCACAAACGCACCTATATAGCAATTCCACGAAGTATTTGGGTTCCACGAATTCGCCATTGTGTGGCATACGAGACAAGCCATTTGATTTCGTACCTAAGAAGTAGTGCGATTTTTTTTTCATGAAAAATGTTTACAAAAATAGTGATATGTTTTGGTAAATGACATCGAAAGTTTACGAAATGTTCATAGTAAATGTCGAATAGCTTATAATTCCGCATTTGCTTTGGACATTTCGTCAACTTTCGACGTCATTTCGTGAAACTATGGTAAATGTTGTATAAAGATTACTTGGCGCGTCTCATACAGTAGCGCGCCAGTGGTCCGCGGACTAATAGAAATGACTATTCCATTTGAGAGCAGTGTAGATCCCGATTTATCCCGTCAACACAGTGCGTATATGCCGTGAAACACGGTTCCGTGAAACATTTTTGATAGACCTAATCACTGCGTATGAATATGTGCGGTTGTCATATGTACGAGTCGATTCTCCGATTTTGAGGATGCGCATGGGGTTATTTTTTGCATTTTAAAGCTATTTGTAGTGTTGACGGGATAAAATAAATAGAATAGTAGGTTAGTGCCGTGAATGGAAAAAAGCCTCGCCCATCCCGTTTCCTAAGCCTTGCCATATATTTATTCCCATTCACGGCACTACATTGTAACTTAATATTCCCCACCGTTTCTAATGAGGAATCGTAGATAGCGGTTATTTTCCTTTGCAAATGTATTTATAGATAGCCGGTCCTATGTGTTATGTTAGCGTTTACATCTGTGCAGTCTGATTTGAGTCTACACTGTCTGCAATAAACTGAATAAGTCCTCACAATAAACCAATCGATAATGATCAAATGTATGTAGTATATTGTTTCCAGGTTTTGTATTCAGTATTCAGATGCAACAGGTTTTGCATGTACATATCCAAGGTGCATGATCACGCGGTTACCACAACAACAACAACAACAACAACGTCTGAAAATGTGATTTTCTCCAAACTGTGAAAACTGCAATTGAGCTTATGTATAAGTTATAGTTCACATATTGAACTTTTAATAAATTAATTTCTTAGCGAAATTAATTTATTAAAAATTCAATATGTCAACTATAACGTACTTATTGTTTACTAGTCCAGTCGCGAAGCTCCGCCCCTAACAGTTATTTCAATCGCTATACTAGCATTTGATTGGCGGTGTGTGTATGGGCGGTAATATGCTTTGCGTCTCGTGAACTGATGACAACAAGGCATAATATCAGTTGTAAATATAGCGGCTGAACATGTAATTATTAATTTAATTATTATTATTATTAACAAGCGATGTAGATCTTTATCAGGCTACAGGAGTGTGCTTTGTAAACAGAAGCTACACTGATCATAAATGCCACTCCGTTACTCCAGTCACAGCCACATATGAGGCACGCCATGATATTTTGCGTAATTTCATGAAATGGGTTTACAAAATTTATAATAGTTTGCATAAATAAACTCAAAAGATAATGAAATGTGTACCTTCGGGCATCTGCGTAATTTCGTTACACATGTTTACAAAATTTACATTATTTTTCATAAATAAAGTCAAAAGTACTTGCGGAATATAATTTGTTTCAAACTTTTGACGTCATTTACGGAAAATAATGTAAATTTTGTAGACGTATTTCATGAACTTACGCAAATGCCCGAAGGTACAAAATCCCATGACGCGCCTCATATTTTAAACCGTTCCAGGTAACTAGTCCGTCATAGGTAAAGAGCAGTTGTTGATTACAATTTATCCCGTCAACACAGTGCGTATGTGCCGTGAAACACGGTGCCGTGAAACATTTTTGATATCCTGTCAATACTATTTTTGCATTTTACAGCCATTTGTAGGTGTGGCGCGGCACGGAAACGGGATGTGCTCGGCAGAGCCTCGCCCATCCCGTTTCCTGAGCCTTGTCAGATATTTTTTCCCATTCACGGCACTAACCTACTATTCTCTATATTATGAGCGCGATGTCTTCACCGATCATGAAAGGCGTAGTGTTAATCTGCTGTGAGTGTAAGTTTATTTTGAGCAATATAGAGCTTTTCAAGTTTTCATTTGATATGATATTTATGTACGGAAGCCCATTAGGGCCACTTCACTTTTTTTTCATTTCCATGTATTCAAGATGTTTTCTTGAATTTTCAAGTTCTTTTCTTGAATTTTCAAAGAACTTGAAAATTCAAGAAAACAGCTTGAAAACAAGATGTTTTCTTGAATTTTCAAGTTCTTTTCTTGAATTTTCAAGATCTTTTCTTGAATTTTCAAGATCGTTTCTTGCATTTTCAAGAAAAGATCTTGAAAATTCAAGAAAAGAACTTGAAAATTCAAGAAAACATCTTGAAAATTCAAGAAAAGATCGCGAAAATTCAAGAAAAGATAAAAAAAAAGTGAAGTGGCCCTAATGGGCTTCCGTATTTATGATACGAGAAACGCACAATTTATGTACGGAGCCTCTGACGAGGTGAAATCTGACGAATTTCATTAATCTCGAGATTCTGTTTAACGCATGAACACTTCATTTCAGATTTCAGATACGTTTCAGTGAGCAGAGCTAGTGGAAAACATCGACATTAAACAGTGTTAACACTAGCAATGCAGCTATTGTAAATGTGTCATGTATATTTGATTCATATTACCAAACAGGAGCATTACTTCTAACAATTGCAGTATTGTCTGTTTCACGTTAACCTACCCGATTTTCACGTTTATTTAAACACCCTAAAACTCAATATTTTATTTTGCATAAAATAATTGTTCACCAAAAAATTTAGCGATGAGCAGGATTGTAATGTTAAAATGTCACGTTCGATCAGACTTTCGACATTTTCCAAGTATCAGACTGCGGAGCCCCGCAGGGGACATGGATTATTTTTATTAAATCGTTCCCTCGAATTAACAATTCGTTCCCACGATATACCAATTCGTTCCCACAAATTAACAATTCGTTCCCGTGGTATTGTTAAATTGAGGGAATGAATTGTTAATTCTTGGGTACGAATTGCTAAATTGAGGAAACGAATTGTTATTTCGTGGGAACGAATTAATAAAAAAAATTCTACGTCCCCTATGGGGCTCCGTAGAATACACTATGTGGGTCTTATTGATGCTTAGAGGTCCACCACCACCATTGATGTTTCCTATATAAATTAACCAATGACCACTCATTTTGCTATTCTCTGCAACTTTCATTTTTCGTATGGATGCTGTGGGACATATTTTCCCATAGCTTGCATTCCTCTTTGGATAATCACAATTAAAATGTAGGTCTAATTATTGTTAAAGGTACATGCCCACACAGGGGACGTAGAATTTTTTTTTTATTAATTCGTTCCCACGAAATAACAATTCGTGGGAACGATTGGTGTATCGTGGGAACGAATTGTTAATTCGAGGGAATGAATTGTAAAATCGTTGGAACGAATTGTTGATTCGTGGGAACGAATTCTTAATCCGAGGGAACGAATTGTAAAATAGTTGGAACGAATTGTAAATAGAGGGAACGAATTGTTAAATTGAAGGAACGAATTGTTATTTCGTTGGAACGAGTAATATAAGAAAATCCATGTCAGATGAGGTGCTCCGTAGTATTCAGCTATGTGGAGAATAATTAGTTCAGGATATGATTCCTTAAATATTGTTGTGAAATAACCCAGGTGGTGGGATATTATATTATGGTCAGTTTAGGTACACGCCAGTCTGTTGCAGTTGCCTGTGGTGTAAAGGCAATAAAGGTGTATTACTGTAAAAGTATTACAATAATATGATATAATACCTCACAGTGAAGTTATACTTACTTGGAAGGCTTAATGCACTTGGCACAAAGCGTGAGTTATAAGTACCTGTCCGTTCATGTCGGTGTCTAGTGCAAGAAAGAGAGCGATATAGGAAACGGGCAACCAATTGATTTCCCATAGACCCACATTCACACAAACATGACAATCACAAACTACCTGCGACAAAATCAATTGTGTTACTTCCATTCCTGGAGTCAATGGCCTAAGCCGGTTCCATATCCATGCCAAACACGGGGTCATGCGGTGATTTCCATGAGTTATTTCCCCGTTTTGACGGAACCGTCTACTTTCACTTTCGAAATCTCTATCTCACCCCCACATCAAGTCGCACACAAAAAAATTAACCTGCATGTGTAGAGCATGCAAATAATATAATAAAATGTTTCACACAAACATACCTTTCTTGCAGCGTCTATTGTATTTATCTCTCTGTCATAATAATAACAATCAATGCGGTTGTCCTGAGAATTTACTCCGTGTTGCTAAGCTGCACCAGGACTGGTTTACCATCTATATTATTCATAAGTTGACTGTGTCCTATAGAAGGAGATAATTTTCTGATTTTGTATTAATTATAACAAGTATTCATTAACTTTCATCGAAATATGTTTTGGGTAAGTACTTGAGTAAGTAATTGATTGGGTCAGTACGGTGTGAGTCGCGACATATTTAGTATTTCGCGACAACCCTCAAACAAGCATAGAAGTTTTAACGATTTCATGATTTCCGTTGGTCCACTAATGATGCCCTGTTAAACGAATAACCGCATAAATGCTTTACGCAATGACACTTACTCATTGAGTCGAACACTGTTACACACAACTGATTGCTTATCGTTATCAGGCTACGGGAGTATGCTAATTTTGATCTGAAGCTACATACACTGAGCTCAAATCACATAAGCCCCATTTCTCCAATCACAGCCACAAGATAGATGTTTATTCAAAATAAAACACCTTAAGCCATATGGCACATGAAGCAATACGAAAATGGCATGCTATAAATCAAAACATAATATAGTGACAAAGACAACAGCAGGACTGGTGTAAATATAAGTAGAAAGTCGTTTAAGAATATTACCCGTGGTGGAATGCAACAATTGTGCTGGGGATTCAGAATGGCATTATAATCATGCTGAATTTACTGCACAACTACATCTTACATAATACCACAGACAAAACAATTAAGTTCATTTCTTTCACATACAAAACGTCAGGCATATGACCACAATTATGTAATAACTATGTGTGACAATAATTTGACCACTATTATCAGCATATACGTAAAATATCAAGCGTATCGAGTTAAATGAGTATTCACGTATATCGTGGGAAATTATACTGTTTGGTATATGTATAATCATTAGATGCGCTGGGAGAAGATGATCTCAATTATGTAAATATAAATTCTCGTTTCTAATATTGAACGCCTGATATAAATACATGCCTAAATTTTGACAGTTTTTGAATTTTCTGATTTTATTAGTTCTATAAACATAATCATGTTCGGTTTCCTCCAATAATAAGTATTTATATATGTTTTTCTAATATCTGTATACATGTTACATTCTATAATAAAGTGATATTCCTCTTCTAAGCAATGGCATAATGTGCATTTTCTGTTTTCTATCGCAGTTCTATTCCATTTACCGGCTTCTACCTCTAGGCGGTGAGATGATACTTTTAATCTCGAGAAAGCGTTACGAAATTTTGGTAGTGTGATGTCTTTCAAATAATACTGAAGTTTGAAGTCACATACCTGGCGATAGAATAATGCACGACTAGATTCGTTAAGACGTGTTTGTCATTCTTGTATATAGTTGCAAGTTAATCTTTGCTTGAACATTGATAAAAACGTATTGCCGACATCCTGACTTAGCCAAACATGAAAAAAGCCATAGCGTGCTAGCATTGTTTTGACAAGTGATGCCCAATTTGGTTTATTCGGAAACGTTTGTATGTCATCTAACATCGTATTATATATATGTTTGATATATTTATGGGGTTCTGACTCAATAATTTTAAACCAATACTTAATAATTATCATATATCTTCTAATAAGGAGTGGAGTTCTGCCAACTTCACCATAGACAAAATCGTTTTGAGTACATTTTTTCACCCCTAGTAAGTTTTTACAAAATTGCAAATGAACACGCTCAATTTGATTACCCGTTACAAAACCCCAAATTTCAGATCCATAATATAGAATGGGCTGAATTAATTTGTCAAATAATTGCAATCAGTGTATTATCAGTGAATTTGTATAAATATCTATTAAGCCTAAAATAGATTTTTGAGCTTGGCCAGATAAAAGCGATTGTGTTGCCGTGAAAGATCCACCTGTATTAAAAACTATACCGAGATATGTAAATTTACTCACTATTTCGATGATGGCGTTGTAATAGTAAAATTCTAAATTTCTTCGCAATGTTCCCCCTTTACTAAAAATGAGTATCTTAGTTTTTACAGTGTTGACCTTTAATTTCCATTTTATGCAGTATTTGTGTAGTAAGTTCAGGCCAGTTTGCATTCCACTTTCTGATTCTGCGAATATGACTATATCATCGGCATATAGAAGTATAAAAAGTTTTAGCATACCAATATCAATTCCTTCCAAACCACCCGTTTCAAATTCCAATTCAAGATCATTCACAAACATGCTGAATAAAAAGGGAGATAAACAATCACATTGACGTACGTCCAAGGTGCAAGAAAATTCATCGCTTAGCATTTTATTGTTCTTTACCCTCGATTTAACGTTACAGTACATGGATTTTATTACATTCAAAATTTTACCGCGAACTCCCATCTTTATTAATTTTGACCACAAATTGTCCCGCACTACATAATCAAAGGCTTTTGAAAAATCGACGAAAGCACAATACAACTTTTATCCGAGTTGATTATGTGCGAAATAAGACCATGATGTAAAATAAAAATGTTGTCTCTAGTACCCATTCCCTTTCTGAACCCTGCTTGAGCTTCAACGTAAACATGATAATCTTCTGCCCATGCGGATAGCCTATTGTTTAATACCCGCGTGAATAATTTTCCCAGTGTACTCAAAAGTGTTATAACCCTATAATTGTCCACATTATTTGCATTACCTTTTTTATGTAACGGGATAATGTGACCTTCTGTCCACGAATCTGGAAAATAGCCTATATCAAATATTTTATTAAATAGTGTAGTAATTATTGGTATTAAGACACGACTACCATGTATAAAGAATTCATTCAAAACCATGTCCGGCCCTCCACTACGACCCGCTTTTAATTGCGTAATAGCTGTATTTATCTCGTCACTAGTTATGATTGAGTCGAGTTCCGCGAACATTGTATGCAATTCATTATTTAAATATCTTTCAATGAAATGAATCACATCTTCATCCGGTGAAACATATCGGTCAGATGGATTATTAACGGCTTTAAAATAGTTCGTGAACGTATCTAGTGAAATAGTAGATGTACGGATGCCAACATATTGCTTTAACATATTCCAGTACATTTTTGCACTTTTGACACGAGCTTGCTCTAATATTTTCGTTTTCTGTAGATCATGCTGAAATTTATATTTCCGAATTATCGATTTGTAGACTGATTTAGATTTAACAATTTCCTGCCTATTTGATTCCGAGGTGTTGTTTCTATATATATTAAGTTTACGATAAAACGCGGTTTTTTTACTTTCATACTCATCATTAAACCATGTATTATCACTAGAATTAACTGGTCGGCTTTGCAATTCAACAGAAGAAGATACATTCCGTTTAAAAGTTGAACAAACATCATCAAAAATATTTTCGAAACTATCTAGACACGAATTTACGTCTACATCGACACTACATTCGTGAATTCTATTCGACAATACATGTAATTTATTGTGCATTTCATCAGAACTTAATTTTGCCTGATATTCCGTGCTCATAATTCCACACATATTGAAATTGTACATATGCACTACCACTTGTATCTGGTTCACTGGTTAATTTATTACAATGCAATGCGAATTTTATAGCACAGTGATCGGATAGGATATTCGGTCCACATACGTTAAACGATACAACATTATTAAACATATCAGGGGATGTAATGACATAATCAATAGCACTCCGTCCGTTGCTGCCAACATATGTGTACTCTCCGACGTCAGCGTCCGTACCAACACGGCCGTTTAATATACGTAAACCAGTCTGTTTGCACAGAGAAAGTAACGCAACGCCATTCTCATTGGGCTTAACGTTATCTTTTGAAAATCGTGGCAAAGAATTATCAGCAACATAATCGTCGGGTAGTACACGAATGTGCTCAACATTATCATATAATACAAAATCTGGATCATCAGCTGTACGCGCATTAAAATCGCCGCAAATCATGAAATTGCACTTACTGCTGGTTTTACTATCTATTTCTGTCATAAAATTTAATATTATGTCGAAAATATTTGTCTGGACCATCGTCTGTCTACTCGAGCCTATCGGTAATACATAGCACAAACACAAATCGTGATCTAGATTTAACAAATCCCCATTTAGTCTAAGCCATATTATATCGTCTTCATCTTTTTTAAACAGTACACCTGTAGCCTATTTCATCAACATTGCAAAGTATACTTTACTAGCAAAGTATACTTTGAGGGAGAAATCATTTATTTTTCCTGAAATGCATTATTTCATATAGAACTAACAAATGCATATATTTCATGATTAAAAGTATGCAGAATTATTATACTGAATTTATTACATTATCACAGCCAATTTGGCTGTGATAATGTAATAAATTCAGTATAAATAAAATTAATAAATTTATCATAAAATTGAAAATTTCTCCCTCAAAGTTACTAAAGTATACTTTGCAATGTTGATGAAATCGGCTACTGGTGTCATGTATACATCACGAACATAAACAAGATATAGTCATTCCACGAAGTCGACAAATCATGTATAGTATAGGGTTCCACGAAGTCGACAAATCATGTATTTAATAGGGTTCCACGAAGTCGACAAAGAAACAATTGTATAGATTTACCGTTTATCATGTTTATGACAGTCTCCATTCATATTGGACAAGGAAGTGTCCTACGAGACACGCAATGTCAGTTTGTACCTAAGACATTGTGCGATTTTTTAAGTTTAATAAATTTCAATAGCAAATGCTGAATAGCATATAATTCCGCATTTGCTTTGGACATTTAGTCAACTTTCGACGTCATTTAGTGAAAATATCGTAAATGTTGTAAATATTTGTTATGAGATTACATGGCGTGTCTCATACAGTAGCGCGCCAGTGGGCAGCGGACTAACATAACTGACTATTCCATTTGATAGTAGTGTACATCCTGATCACAAGACGGCCTCCCCCAACCGTGTCTAATGAGGGATCGTAGCTGGCGGGTTATTTCCCTTTGCAAATGTATTTATAGATAGCCGGTCTTATGTGTTATCTTAGCGTTTACATATGTGCAGTCTGATTTGAGTCTACACTGTCTGTAATAAACTGAATAATTGTATGTCCTAACAATAAACTAATCGATAATGATCAAATGTATGTAGTATATTGTTTCCAGGTTTCCGTAGTAAATCAAATTGTGTATTCAGTATTCGGATCTAACAGGTTTTGCATGTACATATACAAGGTGCACACTCACGTGGTTTCCACAACAACAACGTCTGAAAATGTGATTTACTCCAAACAGTGAACACTGCAATTGAACCTAGTTATAAGTTATAGTTCACATATTGAGTTTTTAATAAATTAATCTCTTAGCGAGCGCAAGCGGGCGATAATTATTCTTATTAAAAATTCAATATGTGAACTATAACGTACTTATTGTTTACCAGTCCAGTCGCGAAGCTCCGCCCCTAACAGTGATTTCAATCGCTATACTAGCATTTGATTGGCGGTGTGACACGAAGTGAGCGCGTCTGTGGGCGGTAATATGCTTTGCTGCTCGTGAACTGATGACAACAAGGCATACAATCAGTTATAAATATAGCGGCTGAACATTTAATGATTAATTCAATACATATTGGCGACAGCGTCGCAATATGTAATTAATTGAACACGAAATGCCTTTCTTTCATTGGTCGAGAAACTAGGGTAAACCACGAATGGATGTTAGGAGCCAAACTGTATGTTGAGTGGACAAATATCGTTGGACAAACACAACCTCAAGGAGGTATTTACTTACAAAAACAGGTCAAGTTCATAATGGTGAAAATGTAATACGCCCCGTTATGGTAATATATGACTCTTGTATTAAAGGTAAATGCCCACCCAGTAGGCACAAACTGTGTATAATTGTGTCACAATTCCACCAGTTTTAAAAATTACGAGTGCCCGCTATACAGATATAAACATTTCGTAATATTTATTTTACTGATAGTGACGCGCGGTGGTATCAGGCTATTTCATATGCAAATGAGGGATGCTATTCTTAATTATTTATACTAATTAAATGCGTCACCTGAACAAATAATATTTTCAGATTATAAAGTATGATCATTGCACATCAAACAATAACTACATAGAATATACAGTAATGTCCGTTAACATTTTAAGAAAACACGGTTATCGTCCCTGATATCAGTGTGGAAAGTTCCGTCTCATATAAAATGTATAATAATGCCAATCAATACGTGGTGTAATGGTGAATTAATGTTTGTTTTGCCAGAAAATGTCATATCTACAGAATATACAAAACTGTCTGTCTCCATATATGGTGTACCTACTGAGTGGGAATGTACCTTTAATATCAATGACTATTGTGAATACCAAATGCACCACACACTATCATAAAGTATAAAACTCGTTCGAAATGAATATTTATTGTGGACTTTTATTATTATTATTATTATGCGTTTTGTGACCAATGTAGATCCTGATCAGCCTGTGCACCCGCACAGTCTGATCAGGATCTTCACTGTTCGCAATCATATTAGTGAAACACCCGTCATGCTTCTAACAAGCGATACAGGTCGTTATCATGCTCCAGGAATGTTATATATAAACAGTAGCTACACTGATCATAAATCCCACTCCGTTACTCCAGTCACCGCCACATATGAGGCACGCCATGATAGTTTGAGAAATTTACAAAATTTATTAGAGGAATGAATGGCCTTTTTGTGGAATTTATCGGGGCATAAACTTGGAAAAGTCGCGGGAATACTGGACGAAGGCCGGAAGGCCTCGTCCAGTATTCCCGCGACTTTTCCAAGTTTACATCCCCGATAAATTCCACAAAAAAGCCATTCATTCCTTATAATTCCAGCATTTGAAATAAATTCATCAAGAAAATGTGTTTCTTTTCCGTTTTAACTGCGCCTCACGGTTACGGAAAGTAGTTCGGCGTGGGAGTTTACTTGGATATAAATTTTGGACAGAGACTTGCTACGGGCCAATCAAATGTTAAGGAATTGTGTAAATATTTTTGTGCTGGAATTATAATAGTTTGCATAAATGAACTAAAAAGTTTCTGAGTTCACGATTGAGAATCTACTCTGAAATGTGTGTCAACGTTTGACGTCATTTACGGAAAATAATGTAAATTTTGTAAACGTATTTCATGAAATTACGCAATTGCCCGAAGGTACAAAATCCCATGACGCGCCTCATATATAAACCCGTCCCAGGTAACCAATCCTTAGTAGCCGAATCGTAACCATTCATCCTAGTTGTTGAATATACTATTGTGAGCGCTATGTCTTCACCGATCATGAAGGGCGTATTGTTAATCTGCTGTGTGGGTAAGTTTATTTTGAGCAGAGATATATAAAGGTTTTCAAACGAATTTTCATTTGATATGATATTTATGAAACTTATGTACGGAGCCTTTCACGAGGTGCACTAAATGACTGACGAATTTAATAAATTTCTTATCAAATGGAAACGAGATTCTGTTCAACGCATGAAAACTTTGAGATTGCTGATACGTTTCAGTGAGCAGAGCTAGTTGAAAACATCGACATTAAATAGTGGTAACACTAGCAATACAACTATTGTTTATTTTAAGCATTTTCATAATGTGATTCCTTTGTATATTAACATCCGTTTCTGGTTTATTCAAGTGTTTTAATATAATTTTAGACAGGCGAAGAAACATTTCATTTGTGCTTCTTTGTAGTGTCACGATTAGCGGCAGCTATGCAACATGGGACGTAAGAAAGAGATAAAAACGTTAGCGGTTATCGTTGCCATTGCTTGTTTTAACCAGGATAAGCGCGGTGGCAACGGCAACTGCGTTGGTTTATTTCTTTTTTGCTTGATATTTGTTTCTTAATATACAAAACAAAAAGAAATAAAAATAAAAATTAAATATTCATTTGTTACGAGTACGGTGCACACACATGGATGCATATGTGTCCCGTGTCAGAGAACGGCTGTAGCATGGCATCGCAGTTATTACCGATCCTGTGAAATGTGTCCATTGAGGAGCAGCAGTTTTCTGACACCGTGTGTTGACTGTGTTAACTCTATTGCACGAGTATATACGCATATGCATGTTTTTCCATGAATCTGTGTATATATAATCAGTATTATATGTGCATGCAGCTTTGTGATGTGTGACAAAAATTGCTTTTGAAATACAGTGAGCTTATTTCTTAGTGTTTTATGAACTGGATAACTTTACTGGTCATTTACAGAGTATTGATATTCGTGATCATTTTATTCATCTCATGTAATTCTTATTGCATGGCAATTGTGCATGTGCCTGCATTTTATTATTGTATGTAATTTATGTTGTACAGTTGATGAGACGTAAATAAACTATCTATATATCTGTATATTTGATTCATGTTACCAAACGGGAGCATTACTTCTAACAATTGCAGTATTGTCTGTTTCACAGATTGCCCGATTGTCACGCCTATTTAAAACACCCTAAAACTCATTTTTCAGCAAAATTTAGGGATGAGCCATCTTTTTATTTTTCGAAATTCGGTCCTATAGTGAAGTAATGGCCGTAAATCAAGAATTTGAATGCAGGGTTGTAATGTTAAAATATCACGTGCGATCAGATTGTTGACATTTGTATAGTATTAGTTAACAATTCGTTCCCTCGAATTAACAATTCGTTCCCATGATATAACAATTCGTTCACGCGAATTAACAATTCGTCCCCGTGGGATATTAATGTAGCATTTACATAAGTTTGCAGCATATGCTTTGGGATTAGTTTGTAAGTCGGAGCATGTTGATCATGTGAGGCGGTTTCAATTCCAGCCGCTGACATTTTGCGTCACCACCAGGGTTGTCACAGGACATTGAATTTATCTTTCTTAAAGGTGCATGCCCACTCAGTAGGCACAAACTGTTCTTTATAAGAATTAAATAAGTGTATAATTGTGTCACTATTCCACCAGTTCTAAAAATTACGAGTGCCCACTATGCAGATATATTCATTTAGTAATATTTATTTTACTGATAGTAACGTGCGGTGGTATCAGAATGTTTTCATATGCAAATGGGGCATGATATTTTTTTATTATTTATGCTAATTAAATGCGTCACCGGAACAATTGCGCATCAAAATATAAATACAGAGAATAAATAGTAATATCAGTTAACATTTTAAGGAAACACAGTTATCGCCCCTGATATCAGTGTCGAAATTTAAGTCTGATATAAAATGTAGAATAATGCCAATCAATATGTGGTGTAATGGTGAATACATGTTTATTTTGCCATGTCTCAGATGATTTCTATGATAGAAAGCACATTTTGTGATTACTGATTGGGCATGTACCTTTAACAATAATTAAACCTACATTTTAATTGTGAAGGCTATGGGAAAATATATCCCACAACATCCATACGAAAAATGAAAGTTGCAGAGAATAGCAAAATGTGTGGTCATTGGTTAGTTTATATAGGAAACATCAATGGTGGACCTCTACGCATCAATAAGACCCACATAGTGTATTTTACGAAGCCCCACAGAGGACGTAGAATTTGTTTTTATTATTATTATTAATTCGTTCACACGAAATAACAATTCGTTACCTCAATTTAACAATTCGTTCTTTCAATTTAGCAATTCTTTCCCACGAAATAACAATTCGTTCCACGAACGAATTGTTAATTCGTGGGAACGAATTGGTATATCGTTGGAACGAATTATTAATTTGAGGGAACAAATTGTTAAATTGAGGGAACAAATTGTCATTTCATGGGAACGAATTGTTAATTCGAGGGAACGAATTGTAAAATTGTGGGAACTAATTGTTAATTCGAGGGAACGAATTGTTCATTCGAGGGAAGGAATTGTAAAATCGTGAGAACGAATTGTTAATTCGTGGCAACAAATTGGTATATCGTGGGAACGAATTGTTAATTCGAGGGAACAAATTGTTAAATAGAGGGAACAAATTGTCATTTCGTGGAAACAAATTGTTATTTCGAGGGAACGAATTGTAAAATTGTGGGAACGAATTTTCAATTCAAGGGAACCAATTGTAAAATCGTGGGAACGAATTGTTAATTTGAGGGAACGAATTGTTAATTCGTGAGAGCGAATTGTAAAATCGTGGGAACGAATTGTTAATTTGAGGCAACGAAGTGTTAATTCGAGGGTACGTATTGTAAAGTCGAGGGAACGAATTGGTATATTGTGAGAACGAATTGATAATTCGAGGGAACGAATTGATAAATTGAGGGAACGAATTGTCATTTCGTGGGAATGAATTGTTAATTCGAGGGAACGAATTGTAAAATCGTAGGAACGAATTGTTAATTCGAGGGAACTAATTGCAAAAACGTGGGAACGAATTGTTGGTTGCAGGTAACGAAGTGTTAATTCGAGGGTACGAATTGTACAGTCGAGGAAACGAATTCGTATATCGTGAGAACGAATTGTTAATTCGAGGGAACGAATTGTTAAATTGAGGGAACGAATTGTCATTTCGTGGGAACGAATTGTTAATTCGAGAGAACGAATTGTTAATTCGAGGGAACGAACTGTAAATTTGTGTGAACAAATTGTTAAATTGAGGGAACGAATTGTTATTTCGTGGGAACGAATCAATAACAAAAAAGTCCATGTTCCCTGCGGCGCTCCGTAGTATTCTGCTCTGTGGAGAATAATTAGTTCAGGAATATGATCCCTTAAATATGTCGATACAGCGAGAAGAAAAGGAATTGGATCAATAGAGAATAGTAGGTTAGTGCCGTGAATGGGAAAAAATATCTGGCAAGGCTTAGGAAACGGGATGGGCGAGGCTCTGCCGAGCACATCCCGTTTCCGTGCCGCGCCAGATATTTTTCCCATTCACAGCTATTCTATTTATCCCGTCAAGATGACAAATAGCTTTAAAATGCAAGAAATAACCCCAGCCGCATCTCCAAGTCGTAGTGACAGGATATCAAAAATGTTTCACGGCACCGCGTTTCCTTTGTCCAAACGTGTACTGGCGCGCATGTCCACCATACGAGCAAATGCCTAGGGCCAATGTATATACAACACCACCATTACACAGACCATACTACATTGTAATGCCAAAAGATAAAGCCAAAAAGCAGAAAAAGCGGAAAAGTAGTGGTCCAGTGTCACCAGCTTCCCCATCTGACCTACTGATTGACAAGAAGTGTAGATTGGAGCTACGGCTGGGACACGATACTCTGTTTCCTGACATTGACCTCGGACACGTCGTTCTGTACAGTGGACGAACCACTCAGTGAGCCATGCAATGACCCCACCTCATCTGCAACATCATCTGAAACAATGCCGCTGTCCCACCAGGAAATAGTTGACATTGCCAAAGAACTAAAAGCCCTAGTGACAGACAACCTTCGTACAGGAATACAATCCCAAATTAAAGAATTTATTGATGAGGAAGTGAAACCTATGCGAGAATCAATAAAAGCATTAAGAACCGAGAACAGTTCCCTACACGAAAAGGTCAATGAGCTCGAGCTCGACCTCGATAGACAAGAGCAGTACTCGCGTCGTTACTGTCTGCGTATTAGCGGCGTTCTGGGAGATTCCGGTGATCCCTCTGAAGATACAGACGCCAAACTCCTACTGATGGCAGAGAAGGCCAACATCCCGCTGCAACCATGCGATATCGATAAGTCGCACCGACTTGGGAAGCCCCGAGATGAGTACAACAGGACCGTGATCGTGAAGTTCTCTAACTCCAAAGCCAGAGACAGGGTGTTCGCGGCCAGGAAATCGGTCGGTAACGTGTACATAAACGAGGACTTAACCCGTTATAGACAAAACCTCGCTTACGAAGCGAGAAACCTCGTCAGGGCCAAGAAATTAGAAGTATCATGGATTGGCCGAGGTGGTGTCGTGTTCGCGAAATTCAGCGGGGGAGACAGGTTCCAGATAAACTCGAAACGCGATCTAACCCTCGTGAGCGATGGCACAGCTCCTGGCAGCAAATGACATTAACTTATCATCCACCATTGTGTTCCCATTTACCAGCTACAAGTATTTACATGTACATGCAACAATAATGTAAATATGACCAAATATCTTACCTATCACAAACCAGGGTAAACAACTGAATCGACATCATTACCAATCCGCTCAGTGGTAAATCACTCAGTTATACTTTGATAACCAGCTTAATAATAATTTAACCCTGATCTAATCAGTGTCCACCTTGTGTTACAAAATGTCACGTGTCGCACGAACCTAACTCAAAGCTGCAATAGTTCCCTAATTGGGCAGTTTTCGGCCGAATATTCCTACACCACACTCGATAAACCTATTCCCGATATGTACGTTCAACCTGAGGGCAGAGCGGGGATAGTCTCGCCGTGAAACTGGACATATAAATTTGCATCTACACCCCAGCTGCACATCACATTGCACAAACCGTGTACTTATTATGACCAACATTACAGACCCGTGAGTGTCCTGTCGGCAATGATCGTATGCCTTGACCAGACAGCGCAGCTGCGCGGGCTGATCAGGGACTATATATGCCTCAGGTAGCCCAGGGTATGTCATCTCTGTCGTATTAGGGCAAACTATAATATTGTAAATACTCGTCAATACTTGTACACGATAACTGGTACATTATGACATTGACACTACCTGTCACTAGGGGTTACGTATACATGTACACTAACACTGTATGACTATATACATTTTGCAAAAGCCAAAAACATTGGTCTGTGATGGACAAGCGAACAGAGTAGGCCGCGATCTGACTTCGCTAACGCGCAGGCTGATCTGGGCCTACACTGACCTTATGTGATGTAACGTTTCTTTCTCGTGTAATACGTAACTGTCATGTCGCTCCGGTACGATTCTATTGTACTGTGAGAATTGGTACCTTGTGACCATAGCCCCTTACCTGCCGCCAGGTCAGGACCGGGTCAGTTGTGTACAATAATGTAGTACGATACATTTTACCACTGTCCCGAAACCACCAATACTACTCCATCAACATATTAGTGGATAGTATAGGCCCTGACCAGTTGCACAGGCTGATCGGAGACCAAAACCCGCCACAAAATGTCATGAAGTATTTATTTACTACTTAACCTCCTTACACTATGTGACCAGTATGAAGTAGATCCAGACTGTCCAGTGTCGACTTTTATGTAAAGTATTTTGTACCCGAGAACGCTGGTCGACGAGACTATGTAAGCCTGTTTTTTCGTATAATGACAAATTATAGTACTGTAATTACTCAATACCTGTACACGAGACCTGGTACCTTACGAGCTTCACACTATATGCCACTAGGGATTATAAGTATGTACGCACACTCACACTGTATGATTCTATACGTTTTGCCTAATGCATGAATATTGCCCCTTGCCTTACACACGAACAGGGTAGGCCTCGATCCGAGTGCGCCGACGCGCAGGCTGATCTGGGGCTACACTGATCGTATGTAGTACAACGTTCCTTTCTTCACGGTAACATGCATCTAAGCCCACCCTCTAGAAACATGATAGCCGTAATCGCTATTTAGCTCCGGTACGATTCACTGTGCTAAGAAATAGTACTTTATGACCATAGCCACTTATCTGGCACCAGATCAGAATAGAGTCAGTTATGCACAATCACATACTATGTCATGTCTTATTACGTTGCCGCAAAAATCAATACTACACCATCAAAAGATCAGTGGAGGGTGTAGGCCCTGACCAGTTGCGCAGATTAACCGGAGTCTGAATTCGCCACACATGTTATGAATTATTCTTACACTATGCTCGGCGAAAAGAGAAAGTTCACTGTGCCTATAACGATCATATCTATGAAATTAAACAGTTATTACACATTAATGAAAGTGAACTTTCTTTTTGTGCTCAATATATAAGACCAAAGCAGACCCAAACTGTCCAGTGTCGACCATTATGTAAAGTATTTTGTACCCGAGAACGCGGGACGACGAGACGATGTAAGCCTGTTTTTTCGTGTTAGGGCAAATCATAGTATTGTAAATACTCGTTAATACATGTGCACGAGAACTGGTACCTTACGACATTTACACCAGTGGTATACGTATGTACTACTTTGGGATACTTTCGGACAAGTAATGATGTCCTTCCCGCCTGTATGTTTACATGTATGCGTGTTTCTGTTATTTTATATTCCCTTACATGCCTATCAATTCGTCGACTAGCAGCCTGCTTACCGAGTGTACTCAATTGCATTTACCACATCGACACTATAATATCCCATACTATGTGCAATAGACTGGTCCCAACATACTGGACTTGCTTTTCCCATGTTCCAATCATCGCCCGTGTGCCCAATCGCTAGCGGTAAAATGGCTTACATTTAATCATGACAATACTGGACACCGACGGGTGAATACGCTTTCCTGTGGCGACTCTATATTGTCCTAAAGGAATTCCCGACTTTTTTTGAGCTGAAATAAAACTACACGCGCATGTCTGTCTGGGGTTCTCATATTTCGTTTTCGCTATGAGGACACCGGAGTGGCACACCCGTCCAACATTAGATAAGCTAACTTCCCATAACCGCGCTCCCCCAATCGAGGGAGAGCCGTTTCATTGGGTTGTTCGCTCAGCCGAGCACGGCCAACTTGCTCCTGATACGGACACGTTCGACCATTGTATGTCCACACTTATGTAGAAAGCTATGTAAAAACATTATTATTAAGTAGACATTTATAATACACGATAACTCGCGGTAGGTGGGCTGCTGGTGGCGAAAATGAAACGCATACTTCTTACAACTTAGTGTACTACCACGACCTTTTAGCAAATACCAGGTTCTCAGAAATTAATATAACAACATCAGAGACCCAATGGCGAACATGGCAGCTATGATCCTAACCATTTGGTACCTTGCTCATTCCCTAAGGTTACCCCAACTATACGTCCAACTCTCATATACGTCGAAAATCTGACCTCGTCATAATTGTGATACATGTACAACATATTCAATACTTGCATTTTGGCCCTCATGTACAGTTTCGTACGTCCGATACTTGAGAGCTAAATCCAGTTACTCATATTAACAGCATATCAAGACATATATCACTCCATGGTTTGTACCCTGTTGAACTGGTCTTCTGTAAATATTGAGCTCTGTTTCGGGAATTCCACTCATTTTGGACATCGGAAACTGAACCACTTAACCATGATAAACACAAACCTGGAATTTCTAGCCATCGTCACTGATTTATGCCTACACGTTGACTCGTTACACACATTGAGCACGTCCCCTTCCCCACCCATTTTTTTCGCATGTTTCTTAACTACATTATCGAGGTAATACACCTCGCATTGCATTCATATAAGCTGTGGTTTGTGCTTCGAAGAGTCCCCAAGTTCTTTCCGTGGGATGGGAGCTTGTCCCGGGGCGGGTTGTCCTGCGCTGCGCCCCCGTGTCGGTCTGTGTAATCTACATTTACATAATGTCAAACAACATAGACCCGATGCGGTGACGCCGTGCAGGCTCACGAATGAATAGTGCCTATAGAAATCAACTCCACACATATATTTACAAATCTTATTATCAGGTGACATACATCCCAACCCTGGTCATAGCTCGCATTCCGAACTATCCGATGAATCATCCAGCATCTCGACATCATCATATATAAATCTAATCAACGGGGCCCTTAGCATTATGCACTTGAACATACAAAGCATAACCAGCAAACTTGATATACTGGAAATCGAATCATAACCTTACGACGTCCTTGTTTTCACTGAAACATGGCTATCACAAACTACACCTAACGAAGATATATTAATTCCTAACTTTAATCCTCCATTCCGATGTGATAGACAAAACAGAATCGGCGGCGGAGTAGCAATATATGTTCGCGACTCATTCTTTGCAAAACAACGTAACGACCTTTCTATCAATGGCCTCGAATCACTTTGGATCGAGTTACATATTGACCACCGTAAATTACTACTAGGCGGCATATACAGACCACCCAACTCTAATAATACCGAATGGAATCCTCTAGAAGAGAGCATTGACCGTGCGTTTAACCAGCCGGCTGACAACATACTAGTCACAGGCGACTTTAATATTGATATTCTAAACGGCACTCCAAATAAAATCAATAGACTTATAACATCTTATGGCGCAGAGCAACTAATCACAACAGCAACTCACTTTATTGAACACTCCATCTCACTAATTGACCTGATGTTCGTTAAATACACCCAGCATGTCCTAACATCATTCGTTGCGGATCCGTTTATTCCGGATTTAATACGTTTCCACTGCCCAATTGCAACCGTCCTAAAATTTGATAAGCCTAAAATAACTGCTTATAAGAGGCACATTTGGCCATACGACAAAGGTGACTTTAATAAATATAGAGAATTTCTAGCAAACACAAACTGGGAATTCATTCATCAGTCAAATAACTTAGACAATGTGGCTAGCAAAATAACGGAAATCATCACGAACGCCGCTAAAAATTATATCCCAAACAAAATGGTGACCATAAGACCTAAAGACATACCATGGTTCAACTGCACTATACGTAGACTTATAAGGAAAAGAAATAGAATACATAAAAAGGCAAAAACTTCTAACAATGAACACACGTGGGCATGTTTCCGTAAAATACGAAATGAAGTAACCACCACCCTGCGTAAGTGCAAGGCCGAATATAAAACCAAATTGGTAGATAAAATTAATGATAATAACTTCAATGCAAAAAACTGGTTTAAACTGGCTAAGCAACTAACAAACAAGCGCAGCTCATCTTCACAAATCCCCTCGCTTTTTGAAAATGGATCTGAAGCTACGACTGATGCTCAAAAAACTGAAATCCTTAATTCTTATGTGTGTAAGCAATCATTACTGGATGACAGCAACACAGAATTACCTACACTTGACCAAGCACCACCATACTCCATTTCGACTATTTTTCTGACTCCCCAAGATGTACGTGGTGCCATATCCAACATCGACCCTTCTAAAGCATGTGGTCCCGACCCAATTAGCCCGCGCCTTCTTCGTGAAGGCTCCGAAGTCTTATCGCAGCCTCTAGCCACATACTTCAACCAGCTCATTGCATCTTCATATTTCCCTTCTACATGGAAACTAGCAAACGTAGTTCCGATATTTAAAAAGGCTGACCCATCGAATCCGCAGAACTACCGACCCATATCCCTACTAAGCTGTATTGGTAAACTTATGGAGCGATGCATTCACAAGCATTTATACAATTATATGACTGTCAATAACATTCTCACGCCTCTTCAATCAGGATTCATTAAAGGAGACTCGACGATCAACCAGCTAACATATATACACAACGATATCATCAAAGCATTGGATGACGGTAAAGAAGTCCGAGCCGTTTTCTGCGATATCTCAAAAGCATTTGATAGAGTCTGGCACCGCGGCCTTATAATGAAACTCTCCTCAATCGGAATGACCGGGAACCTTCTTTCCTGGTTTAAATCGTACCTAGCAGATAGAAAACAGCGAGTAGTACACTTAAACGCATCTTCCGAATGGTCTAATGTAACCGCCGGAGTTCCCCAATGATCCATTTTGGGCCCTTTAATCTTTCTTATCTACATTAACGATATAGTTCAAACTATCAACTCTAAAATTCGACTATTTACAGACGATACAAGCTTATACATCATTGTAGACGAACCATCAGAATCCGCAACACAACTAAATGCCGATCTCAACACAGTGCACCAATGGTCACAAAACTGGTTAGTAACATTTAATCCATCAAAAACCGAGTCCATGATATTTTCGAAAAAACTAAATAAGCCCCATCATCCTGATCTTTATATGAACAATACTGTAATAAACACTGTAACCGAGCACAAACACTTAGGTTTAACGTTCTCTGACGATGGTAAATGGACAGCACACATTTCAAGTTCTTTAGAGAAAGCTTGGCAGAGGATAGGAATTCTAAGATCGCTCAAATTCACATTAACTAGAACAAGCATTGAACGCCTTTATATCACATTCATCAGCCCACTACTCGAATATGGAAACATTGTTTGGGACAACTGTACAAACTATCTAAAAAAATGACCTCGATGATATACAAACCGAGGTAGCACGCATTGTAACAGGTGCAACAAAACTTTGCAGCATTGACAACCTTTATAGAGACCTTAAATGGGAAACTCTCTCATTACGCCGAAAAAAAACACAAGCTCGTACAACTCTACAAAATGAAGAATGGCCTAACACCAACATATTTAACAACACTTATACCTACCGAAACACAACAGCGTTAAGCCCTTAGAAATGTAAACAATATACCGTCACTATATGGTCGCACCCAGCAAAATACCAATTCCTTCATCCCATCCACTATCAGAGACTGGAACAGTCTACCAGAATCTACCAGATACGCCCCAACAATATTCAGCTTCAAATACAGACTTAAAAAAGATGCATCTAAATCATCCCCTCTGTTTAACGTGGGTACCCGAAAAGATCAAATCCTACACGCTCCATTACGAATGTCTTGTAGTTCCCTAAATTATGATATCTACAGAAAATCAATAATAGACTCACATCTCTGTACATGTAGCGCCCCAGAGACTGTCAGTCACTTTCTCACATCATGCAGACAATATCAACACCAACGACAATTGTACCGCACTGATATTCCATGTATTCCGTCAACTGAAAATCTTTTGAACGGAAACGAACACTTGATCAAAATAAAAAAATGTTTATAAGTGTCCAAAACTACATAACAGCAACAAATAGATTTTAGCATCATAATATCATTCCAACATAGACAACCAAAATATACCATACATATCATCCTAACAATAGACGATAACTTCCGGGCACTATCCATTTACGCCGCTCGGGGGCGTCTCCCCGTCCACGGAACGTGAGAGGGAAATCGTGAGGGTTTGGGAAAGGCATGGGCGATTCTCCATGTAATCCCCCACTCCCGTGTCCCTGTCTCATTTGCTTGGTGACCATCTCTGAAGCACAGCCACACGCATTCTCATGTCATAAATCTAAGGTTTAAACACTGTCAATCTCATTATGTAAGTACATCATTGTAAGACAAAGTTATTCCACTTAGACTATTTCAACATGTATATTCGCCTGTATGTGCACTTAACTATCTTGTACCACATTCGTGTCTTACATCCACCTTGTGGGAGACGAATTCATATAAGCTTCACGCTTGTTTTCATATCCCTGTCATTGTATTACCTTGTATTGTACCATATACTGTCGAATAAATATTGTTTAAACTCAAATGTTTGAGAATTCAGTAAAGACTGTGTAACAGTAAGAACAATACACAGTGCTGTAGATATATATATGTATTACCATACATATTGTATATATTCCAGTGACTTGTAAGCAGTTATCTGAGTGTATTTTTACTACCGTCTACTTGCCTGCTATGCAAATAAATACGGATTTTACCTGTGTCAGATGAACTTCTAATAATAGACAGTGCACCAGTTTGACATTTTACACATGGAAAAAGTGGCCATTGTATATTTTGTGAGTGATGGTATAAAAGCTCAGATATCTAGCGTTTAGTGTAGTCTGCTGAAATAATATTTATAGGAATATCGTCCTTCTATATATCTGGGACGTATTTCACCAAATTATATTATATTTTCTGCCATATTATTGGCTGTACGTGTCAAACGCTCCAAGTGGTGGAACTGTCCGATAGCATGTACAATCTAAAATGACGGAGATGGAAACGCAATGCTCTGTATAATATACTCTAAGAAGAACAGGGTCAGATATACTTTATATTAATATTCAGTAACATGTATGATTCTACCACATTTGAAACAAAGTTAATATTCTATATAGTCAGTCCTTAACATCTACGATTCTCTAAGTGGGTGGTTGGTCGGGCGAACGCTAAGCTGTAAATTAACGGTAGGGTTCCTCCTTATATGAATCACGATTTGCCTGGGTTGGCCCTCAGGTACGTTTCAATATTTGGCTCTTTTGTTAGCTGGGAGTTGAATTGGGTTATCACCCATTATAAAAGTAGTAAGATTATTACGGATCCTATTGATTATGGGAGGAGGGCAAGTGATTCTGGTGTGGCGAGGCCCTGGCATCAGATAAGGATTAGTCTGATTTCAGGGCTGAATATATAGATTTTTTATTGTAAATATTCTGTTCTGATCTTCAGTGGCAGCCGTGATGGCACAGATTTGTGTTAATAACTGTCCAGATGACGAGGAATGTTGCAATGACCAGGAGTGTTGCAACGAGACGGAATGTTGGTAAGAGTCTCTTATGTATCAGGCAACCTGCTCTGTATTGACCGAATACCCACTGACTGATAATATATTGTTGAATCAGGCATTGTCCTGCTACAAACATCCGGGTTTCAACGAAGTGAAACTGACGTTCCATTGGTCAGATGACGTCACGTGACGTTATCGAATGACGTCAGTGTAATTAACAACGTAAACAAGTCCGCTTTCTCTCCATAGATAATGACGTCATATGTGGTCATTTTCGAGCATAAAACGTTACATGATAAATAGAATAACAGGCTAGTGTCTTTTGATATCAGGTTTACCAGGCTCGGCTCGGAAACAGTAGAATACATCAGCAAAAAAATCTAGCCTGGTTTTCTCTATTTATTTTCTAATATTTAAAGTGACTGCGTCTCAGATGATGTCTCAGCTATCCAATATGTTGTGTTTCTTCTCTTTTTTTTAATATTTAATAGCAATTACATGTAAAGGTAAAGATGTCTTTTACTCAAAACTAATAATTGAGTCCGGCTTTGATACATGTACATGCATTACAACAAACCGTGTCGCGCCGTCGTTTGTTCGTCGATATTATTTTCGGGAAAATGGAGTAGTTTGCGTAAATGAAATGGAAAGTTGACACAACATGCTGTGTCTATTTCTGATCTCACTTATGGAATATACAGTGAAACCTCTCTAAACCAGACACCCTGGGAGGTCCCCATGGTGTCCTGCTTAGATAGGCTTCACTGTATATCATGTTGTGTTTCGCTTCAATCACAGAAACTGACATTTATAAATCAAGACACATTCTATCTGATTAATTTCCCAAAAATTGCATTACATTCGTGTACGTGCTAAACTTCGATAAACAATGGAGATAATTTGGCTTGGCATACTTTAGCATTGTCTCTACACATGTACCAGTAATATAACATGTGAACTGTATTTCTCTGGCAATCTCCCCGGGAACAACCTTATACAAACACAACAATCATTTATTTAACATTTAATCAAGCAAAATACATCATTGTATAGTAGTTTACACAAGCAGGCGACACGACATTTGATAAACACGCATTTCTTACTATAAACACATACGATCCAATAACCTGTCCTAAATAACTACATAATTAAATTAATCCCTACCATATTTCCATTGCGATAAAAAAACGTGTCGCTGTAGTGTCGGTCAACACTTGAATGACAATATTCCGCCAGTGGTCGCACCTAGTGACCACGCTTGGCGCGAAAACGCGCACGACTGAACACGCGCAAGCGGGTTACCATCAATCAATATTCTTTACATTGTATAAGGTTGTCCCGCCCACCGGCAGAGAATTTTTTTTTCTAATTCACTACGTTCAAACGACATAAATGTAATTTATTTTTATTGTGAACTGGTAATATTATACCAAATTTAGAAAAAGGTTCCCATTATAGACGATTATGTAATTAATTTAAATTAATTAATTTAGTGACATATTTATGCAGCTGAAAAATACTAGCGTTGCCAAGGCTCATTATTTTTCAATATTATAAAGTTCACTCAGTAGCCACAAAATGTTCTTTATAGGAATTAAATAAGTGTATAATTAAATAAAGTGTATAATTAAATAAGTGTATAATTAAATAAGTGTATAATTGTGTCACTATTCCACCCGTTCAGTATACATAATCTAAGACATTTTCTGGCAAAATAAATAGAGAATAGTAGGTTAGTGCCGTGAATGGGAAAAATATCTGGCAAGGCTCAGGAAACGGGATGGGCGAGGCTCTGCCGAGCACATCCCGCTTCCGTGCCGCGCCAGATATTTTTTCCCATTCACGGCACTAACCTACTATTCTATTTATCCCGTCAACACCTACAAATGGCTGTAAAATGCAAAAATAGTATTGACTGGATATCAAAAATGTTTCACGGCACCGTGTTTCACGGCACATACGCACTGTGTTGACGGGATAAACATTCATTCACCGTTACACCACATATTTATTGGCATTATTATACATTTTATATCAGACGTAAATTTCCACACATATATCAGGGGCGATAACCGTATTTCCTTAATATGTTAACGGATATTACTATTTAGTATCCGTATTTATTTTGTTGATGTGCAATGATCATACTTTATAATATGTAGAAAATATTATTTTTTCAGGTGACACATTTAATTAGTGTAAATAATTAAAAATAGCATGCCTCATTTGCATATGAAAATAGCCTGATACCACCGCGAGTCACCATCATTAAAATAAATATTTCATCAGCATGAGCAGTCAGGGGTGTAACTGTTTTTAGCGTAAAATTCCATTCAGCCAACATAACTGACACACGTTATTCGCAAAGGGAGATAATTATGCATGACCTGCAAACATATCTCTATCACGTTATCCCGAACATAATTGAAATCAATTACACCCCTGACTGATGAGCCTTTCTAAAACATATCCTTATTTGACCTTGTCATTGGATATAAAGTAATCATGGTAGAGCTAAAGAATAACTAGATATCATGTTTGTAAAACATGCATATGCCCCCATTGCATACTGGACTCTAACCATATCACTGGTGTTGCGATTGCGTCAAACATGTTCAAAAGAATGAACTGTCCAAATATTAAAGCAATCCTTCCAGTAATATTGAATATATTACATGCAGGAGAAACTCTTACAATATTTTCGACGTAAGAAATGACTAAGTGTTTCAGCACCATTTCGAAGGTCATAAAGGGCACGGTCATGTCATTGGTGGTACGTCACACATGTTCAAATGAATAAACTGTCCAAATATTAAAGTAATCCTTCAAGTAATATTGAAGATAGTACATGGTGGAGAAACTCTTACAAACTTTTCGACGTAAATGTACACGGCCGGACGGACATCAAGATCAACGAAATATTCACCCACTAGCTATCGCATAACAAAGCAGTAAATGTTTCAAAATAGAGATGCATAAGCCACAAGCCGGGGAAAACATAATAATAACAATACAACTTAGCGAACAATGGTACGAGTACAACGGTGGCAAATAATGTACAGGTACTCCGCATTCAGCGATGTACGGTCCCCAACAAAAAGTAGAACTACATTGGAACTGCAAGTCAATTCCACTTAGTGTTGGAGAAGTATTTGGTGCTTAAGCATATTTACGGAACATATTTTAAAACAAAGTTTACTTTTCTACCGAGTTGCGTATACCTCCATCGAACATCAACGACACTAGGAACACTATAATGTCTCAACTATGAACATATATAACTCTACTAATTAATACGTAATTAATACTAATTAATAATTAATACGTTGCCACACAATTTGCCTACCACAAACAATTATATTGGCATGCACTTTCAGCCGCCAAACTTTTAGAGTGCGTACACATCGTTTTCACACACGTGAGAGGTATGTGAATGGCGAAATCCCGTAAACATTATTAAATAGTGGATGATTGTGTGCTACATGGATTATATACAGGGGCATAGACTGTATTTTCATTAAAATCGACCTAAATTTCTTCATAATTCGTAACGGCATGGATTGTTTACACAGAGGAGACCACAATACATTCAATAACTTTTTTGTCACTGCATCTTTTAACAAAGTGTCTGCATTCGTAGATCTATGATATATTCCGTCGTGCCATATGCTATTTGGCTTCCTTTACACATTAAAATATGAACAGAACAACGAAAATACACATACATCGTGGCAAATGGCGATCTTTTTACTCCTTTTGCTCCACCGCTAAACCTTTTCGCCAACCTAAGTCTGCCGCTCACCTTCTACACGCTAAGCCCCCTGGAACGTGGACTAGTTTACGTTGCGTCATTACACTGATGTCAATCGGTAACGTCACGTGACATTATCTGACCAATGGAACGTCAGTGTTCACTTATATGTAACCCGGATGTTTGTATCAGGTCAATGCCTGATACAACAATATGTTATCAGTCAGTACGTATTAGGTAAATACAGGGCAGGTTACCTTTATCTATACAACTATGAAAGCAAATCAAAGTTAAAGGTTAAAGAGACCAAGGTGTATGATCACGTAGTTACAACAACAACAACAACAAGTACTCAAACTTCCAGAAGCCCTCCGATTCAAAGTATATGCACGTATTCTTTTATAATTCCTTTAGTATGTAACGGATTTTGATGAAATACCGCGCATCAAACGCGCCTTATTAAGCTGCATGTTGTGACCTCTGTACTTTGACCCAAACTTCTGTCGTTCTTTTGTGACGAATCGATTGTCGCTTCTACTGACACGGAAATCCATTCTTCGCAAAAACGACATACGTCTGTGCCGAACTCCCGGACCACCAAATGCAGCACATGCAGACGCGTTTGCTGCGCCATATTTCGTCAAAACCGTTGCCTATTAAGGAAAATATCAAATAATTCTGGCTTTGGATTGAGCGCGCTTTCAACACTTTCAGCCATTTTTGTTGTTGTTGTAACCACGTCATCATTCACATTGGAGACGGTACACTTTTAAAACAATATCAATACCCAAGGTAGTTGTGGGCAGTAACTCTGCATAAATCCCGTGCCTTCCATATGCTACAGACATTACGGACGTTTTTCACAGATACTGCCTTCAACTACACCGACGGATGGTGAACATCGAAGGCATTGTGTGTTTGTGACCTGTCCATTTGACCTAATATTAGTATTTACATAATTATTTTGAACTGTTTTAGATGTGTTCAGTTTGAGTAGTTGCATGGTTAACTGTTTCAACACAGGTATTGTAAATAAATATGAGACACGCCATGTGATTATGTACCTTCGGACAACTGCGTAATTTCATTAAATATTTTTAAAACATTTACAATATTTGTTCTAAATTCCAGTGAAAAAGAATCGAAAGTAACCATTATTGTGGGAGCTAGCGTCGGATCAGTTTGTGGACTTTTATTCTGCTGTTGCTGCGTGTGGTATTGTTGTATAAGGCCCAACAATAGAGTGTTGGTTGTAAGTAATGGTTATTGTACGATTATTGTCTATCATGTTACATATTGGACAACCTGAGCGTTTGTCAAAGAAAGCACAATGCGAAGTAGAACATATGATATAATGTAGCTAAGCATGTGTTGAAGCGCCAGGACAATGATTATGTTACAACAAGCTGTAAAATATGTCAGTTTTCTGGACATGTTTGTGCCTGTGTTCTTAGCAAAATAAATCACCATTGTAAATAGCCTCATACACAGAAAACATTACAATAATGTAGTGAAACTTCATAAGCGGAGAGTATATATGGCCCATGTGTATTTACATATATAACACAGTGCACAGTATATAAGTAAAGTGCGTACGTCAGTCATAGCTTATGTACATGTTGTGAATGCTAGCAAAAGTACACCAAATTCTGATTTGCAGTACATATTCGTGTAATTTAATTGATAGGAGTCCGTTGTCCTGGCTTTTATATGTATGATTAGCTACATTGTATCATATGTTCTACTTTGCATTTTGCGTTCTTTGTCAAAGGCTAGAAGAGGTGAAACTGGCTGATGGCTGGAACACACAAAGATGGCCGAGTTGGCCACTCCATGTGTGCTGTATAGATAAAGTAACGAGGCAGTGTTCACACAATATGGTATACACGTATTCCATCACATTTATGAAACAATTATCTTTGAATCAAAGCAGGATTAATCAAAGAATAATTAAGTATAGAACGAGTCATTAAGGTAAGATATCAGTTTTACAGTGGCGTGTGGTATACACACACGATTATGATCATGATACGCGCCATATGATGTTGTACCTTCTGACATCTGCGCAATTTCATTAAATACGTTTACACAATTTACAATATGTTTCATAAATAAAGTCAAAAGTTGATAAAATGTTCAGAGTACATGTTGGAACACACAAATATGTTTATATATTGGTGTCAGTTCATACTTCTGTATATACATACTAGTAAAGGGTCATACTGGTGTGTATCCATACTGGTGACAGTCCATACTGATATAAAGACAATAGCATGCGCACACAAAGACTATCGCATGCGCACGCAAAGCCTATCGCGTGCGGACGCAAAGAATATCGCGTGCGCACGCAAAGACTATCGCGTGCGCATCGAAAGTAAACAATAATTCATGTCCCTTCTGTGCCACGGTAGTATATTAATACATTGTGTTTTGTTTCAGCTATGATAGCGGCCACCCGTGTACAGCCCTGCTTGCCCAGAACGGCATAATAACAGATTGGACGTTTAGAATGTTTACTGTATTAGTCGAGTAGTCATTTTGTGAACCTAGACATTGTGTTTCCTATAACATTTTGTTATTGATGCATACTCCGACAGACATGTACAGCACATTTAGAGTTGTTGCCCAAGTTGCAACTTTGGGCAAATCTCGCAAGTTGCATAAATCCAAGATGGCTGTCAGGCGCCATTTTGAAGATGTAACTTTTTATCTTCTGGTCGTACAATGATGTATACTATGTCGTTGTATATGTTTTTGTATATGTAGAGTCGTTTTCTGTAATAATTTGGTTAAATGGATGTCATGGTAAGGGTCTAGAGGTACTTTTATGGTCAAGTTTTACATGCTCTATGCAAAATAATGAGAATTTGTAGTAAAAAATAATTTCAATGACACCTTTTATTGCAAACATCGTTATGAACAAGTAAATCATATTTATTTTCAAGTACAATTACTCTATAAAGTAAGTATGCAAAGAATAATGCAAATAGCTACATGTCCATGCTCAGATGAACGTATTTCATCCCCATATCCACCAGTGAATGTTGCATGTACATAACTGTTGTGCGAATAGTATCTTGGTGAGAGAGTGGAGCATCAATCATAGGCCCAAACATGTATGAGCTCTTTGTGTACACCGCTATCTCTGGCTTCTTTGTTGTTGAAGCCATTCCACTCTATAGCTTTTGGACCCAGACTGAAACAGCTAAGCCACATGACATAAGCCACATGGTATAGTTTTCTTTGGCAGCTGTCAGATTGGCCTGGCGGGCAGCTACGTCAGTGTATCTTTTCCTGCTAGTTTTGCTAGTGGCCACAACAGGGGGGTGGATGCTCTTTGTAGGACCAGTGAAAGTGCAAAACAGGAATTTATAGAGTATTTCTCGCAGATTTAGTCTGCTTGGATATAAGACGATGGAGCATAACACTACCGATACCTGACTGGCTGCTGCCAGCATCAATGATGCCTGCTGGATATCTTTGGAATTCGGTTGTTTCATGGACTGTGAAAGTACTGGTGCAGTCGTTGAAACCAATGGACAGGTTCAATGAAACCGCACTTGCAGTGTTTGGTAGTTGTGTGTTTATCGATTATCATGGATCTCTTGATTGTGTTATTTGTTAAATACATTATATTGACGGTGTACGAAAACTCACAAATAACAGAAATGTAACTGTGTTACATTGTTATACCGTGCATAGCCAGCCACGGTACCTAAATTTCAGCAACTCACATACGTCATACTTTCATGACACGTACCCCTATAAGGAGCGTCAGAAACAGCAGTGTCGTGAATATAGAAGAATTATTCTCAAGTAATATCTGAAGTGTCCACAATATTGTTTGACATTGAATTATTGCTTATTTCAAGTACATGTATTTAATTCAGTTCTTTGGTTAAAATACCGACAAAAATTAACATTAACTATGGCTGTCGGTCGCCACTTTTGAGGACTGTTGATTTGCCTGAACTCGTGTATTATATGAATTTCATATGAAAATTTCATATAAAAATGATATAAAGTGAGCCAATATGCAATTCATATGCAAACTCTTCATATGCATTTAATATGAACTTCATATGCAACTCATGTCTATTTCATATGAATTGCACATGATTTTTTTTTATATTTAATATGAATTGCATATGCGCCAAGCCATTTCAGGCTTTTATATGCGCTATATTAAACAAAAAATGCAAACAGTTTGATCAGGATTTACTGCTTCTGCTGTCCGTGTATCAATGCATCCTGCATGCTTTCTTGTAGATTCTGGAGTATCTGGAGTAACCGTACAGCAACTCGTCTGTTGTCTTGTGTGTGGCAGCTGGTGGTCTTTTATAATATTTCTTGTAAATTGTTCTTTTATCCCATTGTATGCAAGATACTACGGCAGCTTAAAAAGGACATCAACAAGTTTGTTATATCTCCTTCCCACCAGAAAGGATCTCGTTACCATGCGCTAGGTATCTCATTCCCACGAGATGGGATCTCGTTAACTATCGAGTTCCTACGATATAGCATCTCGTTCCCACGACTAGCATCTCGTTCCCACGACTAGCATCTCGTTCCCACGAGATAGGATCTCGTACCCACAAGTCAGCGATCTCGTTCACACGACATAGTCAGCCAATCAAAAGGTAGCAGCATCGTAATTCAAGATGGTGGAGTAATATCTGCTAGTCTATTGGCTGGTTATGTCGTTCGAACGAGATGTCATGTCGTGGGAAAGAGATAACTAACTTGTGGTAACATATGCCATGTCGTGGTAACGAGATGGCTAACTCGTGGTTAGGAGATACTATCTCATGGAAACTAGATAACTAGCTATATCGTGGGAACAAGATGCTATATCTTGGGATCTAGATAACTAACTCGTGGTAACGATTTACTATCTCGTGGGAACGACATATGTCATGGAAACGAGATAACTAACTAGTGGTATCAATATTATATATATCGTTGGAATAAGATGCCATGTCGTGGAAACGAGATAGCTAACTTGTGGGAACGAGATAGAGATAGAATTGTACAGAACCCTTTTATGCTGCCGTAAGATACTGATTCACCAAAAAAAGATACCAACACTTTTTCTCCATATTCTTTGTTTCTCAAAACAAGTATATATTGTTACCACCCATTTTAACTGTCTCGGCGGGGCGGTTCAAATGAGTGGCATCAATATACATTTGCAATGAGAAATGAAGAAAATAAATACAAAAAAATATCTGTAAATATATGTGAAAGAGTATTCGGCATGAAATGTTGTTAAAGTGGGGATCTATACTCCATGAGCCACCGGCTAGAAAGGACCTTGGAACAATTGTGACCACTGTAGAATCTGATATGTGACATGTTATTTATTATTTATGCCCCCAAGATATTTCATAAAGGCAATGTATAGCACATGTACGAAAGATTATAAATAACTGCTTTATAGGATATCTATGTTATTTTTGTAAACAAGATATCTGCTAATAATTGGTTATATGATACATTATTATCTGTATAAACTACATGTATCAAATAATTATACTTTATGATGTATCTACTAAAGTTTCGTAGATATAGTACACAGTTTACAAGATATCTTTATTATATATTTAGGTAGAGTTTAAAAGATATCTAGTATACTATATAAATATATTATAAAGTTTAGTATATGTCTTATATAACTATACCATGATACATATTTTAACTAAGAAAATATGTACTAAAGTTTAGTACTTATCTTAAATTTATTTTCTTATGTGATGTAATTTATTTAAGATATCTTATTTATTTTAGTTGATATTCTTATACAAGACATATAGTAAAGTTTAGTTCATACCTTGCTTTGGAAATAACTATGAAAACGGCTTGCCATATTGCATCTCTTGCAAGTTAATAAACGTAAGAAGAGTTTTACTTTATTGTATACCTACCCATTAAATACATAGTTATACGATGTAAATAAAATTCATATGTTCTCATCGATGAAATAAACAACTTGCGGTGAAAATACGACTACTTCCGCTATCTATATTCATAACTCGCATCTGCAGTGCCGGACTGCAAATAGGCTGCAAATACAGTATACGGTCTAAAAAAACTGCTAATTTCCATGGAGCGGTGTGTAATAAATAGAATATTAATATTTTTGAAAGGAATATGACATATATGTTTGCAACGAAGATGACATATATGTTCATCGAGTGGTGAGAAATGTCCATATTTCATATGGACATTTCACACCACTCGATGAACATATTCATTGCAAAAATATAAATATCCTCTATGTTGTCCAAAAATTGCTGCGGAATAATACTGGGAGTGCCAGATCCCAACACGAGTGGAAAACCCTTAAATGTACATGCCCACGCAGTAGCCACAAAATGTTCTTTGTATGATTTGAATAAGTGTATAATTGTTTCACTATTCCACCAGTTCGAAAGATTACGAGTGCCCGCTATACAGATATAATCATCTGGTAGTATTTATTTTACTAATAGTGACGCGCGGTGGTAACAGGCTGTTTTCATATGCAAATAAGGCATAATATTTTTTAATTGTTTATACTAATTAAAAGCGTCACCTCAAAAATAACATTTTCGACAGATTATAAAGTAAGATCATTCCACATCAAAATATAAATACAAATAATAAATAGTAATGTCCGTTAACATGTTAAGGAAACTCAGTTATCGTCCTTGATTTCAGCGTGAAAATTTACGTCTGATATAAAATGTACAATAATGCCAATCAATACGTGCGGTAATGGTGAATGAATGTTAATTTTCACAGAAACTGTCTCATATGATGTCCCTGGTATAAAGAACATGCTGTGCCTACTGAGTGGGCATGTACCTTTAAAATGCATCTACATTAGTAATACAGGTTTGTTTGTGTTTTTGTGCCTAGTTTACATGTGGAGTGTTGGTTTGACCAACGCTTGCACTACGTGTACCAGAAAACCAGTTATTGTAGTTTCTGTGCGTTTCCCCGGTTTTTCTTCACTGTGCATGCGCTTCATCGTAAACATTTCACTATTTTTCTCACTGCACATGCACACAGCTTCATGAAAACCCGTTTGCCATTTTTGTTTCAGTGTGCGAGCAAAGTTTTTAGAGGAAACGCTACGTCATGATAAAATGGCATTTTTAATTGGATAAGAAAAATAGAAACTCATTTTCAAACAGTAAAACAGGGACTTGATTGGCTAGTAAGTATACAGCAAACGTGGGAACAATATTACCCCCCCCCCCCCGCCACCCCCTGTGAGTAGTGAGAAATACATTGGGGAGGGCAAAATATTCTGCAACACCATCATGCACTCAGTCTTTTCTGTGACATCAAATGTGCTAAATACGTATCAATTTCAAGATCAGTAGCACACAAATACAGAAATGTGCCAGCGTAGTTATACACCAGTGGTTTGCAAACACTTTGATGCCAGTTTTAATTTTAACTTTTTCGTAGAAACAACACTCACTTGGATGTACAGTGCAACCTCTCTACAACAGCCATCCATGAGAAGACTGAAAACTGGCTGTTGTAGAGAGGTGGCTGTTGTAGGGAGGTTAATTCTGAATTAACTTTTGTCATCTGATGGTTATTTATTTTCTTCGATAATTCTCATCAAATACATGCTTTGGCAGCAATGGAAATGATTCCATTTCCAATGGAAATGATTTTAAAGTGCTGTCAAAGCATGCTTGCATATTATATACTAAAGTACTTGCGTAAACTAATTCCATAGCAGATCAGCCTAAAGATTGAGACACGCCATGCGATTTTGTACCTTCGGACATCTGCGTAATTTCATGAAATACGTTGAAAAAAATGTACAATAATTTCTGTAAATGGCGTCAATCTTTTATATTCCGTATGTACTCTGAAACCTTTATCAACTTTTGACTTTATTTATGGAAATATTGTAAATTGTGTAAACCTATTTAATGAAATTACGCAGATGTCCGAATGTACAAAATGGCATGGCGTGTCTCAAATATGGAAACAACTTCACCGTCACCAGTTACAGCATAATACACAGCGATATTGAAGGAACTGTACATCGACTGGTGCCTTTATAACGGGTGCTCGTGACGTACATACCCACCCTGAGGAAGGTTTATCCGATCCACATGTTGGCTCGTTCTGAATATTTCGTTTCTTAAAACAACTACTGGCACATATGGAAGTGTCCTGGTGCAAATGCTATACATGTACTATTTTTGTCTCCTAATTAGGAGATACTAACTCCTAATTAGGAGATAGTATGTCCTACTTAGGAGATACTAACTGCTAATTAGGAGACACGAATGCTGTTGAAACTGAAATGTATGCGTTGTTAACATGCGAGCTGTACTCTGATTGTAGACATGAGTTGTTCGAGAAAGTGTGTATTATTCGTCCAGAATGCATGCTTTTGAGTGATATTGAAAAGTTTTTATTTTTTATTTTCTAACGGTGATATATTCCAAAACCTGCTGTATTATTTTGAAAAGAAGGCGTACCTTTTATATCTATGAGTAGCGTGTTTAACTAACTCTATTTCAATATACTATTTGTATTGTGTAAATAATAATAAATTGTGTGTTAGTACGGTTATTAGATGTTGACATCACGGTTGTTGTTGTGTTGTTTCCCTTTTAAACCATGTTATGCACACAGTGACAGACATTAGTGCACCATAACCAGCCGTGTAACGTAATGTTACTGTAATGTAATAATATGTATGTAGCTATTTGAACTACATGTATATTAGTCTCTTCAAATTATTACATGGAATGGTAATGTACTATTTGTATGCACTTGTAAATATATTGTTATTATGCATGTACATGATGTACATTGATGAAACTTTAATAAACAACAAATATACGAAGTCCTAATTAGGAGATAGTATCTCCTAATTAGGAGATGATTATGAAATAATAAGTCCTAATTTGGATATATATATATCCTAATTAGGAGATACTAACTCATAATTGGGAGATACTATCCTAATTATAACTTAGCATCTCCTAATTAGGACTTAGTATCTCCAATTTAGGAGTTAGTATCTCCTAATAATTATGAAATAATAAGTCCTAATTAGGAGATAGATATCGTAATTAGGAGACACTAACTCATAATTAGGAGATAGTATCTCCTAATTATAACTTAGCATCTCCTAATTAGGACTTAGTATCTCCAATTTAGGAGTTAGTATCTCCTAATTAAGAGATTTATCAGCTACTATCTCCTAATTAGGAGTAACTGTGAAACGTAGAAACGAATGAATGACATTTAACCCTTGGATTGCTACACACAACAATTGTCGTCTGCTGTTGCTTTTATATATTGCATTAGTTCTCAGTAAAACATGGTTTGACAGCACTTCAGAATCATTTCCATTGGAAATGATTCTGAAGTGCTGTCAAAGAATGTTGTAAATTTTTCTAAAGTGCTGTCAAAGCATGGTTTGGATGATACAAATGGAAAATTTAAAAATCAACAGCCGACTACAAAAAATTACGATAGCGGTGTAAGGGTTATTGTTTCTAATTCTTGTTCATAAGGGGCGATGGAACGATAGCGTGTAAGGGTTATTGTTTCTAATTCTTGTTCATAAGGGGCGATGGAACGATAGCGGTGTAAGGGTTATTGTTTCTAATTCTTGTTCATAAGGGGCGATGGAACGACATGTGGCTACGACCCAGAAATGGTGCTTATTTTGTAAATGCTACCAGTGTAGACCAAGGCAAGCCTACATGCATCCGCGCAGTCTGATCAGTGTCTGTACTGTTTCACAGTCAGTCCGTGTAGCACGGCACATGTAATATGTTTACAAACAGTAGAGAGCATTATCAGGTTGCAGAAGTTCGCTGCGCAAGCGCAGGTATTCGGTGTGTTTCAGCTTTCATCGGCATAACTACAACGTTATTCGTATGTAGTTATACCGATGAAAGTCGAAACACGCCGAATGCCTGGCACAGCCTGGCACAGGCATTCGGCGTGTTTCAGCTTTCATCGGCATAACTACATATGAATACCGTTATCCATGTGTAGTTAAACCGATGAATGCCTGTGTTCGCAAGCTGATTGAGAGCTAGACGGACCAGAAATGCCATAAGCCCCATTTTCACAGCCACACGCGCACATATCACACAAACGAACCACCATATGTCCATGTTTTGTATAACGTGTGAAGTTGCAAATCAACGAGATTATATAATCAGTTTTCATTTTGTATTGAAACACCCGAAACCGACTGGGAATTGCTGTAATTTAATTTCTGCAACCAATACGTCAACATCTTACAGATACAACGGGCTGTTACACCGAACATTAAAGGTACATGGCCACTCAGTAGGCACACATTTGTTTTTATAGGATTTAAATAAGTGTATAATTGTCTCACTATTTCACCAGTTCTAAAAAATACGAGTGTCCGCTATACAGATATCATCGTTTAGTAATATTTAGTTTACTGATAGTGACTCGCGATGGTATCAGGCTATTTTCATATGCAAATGATGCATGATTTATTTCAATTATTTATACTAATTCAATGCGATACATGAAAACAAAAGATATTTTCAACAGTTAATAAAGTATGATCATTGCACACCAAAAAGTAAAAGGTGTTGGGTCACTGCTGATCGCAAGCGTCTTAAAGGTACATGCCCACTCAGTAGGCACAACATGTTTTTTATATCAGAGACATCATCTGAGACATTTTCTGGCAAAATAAACATTCATTCACCATTTACCCCACGACATTATAATACATTTTATATCGGACGTACATTTCCACACTGATATCAGAGGGTGATAACCGTGTTTCATTAAAATGATAACGGACGTTACTATTTATTCTCTGTATTTATTTGTTGATGTGAAATGATCATACATTATAATCTGTCGAACATATAATTTTTCAGGTGACGCATTTAATTAGTACAAATAATTAAAAAATATCATGCACAATTGGTATATGAAAATAGCCTGATACCACCACGAGTCACTGTCAGTAAAATAACTATTACTAAATGATTATAGCTGTATAGCGGGCACTCGTAATTTTTAGAACTGGTGGAAAAGTGAAACAATTATACAGTTATTTAATTCCTATAAAGAACATGTACCTTTAACGTCCCAACAACAGCTAATGTCATATAGGGACGGGACCACAGCTTAAAGTCTCATCCGATAGCCCAGTGTGATGGAAATACCATGAATGTATTGTGCATGCCCAAGGGTAGGTTTTGAACTCACAACCTGTAATATTGAAGTCCCGGGGGCCGTTTCATTACACTTCTTACGACTAAAATGTTCGTAAGTGCAAACTTATGATAGTCTGTAAATTTCACATTAACAATGATTTCTTGTAAACAATTATTGGATTTACATTTATTGAGCATAGGCTGCATATCCATCAATTGAAATTTCCAGACGATTCCAAAATTTGCACTTTTTAGTCGTACGAAGTTTAGTGAAATGGGCCCCTGTATCCTACCGGAGAAAGAGCCCATCCCACACCTGCGTGAACACGAACTCCTTTGTAGACGGCTTTGATCAGTGAATGAATATAGCGAACATCATAGCCGCATATAAGACTGCGCGGATGCCTTTTCAGAGACTGTGGCTCAGCTATATCTTCCCAATTACAACATTCAACACCCTCATTTTGGGGACACCATCAGCGAATGAATGACGAACCGCGTAGCTATATATCAGACTGCGCGGACGCGCGGACTGATCTGTCGCTACGCTGGTTGTAATCATAAGGTCCCTTTTCACAGACTGCGGCTCAGTTATATCTTCCCAATTACAAACATTAAACACGAACTAATTTTGGGGACACCATCAGCGAATGAATGGCGAACAGCATAGCCATCCACGCAGACTGATCTGTTTCTACGCTGGTCGCAATCATAAGGTCACTTTTCACAGATTGCGGCTCAGTTATGTCTTCCCAATTACAAGCATTCAATACCAACTTATTTTGGGGATGGCGAACCGCGTAGCTATATATCAGACTGCGCGGACTGATATGTGGCTATGTTGGTCGCAAAGCTATTGTCCCTTTTCTCAGCTGACGAAATAAGTCATGTCATCACAATTACACAGTTCTTGCATATCATTCCTTGTGGTTTGCAGCTAGACGTTGAGGGCAAAGTATTTTCTATTTAATTGAATAACCGAAGTGTGCTTCAGTGCAGAATCCACACGACAACATATATGGGGAAAACGATACTAGTAAATGTGATGGCAATAGTACCTACTTGGAACGGTCAACGCGGGGTATAATTCTCAGCAATCTGACTTACTGTCTATTTCGCGAAAGCTGCCCAAATTTTACGGCCATATAAATAATTCAAAAACAATATTTGTTTCGATAATATTAAATTAAAGGAACATTTAAGAATGAGCCTTCTTTTTATTTCGTGAAATTTTGTCAAATTTTGATTTTATTGTGAAAAAACAATTTCTCCATGTTAAATCCCCATAGACATCTTCACAAAGTGAAAATGTCTATGGGGATTTAACATGGTGACATTTTTTAGAATTTCTGTAATCCTGGACCGATTTTCAAAATTTAACTTTTGTTTTCTTAGTCAGATCATTTCCAAGCTATCTAGCTAGGTTTCGGAGTCAATTTCCAAATGTTTTCGTTTTTTGACTCCTCCCACACTCCTCGACCTCTTTTTTCCCCATGTTAAATTCCCATAGTGAAATAAATGTTTCTTAATAAAATCAATATTTGACCAAATTTCACGAAATAAAAAGAAGGCTCATTCTTAAATTTTCCTTTAATTTAATACCATCGAAAAAATATTGTTTTTGAATCGTTTATACGGCCGCAAAATTTGGGCAGCTTTCGCGAAACAGACTATAGATAAGTGTGTAATCGGCGGCCGGACTAGAATTCGTTCCCGCTGTTATGAGCAGAGTTTGCAGATTAGTCCGCCCGCCGGGAGCTTAACCTTGTTTTGAATAACATGTAGCTACGACATTTTATTGACGATTTTGCTTGTCCATGACATCCACATCAAGAATCCGGCTGATGAGACTGTGTCATCCTTGAGCGTTTTGACCAAGTGTATAAGTCCAAAATGGCCGCCAAATAGGTATAGTATGCCATATAATTGCATCCATGTGAGGTATTGAAGTAGTTTATGAGCATGAAGTGGATTTACTTGACTTATCAGAAGCGGTCAACATTAATATTCACTTCAAGTCAATGTGACATGGGGAAAATCCAGAATGGCCGCCAAATGTAACACAGTTTACATATAACTAGTCTCACACTCCATATCAAAGCAAAGATGTATACTAATATTCGATATATTGACACAGTAAACGATTTTAATACATTCGATATGTTAGTAGACAAATTGGTGCAGAGTGGACGTCCAAGATGACCGCCACATATACATATAGTATCATATAATTTAAACGAGTAACAATTAAGTATACAACTGTGCATTGCGCCACATGGTAGTAAATCGGTATAGATGTATTGAATGTATGTATACAATGAACGTTTTCAGTAACTTATGAATATAATTAGATGAGCTGAAGTAAAAGACGGCCGCCAAATATTAACAAAAAGTCATGTTGTCGTATACTACGATTACGCTTTTCTTCAGCAAATATATTTGTTATCATACTGATGAAACTGTGAGCCAATTTCACTTTGTAATTTCATACATTGTACACTTCAAATCGAACATGTTTTATTTGATAAAAAGATACCATCGGATAAATGGTGTAATATTATCTGCTGACACAGGTATTGACCATTAAATGTTCAAAAGGATTGTTTCCACAATGCTGGTGTTCCACTTTTCTGGCGAACACCACATGCATCCACTCAATTGGTGCAATGATATCGCTTAGCCAACAGTGTTATTCATTTATATATCAGATGTATGTACAACTGCGTATGAAGCGTCCTGTGCTAAACTATGTATAGTTTTTGAGTTGTCTAATGTGTGACATAATGGATTATCATGTCAATGGTGTAACAGTTCTACAAATGTATGTCAATAACGGTCGCATAATAAATGAATGATTATTAAAATAAAGAACAATTTAGAAAAGGGAGACCCATAAACCCATGTAAAGAAGAAACAAACGCAATAAATACTTCATAATAATTGACAGTATGCACATCAGTGGTTGCAGAGCCTTCAACAAACATGCACTCCGCGATCAGCGGTGTACGGTCCCAAAAGGAATGCAACAGTGCATGAACTACATACAAATATAACAAATGCACCGCAAGCCCCACAACAACTATTCCCCAATGAACTACTGAGAAAGTAGCAGTCCCAAAATGAAAATCAAATCACAATGAAGTACAGTGCACGGAGACATGAAACCTCGGACAGAACAGCGCATAAAAGAGTCCGCTTGGGTGGTTGAAGCTAATTAGCAAATTGGCAATCAAAAACTATCAATATAACGTACGATCATATTGAAAAACACAATATGCATGAAATAAAAAGTAATATGGTAGATATAACTAGAAGAATGGTATGACACAAAAGCTCTAGCCGCAAAAGAAAGGGTAACAGTTACATTGTTTAGCATTGTAATATTATTTATTAAATTTCGTGATTACTGCAATCCTTATTTCCATTGTATGGTACCTTGAAGGCTATCATGTTGTATGCATGTATATTGTTGTGTACCCTGTGTTTTGTTGTCTGCAAGGACTATAACATTTATTGTTACCGTGAGTATTTAGTAGTGGCACAACTGGGGTGTCTGTCATATAATATGACAGTCCATTCCCATTCGTATTAAATCTTACTCGTGTATTAATACAATACAGAACAGGGCTATGCGATACTTCCTGGTGTAGGTAGATACGCACATACGGCTGCTATGTCTGACGATCTGGGCTGGATTTCTGCACCTGTCCGGCGCTAACCATTGGCGTAGGTATGTCAATATGCACACCGGTAGAGTCAACAGTCGAATTTTTAAATGGTCACTAAAATTCGCCCTTTTTAGTGACCACTAATTATACTATGTTAAACTTGGCAGATTTTAATAACGTTGATGTTTTTATTAACAAAGTCACCATTCATGTTGTTGAAACGATGATGATCGGATATGTTGATGGATGTCAAGTCCTTATCAACTGAGACAGTAGTGTTAGTGGTGTAGGCGGTAATTAATTGCGCACATATCGTAATTACAAACATACATTTGAGTTTGAGAAATATTGTGGAACGTTTTTGCAAATTAAACGTAGATCAGCGTTTGCAAAGTTTCGATTTGGCGTCGCTCCTATAAGGTTAGAAACTGGTAGATATGAGCACCTTACTGTTAATCAGAGGTTATGTATATTTTGTAACGAAAACGCTGTTGAGGATGAACTTCATGTAATTTTAAATTGCAGTTTTTACGAAGATCTTAGGGTCGAATTATTTCAGTCAGCTAATAGCATAACTAACAACTTTATGGATTGGAATGATGCATAAAAAAAATAGTTTATGTTTTCAAATTGTGATATTATTAAGTCATGTGCCAAAATGTGTGCAGATATTCTTAAGCGAAGATCCTCATACTTGTACAGATAATATGTAAATACTGCGAATAATGTATTTTACACGCCGCGGCTATAACCCTTTTAAGCTAGGTTGCATATATATTGCTAATCAATTCATTTCAAATCTAATTTGTGATGATAGTGATGTTTTAAGCTTTTCATAATAAGATGCCTTTGTATATAGACATTCGTTTCTAGTTTATTTCAATCTATTTTATCTTCTTCTGAGACAGGTGAAAAAACGCATATACTGTTTTATTTGCACTGTCACGATTAGCGGTAGCTATGCAACGTGGGACGCAATAAAGGAATAATTCAATAGCGGTTGCCGTTGCCACTGATTATTTTAACCAGGATAAGCGTGGTGGTAAGGGAAACTTCAACGATTTATTTATGTTTTGCTCATTTGTGCGTGCTGTTCATATGAATGACTAAATGTATACGTTTGCTCAACGTTTATAATGAGGCGTCTCTTGTAATTATTTTCGAATGGCCATTGTACATGTACCTATGTTTTATTATTGCTATATAGTGTATGATGTGACGTTAATAAACAAGTTGTCTATACTAGTTGTATTCACCCTATAGTATTTATTATTTGATTTTTATCTCAGGATTATTGAATTTGTTCGATTGCTTTTTTCGGCATTTACGTATACTGACGATGCCAATCATATTTTTTTACATATCATATGTATACACTCCAAATTGAGTTTTATTCAATTTTATCAACTGCACATGCATGTCAGCCTCTGAATTCTGACTTATCATTAAACAGAAAAATGTTATATAACTATACGCATTCATTCGGCAATACTAAACTATTGTAATCGCGTATCATAGAAAGAGTACATATTCTAATCATACACATATACTTTGCTGCACATAATCGAATATAACTGAATATATATCAAATAATTGCATTTTATGAAAATAACAAGTGATAGTACAAGGTTGTACATCAATCATCATATGTATGTTTTGTGGAAATTGTGTCCCTTTCGGAAATTATAAAAATATATATGTCAGAATGTAATAATGTCAGTGGGAGTCCTTATTCGCAATGCATGTTAAATTGGTTCAACTGATGTAATGTTAGCAAGAAACTGGAATAACGCTGGAAATATATAAATGTATCGTCCATTTATACTACACATATTAGCCATTTCGTGTGATTGCACAGTACACATGCTGAACATTGAAGCTTTTGGAGCAAATGGTATGACGAATCTTGTGTATTTATTCAAATTAGGAAGTCATAAATGTTTACTGTAAAGTTCCACACTACATATCCCTGCCAACACCCCACTACATAAGTTATAACTACACACATTGCACAGCCATCTTGGATTTTGTCTCAGCATATTTGCAGAATGAATGTTGACGTGGAAATTGAAAAACAAGAATGCTTTCCAAAATAAACGGATTAAAAACTATATTATTTTAAATAGTATATTATTACATGATTTGATTACTATTTGAATGTACTATGCTATTATCCGGCGGCCATTTTAGACTTCTGTTGTTGACGCAAATGTCTGATGGTGTATATTAACTTAAGAAAAAGTGTACATGTTGACTTAATACTAGGATTGTGTATACTTACATTCTTAGATGTGACATCCGTGTGTAATTATATAAGTTAATTACTACCATAATATTAACATAGCGGTGATCTTGGACCTTTAACGTGTGAAAACAATGATATAATTGCATACCTGATGTACTAAAATCTTTGTGTACCTAAATACATTATTCGTATGCACATGCTGATATGGAATCCGAGTGCAATTATACATATTTTTTTTTATTTCGAGATACTGTTATAAATATAAATATAATGTAATATATTTATATACGGTGGCCATTTGGACATCTGCTTTTCTAATGCACTATATAAATATCACGTAATCAGATTGGCTGATGGTGTCAGCCGCAATAGGTAGAGCATCGGACTACGGATCGAAAGGTCCCGAGTTCCAATCCCGACACTGGCCGATTCGGCGTGTGCTTGGGCAAGACACCTTCGTGATAGCCTAGTCCTTAAACTTAAATAGCCGGTCCCGACATGCAAGGTCATCGAAACAGTGCCGTCGTTAAATCAAAGCATTTACATTGACTGATGGTCATACATTACAGGTATATCATTGTTGATGAACGGTCGCAAATTATTTCGATATGTATTCCTACGCCAGTAGTAAATGAGTGCATTAGGAATAGGTTAACCGCATTGTAATTTTGAAATTTGCGGTGTATATCAGAAAATGATAGGTCGGAAAACATGCTAGCGCGTCGCCATTAAACAGATGTTCCGACATATCATTTTCTGATATACGCCGCAAATTTGACAATTACAATACAGTCAACCCTATAATATACGGCGACCACTTTGGACATCTGCTATTTATACTATTATCCAATTTCACAGCATAGTTACAAAAACAAACATGTATTGTTTCAATAAACCCAAAATTCCTTCTCTTTGATGTGACGAACTACTGTCTGTTCCACGTTATTCTGCAGACGAACATTTGGCCATTAAATACATTAAATCTAAAAAATATTTAAAAGGTAAGTACTTTTTCATCAATAACAAAACAAAATCACCCTCCCCAAACAATTGTATTTGATGAAATTCCATCAAATATTGATTTTATTGCGAAAAAACGATTTTAACAATACTTTAACAATGAAAAAGTGCTTACTTTTAAATATTGTTTAGCAAAACGTGGAACGGACAGTAGTGAAAGTACGTAAAGTGGTCACATTTGGCGGTCGTCATGGATTTTTCCCATATTGCAGTTGATGATTTGAATTTTAAGGTTGCCTATTGTTGTCACTATGTCAAATACACCCATTTCACACTCATAGATTGGTTTCCTCGTGTGAATACAACTATATGGCACAATATATATGTTTGGCAGCCATCTTTAATTAATGCAAATTTCTCAAAACGCAACGAATTGTTAATTCGTGTGAACGAATTGTTATATTGTGGGAATGAATTGTTAATTCGAGGGAACGAATTGTTAAATTGAGGGAACGAATTGTCATTTCGTGGGAACGAATTATCATTTCGTGGAAACAAATTAATAAAAAAAATCCATGTCCCCTGCGGGGCTCCGTACATTAACGCCAAGTCGAGGAAATTCCATGTAAATCTAACTTGCTTCATCGATATGATTACCCGCGAGTAGCGATGATGTAATTCCGTAATTCCGTTCACCGATTCACCGCTACCACTGACTACCGCTTTGCTTAAGACAACGACAACCACGCTTGACACTTATTTGGTTTAAACTTTATTACAACTGGAAATGTGATCTGTCGGCACACGAATGCCCCAGCTGGCAGCCAAAGAAAACGATGCAAGTTTGAAAACACAGAAGCGTGGATTTGTCACAGCATGAAAGCAGACCATCAGAACAGGACTCCACGCACTTTAAACATAACATATGTATTGTCCACTCCAGCAAACGCAACAGCCCATGATTTTATTCCATAATTATAATACACGTATATGTTTTCTCGCAGCTGACAATATTTAAAGAATAAAATCTCGAAGAGGGCAGATCCTGATCAGATGCTTCCGCGCAGTCTGACAAGGAACTACGCTGGTCGCACGGCAATGTAGACGGGGACTACCTTTTTATCACAACTCGGCGTATCTATTTATTAAATGTGCAATTTATCCGCCAATCGATCACGTGTCATATTTGATGGATGAATCGGAGTCCACCCTGACACGGGCGTAATTTGTATCAATACGACCGGCACTGCGCCGCAAACTTACACCATTTAATCCGAACTTCGGAATCACACGGAATACAATCGGTCAACGTTATCACCGGCCGGTGATTCACTACATTTCAGTCGAGCTTGGTATTCGCCATTGATGCTTGCTATAAGGCTACCTGTCTAACTAGAAATATGTCTACACTAGTCACTATTTATTACACAATCCTTTTTAATTCACTTATTGTTGCACTGTCCTTACATTCATAATGCAAACGCCCATTATATGTATTGCTTTTATATTCCAGTACATTACATTAGCCCCACGTTACTTTGCGCGACGTTGATTCGTTAAAGTTTGTTTGAGGTCATTAAAATACATGACATAAATCTTCTTTGTTAATAACTTCACGCTATTGAGCGGCAACGTTGATGTTCCATCAATTGCGACAAAATGACGTAAGACAAGATAATTCTTATTTGTTACGCCATATGTGCTTATTTCCATTGTTGAATCTATCAGAAAATGTAGTGAATATATAAGTAATAAAACCATGGGAAGTTGCGTTTACTGTAGTAAACGCAACATCCCTTGGTTTTATTCCTTAAATACGGTATCAAATGTGAAGCATATAAGTATCACAACTGGTTTTCACACAGCGGCTGTGTAACTCCACCAAGTGACTGTCCACATTCCGCCTCCAATTGAGTCAATACAAAATTATGTATAACTTTAAAGATACATGCACACTCAGATGCTCAGTAGGCACAACATGTTCTTTGTATAGGAATTAAATATAATTGTGTCACTATTCCACTATTTTACTGATAGTCACTCGCGGTGGTATCCGGCTGTTTTCATATACAAATGAGGCATTATATTAGTTTGGTATTTCTACTAATCAAATGCATCATCTGAACAAATAATATTTTCGACAGATTATAAAGATCAAAAATGGCAAATTGGGAGTGCTTTAGAATCGTCTCAATGAGACGATTCTAAAGCACTCCCAACTTGCCATTTTATAAACTTGGAAAAGTCGCTGGAATACTGGACGAAGGCCTTCAGTATGATCATTGCACATCAAAAATTAAATAAAGAGAATACATAATAATTCAGTTAACATTTTAAAGAAACACGGATATCGCCCCTGATATCAGTGTGAAAATTTATGTCTGATATAAAATGTATAATAATGACAATCAGTACGTGTGGTAATGCTGTATAGCGGCCACTCGTAATTTTTAGAACCGGTGGAAAAGTGACAAAATTATACACATATTTAATTCCTATAAAGAACAGTTCGTGCCTACTGAGTGGGCATGCACCTTTAATTGATGTTGAATTAAAAGTATAAACGTCCATAAAACCATATAAAATTACGCTAAATACTGTTGTTGTAAACCGTTCTACATATACAGCAGGGGCGTCGGAAGCATCATATGATTGGTCCGGCGAAGGTATGGGATGCGCCCCCCCCCCCCCCCGACCCCCCCCCCCCCGCCACCCCATCACCTAAAGTGTATGCTGTTACCACTCAGTTGAACCGTCTCGTCGAGACGGATCAACTGAGTGGTAATAACATACACTTTTGAGGGGAAATGAGAAAATTTGCATGAAACATATTTAGAAATGTGCTCATCGGCTGATTATGATACAAAATTAGCATACGACATCAAGCAAAAAGAAAACTGAGAATTTATGTTCAAGTCAACAGTTTGGGAAATGCATAGTCTATGTTTATATAATACAAGGTGCATGATCACGTGGTTACGACAACAACAACGTCGCCCATTCCAAAGTAAGTATTATTTGATAATTTCCTTAATCCTTAATATGCAACGGAATTTGATGAAATATGGCGCAGCAAACGGGTCTTCATGAGCTGCATTTGGTGGTCTAGGGAGTTTGGCACAGACTTATGTCCATTTTGCGAAAAATCGATTTCTGTGTCGGAGACACGGAAATCGATTCTTCGCAAAAGCGACAGAAGTTTGGGCTAAAATACAGAGACCACCAAAAGCAGCCGAACAAGACACGTTTGATGCGTCATATTTGATCAAAATCCGTTACGTAATAAGGACACTATAAAAGAATACGTACTTTGAATCGGTACTTGTTGTTGTTGTTAGTACCACGTGATAATACACCTTGTAATAGTAATACTATTAATTGCATTCCTTACCGTTTGTTTGTGTCATATTGTATAATTGTCTAAATATTTAAATAAAAAATCATGTTTTTGTCACAAGTATTGGTCCGGCAGTTGCCGGATCTGCCGGACCTGTTCCGATGCCCCTGTACAGACTAAACACTCAAATTCTACCAACAAGCATGCCGCTCTGAAATAGTCAACGGACAAAAGTGAACTGTCCTGGAACGGTCAGTCAAATATTTGCTTTTATAGCACAGGAGTAAAGGCAAAATCTATTTAATAAATGGACGCAATGGTGGTTTGTCACCAAGACTTTGCCAATGTATTTTACTTTTTGAATCCGATTCAAGCGTTCGTTGCAATAACACGAGTAACCCGATTTGAAACGTAGAGAATCTCAGGTCGATTGTGTTGTTGGTCGATTATCTCTCGTAGATCTCTAAACATGTACTGCACTATTGCGGCTGGAAATGACGTGTAGGTTTTTGGAAATGTTACGTAAATTGCATAGAAAAAAATAATCAAACATCGCATGCAAATGTATAATTAGCCATCGACTAACGCGTAGCATGACATGGCATATACCATTTGTAAAGGCCAGACCAATTTGCGCTTTCTTTCCTTAGCGGCATCTGCACATCTACATATGTATTACACTAGTGAGTTATGGATCGTATAGGTATTTATCCCGTCAACACAGTGCGTATGTGCCGTGAAACACGGTGCCGTGAAACATTTTTGATATCCAGTCAATACTATTTTTGCATTTTACAGCCATTTGTAGGTGTTGACGGGATAAATAGAATAGTAGGTTAGTGCCGTGAATGGGAAAAAATATCTGGCGCGGCACGGAAACGGGATGTGCTCGGCAGAGCCTCGCCCATCCTGTTTCCTGAGCCTTGCCAGATATTTTTTTCCCATTCACGGCACTAACCTACTATTCTCTATCTATTTTCCTTATTTCTGAACCAAAGTATATGTTGTGACCACTCATTTGAACCGTCTCGGGGAGACGGTTCAAATGAGTGGTCACAACATATACTTCTGATGAGAAATAAAGAAATTTTTTAGCCTTGCCGGATATTTTTTCCCATTCACGGCACTAACCTACTATTCTCTATATACCCACTCAGTAGGCACACAATGTTCTTTATAGGAATTATATAAGTGTATAATTGTGTCACTATTCCACCCGTTCTAAAATTTACGAGTGCCCGCTATACAGATATTATTATTATTAATAATCATTTAGTAATAATTATTTTGCAGCGCCAGGGTATGTGTTTACTAGCATGCAATGTCTTTGTTTCATAGCTTACTTTTATTTTTGTACTCATGTGACACTTTTATTTGCATTTTACTGTGCTTTGCTGGACAGTATCGGGAACGGTTTGGCCAGAGATATATGTCGACTGTCTGTTTCACGAAAGCTGCCCAAAGTGTACGGCTATATAAACAATGCAAACACAATATCTTTTCGATAATATTAATTTAAGAATGAGCCTTCTTTTAATTTAGTGTAATTTGGTCATATCTTTATTTTATGACGAAACAACAATGTCCCCATGTTAAATCCTCATAGACATCTTGGAATAATTGATCGATTTTCAAAACTTTTGTTTTCTTAGATCATTTCTAAGCTATCTAGCTAGGTTTCGGAGTTTTTTTTAATGTTTTGACTCCGCCCACAGCTCCTCCACCTCATCCCCCCCCCATATTAAATTCCCATAGACAAATCAATTGTTCGTAATAAAATCAATATTTGACCAAATTTCACGAAATAAAGGGTCATTCTTAAATTGTGATAAAATGTAATAGTATCGCAAAAAAAAAAAAAAAAAATTGCATTATTTATATGGGCGTAAAATTTAGGTACGTTTCGTGAAACAGACAGTAACATATGAGAGACGCCATGTGATTTTGTACCTGCGTAATTTCATTAAATACGTTTACAAAATTTACAATATTTTTCATAAATGGCGTCAAAAGTTGACAAAATGTTCAGAGTTCATGCGGAATATAATCTCTAAAAATGTTGTCAACTTTAGACGCCATTTACGGAAGATATTGTAAATTTTTTAAACGTATTTCATGAAATTTCGCAGTTGTCCGAAGGTACAAAATCACATGGCCCGTCTCGGATTATAAGTGCTCATGATATCGATATGTCTGCCGACAACTAACCACTCGGCAGAATTGTAATCAGTATGAAGTATTAAATGTCATTAACTCGTATCCTGTGGAATTAAACATCTCGTGATGACGACGTCTGACGAATTAAACGCATTAAAGATACTTGCCCACTCAGTAGACACAAACTGTTCTTTATTTCAGAGACATCATCTGAGACATTTTCTGGCTAAATGAACATTCATTCACCATTACCCCAAGCAGTTATTGGCATTAGTATACATTTTATATCGGACGTAAATTTCCACATTGATATCAGGTGAGATAACCGTGTTTCCTTAAATTGTTGACGGACATTACTATTTATTCTCTGTATTTATTTTTTGATGTGCAATGATCATACTTTATAATCTGTCGAAAATATTATTTTTTTAGGTGGCGCATTTAATTAGTATAAGTAATTAAAAAATATCATGCCTCATTTGCATATGAAAATAGCCTGATACCACCGCACGTCACTATCAGTAAACTAAACTTTATTAAATTATTATATCTGTATAGCGGGCATTCGTAATTTTTAGAACTGGTGGGTAGTGACACAATTATACACTTATTTAATTACTATAAAGAACAGTTTGTGCCTACTGAGTGGGCATGTACCTTTAAAGGTACATGCCCACTCAGTAGGCACAAACAGTTCTTTATACCTTTAATATAGGAGAATCAGGAGATTTAGTCATGACGATGTATTGATTTGAATGGTAAAATGTCACTCGATGCATGTTTGGTGGAATATTTCGACCATGTACTTCCAGGTACATACCCACTCAGTAGGCACACAATGTTCTTTATAGGAATATTAAATAAGTGTATAACTGTGTCACTATTCCACCAGTTCTAAAAACTACAAGTGCCCGCTATACAGATATAACCAGTTTGTAATATTTATTTTACTGATAGTGATTCGCGGTGCTATTTTCATATGCAAATGAGGCACGCTATTTTTTAATTCTTTATACTATAAATTAAACTGCGTCACCTGAAAAAATAATATTTTCGACAGATTAATAAGTATGAGAATTGCACATTAAAAATAAATACAGATAATAAATAGTGATGTATCTTAATATTTTAAGGAAACACGGTTATCGACCCTGATATCAGTGTGGAATTTACTTCTGATATTAAATGTATAATAATACCAAGTAATCTGGTAATACATGTGGTAATGGTGAATGTTTATTTTGCAGAAAATATCTCAGATGTCTCTGGTATAAAGAGCAGTCTGTGTTACTAGTGGGTTCTACTATGTGATGTGTCTTCTATTTTTTATGTGACTGTCATTTAGTGTTATAGAGTATAGTAGGTTAGTGAATGGGAAAATATATCTGGCAAGGCTCAGGAAACGGGATGGGCGAGGCTCTGCCGTATGTTTCTGATCTAAACGTTACGATTTGACCTTCTATGTGTCACTTCACGTCGCTTTTGAGAGGCTTTTTCGTTTATCTTCTGCCATGGGGACAGTCCACGATACAAATAACCAACAGCTCAACACGTCCATGTCATTGTTTTTCTCTGTTATAAAGCGTCCACCCAGATAGCCAAAACCTACTTACGTATCCGGTAAAAAATAAACAAGGCTTTGAAAAAAAACGAATGTAAATTATGTTACAAACTTCCTCAACCCTTTGCAGTGTACAAAGTACGGAAGCCCATTAGGGCCACTTCACTTTTTTTTAATTTCTTGAATTTTCAAGTTCTTTTATTGAATGTTCAAGATCTTTTCTTGAATTTTCAAGAAAAGATCTTGAAAATTCAAGAAAAGAACTTGAAAAGTCAAGAAAACATGAAAATTCAAGAAAAGATCTCGAAAATTCAAGAAAGTATCTTGAAAATTCAAGAAAAGATCTCGAAAATTCAAGAAAAGATAAAAAAAGTGAAGTGGCCCTAATGAGCTTCCGTAGCACAGGGTTGATGAAGTTTTTAACATAAATTGAAATTGCCACTACATAATAAGAAAACACTCTTATTAAACTTATTACGTGTAAATTCATGAATGGATTTAAAACTTAGACAAGTCTAAACTCAGTTTTCATATTACTTCACCAGTAAATAGTGTAAAATAGCAGACACAGTTTGTTTGTTTTTTAATAGAACCACTCTCAAAACCTACCCGCACGCGGATGCTTAAATGTACAGTCGAACCTCCCCGAACGGCCACCTCTCTACAACAACACCCTCTCTATAACAGCCGCTATTTTATATCCCAAATGGATGATTTCCTATGTATCTAACTCTTCGACTGCTGAGCACGAAACTTGTCGTCTGCTGTTGCTTTTGCATTGTTTCTCAACAAAAACATGTTTTGACAGCATTTTAGAATCATTTCCATTGGAAATGATTCTAAAATGTTGCCAAAGCATGTTTTGATTATAATTATAGAAACAAATAAATAAACAGCGGACGATAAAGTTGAATTCAGCATTAACCTCCCTACAACAGCCACCTCTCTACAACAGCCAGTTTTGCGTCTTCCCATGGGTGGCTGTTGTAGAGAGGTTTTCACTGTACATGCGCACTCGGTAGACACAACATGTTCTTTCTATCAGAGACATCATTTAATACATTTTCTGACAAAATAAATATTCATTCACCATTACCCCACGTATTGATTGGCATTATTATACATTTTATATCAGACGAACATTTCCACACTGATATCAGGGGCGATAACCGTGTTTCCTTAAAATGTTAACGGATATTACTATTTATTCTCCGTATTTATTTTTTGATGTGCAATGATCATACTTTGTAATCTGTCGAAAATATAGTTTTTTCAGGTGACGCATTTACTTAATTTTAAATATTCATGCCTCATTTGCATGTGAAAATATCCTGATACCACCGCGCGTCACTATCAGTAAAATATACAATACTAAATGATTAATTCTCTATAGCGGGCACGCGTAATTTGTAGAACTGGCGGAATAGTGACACAATCATACACTTATATAATTCCTATAAGGAACATATTGTGCCTACTGCGTGTCTGTGCATGTACCTTTAACAGAGGAAGAACTTGCTATGGCGTAATTGGTAGATGGTAATTGGTAGATGGTATGGGCACAGTCCACTACACAAATGAATAAGCACAATGATGAAAGTGAAGTTTTTAACAATCAGTAGCCGATTTCATCAACATTTCAAAGTATACTTTAATAGCAAAGTATACTTTGAGGGAGAAGTTTTCAATTTTATGATAAATTTATTAATTTTTATTATACTGAATTTATTACATTATCACAGCTAATATGGCTGTGATAATGTAATAAATTCAGTATAATAATTCTGCATACTTTTAATCATGAAATATATACATTTGTTAGTTCTATATGAAATAATGCATTTCAGGAAAAATAAATGATTACTCCCTCAAAGTATACTTTGCTAGTAAAGTATACTTTGCAATGTTGATGAAATCGGCTACAGGTATTTTTTCTTTTCTTTTTCTTTTCTTACTTGCAGCCATGTACGGCGATTTGTTTATAGATAAACCAGACTGTCTGCCAGTTATAGACAGGCTTTGCACAAAGCCAGTGATCAAACATTATGAACATCTATCGATTCGGATGAAAAATGATTAAGTAAATAGGAACGAAATGGGACGACCGGCGTCGTGTAACCAATGGGTCCTCCACTGGGAAAAGATACCTTACCCAAAGTCCGACAATTGTGAGCTTTTATCTTCTGCATATGATCAATTTTTATCCCGTCAACACAGTGCGTATGTGCCGTGAAACACGGTGCCGTGAAACATTTTTGATATCCAGTCAATACAATTTTTGTATTTTACAGCCATTTGTTGGTGTTAACGGGATAAATAGAATAGTAGGTTAGTGCCGTGAATGGGAACAAATATCTGACGCGGCACGGAAACGGGATGTGCTCGGCATAGCCTCGCCCATCCCGTTTCCTGAGCCTTGCCAGATATTTTTTCCCATTCACGGCATTAACGTACTATTCTCTATATACTCAACCGTACGGAGCCCAGTAGGGGACATGGATTTTTTTTATTAATTCGTTCCCACTAAATAAAAATTGGTTCCCTTAAATTAACAATTCGTTCCCACGATATAACAATTCGTTCCCTCGAATTAACAATTCGTTTCTACGAAATAACAATTCGTTCCCTCAATTTAACAATTTGTTCCCACGATATAACAATTCGTTCCCACGATATAACTATTCGTTCCCTCGAACAATTCGTTCCCACGATATAAAAATTCGTTCCCACGAATTAGCAATTCGTTCCCGTGGGAACGAATTGTTAAATTGAGGGAATGAATTGTTAATTCGTGGGAGCGAATTGTTAATTCGTGGGAACAAATTGTTAAATTGAGGGAACGAATTGTTAACATGAGGGAACTCAGGCTCAGTCGATCAAGCTGCTTGACTTCAAGCACAATATTCAAGTACGTGTACATGTATTTTGCAACAACCAGTGGCAAGATTGGAGCGGGCGGTAGAGTACATGTATGTAAGTCAAATCTCGTTGTGAAATGGGGATTATGGGATTTGTGAGCAAAGGGGAGCTCCAGCTCAAATTTAAAACTCCTGTATCCTGATAACGATCTGTATCGGCTGTTAGAAGCATGGCGGGTGTTTCATGGATGGAATGGCGAATATTGCAGATCCTGATCAGACTGTGTGCCCAGACTGATTACAAAACACATACGCCCAACTTCTCCGGGCACAGCCACAAATTGTGAGTGTCTGAATAACGAACAGCGTAGACCGATCTGGGACAATGCTGACCGCAAATGTCTCTAGGTGTCTGTTGTCAATCGACGGCATTAAAACATCAGTCAAATACGTCAAACGTTTAGTTGTTTGTGTAATATATTAGGGTGATTGATGGAGGCGACGGATTAATCAATCTAACAAATAACAATAAATGGGAATTGCGGTCTGTGATTGTATGAAGGCATTTCGCTGATGAAAACCCAAGATTACTCCGCTCATGTCACAAAGATAACAACACCGTGGCTATGGGAAATGGAATCTAGTAAAGGAAATGGCGGCGCGCTGTCAAAATGTATTAGCCAATTGTGTAACCACTATTCCCAATAGTTTCAGTCCTAAAGGGGGAGATAACCCATGTGAAAAAAAATCGAAATACACTTCGCGCATCTGCACGCCATACGGAATCGACATACCAACTGTGAGGGAAGTCGATCGCGCGCCATAGCAATGTACTCACTCTTTTTAAATGTATTTAGTCCGAAATGGGGAGATAATCCATGACCCTGGTGTCAAATGAAAAAAGTGGCGAAATACACTTTACACATCTGCGCACCATACGGAATCCAATTCCTAATATTAAGTCTTTAGTTGCTAGGGTTTAGAAGTTTAGAAGTGCTACGACTGTTTATCTGCTGAAATTGCATAGGTAATGAGCTCTAATCAAGTGGTAGCATATCAGCCCTCCAGATAAGGAATTAGTTATTGAGTATTTTCACTCCTTCCTTTCTGAAGCAATTGGGTATTTCAGCATTTTAATTCGGTAAAATAAAATCACACTACTGTTTACACATCAACAGACAAGAATTATTGAATAGTTTATTTCGAAATGTAAACATGTCTTGGCATTTCATTAGAATTGTCTCCATGGAGACAATTCTAATGAAATACCAAGATGTGTTTTCATGAAAAATAAGAAAAATATGCTATATTTGTGGTCCGTTTATTGTTTTCTGCAGCATGGCAGAAAGGTACCACAACATTTGTATTGCTTTTTGATACTCACTACTTGTGATTTCAATTGGGTTTTTGCCAATTTTAATTGGTTATTTAAGCAAATACGCAGCTTATCTGGAGCTCTGGTATATGATATAATACAATGTTCGCCCATGTCCAGCCGTGGATAAACGTTTGCCGTGGCACGAGGAAACTGTTTGAACCACAAGGCCGTACTGTTGAGCGCCCAATGCCCCAAAGCGCGTGCTGTTTAACCATGGCTGTAGACAATGCTCATTCCGGGGCCAAGCCAACAACTACGTAATGCATGTGTCGCATGACGATACTAGAACGCGCGATTATGTCACCAGACCAGTTCACAATGGTCGCACTGAAATTTTGAATTGATTCGGTTGCATTACGCGGCCTGTACTGCCAAGGTGCATGATCACGTGGTTACAACAACAAGAACAATGGCTGAAAGTGTTGGAAGCTCACACACTCCACAGTAAGTATTATTTGTTATTTTCCTTAATATGCAACGGATTTTGATGAAATTTGGCGCAGCAAACACGTCTTCATGAGCTGCAGTTTGTGGTCCATAGACACGGAAATCGACAGAAGTTCGGTCCAAAGTACAGAGACCACCAAATGCAGCTTAACAGGACGCGTTTGATGCGCCATATTTCATCAAAATCCGTTACATAATACGGACAAAATAAAAGAATACGTACTTTGAACCGGATGGATTCTGGAAGTTGCAGTACGTGTTGTTGTTGTTGTAACCACATGCTCATACACCTTGACTGCGGCCCATGAATATGCATGAATATACCAGCTGTTTGAATGGAACGTGTTATGAAAGTACCGAAAGTAACTGCGTATATGCTCAAAGTATACGATATTTCCAACGGAAATGTAACAATAACGTTCGACAATGTCCAGCCGTGGGTAAACGTTTGCCGTTGGGCATTGTCGAACCTTATGGTTCAAACTACAATTGAATACATGATGCTGTACTTGTGCAAGAAATAGAACATTTACCATTTGTATCGATTTAATATAATATGTATTAAACCCATTGACTAAATTCGTTAGAAACTCGGAATAGCCTCGTGTCTTATGAATCTCGTTTAATAAATATCATATTATATCATCACACTTGGAAGATATATATTGCATAGCAATAAGTGACGAACTTCGAACACGCAAATAAACCCGGTTTCGTCGCATCGTGACCGCCGTTATAATAACGGAATCATATGACAGAGTTTCTATAATCGTGCACTAAATCATTCTAATAATGAAGTTATGTCACTCCGAATAGATATGACGGCTTCCAGAGACGACTTAAAGACCGATAGAGGTTTAACCACACTAAATCATCAGATATTCATGCGCGGTGTAGTACGTTCAAATAATAAGCCATGTTATGCCATAGACACTCTTTGCTTGCAGAAACCGGTCAATTGATGTACTAATCTACTTCACAGGCATGTTAAAGGCATTACTAGTTATTATCTGTATTTATTTTTTGATGTGCAATGATTATAATTTATAATCTGTCGAAAATACTATTTTTTAGGTGACGCTTTTAATTTGTATAAATAAGTAACAAATACCATGCCTCATTTGCATATGAAATAGCCTGATTCCACCGCGCGTCACTATCATTCAAATAAATATTACTAAATGATTATATCTGGATAGCGGGCACTCGTAATTTTTAAAGCATCACTTACACAATATTCAAGCATATGTTTTGGGATTATTTTGTAAGTCAGAACATGTTCGTCATGTGAGGTGGTTTCAATTTCAGCCCACCTAGAGATCGCTCAGTGGCTCCGTTGCACTCCGCGCCGGAGTAAAATGTTTCAAGTCGAAATATACACCGGCTTCCTGCCGAGATGCCACTCGGTTACACTCAACTTGTCTCATATAATGGCATCGTGTGTGCCATCCGTTAGCCATGTATAAACTGTACAAGTAAGCTATTACCGGGTCAATCGAGTTCCAATGTTATATGATACATGCCATGTGATTTTGTACCTTTATTTTTCTTGAAAAATATTTACAAAGACGACATGCTGTTTTCTGTAAATTTTATGACGGCGGAAGTTAAAGAATGTTCATAACAAATGTAAGGTTCGACAATGTCCAGCCGTGGGTAAACGTTTGCCGTGGCACGAGGGAACTGTCTGAACCCCAAGGCCGTAGGCCGCGGGTTCAAACAGTTCCCTCGTGCCACGGCAAACGTTTACCCACGGCTGGACATGGTCGAACGTTATTGTTACATTTCCGTCGGAAATAGCGTTCAAACAGCTGATTTACTCATATACATATTTCGGGGCCGCAGTACACGTCGCGTGATGCAACCGCATCAATTTTAAAATTTCAGTGCGACCGTTGTGACCTGGTCTGGTGATGTAATGGCGCGTTCTAGTAACGTCATGAGTCACATGCATAATGTAGGTGTTGGCTTTGCCCCGGAATGTGCATTGTCTACAACCATAGTCAAACAGCACGCGCTGTATGTTTGAACACGGCTGTGATCTGTGTCAAACAACGGCAGTCATGTGACAATGATAAACTATATTCTGCATCTGTTCTGAAACGTTTGTCAACTTACGACTTCATTGACGGAAAATATCATAAACTTCGTAAATATTTTCATGAAAAATCGCATCTCTTATTAGGTACAAAATCACATAGCTGGTCCCATATGTCTATTATTTTATTTTGTCTATTGACTGTGAAGAAAACCTACTGAAAATCGTACATCAAGCGTATTAGACCCTGAAAGGATAACAAAAATATGTGGACATTGCGTGAATCGCGGAGAAGTACATTGCCCGTTTATGCATCGTCAATTCCGATTAAGACTTCTGCAAAAGGACCGTAGACAAATTGCGATAATAAAACTTTGGATAAAAATAAATCATCTCTGATGATTAAGTTGGCGATTGGCCAGTAGAATTACCCTAACGTATTCGCAACCAGTGCATTCCGTAAACGACAGGCTGGGAAAATATACAGTGAAACCTCGCTACACCGAACACCCTGGGAGGTCCCCAAGGTGTCCGGTTTAGCGATGTTTCACTGTAAATCAGGCATTTGATTATTCCGAGCCATAGTCGTGTGCTATGCGATCACGAACAGGCATTATCAACCGAGATAAATGACCAAGAAACTCATCAAAATTATGATCACATATTCCACTGTATTTCACGACATTCGCAATAAATGGAGGATATTCATATCTTTGCAACAAATATGGCATATATTTTCATCGAACGGAGTGAAATATGGACATTTTACACCACGAGATGAACATGTATTCCATCATAATTCGAGCACAAAGATATTTGATTGGCCCGTAGCAAGTCTCTGTCCAAAATGTATATCCCAGTAAACTCTCAAGCCGAACTACTTTCCGTAACCGTGAGGCGCAGTTAAAATAATTCTGAAGAAAACGGAAAATGAACACATTTTCTTGATGAATTTATTTCAAATGCTGGAATTATAAGGAATGAATGGCCTTTTTGTTGAATTTATCGGGGATATAAACTTGGAAAAGTCGCGGGAATACTGGACGAGGCCAGAGACAATTAACAATTCGTTCCTACGATATAACACGTTCCCACGAAGTGACAATTCGTTCCCTCAATTTAACAATTCGTTCCCTCGAATTAACAATTTGATATTTCATGGGAACGAATTAATAAAAAAAAGAATTCTACGTCCACTGCGGGACTACGTAAGTATTATATACCCCACCAAATACACGAGTCATTTCTTCGACTGCATACGGTAAGATATGTTTATTTGCATTTGTCAGGTGCCCATATGAATATTTATAGGTTATTTGATTTGTATGTGGATATATGCACGAGTTCCGCAGCGTGCGATATTGAGCGCAATATCGTTGCGCGGCGGAACGAGTGGCATATATCCACATACAAATCAACTAACCGTTTTACTATATACATACATCACTCGCAAGTCATATGCGTCTCAAAAGAAATATACGAAATATAAATAAAATATACAAATTAGTGACGATTTCGAAGGAACTATTTTGCGATTTTAATCGTACTTCCGGTACTGACCGATATGCATACAGCAGACGTCAATATCGAAAAATATTGACGTCTTGTGATCCATTGTGTTTCAATGCGAAACGAAAGTAGGTACAGTGGAACCTCTCTAAACCGGACAACAAGAAACATTTGTGATATTTTATCTCAGGTGATAATGCATGTTCGTGATCGCATAGGACACAACTATGGCTCGGACTAATCAAATGCCTGATTTACAGTGAAACATCGCTAAACCGGACACCCAGGGACCTCCCAGGTTGTCCGGTTTAGCGAGGTTCACTGTATATAATAAAGTTCTATATTCGTATGGGCACCTAACATAACTGACGTATCTTTTCCGCAAGAACTGATATTTCACAAGGAATATGTTTGTGTATTGGATGAGAAAATATATCTGTTATTTGCTATGTGTTTCATGGGTAGATACGTGATACTCTTTTGAAGTATCACTGAGCTTTATTACAATCTAAATATTTACTGGTGGTTTTTAACGTAATACGGTAATTAAATAAAATGAGCATGCTTCACTTTGGAGTTGGATTTTTGTTGGAATTATAAGGAATAAGCGACCGTTTTATTTCTTAGACTATGATTGATCAGGGACATACACAATCGGGCCTCCAGCCTGTATTGTCGGATATTGAATAGTATATATCTGGTAAATGGTAACCATGGTAACAAAATGTCATTTATTCTTCTTTAACCCATTGAACCCGAAAGCCCGCTATAGCTGTTTACAAACGGTGCGGATCCAGATGAGTCGGCTCGTGACGAGCCGTCTCATCTGGATCTGCACATTTTGCAAGAAATTTTCATATTTTTAGAACAAAAACATCACCTTTTCATACATAAATGGACTAATCTGAAAATGATTTTGTGACAGTTTGGTTGCAAAATTAACATATCGAAATCCATTCCAGTTACTTAGGGGTGAAAGGGTTAATACCGTATTGTAACTACGTGTATGTGTGCTCCCTGTTGCAGGCACGTAACTCTGAATTTGTGTAATTGCGCGAGTAATTCAGAGTTGCGTGCCAGCAACTGCTAAACAAATCGAAGTACTGAAATAACTGAAATTGTATCGCCAGACACAAAATGTATGAAAATGTGCCTTTATAACAATATTGATATGTAGCCTATTTCATCAACATTGCAAAGTATACTTTAGTAGCAAAGTATACTTTGAGGGAGAAATTTTCAATTTTATGATAAATTTATTAATTTTTATTATACAGAATGTTTTACATTATCACAGCCAATTTGGCTGTGATAATGTAATAAATTCAGTATAATAATTCTGCATACTCTTAATCATGAAATATATGCATTTGTTAGTTCTATATGAAATAATGCATTTCAGGAAAAATAAATGATTACTCCCTCAAAGTATACTTTGCTAGTAAAGTATACTTTGCAATGTTGATGAAATAGGCCCCTGGTGTGGGGTGTATTAATTACACCCGTCGTAGACATACATATTATATACAAAATCTGAGCATACAGACATACCTTTAATTTGATACTTTTGCCATCAAAATGGGTATTATTAAATATGAATTATAACCGTTTATAAAGTTCCGTTTTGTTAACACATAATAAGTTCACGAGTTCCGGCGAATAAATATGTCCGCAAAAATGGCGACCGACAACCATAGTTAATGCTTCTAAAAACAGATAAATAAAATGGCGATACCTAAAAATAGTAACATACATCGTACACTGACTTAAATGTATCTGACGATACAGTAAAAATAAAGGATAATGAATTAGGAGTAATGAATTAACCTTTTCATCATTACATATCTGGGATTGATAGTCCCGGGCTTATTTCTGAATTGTTCCATTAAAGGTACATGCCCACTCAGTAGGCACAAAATGTTCTTTATAGGAATTAAATAAGTGTATAATTGTGTCACTATTACACCAGTTCTAAAAATTACGTGTGTCCAGATATAGATATTTAGTAATATATATCTTACTGATAGTGACGCGCGGTGGTATCAGGCTATTTTCATATGCACATGAGGCATGCTGTTTTTTAGTTATTTAAGCTAATTAAATGCGTCACCTTAAAAAATAATATTATAGACAGCTTATAAAGTATGATCATTGCACATCAAAAATTAAATACAGAAAATAAATAGTAATGTCCGTTAACATTTTAAGGAAACACGGCTATAGCCCCTGATATCAGTGTGGAAATTTTACGTCTGATGTAAAATGTATGATAATGCCAATCAATGCGTGTGCTCATGGTGAATGAATGTTTATTTTGCTATAAAATGTCTCCGATGATGTCTCCGATATAAAGAACAGTTTGTGTCTACTGAGTGGGCATGTACGTTTAATCACACAAGGGGTATTTTCAAAATAGTTGGGGAAATTACTAACGAACACTGCAGATTCTGATGAGACAGCTTTTTACAAGCTGGCTCATCTGGATATACAGTGTTTACAAATGTTGGCCTTATGGTCTTGCGGGTTGATATTTATTAAAAATACATGCCCACTCAGTAGACACAAAATGTTCTTTATATCAGAGACATAATCTGAGACATGTACTGGCAAAATAAATATTCATTCGCCATTACCCTACATATTGATTGGCATTATTATACATTTTATATCAGACATAAATTATCACACAGATATCAGGTGCGATAACCGTGTTTCCTTAAAATGTTAACGAACATCACTATTTATTGTCTGTATTTATTGTTTGATGTGCGATGCTCATACTTTATAATCTGTCGAAAATATTATTTTTTCAATCGACGCATTTAATTAGTATAAATAATTAAAAAATATCATGCCTCATTTGCATATGAAAATAGCTTGATACCACCACGCGTCACTATCAGTAAACTAAACATTGCTAAATGATTATAAATGTATAGCGGGCACACGTAATGTTTAGAACTGGTGTAATAGTGACACAAGTATACACTTATTTAATTCCTATAAAAAAACAGCGTGTACCTTTAAATGCAGAGATTATTCTGAGGGGCAGCAAATGAGTTTAGTAAATAATTATCATAAAATAGCACAAATGTCAGATTACATTGGTTTAAATGCAACATCAACATTGAACAGCATCATCCATTGAACCGGGATATGTCGATTTACTTGTTTATGGATATACAACTTTTTCACATAATTTACTCAAACTGACGTCACAGTCATGCCATACCACAATTGCTCATTCTTTATCATAAAATGTTACCTGATAAACAGAATATCAGGCTTGTGTCTTTTCAAATCAAGGCTCGGCTCAGTAGGCTCGGTAGGAATTCCTTCGCGTTTCGTAGCCTTCCCTGATAAACTTGATAGCAAAAGACACTAGCTTTGTATTATCTATGTGTGTTTGTTTGTTGCGGATTAACGGCCTATCAACAGCTAAGGTCATTTAAGGCCGGTTCAATGGGTTTAGTACTAAATCCCATGTATTACCTGTACAAACGGGGGGATCCCAAAATCAGAACTGAATATTTCCAATAAAAAAACTACATATTCAGCCCTGAAATCAGAATAATCCTGATCTGATGCCAGGTCCTTGCCACACCAGAAACACGTGGCCCCCTCCCAAAAGCAGTAGGATCAGCAACTTCCAGGTAACAAAAGAGCCAAAGACAAAAACGTACAGATGGCCAAACCAGACAAATCGTGATTCCTATAAGGAGGAACCCCTACCGTCGCGTTCGCCCTACCAACCACCCACTTAGAGAATCGTAGATGTTTAGAGTATATTGTGGAAAACAAAAGTTCGTTTATCACATCATTGTTTGCTTGGTTTGTCTTTTATTATGCGGCTGTGACTGGATAAATGGAGCGTATGGGTTTTGCGACCAGTGTAGATCCAGATCAGCAGCTGTGCATCCGCACAGTCTGATCAGGATCTGCACTGTTCGCCATTCCAGCAATGAAACACCCGTCTTGTTTCTAACAAGGAATACATATAGTTATCAGGCTACTAGAGTGTGCTATTTGGTCAACAGCTACACTGGTCACAAATACCATAAGCCCCGTTTCTCCGGTCACAGCCACATATTCTCTAGTAACGCTATTCATTGGTCAACATAGTCTTCAAACTTCAAAGTTGTATATTTGTTCGAGTTGGCGCAAATGTATATTAAATGGAACTTAATGGCTGTCTTCCTGGTCACAATCGTATAAACGTTTGTTATTTTTTTAAATACATTGTACTAGTTAAATCCGTGGTTATGTTAAATGTTTGGTTAAATTAATAGTCAGCGATGTTATAAATGTTAAACGTTAACCGTGGTTTTCTTGTTTTTAACCGACCTATACACACACAAGGTGTATGCTCACGTGGTTACAACAACAACAAAAAGTACTGAAACTTCCAGAAGTCCTCCGATTGAAAGTACGTATTATTTTATATATATTGTATTATGTAACGGATTTTGATGAAATATGGTGCATTCCAGAAATCATGACCCATCCATCATGAAAATGCTACAGATTATCCCTAAATAAAATCGTCATTAGTCCCCATTACTTTAGTCACCCATTTCTACCATTATCAAATTTTATTCAACCATTACGTTATTTAGAAATTTATGTCGATCTACCGGTTTGTACTAGGCTATTACCTCCCCTGCCAATGATTTACGCCATTTGTTAAATGTTAATTGTGAAATCTGATAAATCTTGAGCTGCACAAACGCATTAAATTGTGCCACAGTATGTATGCTCTACAGTACATGTAAACTAGTGTTAGTGTAAGGTCTAGTGTTACTGCAGTAGCAACTGATTTTGTATTTGTGCGACATGTATACATGCCACAGTAGGCCTAAATTAAATGTACATACACACTCGGTAGGCCCAAAATGTTCTTCATAGGAATTAAATAAGTGTGTCGCTATTCCACCAGTTCTAAAAATTACGAGTGCCCTCTATACAGATAATATGAAAATAGGCACTACCTATATGACAGGCTTTGTCAGTGGCATCTGATGTTTTACATCCCAGTGTAGCTGCACGTTTTCCACTTTATAGGAAACAGGTTGCACTATATGGCTACACCATGCTAGATAGTAAAAAATGGGTTTCGTTGAAAAGCACACAGACGTGTTTATGCTATGTCATTACACGGACGTCATTTGTGGCTGTGACTGGAGAAATGGGGCTTATGTGTTTTTGCGACTAGTGTTGATCCTGATCAGACTGTGCATCCGCACAGTCTGATCAGGATCTGCACTGTTCGCCATTCCATCAATGAAACTCACATCGTGCTTCTAACAAGCAATAGAGATCGTTCTCAGGCTACAACATATTTGCTAACAGTAACTTGCAATCTACTCCCGTATGGTACGGTACGGGAGTAGATTGCAAGAGTTACTGTTCGCACCTAGGTGTAACACTACTGTTAGTTGCGGGAAGTAACTCTGCAGAGTAGTCCTGTATCGTCCGTACCTAGAGTTGCGGTGCTCTCCGTATGTTTCCCCTGCAGAGTAGCGAATCAGATCTGATTCGTACTTTATGTTTTAAGTATACCCCCGTCATACAAAGTATGTCAAAAGGTCTATAGTTTTCATAATTACGTCAGTCCGTTTGTCTGTCCGTCTCACGTTAAAGTTTTTGGGTCGCATCATCTCTGCAAGTCGAATTGACTTAAAACTTCATATTACTTCCTTATCATCATCCTTATTTTCATTCCATACCACACCCATGCGGCCTTCATGTCCAATGTCAAGGTCAAATTACTTAGAAATTTGCGTTAATTTTTTTTTTAATATTTGAGTTAAAGTTTTTATTTTTCTGTCAAGGTGGCGGCGGGTGGTATATATAAGCCCCTGCTCACTTTCTCTAGTTTTTTATGAGTTTCTTGGTCATGTGTCTCAGATGGAAATGTCTGTTTGTGATCGCATAGCACACAACTATGGCTCAGAGTGATCAAATGCCTGATTTACAGTGAAACCTCTCTAAGCCGGACATCCTGATGACCTCGCAGGGTGTCCGATTTAGAGAGCTTTCACTATACGTTGTTACCACAGAAGTTATGTCTTAGCTTCAGTCGGTGTCACTCTGTTTGTGTATATCGTGCATGTAATGTTATGGTATTTTCTTCTTTTTCAGATCACATGCAAGAACGTTCATACCTGCATACGGTGTTAACATTCCAAGTCTCCAGATAAGAAATCAGTAATTGAGTATAGTCACTCCATCATTTCTGAAGTAATTGGGTATTTCAAAATTTTAATTGGGTAAAATAAAATCACACTACTGTTTACACATCAGCAGACCGCAATTATTGAATAGTTTACTTCGAAATGAAAACATGTCTTGGCATTTCATTAGAATTGTCTCCAGACCGCAATTATTGAATAGTTTGCTTCGAAATGAAAACATGTCTTGGCATTTCATTAGAATTGTCTCCTTGGAGACAATTCTAATGAAATACTAAGATCTGTTTTCATGGAAAAATAAGAAAAAAAATGCTTTATTTGTGGTCTGTTTATTGTTTTCTGTAGCATGATAAAGATACCACAAATTTTTCATTACTTTTTGATACTCACTACTTCTGATTTCAATTGGGTTTTTTTGGCAATTTTAATTGGGTATTTAAGCAAATACGCACCTTATCTGGAGCTCTGAACATTCTATTCTGGTACATTTACTTAATGCAGTCTTAGGGATATGTTGCAGTATTCCAACATCACAGTGTCTGCATGTTCCTGTGTATCTGAAACGACACTGCACTGTAGAATCAGAGCTACAGATAAGGTATTTTACGCAATTATTTTAGCTGAATACGCATTGATTATCAAAAGTGGGAGTACAAAATACGCACAGCAATGTGAAAATAGCATTGATTTTCAAATTGTATTCGCTTTTTGCACCTCGAATAAGTGAATGTTTAAATTTGTTATGTTTGTTTTATCATTTGTTCCCTACGGTATTTAGTAATGAAGAAAATCAATAATCCATTTGTAAAAGTAAAAAACTCAGTGATTTTTAAATCAGGGCCTATAATACACTTTAGATACAAAACTTATCTTGAGTTCTGTAGAATAGAAATGGAGTTTCCGACAATGCTGATGATATTGCTGGTACAGTTAAACCTCTGTAAACAGGCATATAACTACTTCAAGACACGTGTGACTGCTTTGTGATCATGAACAGACATATCATGGGAGATACATGACAATGAAATTCATCAATATTAAGCACACATAAATTTTCTCTGTTTCCAGTTTAGATAGGTTGGACTGTACACAGCGCTCCAGATAAGGAATTAGTAATTGAGTATTTTCACTCCATCATATCTGAAGCAATTGGGTATTTCAATATTTTAATTGGGTGAAATCACACTACTGTTTACACATCAACAGACAGCAATTATTGAATAGTTTACTTCGAAATGAAAACATGTATTGGCATTTAAAGACAATTCTAATGAAATACCAAGATGTGTTTTCATTGATAATAAGAAAAATATGCTCTATTTGTGGTCTGTTTATTGTTTTCTGTAGCATGATAAAGGTACCACAAATTTGTTATTGCTTTTTGATACTCGCTACTTCTGATTTCAAATAGGTTTTTGGCAATTTTAATTGGGTATTTACACAAATACGCAGCTTATCTGGAGCTCTGCTGTACATGTACATCGCCGACATATATATCTATACAAACATAATAATAGTGAGCAAACTTGTAATTTTTAGTGACACACGATGAGCAATAACGAAGAACGGCCTCATAAATGTACTGAATGTGACGCGGCGTTCAAAAGACATACATATCTAAAACAACATGTGCTCATACACACCGGGGAACGTCCCCATGCTTGTAGTCTTTGTGACAAGACGTTTGCACGGAGGGGCAGCCTGCAACAACATATGCTCACACATACCGGGGAACGTCCACATGCTTGTGGTCTGTGTGACAAGGCATTCTCACTGAGCGGCAGCCTCACACAGCATATGCTCACACACACCGGGGAACGCCCCCATGCATGTAGTGTTTGTGACAAGACTTTCACGCACAATGGCAATCTCAAACAACATATGCTAGTACACACCGGGGATCGTCCACATACTTGTAATATTTGTGACAAGACTTTCACATTAAGTGGCAGCCTCAAACAACACATGCTCACACACACCGGTGAACGTCCCCATACATGTAGTGTTTGTTTCGTGACTTTCACACGGAGTAGTAACCTCAAACAGCATATGCTTATACACTTCGGGCATCGTTCATATACATGTAGTGTTTGTAACAAGACATTCACACAGAGTGGCAGTCTCAAACGACATTTGGCTCTTCACACCGGGGATCGTCCCCACACATGTAATATTTGTGACAAGACTTTCATTCAGAGTAGTAACCTGAAACATCATATGCTCCTGCATACTGGGGACCGTCCACATACATGCATTGTTTGTGACAAGTCATTTACACACAGTGGCAACCTCAAACAACACATGGTTATTCACACCGATGATCTTTCCGATATGTGCCATATTTGTGACAAGACCTTTCCACAAAGTGGCAGCCTCAAACAACATATGCTTACCCACGATGAGGACTTTGCTCATACATGTTATGTTTGTGACAAGACATTCCCGCACAATAGCAGCCTCAGACGACATATGCTCATACACACTGGCGATCGGCCCCTCCCAACTACTTTGCTTGACTATGCAGACCTAATGGCAGCCTCAACCGACACTGGTGTATTGCCACCTGATGCAATGGCACCCTCAACAGACACTGATGTATTGCCACCTGATGCAATGGCACCCTCAACCGACAATGGTGTATTGCCACCTGATGCAATGTCACCCTCAATTGACAATGGTGTATTGCCTACTGATGCAATGGCACACTCAACCGTCAATGGTGTATTGCCACCTGATGTAATGGCACCCTCAACCGACAAGTGTGTATTGCCACCTGATGAAATGGCAGCCTCAACCGACAATGGTGATTTGCCACCTGATGAAATGGCAGCCTCAACCGACAATGGTGTATTGCCACCTGCTGCAATGGCACCCTCAACCAACACTGGTGTATTGCCACCTGATACAGTGGCAGCCTCAACCGACAGTGGTGTAATGCCACCTGATGCAGTGGCAGCCTCAACCGACAGTGGTGTATTGTCACCTGATTAACATATGATATTCGAGTCGGGACTTACACAAAGTTACCTGACATCCTACAACATCTTTCATCTGAGCCGCGGTATGTCCTCGTGCATGTAGTGTTGGTGACAAGATTCACCCATGGCGGGGAATTATGCATGCCGGTGTTTATGACAATTCGATGGTCTAGTAACATAAGGTCGTAACTGCTATTGCTATGCTAAAGCATAGCAGTTACGACCTTATGTTACTAGACAATCGAATTATCACACAAAGTTACTACCTCCAAGAACAATGCAGATTGACACGAGATCATCCCTTATCCGTACATGCTTATCGTGACAATGTTCACACAATGTTGCCACCTGCAACCAGTGCTCCAGATAAGCTGCGTATTTGCTGAAATACCCAATTAAACTTGACAAAAACTCAATTGAAATCAGAAGTAGCGAGTATCAAAAATCAATAAAAATGCTGCAGAAAACAATAAACAGACCACAAATATAGCATATTTTTCTTATTTTCTATGAAATCACATCTTGGCAGTGCATTAGAATTGTCTCCAGGGAGACAATTATAATGAAATGCCAAATACGTGTTTTCATTTCGAAGCAAACTATTCAATAATTGCTGTCTGTTGATGTGTAAACAGTAGTGTTTTATTTTGAAATACCAAATTGCTTCAGAAATGATGAGTGACAATACTCCATTACTAATTCCTTATCTGGAGCCCTGGTAACAGTATATATTTATTGACCCCATCTCAATGGATCGTCCGCATTCGTGTAGTGTCTATGATACGAACTTCACACAAAGTTACCACCTCCAACAACAATCGCTATGGTTGATCGATGCATTCACGTGGTGTTCCTGACGCCGTCCAGACAAATGTGCCACATATGTTCACGAACATGCGAGATGGTGCCAATTCACTCAGGTCTGTGTTTGTGACAAGATTTTCACACAAAGTTGCCGCCTCTGACAACGGGGACTCGTCACGATACATGTAGTGTTTGTGACAACATTCATGTAGGCGTTTCGGCAATTGACGAGACAAATGGGCAGATGTCCAGTACGAGCCACCATGTCAGCAATGAGTGCACCATCCCTTTACCTCCCAGTTACCTCATCCCCACTTGTCATTTTATGTGTGTACTTGTAGTTTTATAAATTATAGTATAAAATACATTTTCCACCATCAATCTACAAATATTACCATCCATTTCATATAATATATAAATGATCAATTGTTAGTTTATTCACCATTGATAATTAACTAGTCATTGACAGTAATGCCAGGTATATTGTACTCAGGCCCGTACGCAGAGGGGTGTGACGGTGCGTACGCACCCCACTTAACCCGTTCAACACCACATGCCTGTATAGTGGTATTGGCAAAAAGTGTAGATCCAGATGAGCCGGCTCGTGACGAGCCGTCTCATCAGGATCTGCACTTTTTGCAAGTAATGTTCATAATTTTGAGAACAAAAACACCTCGTGTTCATAAATGGACTGGTCTGAAAATCATTTTGTGATGATTGGAATGGGTTGCAAAATTAACATATCAAAATCCATTCCGGTTATTAAGGGGTGAAATGGTTAATCTGCCGAGGTCTGTCCGTGGATGTGCAAAAGAAGTGTTTAGCCCTTTGCGCCGTCAATAACGCACTCCCCCCCCCCCCCCCCCCACCCATAAATTAATGTCTGCGTACGGGCCTGGTACTCAAGCTTATAGTGGAGAAGAATTCATATACGCTTTGTTAAGCTTGTTTTCCAATCCACACACTCTTTTAATGTTTGTATCATACCATGTAGTGTTCCTTTACATGCCTTATACTTTAATACATATTGTTTAAACTACGATTCACTAAAATTTTCACCTCCAACACTAACAAGGTGTATGATCACGTGGTACTAACAACAACAACAAGTACATGTATTGAAACTTCCAGAATCCATCCGATTCAAAGTACGTATTCTTTTATATTGTCCTTATGTAACATATTTTGATGAAATATGGTGCATCAAACGCGTCTTGTTAAGCTGCATTTGGTGGTCTCTGTACTTTCGCCCAAACTTCTGTCGTTTTTGCGAATGTGGAAGGGACGGGGTGTGGCCCCCTGTCGGGAATGTACTTCGCGTTGTTGTTTAAGTTGGTATCCGCTATTTATCCCTACCCTAGGCACGTGATCGTTCCCAGGTTCTGATTTTGTGATGTATAGTCGTGATTGGGGATGTTGTGGTCTGTTGTGAAGGGTGGCTGGAGTGGGACTGGGGGACTGTACTGTGACTGAATGGGACTGAGAAAAGTATAGGTGACTCTCGGACGTAATTGCAACTATCAGTCAGGATTGTCCCAGGTATGGGGCAATCCGGCTTGATTTATTTACGCCAGAGGGTCAGAGTATTTAGAACGGAAAAGCAAATCAATTATATTTCAACATTTTATCATTTGAACTGTTTCACAGGAGTGTTTATTAACAGGAACTAATAGAAAAGAATACTTTCTGTGATAGTGAATTTAACTCAGTATCGGGTGGATTTAGCTAATTATATCCCACATGACTGGCAGTGTATTTGAATCTTCCCCCATTCTGGCAGAGTTGATCTGCACTGAATAGGAGATTTAAAGTAACCTCATATTTTAGTGGAGTTATACCCCCTGGAGGTATTTGGAACCTTCCCCAATTCTAGCAGAGTTGATCTGCCAATGAGTAACGAAAATCGAGAGCTTTTATACCCGCACACAGTATTAACCCCGAATGACCTCTGTCGCCGAAATTGGCTGGGACGAACCGTTTCATTGGTAAGTCACAGACAATTTCATCCAATCAGATTCATTCAAGTCCGGATCTCCGAACTGTCAATACTGTGTTTATTTGGCTTGTAAAAGCACATGTTTACAATAGAGAACGGTGTTTAAACCTTATAAAATGGCAATGTCATCGATAAATATCGATTGATTTCCGGATTACACCTTTATGCTTCTGCTAACACCAAAAATAGCAGAAACAGGTAATTATTTAGTGAGAATTTGTATTGGCTAAATCCCGACTTTTCTTCTTTCTTCTTTTATAATAATTGCAAGCAGTCGTTTGCCGACTATTATGGTATTATGGCACTATTATGTTCTCGAACCAGTTCGGTCCCGACAAAAAGTGAATTCTACCACACTCCTCCCCACTAGAATCCAAAAATAATGTGCATGGCAAATTATTTGTAATTTGCCCGGCAACATTATTTTGACAAATATTCGAAGAATGAAAACGGGAGAATTCATTTTCTTAACTAATACATCCCTTCCTTTATGACGGCACATGGCCTTTGAGTGTTACGATTGCATAATCTTGCAGTGCATAAACTGCAAGCTTATGTGTTCGGAACATATGTATTTCATATGGACCATGTGCCATCTAGTGAAGGGGTTGTAGATTTCATTTGTACGCAAAAAGGCATAACTTATGTTTAAACAATGGATGACAGAAGCATACCCTCTAGAAGAATGTGTATTGTTTATGGTAATACAATTATGATCAAACTGTATTAACACAACGGAGAATTTAATGCAAACCATAGCTGCGTCCATTTGCCAAATAAATAAGTCTAAAAAACACATGCATGTGTGCACATAGATACGGGCCACGCCATCGCAATAATCTATTGCCACAATATACATATTGTAATATTATTTTACTTTTCAGTACATAAATGGCACCCTTTTCAGCATGCCGCCCTGCAGATGTCTCTGATGTCTCACATGTCACATTATAGATGTCCAGTTTAACTGGTACATACTTTGTCCGTGTCTTTGACACTGGATATTCCGAGAATTATTTTAATTCTCCATGTCACATAATAAAATTATGTGCAGTAGTATATGATGTGAGCAGAGAACAGATGCAGTGGTCATTCATAATCATATCAGATTGATTGAGGCAAGAGACACATGCAATGAAATATGTCCGCACAGTTACACACCAAACATGTGCCACCAGAAAATGGCAACCTAAAACGCAGGATAGTCAGACATGTAGGCAATCCAAGCTAAGTTAGCACAGGTTGAACATGTATGATGATACTGATTATTGTTATGATTCAGTAAATTTGCATTATGTAACGATTATGAACACTCTTCCAATGGGTACAACTATGTAAATGGTTATCTACCACATTTAAATGGATAATAATACAACATCAAACTCTTGTCAACACATCAATTTCACGGATGACACATTCAGCAGGTAAAACATGACGACACATGTCCTCTTATTGTTACGATAGCATAATCCTGCAGTGCATAAACTGCCGGCTTATGTATTCGGAACATATGTATTTCATATGGACCATGTGCTATCTATGGACTGTAGATTGACATGGCACGCTAAATACACAAAAAGGCGTGTATTTGTACATCGTGCGTGAACAATTAACGAGCTCGCTTTAACAGATACCTGATAAAAGATTCCATGATTCAGGTGCAAACTCAAAAATATGCACCAAACAACTCGTGTCAGCACATCAATATCACACATGAGACATTCAGCAGGTAATAAATGTACATGATGACACTCTATTAAGTATTTGTAGCACGTAATAGAAAGGCAATAAAGTACAATTTACAATAAAATAAGAGTAATCTACAATTTTGCTTAGTTCTGCATCATTGCACATCAGTGTTTTGTAGTGTTGCTAATACAATAAGAGAATGCATGATCTAAGCAAAATCGCATGAGTGTCAACACAGGATTAGTATCGCATAACATCACATGACATAACTATCAACATGTACTACACTAACTGCCATATCGATAAGTCTACCTCTACAGAACTACTACGTGTACTACATATATGTGCCTGTACCTACTGCTTGACTATGTTATCGATGTGTGATATCATGTGCTATCAGTGCATTTGAGGCTTCCAGCTCTCTGCCATCTCCAAACATGAAATGGCCTCCATGCGATTGGGAGGTCTGGGCGTTTGACGCTTCCGTTGCCCTAGCATCTGCATACATGTAGTATATAGGTGTGGGTGTAATGATTATATCAAGGGTCACATCCGTGGCATGACTCTTGATGTGTACATTGGATGAGCCCATGCCCTGACTGTCACCAAATTTGACATGACCTCTGTCATATCTCATGTTATCATGCACCTTGTCTGTGCATGGTTCGTGCACACATTCCTTGTCAGTGTTCACTGTGTCGTGTGCGCAGGCGTTTTCAGTGGACAACTCAGATTGTTTGCATTCATATATATTGCCACTGAGGAATGATTCATGTACATTTGTACATGTAGTATCGCCCGGTATAGGTGAGTACACAGGTACACTGTCATTACATGGCTCATGTGTACATGTGTTGGCAGTGATTGATTTAGTTTGTTCACGTGAACATGTGCTACCGGTGGCTGCTGGTTCATGCACACGTAAACATTCAGTTATTAAGTTCACACATGTTGGTGAACCCTGTATAGATGTGTGACTCGTACACGTTAAATCAGGTGTGCTTCCCACGTGAGTGCCGACATGCGATGAGCACACTTCACTCACTATAACCTGACCATATGTATGTACATTATCGTCGATTTGCACCTCTACTATGGGCGTGCTACAGGTAACATCAGGTGTATGCTCATTGCTGGTACTGCCATGCAATGAGTGAGGTATTTCCTCTTCTACCTGACTCTCGCTACTAATAAATGTATGCACATCTATTTCTGGTATCTCGGTGGGTCTATGTGTTTTGGCTGAATTCACAACCCCTGATCCAGCCAATCGTAGTTTTCCTGAATGTATGCTACATGAGCCTTTTGCTCATTATATCTCCTCTTCTGACATATGTCGATATTATGATTATATCTATTGCAGTAAGTACAATAGTCCTTTGGTGTAGCCTGTTCATGGGTACTACAACTTCGAGATTTGTACGATCCACCCGCGGTGTGATTGTTATTATAATTCGCATTCATATTGGGATTACTATCAGCAGGACGTGTATTAGGTCCTACCAGGCTTTGAAGTTGGTTTGACATGGCTTGGGCCAATTTCTTTTCAACTAATTTATTGACCTATTCCATCGTTACTGTATGTGTGCTGTGTACTTGGCCGTGATTAATGGGTGCAACCTGGTTTGGTTCGGCATGTTGTGGGTTTTTTATTCTATCCAAAGAACCTTCCATGGCTTCATACTCAGTGTCCAGTTCAATGGCTTGATCTAAGGTTTTGGGGTGTCCAAACTGGACATGTTTTTGGAGCTCGTGATTGGATAAGCCATTAATGTAATTATCTATGAGGTGCATTTCTAAACTTGCATATGTGGTGCTAGGATATGCTTTTTGTCCCAGCCTCCTTAAGTGGTATCCATAATCGGAGACTGATTCACCTTGCTGCCGCCTTCGATTTCTGAATTCGCATCGATGTGCGATATCCCTTTCTTGTGGATTGAATCTTTGAGCTAATATGGGTTTCAATAGATTGTAGTCCCCAATCTGTGTGGTGGTTAAACAGCTTAATAATTTCTGAGCCTCTCCCTTCAATCTAATGGACAGCATTTGTCCCTTTTCTGTATCTGTCCAGCCATTCCAGACAGCACATTGCTCAAATTGAATGAGGTAGTCTGTCCATTCTGTGTCTCCCTCCCCACTGAAGTAAGCGGGTTGATTGAATGGCTTGCTATGAAAAGGGGTTGATGCGCAAGCTTGAGTGTGGCAGGGCTGAGGATTGTTACCATGTGTAAGTGGTGAACTATGGTTTTGCGGCTGCATGCCATTCACATGTGGGTATTGTGGCTGCGTGACATTAACCTGTGGGTATTGCGGCTGTGTGCCATTACCCTGTGGGTATTGTGATTGTGTGCCATTAACCTGTGGGTATTGTGGCTGTGAGCCATTCACATGTGGCCATTCCGATTGTGGGTCATTAACATGTGGATATTGTGGTTGCGTGCCATTTGCCTGTGGCCATTGTGATTGTGGACCATTAACCTGTGGGTATTGTGATTGTGTGCCATTAACCTGTGGGTATTGTGGCTGTGGGCCATTCACATGTGGCCATTGTGACTGTGCGCCTTTCACCTGTGGGTATTGCGGTTGTGTGCCATTACCCTGTGAGTATTGTGATTGTGTGCCATTCACCTGTGGCCATTGTGATTGTGTGCCATTAACCTGTGGGTATTGTGGCTGTGGGCCATTCACCTGTGGCCATTGTGATTGTAGGCCATGAACCTGTGGGTATTGTGATTGTGGGCCATTAACCTGTGGGTATTGTGGCTGTGTGCCATTAACCTGTGGGTATTGCGATTGTGGGCCATTCACCTGTGGCCATTGTGATTGTTGGCCATTAACATGTGGATATTGTGGCTGCGTGCCATTTGCCTGTGGCCATTGTGGTTGTGTGCCATTACCCTGTGGGTATTGTGATTGTGTGCCTTTAACCTGTGGGTATTGTGGCTGTGGGCCATTCACCTGTGGCCATTTTGACTGTGTGCCTTTCACCTGTGGGTATTGCGGTTGTGTGCCATTACCCTGTGGGTATTGTGGCTGTGGGCCATTCACCTGTGGGTATTGCTGTTTGAGGGACCAATCAGGTCCATCTGTGGGATATGGGGGACCAATTGGCGGTTCCTGATTTGATTCGGACAGTATGGTTGGTTGTAGGTTCAAGTCTAATAGGGGTATCTGCTGATCATGTTTGTATCTAGTATCTGATATATCAGTCATTGACTGACACCCTGTCTCATGTGCAGGCGTTGATGTGTACGGTAGCATCCCTAAGGACGGTTTATCCATATCAAATGGTTTGTAAACATTCTCAACAGAACTGATGCTACTGCTTTCAGTACTGGGCCAGTTTGTATTAAGGTCAATGGGATCCCTAAATGCTACAGCTTTCGGACATTGGCTAGTTGGTGTTCCCATTTCAGACGTCATGTTATCTTGTATCTAGGCCTGTATGGGTTTGATGGGGGTAGGGTATATTATGTGTGTGAAAATTCCGCGACAAATACAAGAACCAAAATCCTGCGGTTACGGCACCACTTTTGTGGTAGGGACGGGGTGTGGCTCCCTGTCGGGAATGTACTTCGCGTTGTTGTTTAAGTTGGTATCCGCTATTTATCCCTACCCTAGGCACGTGATCGTTCCCAGGTTCTGATTTTGTGATGTATAGTCATGATTGGGGATGTTGTGGTCTGTTGTGAAGGGTGGCTGGAGTGGGACTGGGGGACTGTACTGTGACTGAATGGGACTGAGAAAAGTATAGGTGACTCTCGGACGTAATTGCAACTATCAGTCAGGATTGTCCCAGGTATGGGGCAATCCGGCTTGATTTATTTACGCCAGAGGGCCAGAGTATTTAGAACGGAAAAGCAAATCAATTATATTTCAACATTTTATCATTTGTACTGTTTCACAGGAGTGTTTATTAACAGGAACTAATAGAAAAGAATACTTTCTGTGATAGTGAATTTAACTCAGTATCGGGTGGATTTAGCTAATTATATCCCACATGACTGGCAGTGTATTTGAATCTTCCCCCATTCTGGCAGAGTTGATCTGCACTGAATAGGAGATTTAAAGTAACCTCATATTTTAGTGGACTTAAACCCCCTGGAGGTGTTTGGAACCTTCCCCAATTCTAGCAGAGTTGATCTGCCAATGAGTAAAGAAAATCGAGAGCTTTTATACCCGCACACAGTATTAACCCCGAATGACCTCTGTCGCCGAAATTGGCTGGGACGAACCGTTTCATTGGTAAGTCACAGACACTTTCATCCAATCAGATTCATTCAAGTCCGGATCTCCGAACTGTCAATACTGTGTTTATTTGGCTTGTAAAAGCACATGTTTACAATAGAGAACGGTGTTTAAACCTTATAAAATGGCAATGTCATCGATAAATATCGATGGATTTACAGAATACAGACTTTAATGCTTCTGCTAACACCAAAAATAGCAGAAACAGGTAATTATTTAGTGAGAATTTGTATTGACTAAATCCCGACTTTGTTCTCGAACCAGTTCGGACCCGACAAAAAGTGAATTCTACCACACGAAGAATCGATTTCCGTGTCTGTAGAAAATCGATTCTTCGCAAAAACGACTTAAGTCTGTGCCGAACTCCCTGGACGACCAAATGCAGCTCATGAAGACGCATTTGCTGCGCCATATTTCATCAAAACCCGTTTCATATTAAGGACAATATCAAATAATACTTACCTTGGAGTGGGCACGATTTCAACACTTTCAGCCACTGTTGGCGTTGTTATAACCACGTGATCATGCACCTTGACTAATGGCACCGGGGATAGTTCTCGCACATGTTATTGCATTGTATTTACATGACTGCCACATTATTTTCACCTGAAAAATAATGCTCATTGCCAGTCTCACACGGTGAAAGGTACGGAGCCCCGTTAACATTTTAAAGAAACACGGTTATCGCCCCCTCAGTGTGGAATTTTACGTCTAATATAAAATGCATAGTAATGCCAATCAATACGTGGGGTAATGGTGAATGAATGTTTATTTTGCCAGAAAATATATCAGATGATGTCTCTGATATAAAGAACGCGTCGCCATAAAACTTATTCACAGACCATAAAACCTCACACATACCGCTCCAAATCGAAAAACAAAGCATGGTTATCCCCTAATTTAATTATTTCAACGAATATTCAATATGCGAATCGATTGATAAACCCAGTAGAACGTCAAAAGTCCCAATTGTGCGTATGGCCTCAATTTGCCGCCAGACATGCCATGCATCGATGCCGCATAGAGTGGATGATGGTCTGAATGGTCGGCGGTGGCATGTTGTTCCATTCTTGGACCAGGGTGTCACGTAGTTGGTGGACGAGGTCTACTCCGAACCGCAGGTCTACATGGATCCCATACGTGTTCGATGGGCTTACGGTCAGGACAAAGGGCTGGCAACTCCAGAACAGTTACGGTATGTGAATCAGTTGTACGGCGACGCGTTAGCGGAGCCGTAAAACTGATTATCAGACGATAAAACCTCACACATGCCACTCCAAAAATATAAAAGACAGATGAAATAGTAAAACACATCGTAGAGCTGAGATGTTCTAAGCTACGTATTTCCCACCCGCCATCCAACATGCCCAAAGACACTTGTCTTTAGTATATATGAGTAGAAATTAATTCCCTTGAATATTGTTATATGGGGTTACGCCGGTAATTGTGCTCAATATGCAACTTGGCCTTTTCGTTGACTGGTAATGTTATCTTGTCGTTTCTCTACCCATGGGATAATGTAAATAGAGAACTAGAGATGCCAAAATGTTCGATCATCTATGTTTAATGTGTGGACTTGTATGGATAACCGGTGACCTGGTAGTATGGCAGTCTGGTACGATACTGGTACGAACCCTCATACAAAGTACGAAGGAAGAAACACTATGATTACTATCGCCCGTCAAACTATAAAATCTGTCATCAGCTGTTTGAAAGATGTCTTCTTTGATTTCTGCCTAAACAATGCTAACTCCCAAACAATACCCAGAATGCAACAGTATCACTTCCTAAACTACTAAAACTAGCATTCATGGTCAAAGGGAAATAACTCTACCGACACATAAATCAAAAGGTAACGCAAAGTACTGAATGTCCTGAATAATGGTCCGGTTACACACTCCCCTAGCCTGATAAGTGACGTCCCGTCATTCACCCTCTCCGAATAAAAAATAACCAAACTTGAATCAAATCGAAAAAAAATATAGTACGGTACTGTCAGTATCGCTTCAATCGAAAATAAATTTGTGGACAGTACTGTCAGTATCGCTTCACTCCCTGAGAAAAAATGTATGTCCCGCACATTTTACTGTACTATCTCTCTCACTATCCACCATACATGGCTGCATCCTCTGGAACAACCTATCCAAGTAAACAAATGTGTTACTGTCGCATCTGTCGCTATCGGTGAATCGCTAACATCACCAACTTGATCAACCTAATAGAGATGAAATCAACAGCTGTGTGGGCACTTCTTCTAATATCTGAAAATATAAAAAATATGAATTACTGCATCATCTGTCTCTGTCCGTGAATCGTCAACACCACCCACATGATCGACCTAATAGACAAGAAATGCATGAAATTGACAGCAGTCTGATTACTTCTTGTAATATCTAAAATATAAAAAAACATATTAGCATACTTACCCGTCCATTATGCTCTTGATCATCTTATGAGCTATTTCCGAATCAACTTGACTTAACAAGCCGGAACTCATAAGCTTTTCTAGAGCATGTAACTTACTGTCCAATGGTCTGGGCACCTGCACCATCTGGTTCATCTGGTAATAATCAAACCAGACGTGTTCTTTACGGACCCTCTCGGATTTCCTTGTCGGCGGCGGTCTAGGTGGGGGTCTCGGTTGATCTCTGATCTCCGTCTGATCTTCGGTTCTGTCTTGCGTCTTCGCCTCTGTATTGTCTTCATCGACTTTATTATCAGTGAGGTTTCTGGTCTGGTCTGTCTCTACCGTTTCTGATTCCTGGCCTACATTCTTTACTGCTTTTTCCTCAGTAAGGTCATTTGTGACGCTCCCATCTCCCAATATCTCTGTCTGAGAATGTTGTACACCTTCAACTTCTACTGTAACTATCTCTGCCACCTCTTCTATCTCTGCTTCTGCGAAACCATGGGCGTCCCCATAGATATATGTACTTGGTACATACTCATTTTCTGCTTCCATGTCAGACCATTCTGAGTCTGTCTCCTCTTCTATCACGTTATCTCTCTTTAAAGGTTCTGCAGGGGTATTGCCTTTATCATTGGATGCATCCTTCTGTTCTTCTTCATCTTGTTGGACCGACTGATTCAAGGATTGTCGTCTTCTTGGTATCGGTCGATGCTCAACAGTAATGTTTTCAACTTCGTCACCGGTATCATCTAGCTCTACTGGCAATAGATGATTTCTGTGTAGCCTCTTTTCCACACCTTTCGATGACTTAATCTTGAACACCGGTATATCAGGTCTTGGTTGCTCCATGACTCTGTATATGTCTTGCTCAAACTTGTCAGCGATCTTGTGCTTGCCTTCGTACGCCAGGATTTTTACCAGAACTTTGTCCCCAACTGAGATCTCTGAAGCTTTTGCTTTCTTGTCATATTGTCCTTTCTGTTTTCTTTGAGATTCCTCTGTATGTTTCTTCAGTATTTGCTGAGTGGTTGCCATTCTATCTTTCAGATCATCGATGTAATCTCTGGTCATCTTTGGAGTTCGCGTTTCCACCAAAGCGGAATCAAATACAGAGTCAATGGGTAACTTGGGTTTTCTGCTGAACATCAATTCGAATGGAGATACTTTTGTAGTTTCGTGGGCCGTGCAATTATATGCATAAACCAATGATGGCAAGTACTTCTTCCAGTCAAGTTTCTGTGAGTTTTCCAATGTACCTAACATGTTGAGTATGGTTATATTGTACCTTTCCGTTTGCCCATTCCCCATTGGATGGTAGGCCGTAGTTCTTGTCTTTGTGATTCCTGATATCTGGCAGAGTTCCTTAATAATTCCTGATTCAAAATTTGCTCCTTGGTCGCTATGTAGTTTTGTAGGTATACCGTAATTGAGGATGAAATTGTTGTATATGGCTTCAGCGGTTGTTCTAGCTGTTTGGTTTTTCGTTGGTATCGCGAGCACATACTTTGTAAAATGATCCGTAATCACGAGTACATTTCCAAATCCTCCTTTTGAAGTTTCCAATGTGAGATAGTCTACACAAACAAGTTCAAGCGGATACGTAGTTTCAATGTTAACGAGTTGTGTCCGAATGTTGGTGGAGGTCTTCCTTCTTAAACAGCGATCACATGTCGAAATCCACCTATCTACGTCCGCAGTCATCCTAGGCCGAAAGAAACGTTCGCGTAACAATGACAGTGTTCTATCTCGACCATGATGACCAATGTCATCATGGAGTCCTTCTAGTACCCGGTAACAGTCCGGTAACACTAACTGGTTAACGAGTTCATCTCTGTTCTTCACCTCTCTATACAGAACTCCGCGGATTACTTTCAAGCTCGAAAAGTTCTTCCGCATGTTGTTGTCGTCTCTTGTTCTCAATGTATGGTTAGGTATACGTCGATCTATAACCGCACGTATCCAATTCCCAATGACCGGATCCTCTCTTTGGCTTCGTATTATCTCTGCAAGTTCCACTTGTGCCATTGTCTGGCCGGGTGTCTCTGTCGCTTCAATTATGTTTATTCCTGCACATGGTAATATTTGTATGTATGGTCCCGATGTGCAATGGCATATAGCCTTCACAGTCTGATCTATCTTAGCTCTCACTTCGGTCATCCTTTCATGCGGGTATCTTGACATTCCGTCCGCATCAGTATTCTTAAGCGCTGGTATGTCGCAGGACTATTTGCCAGACCAAACGGCATCTTGGAATACTAAAAAAATCCAAGTGGACCTACTGTGAATGCACTCCTCTCCTTGTGCTCCTCTGATCTAATTCTACCTGATGGTAACCACTTTTCATGTCAATCACACTGAACACTGATGCTCCTTTTAGCACATCAAACACCTCTTCAATCCTAGGAAGTTTAGAACGCGATAGTCTACACACATTCTCAACTTTCCCTTTTTTTCCGCACCAGCACCACATTCGAACTTCATGGGCTTTTAGATTTCTGTATGACACCACTGGCCAATAGTTGTTCAAGATGTTGTCGCACTTCATCCACCATGTGGGGAGGTATTTTACGGTGCTTTTGCTTAAATGGAGTATCATCGATCAGGTATATCCGGTGTTTAATCAGATCACATTGTCCGATGTCGGTATCGTCTTTGGAAAAGATGTTGCGATGTTTTGTGAGTAGCTCCTTCAGTGTATTGTTCTGTTGATCCGACAAATCTGGCTCTATGTGTATTTCGGTAAATATCTTGTCTATTTCTTTGGTCTCTTGGATCTTGTCGAAGACTGTCGTATCAACTGTTACAGGTTGAATTTCACACAATACCGACGCTCGTGTCACCGTTACTGCATTAGTTGTCAAATTGGTCACATTCACTACAATGTCTGTCTTCCTACGGTTCAATTTCTGAAGAAATTCTTTTACTTCGCTTAACTGTGACTTCTCTTTATGTCCGACATTGACCGCGGCACTGCATTTCTGTTTCTGTCCTTTATCAGTTGTCACTAAGTCTGCTTCAATTTTCCTCACTTCGATTTTAAATCTGTCGTAATCTTTGATCGTATCACATTTATTGAATGCAATTTGCTTGACACTTGGTGTTAATCCCTAATATAATTTTTTTTGTAGAATTTGGTCACTGTTCTTTTTCATTGCACCCAATGCAATAGCTTGCGAGGCTATTTCTTCCAGTCATGAAGCATAGCTTATGACACTTTCTGTCGACTCTTGCTGACAAGTATAACATTTTCTCAACACTACTTCTTCTGACTCTATGTTCCCAAATGTGCTCTCTAACTTATCGATCACCTCGTGAATTCCTACTCCTGTGCATAGCCTTCTCAAAATGTCACTCGTATTTCCTTTCACTGCTCGACTAATTCCAAGAATAATTTGTTCTTCTGAAAATATGCCTTCCACTCGAAGCGCATCTACCTCAAATCTGAATGTAGCCCAATTTACTTCGCCTTTACTGTCCTCACCATAAAATGTTGAGATTCGCGGAAAATGATGGCCACTGGCAGTTGTCGGATGCATTTTCGGAGTTACGTGTGATGTCGACAAAGATTCTTCTGCCATTTCCTTTCCCATATGTTTCATGAAGGAAACCAAATCCTCTGGTGAAGAAATCTTCGGCTTGACTTTCAGTGCATGAAATGCATCTACAAGCTGGAGATCTTCCTCTGATACTTCCATATTTAGTACCGAACAACTTTATGTCACTAGTATAAAGTAGCAATGTGTGACTCGGGTCACCACTGTGTATGTTCCACTTTCTCACTAACTGTAGAGTCAATATCTCGCGGATGTCACCACCGTATACTAACTTATTCACATATACACTAACTATATATCAATGTATTCACTTTATCACTAATTATAGAGTCAATATCTCAATGTTGTCATCACCGTATATTATATTCACCACGTATTCCCTTATTATAGAGTCAATAGCTCACTGTCACCACTGTAGATTATATCTATCACTTAATCACTAAATATATAGAGTCAGTATCTCACCGTAGTCACCAAATGCCTATTAATCACTTATTAAATAACTAAATATAGAGTCAATATCTCACTGTAGTCTCGACTGTGTATTATATTAATCACGTATTCACTAAATATATAGAGTCAATATCTCACTAGTCACCACTGTTTATGATATTAATTACTTATTCACTAAATATTTCGTTGATATATCACTGTATTCACAACTGTATATTATTCACTTGTTCACTATTTATATAGTCACTGTATCACTGTATTCACCACTGTGTATTCGCGTGTCATAAACTCAGTTTCACCGCCGATGGTAGTCCGTAAATTCACTAAATTGTTCAGTTATTCAACCTGTACTTTACCAAGGCAAGTCCTATTTCAACCGAGTCACCAGGAACTTCTAAGTTCTGTGGAGTTTATTTACTACTGACAAACACATCCCTATACATGTATAGCGCATTCTTGTGTAGGTTTATCACACCGCGTCATTGATAATCACTCGTTAAATGAATGTCTATTAATCAAATGTCTCAATATATTCCACCACACCATGTACCAGTAGTTGTGCACCTTTATCAATTGTAATCCTACAATATGTACCTCAACTGTACTCAGTGCCTATCACACCTGATCACTTACTTACCAATGGCTCCTCCTCTATTCATTTATACTTTGTATAAACGCAACTTGCCAGTCAAGAAATCACGACTTAGATTTAATACAAGCTAGCGATTGCATGCACGTTGTGCTCATCAAAGGCTTCCAGTCAAGCGTAATTAACAAAATCAAAAGAAAAATAAACTAAGTGATGGACGCCCTACCAAACTGCCCATCAAAATGAATTATCAGGTGTCCCAAACTATAGGGTGTGTACGGTACTTCAACCGTAATTCAATGACTTACCTGTACCTCCTATGGTCAAGTAATATTTTGAGAATGATCAAATTACACACCTTAATACCTTAAATAATCAAGTACTATTTCGAGAAAGATCAAATTACGCACCTAAACACAAGTAATTTCTTGAACAAACACAAATGGTACTGAAACATAGGGGATCATGTATATACGGTAATATATGCATGTACTGTCTGCTACACACTGGAATCGCTGACACCTGAAAACCAATATACACAACTCAGTTGAGTGTAATTCCGCTAAATATTCCTGAACCTAAATAAATAAGAATGTTAACCGAAAACTATGCACTGAACTAGAAGAAGACACATCATAGGTGGAAACTAAGTAATGTCTGAGAGTAATTGTATAGCAATGAATCAAATCTTATAATTATAAACAGAATGAAAAATGTACCACAATATAATTAAATTCACAATTAAATTCTTCAATTAATAATTTATCCATGTAAAATTTAAATTTGCTGTACTCGAAAATTCAAAATAAAGAAGTATTTATGTCCCAAATAATACGGTAATTACGGTAATTAATTTTTCTCTTCAAATTACGGAAAACACAATGTCTGGTAATAAGTTCCCACTATGAACTGTCGGTATCTGAAAATAAGTTAATTTGCAATACAATATTCTACAATTAATGTTCATGGAAAAAACGCAACTGACATTTTTCTCAGGTCACATTTACAACATGACGGTTGCCCCTGACGACCAATACATCCCCAATTCAATAGCAATGAACGCAAATTGATCACGCAGTACCCCACACACTTAAATGAATCTCAATTATCAACTAGACACTACGTGGAACAGTGTAGCCCCAACTGCAACAGGGGTTATGGAATTCCCAGCCCAAAGGTGAAGGTCACTTTCAAGGTCCCAAGTCAACTGGACAAACAACATCCAAGGTCATTGGCCGGAATGAAATTCAAATAATCAATATCAACGAAAATCAATCATGACTGTTGACATCGAAACAAATTGACAAATCCAGGTAAACTCGCCGTGGACAAAGAAATGAAAAAAAAGCAACAAGTAAACAGCATAAACCATGTACACCGCTCAAGACACTAAGTATCAAAAATAAATGTATCAACAACAACTACACCTGACTAATACGGAAATCTCTGACCACTAGAACACACTTACACTGTCCTACACTCATATTATACCGTTACTAAATGTATATGGTATCACTGTTGTGTGAAATAATTCAAGGCACTGTCCTACTATTACACCGTCACTAAATGTATGGGTATAATTGTGTGTTTGTTATTTGGTGAAACAATCCAAGATGGCCGCTGGTCTTCTCCCCGGCAACGAAAGCTGTCCTTAGCATTCTGCTTTTACAGTAAAGCTGAACAATTACATCGGGAATAAGCTAACTAATCATCCAGACTAATCTTTATATGTAACCTGAACATGTCACAATACGCCTGGATGACACTCAAACTTTTGATTGTTTGCTGTTCTGTGACCTATTTTGTAAAGTAGGTCACTGAGCAATTTTCACTGAATTATAAACTGCACACCAATTTCCTAACCGGTCACTAGTTGCAGCCTGTAACTATGTGACCCTCCCGTACCGTACGTACCGGACGGTACGGGAGGGTTACATAGTAAATTACAGGCTGCAACTGTTTGTGTGAATGTTCGTCTATGGAAAATCAATTGCCTACCTGTTTCATATACGCATCTGTGTATTAGACCGGTATGACTAAATGGCGCATTGGTGTTTTGGTGCATTGGTGATTTCGTGGCGAAATGGAGTTTTATATGTTATATATCTTCTAAATATAAGCTTAAAATGTATGTTTTTCTTGTTGTATATAATATACTATTACATAATACATATCTATAATATATATTTAAGTCAAGGGAATGCGCATTGGTAAAGTGGATGTTGTATCAATATTATAAAAATACCTATACAAAATACAATACGGCCGCGACGCAATGGAGATTTCGGGATGAAATGGAGTTTTAAATTACACATATCTTCTAAATAAATGCATACAATTTATGTTTTTTCTTTCTTTGACTTTGACATATTCTTTCCGCATAATTCACTTAGCCATTTTCAATGTTAAGTTTTCGTATTTAAATCTGTTTCTCACTTACTATTATAATACCACATAGAACCACCATACTTGCAAAACGTCATAACCTGCGTGTGCCCACTACATACCAATATTGAACATGTGACCTTTTTGACATTGACATATTTTTTCCACATAATACTGCATGTAGGTTTTCTCATGCACTGGCTTCTTTTGCCATCTTAGGCCACTGCCATTTGTTACTTTCAATCGTGGTCATAATATCATACCAGCATACCAACATCATGAATATGCCTTAGGTCTGACTGGATTGGAGATTGTTTGCTCCATGAAATGATAGTGTATTGAAAACTATACCTTTTTATTTCAGCAGTACTGTATGTGTCTATATAGTAAGACGACGTCATATTCTAAAAGATCAGCGGCAAGTTCATATGTTGATACATCGAAGTCCACTGCATCATCATAAGTTTCGGTCTCTTCCCAGTAGCCAATCACATAGGTTGGACCTCTTTTCTTCAGTTTTTCTAGTTTCCCATTTAAATTGTGTTTTGACACGGGGATCTTTGTCATACCACACATGGAGTATATGCCGACCAGCAGCGAATCCATTAATAATGTCAGTCAGCTCATGTAACTTGTTATCTTCCATTCTTTCGGGAGATTTACTGTATTAATTTGCTTAAGTGTTTTCTCTAATTTGTTACGAAGTAAATCGTATACGATTTTCTTGTTCATCATGTTCAAAACTGTTTAAATATTCGACTGCTTTATTTTTCTGAGCTCTCATTTTTTCAGAAAGGTAAGATAGTGTTGCATTGGGCGCACGCTTCTGCGATGCACTAAACATGCCCATTACCTCCTCTGAGTCAATGTTGTGGCTCCGTGCCGATGCAGTTTGATCTCGCAACGTTTGCGTAATGTCAGTATTTACATATCTAGAATAATGTCTCTTAAGGACATTTATAGTATTGGTCAGTGTGCTGGACATCATTTTCACAAAGAGTGGAATCAGTTGGTTGTTGCTTTAACAATTTCAAAACATTGTCTTCCACATTCAATGGATTGCCGAAAAAGTATTTTTCCCTCTAGTATAGAGTTACAATTCAACAGCTGATCCTCAATCTCACCAATTCCTTTCACCACTCCGATGCCATCAATGTGGTTGATTTCCTTATCATGAGATGTATAAAACTTGTTATACCCCCCGTAACGAATTGTGGGGAGGGGGTATACTGGAGTCAGGTTGTCCGTCCGTCCGTCCGTCCGTCCGTCCGTCCGTCCGTCCGTCCGTCCGTCCGTCCGTCCGTCCGTCCGTCCGTCCGTCCGTCCGTCCGTCCGTCCGTCCGTCCGTCCGGGACGTTCGTCCGTCTGCACACGAATTGGCAGTTACGTGACTATGTCACATAGGGATTTGACTTGTTTAAAGTTAGGGTTAGTAACATAACTAAAAAAAAACTAGACACGAATAATTTATTTATGTTGACACTTATTCCGTTTATTTATTTGTGACACCTTTAAATAAAGAACAAATGGTCACATAAGTATCCATTCGCGAGAACGTCCGTCCGTCCGTCCGTCCGTCCTCCGTCCGTCCCCGACCGTGGGCGCACGAATTGGCGTTACGTGATATGCACAGGGAGGGCTTGTTAAAGGTTAGGGTTATAACATAACAAATAGAAAAAAACTAACGAATAATTTATTTTATGACACTTATTCCGTTTAGTACACCTTTTTAAAGAACAAATGTCACTAAGTACCATTCGCGAGAACGTCCGTCCGTCCGTCCGTCCGTCCGTCCGTCCGTCCGTCCGTCCGTCCGTCCGGGCACACGAATTGGCAGTTACGTGACTAGTCACATAGGGATGGACTTGTTAAAGGTTAGGGTTAGTAACATAACTAATAGAAAAAACTAACGAATAATTTATTTATGTGACACTTATTCCGTTTATGTGACACCTTTTTTAAAGAACAAATGGTCACATAAGTATCCATTCGCGAGAACGTCCGTCCGTCCGTCCGTCCGTCCGTCCGTCCGTCCGTCCGTCCCAGTCAGTCCCGTCCAAAGTTCCGTACCGCGTCCGTCGATCCCGTCCGTCCGTCCGTGTCCGTCCGTCCGTCCGTCCGTCCGTCCGTCCGTCCGTCCGTCCGTCCGTCCGTCCGTCCGTCCGTCCGTCCGTCCGTCCGTCCGTCCGTCCGTCCGTCCGTCCGTCCGTCCGTCCGTCCGTCCGTCCGTGTCCGTCCGTCCGTCCGTCCGTCCGTCCGTCCGTCCGTCCGTCCGTCCGTCCTTCCGACCATCCGTCCGTCCGTCACACATGCATTCCTGTAAGGCTCTACTACCATGCTGTGCCAAATCCACGACCGTCCAACCCCCGCTGATCCCAATGTCAAGGTCAAATACTTAGTCTCTTTACAAAACTGTGTGGGTGGCAGGTGGGAGCACGCGATGTGTAATTTAACGATTGGGGTTCATCCTTACCGGAATCCCGACTGGAGACCTGGTTTGGCCCTCACATACGTCTTTGGCATTTTGTATGTGACAGTTGGATCTGGTTATACCCTTATGTGAGTAGTACGATATTCGTAATCCTGTTTTAGGGGAAGGGGCCAAGTGACTTCGTGTGGTAAGGACCTGGCACCAGGTCAGGTTATTCTAATTTCAGGGCTGAATATATTTGTTCTCGATGTAAATATTCCGTTCAGATTTTGGGATTTTCCCCCCAATGCAGCAGGTTAAAATGTGATCGAACCCGTTTGCCCGGCCTTACATGACCTTAGCTGTTGATAGGCCGTTAAACACTAATAAACAAACAAACAAAACTTTACAAAACTTAACATCAGAGAAATAAGTTATAACTTCTATTTCCTTCATTGAAAATTCTTATTATTTCACTTGTGCATTCCTCTAAGGTTGTACTATCATGCTGTGACAAATCTACGACTGTCCAACCCCCACTGATCCCAAGCTCAAGGTCACATACTTAGTCTCTTTACAAAACTTAACATCAGAGAAATATGTTATAACTTCCATGTCTTTCATTGAAGAAAATATTTAATAATTCATATGCTGTGACAAATCCCCGCTGATCTCGAGGTCAAGGTCGCATACTTCGTCTCTTTACAAAACTTAACATCAGAGAAATCGGTTATAACTTCTATTTCCTTGCTCGGATCTGCTTCACATTTCACACACGCATTGCTCCAATGGACCTCTACCACCCTGTGACAAATTCACGTTCATGCCGCTCCCGCTAATCCCAGAGTCAAGGTCACAAGCCAACACACTTGGACATTTTTACATATTTTAGGGGTACCTGGGCCCACGCGGGGGGTATTCCGTAAGCCTCGCTTACTGACCAATCTAGTTCATCCAGGGTCCAGTGAGGTATTTCCCTACAAGTCCTAAAACCTGCAACTCACAATCAGAGTCTGCTAAAAGGAAATCACTCAGTAGAGAAGAGCGCAGACCACCAAGTGCTGGGCCAGATTGCAAAAACGAATCAAAGGCTTCACGATAGGCAAAATACTTTCCTGCGATGTGGAAAATAATATGAAGACGGTTGCCACTGTAGCGCGGAATAAAGCACAAGGGCAAATTATTGTCAAGCAAAAATAATTTGAAACCCTGGAATCACCTTTACCATCCTTATAACGCAATTTGTTTAATTGCAGAATGATGTTTGCCGCTTTGCAGTCTGATCCGTATAACTTCCCCTTCCTACACTCAATGACCTTCAGAGCCTGACGGCATATAGTAGCTGTTCCAATGGATGTAGGTGACAGTTAATCTCATTTAAGCTACAACCCCAAGCTTCATTCAAGAGACTAATGGTTGCATGGTTCACATTGACACGATCGGTCATGGTGTCCGGCATTCTGTGTCCGGCATTCATGGTAATTGGTCTATATGATGCATAAACTTGCGAAATGTGATCAACTGAATCAATGATATGGGCCGTGTAATCAGTAGCACACCCTCCTGGAAGCAGATATATAGCAACAACAAGACAACCATCGTTGAATGTGATGTGAATGCTATTTATATTCACACCCTCTTGTGTCATAGCATCGAACCCCAAAGTTACATTACTTTCATTTAATACTCTCTCAGCAACTTGTTTGTCAGTTAAAACACCCAACTCACGTGCCATTTCTTCTACGGTAGTCCGGTGTGGCACTCTATCTACTTTCACACCACTACGTTTCAAGAAACTGTCTAATAATTTTGGGATGTTTGCAGAGGGAACTTTATTTACTATGGATTCGTATACAAATAAGCGCGTTTCATAGGAGTGCATTCTACTACCATCGCACCAGGAATAGTTTAGCCCTTGATCAGTCGGCCATCGCACCGAGACTAGTTTAGCCCTTGATCAGTCGGCCATCGCACCAGGACTAGTATAGCACTCGATCAGTCGGCCATCGCACCATGACTAGTTTAGAACTTGATCAGTCGGCCATCGCACCAAGACTAGTATAGCACTTGATTAGTCGGCCATCGCACCAGGACTAGTTTAGCACTTGCTCAGTCGGCCACATCATCCTGCGTTACAGACAGAAGTGGTGGTCGGGGGGGGGGGGTGTAGGGGGGGGGGGGGTGTAGTGTAGTCATAGACAACAACTGGTGGTGGTGGTGATACATATTGTTCCCACTGTGTGATATAGACCGGAACTTTTAGGACGCCAAATGTAGATGGCTGGTGTGTGTGGGGGATCATTGTTTTGTGTCCCCGGCGGTGGTGCGGAGTACAATGATGAATTACTGATTAATTACTGTATTGAACACACATGTATATGCACTGTGATACCGTACTTCACAATCCTCAGTTTTAAATTGTTTCCGTATCGTAAAACTGAAAATGTATTCATTTTGAAAAACTTAAAATTGTAGCAGATGATCGAAATGAAAACCGGATGTTTACATGCGAAATGAACCGGTGCATCGGTATATTTTAACCGCAGGATGACCCCACTGTATATTCATACCATACCCGTACGGATATATCGTATATACGAACGGATATCGTATGTTTGTATAATATTCGTATAGTACGTTTGTATAATGTAAACAAACTGTACTATGCGATGATACGGTACAAACATACCAATATTATATGACCATACGATATGCTCATTAAATATACCGATACTATACGATTACGATATGTATACGATATTAGTATATACAAATAGGTAACCCAGTGGGCACACGGCGTCAGATTGACGTTGGATATTGGTTGGATTCACGTCGCGACGTCGCCAACCAAAATACAACGTATATGCGGCGTCAATACTACACCGTTGTATTTACGTCGGGATTTGACGTCAAAACAACGTCGTAAAACTGACCTGTTTCCACAGTGTTGAGATATTTTTTCATTTTATTTACTGGAATCTTTCAGAATAGTATATAGTAGCAAGGGATTAAAACTAATTTGAAGCATTCCGACAAGTACGTATCAATCCACCGCACCAAACGTTGTATTTACGTCGGGATCTGACGTCAAAACAACGTCGTACAATTGAGCTGTTTTAACAGTGTTGATCGAGTTATATGTTTTCACTTTATTTTCTGGAATCTTTCAGAATAGTATATAGCAAAATTAAGGGGACAAAAACTAATCTGAAACAGACCGACAAGTGTATTTCATGTGTATCGACTCATCGCACCAATGCCGGGAAATTTCGACCCTTTTCGGATGCCCGCGAGATTGTTTCGCAGACTAAGTAGAGTTACCTCCCTTCTTTTCCGCGAGCGTGTTTTGTAGGTGGCGCTGTGAATATTTATCAATTTTATCACTTTAATTTTGATAACGACGGTTATTTTTGTTTGCTGTGCTGTGACGTCTTATTATTTCTAACTACCAAAATAAACATGTGTGATTAACCAAAAAATCACTACATTTTAAAATAATTAAGTTTCCTATTTACTTTCCCCGGTGTTCACCACGTGACTTCCGGCCGTTTGCGCGCCATTAAAGCTGTTCAGTTTTCAGTTTTAAATTCTCCCGATTTAGTTGCCCAGTGTAAGTAAATACATTATAAATGTAACACATTTAATTACATCTGTTCGGCGTTTCTGCCTGATAGTATCATCATTGATATTTCGCAGTGAATCTAGCGTGAGTTGTGTTTTACCTTTGCAGTCACAGCTGTCATGTGTTTTCGCGCCTGGCATATCAACGGGTTCCGGGTCATCTCGTACCCAGTCCATGTCGTACCCGGTTTGATCATCTCGTACCCATAGGTACGAAAAATTAAGTCATCTCGTACCCAGTCCAAAAAATATATATAAGGTGGGGTAAAATATATTACTTTTTATGCATATTTAGACTTGAAATTTGATCTTAATGTCATGTTCATATAATGAAATAGTACATCGATTGGTTTTGGGTAAGGGCTATTCCAGTAAAATCTATATGGTGGGTAGACATAGCACTATAGCAACGAAAATAATAAATGAAAAAAGTCAGATAATGAAAAATAGAAGTTAAACATGATATAGAGACATGGCATGTTAGTCTATATGGTGGGGGGAGAAGGCGTTTTTTGCCGGGGGTAACCTACGACATATAAAAAAAATCTCAGCCTACCTACGGTGTTTTAAAAAAAATTTAAAACCAAACCACCAATGTAAAAACAAAAAAAATAAAGAATCACAACCTACAGTAAATAAAAATAAAAATCTAAAAAAATGCAACCTACAATAAATAAAAATAAAAATCTCAACGTACAATTAACAAAAACAGGGGCTGAAAATTCCACCATTTGCTACTCTGACACTGGTTTTACCAGTATTAAATTAATTTAGAAAATTATGAAGATAGAATGAAGCTACATAAATAATAAAAATTCTTACCGTCACATTTCTTGAAATTAGAGTCACGGTTCTCGGACGAAACACTTCCCAGGCATGATTAAATTTCATATATTTAGTTTTGAAAATACACATGTTTTTCCATAATCTTACCTGTCTGATAGTTTCACATTACATCATAGTGCTCACAAGGAAAACTATTTCAAACACCATGACAAATTTTGCACCCAACCCCTCCTGCTTGAAGAATTTACACACTGACGAATATGTATTTTGGAGATTAATACCCAAAATTTAACCGACAACAATTAATGCGTCCACAGTAAAATGTACATGTACGTTGCAAGGCGGTGCTCCGATGAGTCGACGGAGGATCCATACGTAGAAACAACAATTTGGGGACGTGTTTTGGATTGGGGCTGTATGGCTATTATTTGTTTGGCATAACATTTACAAATATTATTTATTAAATAATTATTAAGTAATTTTCATTTTAGATTGCAAAAAGTATAAATAAATAACAGTACAATCCAATTGTACTGCTATTTATTTATCCTTTTTTGTTTGCAATTTGAAATGAAAAAATTTTTTTTTATTGATGTGAACCAGTATAGAACTCGCAACCCCAACTTCTGAAGTTCTGGTCGATAACACCAGGCCACCGCGTCAATGTAGAATTAGAAACAAAATATCCTACTATGTGCGTTCTTGGAGTTGTTTTGTACATTTTGGGAAACTTTTAAACTAACAACAACAACAATTGCTGGGCCGTCAGCGTCTGTATAATTTTTTTCTGGCTGACAATAACCCACAATTTATTATACAGATTATGAAAACAACAACAAGCATAAACTATTTTTTAAGAAAACAACAAGCATAACATATTTTTTATTTCAATACTATGACATGCAATGAATTGTAATTAACAAATTTACCCTCCTACAGGTTAACCTACGATAAATAATCAATGGATGGACTTGCCGTCTCCCCCCCCCCCCCCCACCCCACCCCCCCCCCCCCCCCCCCCCCCCCCCCCCCCCCCCCCCCCTGTATAGATTTTACTGGAATAGCCTTAAGTAATTGCCAAAAGTTGATGTACAGGTTATATGTAAGGTGTCATATCGTACCCAGTCCAAACGTTCTGAGAGACATCGGCAGCGGATTCGCATGTTCAGGATCCGGGGGAATCAATAAGTGCCATTTTCTCGTGTCGCGTGGTCTACACTTTGCACAAAGTTTAAGGATTTTGCTTTTTTTTGTTATCTATATCAGGGCTAGACTAACTAGTTCGTTTCAGAAAGTTTTTTTCTATTCTGACATTTAACCTTTCTGAGATGAACCCGATCCGCATAATTTCTTCGTCGAAACCAAAAATAGACAGTAAAGTAATATTTTCGGAAGAATTGATACCTGGCAGATTAATAAAGTATTTCTACATACTTATTCAGCTAAAATATGGGTTATTTATCGTGTTTTACACGGTTATTTAACGAAAACTCGATAAACTTAACATCATTGTTATTCGCATGTGTTACGGACGACTTCCGACTACTGTCGACTACTGCCGAAAATATTCGACCAATCGCCTGAATTAATAATGATTTATTATCCTCCAAAATCGGAGAGCGTATAACGTACTGAAACACAGTGTTTCAAGAACAGTAACTGTAATCGGCTTACGGAAAATAATCGGAGAATTTACGGAGAATTACACGTGACTAGCGAGTGTCAACAATTTGAACGGAAAAGTTTGCAATCGCTTCAGAAAATATATAAAAAGGAAATAAACACGATTAATCGACCGATAACGACTTTATTTTAACAGATATTTGTTGTTTATCATACAAACATACTTTCCATGGCGAAAATCAGACAGTACATGCCGTATTCGGCTCATAATCGACCATTGTAAATTTTACAATGGTCTTAGATATCTAAGAAGGAAGAATAGGAACCCGGACTTGTCCATTAATGACTGAAAAATGTCCGATTGAAAAAAACATTATTTCGGAACAAGCTAGCAGGGTTATATCAGGGCCTATCGTTAATATTATACCCAGTGTTTATATCGTATAATAAAAAACATTGAACGAAATCCGCCATGTGAGTTAGTACTCACATTTCAGGGCACACACATATCTATTTGGTAAACTTTGTGAAATTATGAAGGTACAATATTACACGGCGTGTCTCGTATGAGAAGATATATCGACAAACACAGTCTGATTAGATTGATTGATTATCGGTGTTTAACGGCCTATCAACAGCTAAGGTCATTTAAGGCCGGGCCAACGGGATGGATTTTCCCGTATTCAACCTGTCTACAATGAGGGAAATTCCCGAAATCAGAACTCAATATTTACATAACTATATATTCAGTCCTGAAATTAGAATATCCTAACCTGGTGCCAGGTCCATACCGCACCAGAGTCACTTAGCTCTGTAATATGATTAGCTATATTAAAGCTTATTACTTCTTAATGGAGCGTAACAGGACTTACAGTCTGATTAGAGTCGACGTTGTCTGTGCTATTTCGAATTGTATGTTTTATTCATGGCTACAACGTGCCTCAAATATCGTCGAAAAGTCTGATTAGGGTCTTCATTGTTTAAGATTGTCAGTAACTCGGTCATTAACACTGATTACGTTGAATTAAAATTTGTTGTTTGATGGGTTTTTTGTATCAATATTTCATAACAAAGACATATTTTGACAGCTCTTGTAAATCTTCTTCATCAAAGACGATTCTCGTGTGATGCCAAAACATGGTTTTCAGTAACAAATACGATGACAAGCGACGACAATTTTCTTTCCCCGGTCTGTTAGGGTTAAGCTAGTATTACATTATGTGTTTACATTTCTAGTATTAAATCATCTATTTGCATGGAAATAATTTCATAAAAGAGTCAATAAAACATGGTGTTTCCCTAATTAAATTCTTTATTATTTATCATAACCCATACAGATAGTACGTGAATTAATTTGGAACTTGACACAGCTAATTAAACTGTTTGTTTTGTTTGTCTTGATCATATCCGGGTGGGACAGGAAATCATTATGACAACATCCTGGCCAAACTGGGTTAATCCCACTGCACATTCCATCCAATCATTCACAACTTCCGCCTCGACTTGCGTGGCCTAACATTGCTTACTACCCCATAACAAAACAGCTTTTTGACCAACATTTTATTTATGATCCGATCGTCCTGAAATTTGGCACATATGAAGACTATGTAATTGTGGATAATAAGTTAAATTTTGAGCTTTTAAATCATTTTAGCCTTTGTTCCAGGCAATTTTTTCTCTGACTAGTGCCGTTCACAGTAGTTTACTCTTATGTTGAATACTCTTGAGAATATGTAATCAATAGATCATCAATATTTCTGTTTTTTAATAAGTGTATATCTTTCTGGTTGTATGATAGACATTTGTTCTTTCTATAAGGGTTCCAGAAGAAGGCCATGTACCTACTAATGGACATCAGAGACATGCTGAAGACGAAGGGATTTGCAACAGGTAGTGAGGGAGTGGGCAAGCTGCCCTCGCAGACGGAAACGCTGGAGGAGCTCCAGAGACTGGATGCAACACTACAGACATTAGAAACAAGAGACACTATGGTTAGTATGCACATTGAGATCATTATTTTTTCTATGTACCGCATTTATGGATTTTGAGAAACAAATGGTTTTCGAATTGATTGAGTTGTTGTTTCCTTATTTTTAAAAATTGAGATAAGCTAGTGACAGGTGTGTAAACTAAAAAAAATCTAAATAACACAGCATAATTATTACCAGTTTTCTATGACTATTCTAAACACTGTACATATGTAAATATGCACAATAAATTAGAAAAGAGCCTTGTGCCAATTTATTTACTTTCTGTTGTCTATGGAATTGTATGAAAAAACAAAAAAAGTACTTTTTTTAGCTCGCCTATACTATGTATAGGGGAGGTATTGTGATGTTGGCGTCGGCGGCGTCCACTGTGGACACATATGGGTTCAAAGTTTGCATTTAAGGTTTGTGTTTTGGTTTTGGGGGGTTACATCTTCACTACGCATAAACCATATTTCCACACACACCCTTTACACCCATTCTGACCCTGGGGCATGGTCATGGTCATGTTTGGAGGGTTCTGGACTTGGGGTTTAAGGTTTGCGTTTAACATTTGGTTTTCATTCTAACATCACTAATATTTCATTGATAGCTTTCATATTTTATTTGTACCGTTAGTAAGAATCATCCATTCATCCACACTCACCCTTACACCCCTCATGACCCTTGGGAAGGTCAAGGTTATGTTTGCAGGGTCCTGGACTTAGGTTTAAGGTTTGCGTTTAACGTTTGGTTTTCTTTCATTCCAACTTCACTAATATTTCATTGATAGCTTTCATATTCCATGTATACCTTTAGTAAGAATCACCCAACCATCCACACTCACAGACACCCCTATACCCCTCTTGACCCTAGGGCAAGGACAAGGTCATGTTTGGAGGATTCTGGACTTAGGTTTAAGGTTTACGTTTACTGTTTGGTTTTCAGTATAACTTCACTATTATTTAATTAATATTTGCTTTATGCCTTCAGTTAGTATTGCCCATCCTTTCACCACACATGCTCTGACCCTTGAGCAAGGTCAAGGTCATTTTTGGATAGTCCTAGCCTTGGGTTTAATGTTTGCGTTTAACGTTTGGTTTTCATTGTGACTTCCCTATTATTTCATTGGTGGCTTTCATATTTAATTTATACCTTTAGATATTTGTTCTAAGTATTGGCTACTTATGAAACTTTGTATAGATATGGCGTTTAAACCCTATTAGGCGAGCTTGTGACGTCTTTCTGACAACTCTTGTTATTTAATATGTTCAGATTGCTGGATTGTCCAAAATCGGAGGGGTAAACGGGAACCATGTCATAAAGAAAATAATGGAAAGGTAAGTATTTCTTTATCTTTGTTTAAGAATAATGTCAACTCAATTGAGTACCTCGAGATCTATTGGGAACTGTTTTACTAGTATATACTGAATTAAAATATAAACATGTTTATATATCATTTGAAAGTTAATTGAATGAACTAACTAACTTTGAGTCACATTTGGTTGTACTCTAGCATAATCCTTGCCTTCTAGTCCTTAAAAAAAAATGTAATCACTTTACATATTCAAAAAAACATATTTAGAAAACAAATAATTTTATTAAAGAAATTCTTCTTTTACTTTTTTAGTTATTGCATTTCAAGAATAAATATGACACCAAAAAGAAAATGACCTGTGTTTCCGCTAACGGTGTCTCCAATGATAGGGTCGGTCGGGATAAACTTTATTTTTTTGTTTTTAAATTTTATTTCTCCAAGCAACAATTAACCGCTGATGGTGTAAAGCATTTTAGCTGTTTAGCGATGTCCGACATTAACGGTTTTCCGAATGTTGCAAACTAGATCGAGAGGAGATGGAGCTGATCCGAGATGACTCCTGACATGGGCTTTGATATAAAAGGCCATACTTCGGCACCATTTTTTTTTATACGACCGTTTTGAAAAAAAAAACGGTACGTATTATGTTTTACCGAACGGCGGGCGGGCGGCGGACAGATAAACTGCATAGTTTGTGTACACAACTCCTTTGAAACTGCTCAGTGGATTGATCTGAAACTATACACACGCGTTCCACACATATTGAAGATGTGCACCTTGGTGTTTTTATGCCGAAAACATTATTTTTTAACAAAAATGTCACCTTTTAAACTTGGCCATATTTTTTTTCTGTATCTTCACTGACTGGCCCATATTCGACGGTCGTATTTTGTGACTTACGGCACTCTTGTTGTAGTTCAAAACGGCCAATATCAGCAAGTAACAATTTTCCACTCAATAAAACCTGTAGTCGGCATAAAAAAATAGGGTCGATCAGGTTAGCAGAAACACAGGAGATTTTATTTTTGGCCTGAGGATTGTGCAAATTGAGTTGACAGTATTCTGAATAACAAGTACAAAATAAATTTTGTATTTTTATGCTTCTTGTATAATTGTTGTATAATTCATAGGCACTCCCTCCTACCGAGATCAAGGTCACAGTCATTTGCTGACCTTGGTTAAAGTTTTTCTCAACTGCTATAAACCAAACAATTTTCATCGCAGATCTCCCGTACTTAATTGGCACATACTAACAACATGTCAACTTGATTACTTCCACTCACCCGATCCTGCCAGGTTCAAGGTCAAGGTCACTTACAAAGTTCAAGGTCAAATGTTGACTGTTCAAATCAAATTTCAATGGAAACCCGGGCGAATCTATGTTTTACTAACATATCTTGTAGTTTTTTTTACAAAGTCTGTCTTATTTTCAGGTTAATGACAAATTAACTTATGGGTTTCTTCAACCTGAAGAGGAAGAGGGGCAAACTTGCCTTTTCAAGTCTTCGACTATACAGTGTCGTTAAAGGTGTGTATGCATCGAAATGGAAACATTTTCAGATGTTTTTAAACTGTTCCATAGAAATGGATGCTAAGACAATTCACTGATACAATAATACACTAATATATTGCATTGCAGCTAATCAATATAGCTAAAAAAACGCTATTAGTGTATCAGTACAGTATTTATATGAACTTGTACTGAATCTATGTTTGCTGTGTATATATTTCTTGCTCTTTATACGCCCCTCATTTACGGCGGAATGTGTTGTGGTATACCCTCCATCCATCGTCCCTTCGCCCCCTCGTCCGTTAGACGTTACATTTCTGTGTGATAACTTTAGTAAATTACTGTCCGATTTCATCATATTTTGTAACATTAATTATGCAAATTGTAAGATTGTAAGCTTTGACAATATTGATTATACTGGATGATCATGACTACGCTATTTATAGGTCATTTGTAGTAGTTAAAGGGATACTAATGTTTAGGAGAGTTTATCCAACATGCTGTAGGTTAAATTGAATAATGTAGTGAAAATCGCATCAATATAGTTAAATTAGTTTTTGAATTGAAAGATAATAGACGACTCAAGTTTCTTTAGTTTCTCACACCCCTGCTATTAGATACAGTACCAAATGACCAAAAAGACAGGAGTGTGAGATAACTTCACGGAGTGTAAGATAGCTTCATGTGAACCTATCTTGTATTGTAGTTGAAATCCAATAAATGAACTTCATTCAAAACAACACGCCAAATGTTATATGCCTACGGAGTGTCATTCCATCTGCGCTGAAAATATATGACGTCAAACGCATACTGTGATGTCATCACATTTGGTGCTACTCCTTATCATTCGTTTGTCATGACGTCACGTTCAGCGGGAATTTGGCACGCTGTACTGTGCGCTAACACCGACTGCTGACATAGTTTTATAGTAGTGTATTGTGCATTTTCACAGCGCATCATCAATAATATTGTGGTATGAGGGAAACATGTTCCAACATTGCTTGTTCTGAACCCGTTTATCTCGCACTCTTGATAGAAATTAACATCTTACACTCGCTACGTTCGTGCAAGATGGAATTACTATCACTCGTGCGAGATAAATGGGTTCAGAACAAACAATGTTAGAACTTATTAATCCCTATGATTAATAGTTGTATATTTTATTATACATTTTACTATTTCAACAGAGAGTGGGATGAAAGCTCTGCCAGCCATGACAGAATTCGAGGTAGATGGAGCTATGATCTACTGTATGAAGTATGCTCCGGACCGACGTGGCGGTGGGGGGAGGAAACGGCAGGCGGACACTTCAGAGGGCCAGAGTCGATGACTGGTGTATATGTCTTTGGTCTGACATTGTATATAAGTTCTGCCATAAATAAATAATCAATACATGTATATACTTGTGATGTGTTTTGTTTGATACAGGAAGTGTCGCACATTTCATTGGTTGGCAGGAGTCCATAAATTCAGCTTTGTAATCTGGTGTTAGATGTAAGTTTAGGGTGTTAGATGTAAGTTTACGACGGTCGTAAACTTACATCTAACACCGAGATTACAAAGCTGAATTTATGGACTCCTGCCATGTCTAACCAAATTCCAACGTCCGAGTTACGTTGGATTTACGTTAGATTTTGGTTGTATTTGGCAGTTAGATAGACGTCACTTTGACGTAAATCCAACATATGGGTCTGACGTAAATCCAACGTAAATCCAACATCTGGATCTGCCGTAAACCTGACGTAAATCCAACGTAAATCAAACATCAGGATCTGACGTAAACCTGACGTAAATCCCAACGTAAATCCAACATCTGGATCTGACGTAAATCCAACGTCAGGATTTGACGGTGTGTCAACGTCATTTTCTGACGTAAATCCATCGTCAGGGTCCGACGTTGGATTTACATCAGAAAATGACGTCTATCAGACTTTCATATGGAACCAAAATCAAACGTAAATCCAAGGTTGGGATCCAACGTAAATACAACGTAACGCTGACGTCATGTGCCCACTGGGAAGGAGCAGAAAAGCGCTACTGTATGTGTATATATACGCGTAACGCTAAGTCTTTACCGCAAATAGCGGAAGAATGACCGCACAAACGGTATCGCGAAAGAATGACCGCACAAAGTGGACCGCGAAAGAATAACCGCACAAACGGTATCGCGAAAGAATAACCGCATAAACGGGACCGCGATTGGACCGCAATTAGACTGCAATTTCAGAGGTGACGAATTGCAATTCAAGGACCGCTGGATTGCAATTCTTGGTAAGAGAATCTCAGGCGGGAGTGTATCATTGTCATATAATTATTTGGTACTACATTCAGGTTCATTTGAGTCCGTGAGCACATTGATTTCATCCTCAAGAGAACGAATAATTGCATCACATGATGTTATCTGATTATTTTTCACTTGTAGTTTCTCATCAGACTAGTATATTTGCATTCTGTGTATGTCACTGGTGAAGTCGGTGTAAGGCTTGATCGATGCTCTGCACATGATACCTCGAAGTGTTCATAACATAGAGATTTAAATCTTTGAAATTATCTTTCATTCGTTAGTCTTTTGAACTGTTCAACTTTACATACTAGTCTAGAAATTCTGCTTTTATTATTTGGCGCCAGTTTATTCTGAAGAACAGTTACTGCTTTTGCTATACTGGAACTATTTGAATAGTATAGACATACAAAATATGACCATTTAAAAAATCAATTCCATTGTCGGCAACATCACAGAAATTTGTGTTCAAGTACTGACGGGCTAACATGGTGGACCAGCTGATTCAGCCATTACGGTTACCGTATAATTCCGGTCTTGGAAACCTAAAAAAGAAAAGGCAAATCTGAACGACGGGATTAATGTTGCACCCTTAGTTAATTCAATACTTTCTGAAAAACTTAACGCAAATTCATACAGACACACGGACAAATGCCAATTTACCGACTATATAAATAAGTTATACATATATCTTTATTACAAATTAATCTTTCGATTTAAACCAATTTGGCATCAATATCATAAGCATAACATTGTGTAATATTATGATAAACATTAGATATTTTTAACAAAAATAACAAAAATTCCAAGATGGCCGCCCGCTCAAAGAATAAACACATCTATCTTGTCGCAATGAAATTTGTTATCATCGCATTGAATTTCAGACTTGAAACTTCCATATAGACGAATGTATATTTGAATTGAACATTGTAAATGACAATGCGAACAAATTTAGCTTTTATGGAAATTTTCCTGTCGTAGGTGAACATTGACCTTCAAAAACTCATATCTCCGGTCCTCGGACGAAATTCGAAAACGAGGCAAAGAGTTGAGAGTTCTGCTTGCATTGTGGGTATGACATCATACGGAATCCCAAGAAATAACCAATCAAACCGCGTAAAATATGACACACCCATCGAACAAGTGCGCGCCGAGCGTCACAGTCTAACGCAACCAAATATCGATCAGCGAATCGGGAATTAAGGCACGTACCTATATATATGTTCAGAGATCGATTAGATCAAAGTGAGATTAAAAAGTGATAAAAACAGTGGTTCCAAATTAAGGGCTGTAGTGGAGTATGTTACCGACAATGTTACCGACAATGTTATGCGGGAGTCTATTCCACTCCACAACAGCTAGGGGAAAGAATGAAAATGTGTAGTAGTCTGCAGTGGCATGTATCTGTCTATATGCGAGGGGTGAGACTGCCGAATCGGTCTTATCGGGTGCTGGAGTTGTGGTGGCACTGGAACGGCAACAAGCTCATGGACAATCTTATAAAAAAGACATAATCGAGCATCCGCTCGCCTGTTTTCGAGAGTGCGACATCCCAGTGCACACAGCATGAGTGAGACACTCGCGTATATGGAGTAGTTATTTGCAACCCATCTTGCTGCACCATTTCCAGTTTATGGATGTTTTTCTTAGTGTAGGGACTCCATACAGGGTATGCATATTCCAATATTGGACGGACAAGTGACTTATAAGCAGTCTGGCGTATACCCTGGTGTTTAGGTTTAATGTTCCTTTTAATGAAACTTAATGCCTTATTTGCAGATGTGGTAACCTTATCAATGTGATGGTTAAATGATAGGTCTTCACTAATATCAACACCAATGTACCTGGAGTGCTTGACTGCTTCAATAACCTGTACATGCAATGTATATGTGGTTGGGATAGGAGAACGGGGGCTTTGGTGATGTGTATTACGTTACACTTACCTGGATTTGAGCTCCCACTGAGTCGATCGATGTCATTTTGCAGTGTTAGAGAGTCTGCTTCGCGAGAAATGGCAAGTAATGCAGCAGTGTCATCGGCAAACAAGTGCACTTTGGAGGCAATGATTTGAGGCAGGTCATTTATATAATTATAATGAAAAGAGAATAGGACCGAGAACCGATCCTTGTGGTACGCCAGAAGATACTGGGACTGAATCCGATGCAACGTTCTCAATCACTACCCTCTGGGACCTGCCTGCAAGAAATGCCTGGATCCACGCGAGGTTACTCCCTCTGACACCATACCAGTGTAGTTTATATAGGAGTTTGGGGTGACTGACATTTTCAAATGCCTTACTGAAATCTAGTAGCACAAGGTCAGTCTGTTTACCTTCTTGTAGATTGCAAACTGTGTCGATTAACCCTCAAACATATCGGGTCACGTGACTAGTGATACGTCACGCCGACTTCCAGAATGGTCAATAAATTACATGTACATAAATATTTACCATCCGAGACATGCTATAGCAACAAGTAGTAAATGCTCAACACAATTGGACAACTCATCAGACAGCACAGATATTCACTCGTATCCTGTACTAATAGATGTATGCCAGCCTGTAACTGCATGTAGGTTTTCTCATACACTGGCTTCTTTTGCCATCTTAGGCCACTGGCAGTTGTCAATCATGGTCATAATATCATTAAGCTAATTATCTGTTATCCAATTGTCTATGTCTGAAAGAAAACCCGGCCTATTCGCTTTGCCTCGTCTCTTGTTTTATTTTCGATTCCGGTGTAGGCGAGCCATATTTTCGGGTTGGCAGGTAATACGGGCTGATATTACCCGTCAAGCTGACCACTCAAAACGCGAGAAAATGTTCTGCGATATGACAAAAAGGGTGTAGTAGGTTAGATGGGTTGCATATAATACAGTTGTGCACATCATTCTACTTGCCACGGACTACACTTTGGTGCAGTAAGGTGCGATTGGTATACATGTATATGGATTACAATAGTGCGTAGTATCATACAATGATTGACATAAGCTACAAGGATACACACTGGTCTAAGTTACCATCATTAGGGTGCAGAGGCGTACAATATGTAAGCAGTTACGCGGCATTACAATGTACATGTTATGTTAGTAGTCAGTATGGTCATACAAGCACATTATCATGGAAATGCTACTTCCACTGGTATTTTGTTTATTCATTTTCAGGTCGCATATATAAACGTCTATGGTGATCCCTTACAATTCGGTGACCTACAACATGGAGACGTATCCAGGCTCGTACATGCCGTAACGTCCATCTGTAATATGCTGACACTGCATGAGTGTGATAAGAGTTTCAAACTGAGTGGCAACCTCACACAACAGTTGCACATCCACTTGGTGGACATGGTGGATGCACCACATTCTTGTACTGTTTGTGACAAAACTTACACATGATTATTCATACTGGCGATAGTCTCCATACGTGTGGTGTTTGCGCAAAGACTTTCAGACTGAGGGGCAACCTCAAACAACATATGCTTCTTCATACCGGGGATCATCCATATAAATGTAGTGTCTGCGACAAGACTTTCACACGGAGTAGCAGCCTCAAACGTCGATCTCTATACATGTAGTGTCTGCGAAAAGACTTTCACACGGAGTAGCCACCTCAAATAACATATGCGTATTCATACTAGAGATTTACCTCATGCATGTAGCGTTTGCGACAAAGCTTTCACCAACAGTAGCCATTTCTCTGTTACTGTACCACATAGAACCACCATACGTGCACAACTTCATAAACAACTAGCCTATGCTCAATAAATGTTAATCCAATAATTGTTTACAAGAAAACATTGTTAATGAGAAATTTACAGTCCATCATAATGTTGCACTTACGAACAGTGTAGTCGTACGAAGTTTAGTGAAACTGGCCCCATGTGCCCACCACATACCACTATCCAACATGTGACCTTTTTTCCCTTTACCTATTTTTTCCGCGTAATCGACTTAGGCATTTTCAATGTTAAGTGTTCGTGTTTAGGTCCATTTCTCTGTTACTGTTCCACCTAGAACCGCCATACTTGCACAACGTCATAACCAACGGGTGCCCACCACTTACCTCTATACAGTAGGCCACTGACAGTTGTCACTTTCAATCGTGGTCATATTAACATTAATAGCCAATTATATAGTATCCAATTGTTTATGCCTTGAAGAAAACCAGGTGTTTGTTTATGTTTAAGTTCATTTCCCGATATGGTACTGTCGGCTAAAAGTCATGAATCGTTTTAGTTCATACATTAGATTTATTATGACATTTCATACGAGTGTACATTAGTAATGAAAGTGAAAATAATTCATCGGTGGTATATGCACCGTCAGGTTAACACAATAACTGCGTGTTTTCTCATTGCTGTTAGAACTTACAGTTAACCTGGTATATAAAATAAATTGATTGTGCACGAGCAATGAATATTAACCCTATGCAGGCAAAACGTGTTGGTGTTGAAGGCAGTGGTGCTGTGGAGGCATATGATCCAGCAATGTTTGCAAAGGAGAGAAGATAAATTGAAAAAGGTTAAAAGTCATGCAAAAGTAAAACCAGTAAATAATATATCTAGTGCAAAACTGTATCCGGCTTGGTACACTGTAGTTTCGAAGTATAGTCAGGGACTACATTTGTCGCCATTTTATACTATTAGCGCGAACTTTCATTCGTATAGTATATGACATTGTGCAGTTTATGCTTTATAATATATTTATCTTCTAATTCGTTTGTTACGAGTTATTTGATGTCAAATCCAGCCTATTGTATGCATGTTATACTCTGCTATAAAAGAGTGTGTTTCTGTTTAATTTCTGACGGAATATCCACATGTCCGTTTCTCTTCAATCTCCATTCCATAGTCACCATGATCTAACAAAACCGCAGGCTGTAGTGATTGTTTGACAGAATGGCTTACAGTGAAGAATCTTGATCAGACCGCGCTGATGCAGGATAGTCTGGGTCTACATTGATCGCAGGCATATTAAACATGGCTTACTCAGATATACACACTTTAAAGAAAATAATTAAAATGTATATATATTTGTTAGTAGTATGTATGTCTCTGTTTATTTGTTTATTAATTGAGAAAAAATATTAACATGTAATAAGGGGCCGTGTTAGTATGGGCCGCTTTAACCAAATTTCAAAATATCGGGGCTCGTTTTGACCAACCAGGGGCGGTTTTGACTAGGGACGTTTTGACCTGCTCCCTTGTGAACACTTGTGAGCAGTAAGACTAATGTTAATTTCCGCAGAATGCAGCAAATGTTAACATCATGGAAGCTTCGTGCCTATAGCTTCGAAATGAGCGAACAGACGCAACAGTGTGTAAGAAATGGACAAACCGAGTGCAAAATGATTGTATATGAAATGATCTAGGCACGAACTGACCCGGATCGACTCTGCTAGACTAGTACACAAACTTGACTTCTATGGGATAAGGGGAACCACAAACAAATGGATTCATTCTTTTCTTTCAGGCCGAACCCAAAAGGTTGTTCTGGATGGTGTTGCTTCAGACCCAGCATACGTCTTATCAGGTGTCCCCCAGGGTTCTGTCCTGGGCCCAGTCTTGTTTCTCCTCTACATTAATGATCTGCCGGATGATGTAAATTCCTCTGTCTGTCTCTTTGCTGACGACTGTGTTCTCTATCGAAACATAAGTAGAGATACAGATTGCCAAGCTCTTCAAGACGACATTGCCAAACTCGCTAAGTGGGAAACAACATGGCTCATGAAATTTAATGCTTCAAAATGTCACACCCTCAGAGTCAGTAGTCACCTGCCAAATTCTCAACTTGTATACGACTATAGTCTTCATGACCAGATACTGGAAAGCGTACCCTCTGCAAAATATTTAGGACTTACCTTTACTAATAATCAAGTCTGTCCTGGGGCACACATATCCAAAACGTTACCAGCAAAGCAAACAGAACACTTGGTTTCTTAGACGAAACCTTGCCCTTGCTCCCAAATGTACAAGAGACATAGCCTACAAAACTATGATCAGGCCTCAACTGGAATTTGCTGCTAGCATTTGGAGCCCATATACAGTTTCAGACATTAGTAACGTTGAAAAAATTCAGAGAACTGCTGCTAGGTGGTGTTGTAGAAGATGGCGAAACCAAAGCCACGTTGGCGACATGCTAGAAGATCTGTCATGGCCAACTCTAGCCCAATGTAGAGACCCAGGCCTGCCTCATATTCTTCTACAAAATCCACAATGACCTTGTTGAGATTGACAAAAACACGTACCTCCATCTGGTTGCTAATCCCAGGTCAACTCGATCCTCTGCCAAACACCCGTATCAATACAGTAGACCACTGGCTTATTCGGATTCTTTCAAATTCTCCTTTTTTCCCAAGCTTATACCGTTATGGAACTGTCTACCTATCGATATTGTTTCCTCGGAAACCGTATCCAGGTTCAAATCCAAAATCTAAATGGAACAGTCTGCTACATTATGTTGTTTTTTCTCATGTAGCAGACACCCACTTCTTGTAAATAGTTTTAGTGGCAAGTCTATCTTTGGTCTTTTTCAATATCCTTGTGTAAAATATTAGTACCACATATATATGTTGTTGTTGTTTTTTTTTTGTTCATATGTACTTGATCAACGCAACTTGCCACCATATTTCCTGTCATAATGCTCCGATTGGAGCTGCACAGTATCGATAGATAGATAGATAGCTATTCTGGTTTGAATTACCTCCCCTGGAAATCATTCACGCCATTTGTTTCTAATTAATTCTGGATCTATGCTGTACGACAGGCATACCAGAATCAATCGTGAATTATGTAAAACTGCACATCACAGGCAAGGTAAATGTGCTGAATATGCAAGTTGGCCTTTTTGTTGTTAATGTAGTTCCAGCACCGACGTTGCCTATATAGCCACAGGTGCTTATTGCGTGTCTTGGATTCTGAAAGTCGCACTTCGTCCATTTCGCTCACCTGCAGGCTATAATTATCTCCCCTGACGAGGAACGCTTCCAACAACTAAATTTCAATCGCTTAATCAAATTTAAATGCAGTTTTATAATGTTAAATGGTCATTAAAATATATTCTAACTCCATTTAGTATATTCGTAGTTCTAAATGTGAAATATTCTGGCATAAAAATGTAGATGTATTTTAGAGCAGAATGTATCGATTAACCCCCAAACATGTTGACCCCCAAACATATCGGGTCACGTGACTACTGTCTGTTCCAAGTTTTTCTGCCGACGAACTTTTGGCTATTAAGTATATTAAATCTAAAAATTATTTAAATGTAAGTACTTTTTCCCACAGGCAATGTTCAATATCCCCCACCCACTCGAATTCATGTAGGACTCTTATCTATACAGATTGAATACAATGGAATTATTTTAGTATCCCTGTGCTTTTTCCCCAATAACAAAAGTCACCCTCCCCAAATTTGTTGATGAAATTGCATCAAATATTGATTGTATAGCGAAAACACGATTTTCCTATGGGAATTTAACATGGGGGAAAAAGAGGTGGAAGCAGTGGGCGAGGAGTCAAAAAACAAAACATTTTGAAATTGACTCCGAAACCTGGCTAGATAGCTTGGAAATGATGCAACTAAGAAAACAAAAGTTGGATTTTGAAAATCTGTCTACAAATAAAATATTATTGAAAACAAATATATTTTTAGCCCCCCATGTTAAATTCCCATGGGAAAATATTTTTTTCACAATAAAATCAATATTTGACGGAATTTAATCAAATAAAAAAAATGACTTTTTTGTTATCGAAGTACTTACAATTAAATATTTTTTAGATTTAATATGTTTAATAGCCAAAAGTTGGTCGGCAGAAAAATGTGGAACAGACAATAATGATACATCAATCCGCCTTCCAGAATGGTCAATAAATTACATAAATTATTGACCATCCGAGACACGCTATAGTAGCAAGTAGTAAACTCTCAACACAATTTGACAACTCATCAGACAGCACATATATTCACTCGTATCTTGTACTAATAGATGTATGCCAACCTGCAACTGCATATAGGTTTATGTCGCGCCTGCTTTAGCAGAGGTGCGACTATAGTTGGCGCTTTTTCCGTCGTCATCCGTTTTTTTGTAAGGCAAATACGTTAAAGTTATTGTTTTTTCACAATATCTCTTTAACCCCTTGCCAGACTTTGATAATATTTCACACCAATGTTTGTCTACGGATGATGCTTCATTACACACACACCCACATCCAAATTCTGAAGGTCAAGGTCATTTATTTACTTGTATTGTTCACCGGTTTTGTAACAGAAATGCGTTAAAGTTATTATGTTTTCACAATATCTCTTTAACCCCTTGCCAGATGTTCATAATATTTCACATCAATGTTTGTCTAGGGATGATGCTTCATTACGCACACCCCCACTTCCAAATTCTCAAGGTCAAGGTCATTTATTTACTTTTAATGTTCACCGGTTTTGTAACAGAAATGCGTTAAAGTTATTGTTTTTTCACAATATCTCTTTAACCCCTTGCCAGACTTTGATAATATTTCACACCAATGTTTGTCTACTTGGATGATGCTTCATTACGCACACCCCCACATCCAAATTCTGAAGGTCAAGGTCATTTATTTACTTGTAATGTTCACCGGTTTTGTAACAGAAATGCGTTAAAGTTATTGTTTTTTCACAATATCTCTTTAACCCCTTTCCAGATGTTCATAATATTTCACATCAATGTTTGTCTAGGGATGATGCTTCATTACGCACACCCACACATCCAAATTCTTCTGAAGGTCAAGGTCATTTATTTACTTGTAATGTTCACCGGTTTTGTAACAGAAATGCGTTAAAGTTATAGTTTTTTCACAATATCTCTTTGGCCCCTTGCCAGATGTTCATAATATTTCACATCAATGTTTGTCTGGGGATGATGCTTCATTACGCACACTCCCACATCCAAATTCTCAAGGTCAAGGTCATATATTTACTTTTAATGTTCACCGGTTTTGTAACAGAAATGCGTTAAAGTTATTGTTTTTTCAAAATATCTCTTTTAACCCCTTGCCAGATGTTCATAATATTTCACATCAATGTTTGTCTAGGGATGATGCCTCATTACGCACACCCCCACATCCAAATTCTCAAGGTCAAGGTCATTTATTTACTTGTAATGTTCACCGGTTTTGCAACAGAAATGCGTTAAAGTTATTGTTTTTTCACAATATCTCTTTGGCCCCTTGCCAGATGTTCATAATATTTCACATCAATGTTTGTCTGGGGATGATGCTTCATTACGCACACTCCCACATCCAAATTCTCAAGGTCAAGGTCATTTATTTACTTTTAATGTTCACCGCTTTTGTAACAGAAATGCGTTAAAGTTATTGTTTTTTCACAATATCTCTTTAACCCCTTGCCAGATGTTCATAATATTTCACATCAATATTTGTCTAGGGATGATGCCTCATTACGCACACCCCCACATCCAAATTCTCAAGGTCAAGGTCATTTATTTACTTTTAATGTTCACCGGTTTTGTAACAGAAATGCGTTAAAGTTATTGTTTTTTCACAATATCTCTTTAACCCCTCTTCAGATTTTGATAATATTTCATATCAATGTTTGTCTATGGATGATGCTTCATTATGCATACCCCCACATCCAAATTCTCAAGGTCAAGGTCATTTATTTACTTGTAATGTTCAACGGTTTCGTAACAGGAATGCGTTAAAGTTATTGTTTTTTCACAATATCTCTTTAACCCCTTGCCAGACTTTGATAATATTTCATATCGATGTTTGTCTATGGATAATGCTTCATTACGCACACCCCCACATCCAAATTCTCAAGGTCATTTATTTACTTCTAATGTTCACGGTCAAATGCCTCGGCAGGCGCGACACCGCTTCCGTGGCGGAATTCTTGTCTCATACACTGGCTTCTTTTGCCATCTTAGGCCACTGACAGTTGTCACTTTCAATCGTGGTCATAATATCATTAATAACTAATTATTTGTTATACAATTGTCTATGTCTTAAAGAAAACCAGGCCTTTGTGGCTTTGCCTTGTTTCGTTTTCGATTCCGGCTCCACTCACCACCATTTTTAGGCGAGCCATATGTTCGGGTTTGACAGGTAATATTATAAGTTATTGTGATTCTACACAGGCTATATGGTGGAATATTGCCCGTCTGGATGTATGTTCACCCGAGGCGATAGCCGAGGGTGAACATACCTTCAGACGCAGATCCGTTATTTGGCCGTATAAACATATCTCTTCTTTTGATCTTTGCGTTTGTTCAGGAAGAAAAATAATCCGAGATTCGATTTTCTACCGTCCGTCTTAATATAAAGGCGTAAATGAACATTTTGTTTTTTTATTAAACGAAAACAAACTAAATATGGAGTAAGAAATCCATCGAAAACGACTTTATGACAGTTTTTTTATATCGTGTAATTTAATTTATATTCCACTGCTCTATCGATCTGCTCTCCCTTTGGCGCCTCTAGAAGAATGCGACTGGTTCCCAGATATTCGCTGTCATTGCTACGTCGCGTTTCGTGCGTGGAACCCATAGTTTATGACCTAAATATAGCCGTGTCACGAAGCAAATTGTGTTGTGATTTGAAAACACTAAACGGGACAGTTTGTGGCGTTTTTCGCTCATATTTTGATGAGCGAAGAATATTTATGGAAAAATAAAGACTGGTTTTGAGTGTACAATTTGTTACTTTTGTTGATCAGTTCGGGGTTTTATTGTGTTTAGTGAGGAATACAATTCGCAATCGGTAGACGCTTGCAAAATGTGTCTTCATTGGACGCGAGGCCCCGGAGGGGAATCGCAATTCCTGTATGTCCGACGGCCTTGGCAGGTCATATAATATATATGACCAGGCAAGCTAGCCAATCAAAAGACGAGAAACTTATCTGCGGTATGACAATGGCTGATATTACCAGACGAGCTGACTTATCGTATCCGCGGTATGACAAAAAGGGTGTAGTAGCATGAGTAGGTTAGATGGATTGCATATACTACAGTTGTGCACACCATTCTACTTGCCATGGACTACACTTTGGTACAGTAAGGTGTGATGGGTATACATGTATATGGATTACAATAGTGTGTAGTATCATACAATGGTTGACATAAGGATAGTAACGCGGCATTGCAATGTACATTTTATGTTGGTAGTCATACAAGTGCCTTATCATGGAAATGCTACTTCAACTGGTATTTTGTTTATTCATTTTCAGGTCGCATAAAAAACGTCCAGGGTGATCTCTTACAATGCGGTGACCTACAACACGGAGACGCATCCAGGCTCGTACACGTCGTAACGTCCATCTGTAATAGACTGACACTGCAGTGTGGTGTCATATGTAAGGGCGTATTCATAAATAGTACAACCGACTTCCTGTATGATAATGGGAAACGTGTCCACAAATGTACAGAGTGTGGGAAGAGTTTCAAACTGAGTGGCAACCTCACACAACATTTGCTCATCCACTCGGTGGATAGACATCAATCTTGTACTGTTTGTGACAAAACTTTCACGTCCAATAGCCAGCTTAGACTACATATGATTATTCATACTGTCGATAGTCCTCATACGTGTGGTGTTGGCACAAAGATTTTCTCATTGAGTGGCAACCTTAAACAACATGTTTATGAATATGAATATTCATACTGGGGATCGTCCCTATACATGTAGTGTTTGCGACAAGAATTTCGCCTCCAGTAGCCACATCCAACGGCATATGATTACTCATGCCAGGGATCTTCCCCATGCATGTAGTGATTGTGACAAGACGTTCACACTGAGTAGCAGCCTCAAACGTCATGTGCGTATTCATACAGGGGATCGTCCCCATATATGTAGTGTTTGCGCCAAGACGTTCACACGGAGTAGCAGCCTCAAACAACACATGCGTATTCATACTGGGGATGGTCTCCATACATGCAGTGCTTGTGACAAGACATTCACACAGAGTAGCAGCCTGAAACAACATATGCGTATTCATACTGGGGAACGTCCCCATATATGTAGTGTTTGCGACAAGTCTTTCACACACGGTAGCAGTCTCACACAACATGTGCGTATTCATACCGGGGATAGTCCCTATACATGTAGGGTCTGCGACAAGACGTTCACACACAGTAGCAACCTCAAACAACATATGGGTATTCATACTGGAGATCTTCCCCATACATGTAGTGTTTGCGACAAGGCTTTCACCAACAGTAGCCACCTCAAACAACATGTGAATATTCATACCGGGGATCGTCCTTATACATGTAGTGTCTGCGACAAGACTTTCACACGGAGTAGCTACCTCAAACTACATATGCATATTCATACCGGAGATTTTCCTCATGCATGTACTGTTTGCGACAAGACTTTCACCAACAGTAGCCTTCTCAAACAACATATGAATATTCATAACGGGAATCGTCCATATACATGTAGTGTCTGACAAGGCTTTCAAACACACACGCAAACTCAAACGACATATGCATATTCATACAAGGGATAGTCCCCATACATGTAGTGTTTGCGACAAGAATTTCACCTGCAGTAGCCACCTCAAACAAAATATGATTATTCATACCTTGCATCGTCCCTATACATGTAGTGTTTACAACAAACATTTCACATTGGGTAGCAGTCTCAGACAACATACGCTTATTCATACCGGAGATCGTCCCCATTCATGTAGTGTTTGCAACAATAGTTTCACCCATTGTGGCAACCTCAAGCAACATATGGATGGGGTAGGAATGCCCCTATACATGTAGCGGGTGTGACGAGTCCTTCACATAGTGGGTGAGCCAGACCCATGAAAACAGGGTTATCATTACCACTTGAGGTGGGGTGGGCAAATTGCCACTATATTGTATTGAAAGGTATGTATCTCTAGATATTATTTCCACATGCTAGCAATCTGTAAGTCTTCGTTCAAAGTTTGTTGTATGCCCCTATAAGTGGAACCCCCTAACGGCAACATTTTCTGCTAAAGATGTGCAGGTTTGAAACCATTCAAGTAACAACAATGCAAACTCGCATTCACACATGGAAAAAGCTCTGAAAACGTGACCGACGGTAATTATAATTCACATGAAAATCGAAATTGATGTTTTTCATCCAAAATGGCCGCCAAAATCCATGATAGCGGCCAAAACCCACCGACATTCCCCCACCACACTACATATGTACAAACTACATTAATTATTGGCAAACAGAAGTCCGTTTATGATTGAATTATGTTCTAAGAGTAACATATAAGATGATAACATGTTTAGTAATGCGTAGCAATTGGGAATGTATGTAAAATAAAATCCAATATGGCTGCCAAATATCATAGTTGCCCATCCAGACCAGGTCTGTGAGTTTAAAAGTACTGTAGCATCAAACCAAATTTGCATTTACACATTGTGAAACGGTATGAAAACATGATAATCAAGGGTTGCAGTTTATAGAACATACATGTAGGAACTTGCAGCTGTTTCTTCAAAAACTGTTACAAAAATCTAAGATGGCCACCAAAATTATAACATGTTCGCCCACTAAGCCAACCCATCGCTAAGACAACCAAACTATAGTTACGTTGCAATAAATGGTAGTGTATATAAACTTCATCTCACAGTGACACATATTGTGATATCCTAAATTCCATATTGAAATCCGATGGCTGCCAAATATCAACATTTCTACACTTTACTCCAAGCTTGTACTAAGACATTATATTTCAAGTAATTAACGGTATTCACAATGAATTAGGCAAAATAAATTAGTGTGATAGCGTTATCAAAACCAGCTTTCATTTGAATATGTGATGATGATACTTGTATAAAATGAAATGGCTGCCGAAATTAGTATTTCACCATGTATCGGTATTTTGTCTACTTTTGAGTTTGTGTGTTAAATTGGTCTTATCTGAAATAAATGGTGTGTTCTCGTATGGGTGGGAAATATCTGAATGTTGGTGTGTCAAAGCGCTGGTGTGTATGTGTGTGTTGGTGTGTGTTTGACGCGCTGGTCAATTAATCACTCTGTATTATGCTTCAATTTTGAATAAAACCATGCAATTCCGAAAGCATTATATGTACATGCTTACTGTTTACTATGTTATTAGTGAAGTTGTAATGCATGTGTGATTGATTAATCTGCGATGCTATGAATATCAGTATGATTTATCATCTGTTTGCATCTAAATGTATAATTTATTATTGTAACTTCAAGGACATGGTTGTGCACGTCATATTGCTGTGCTAGCAGTTTAATGAATCTCGGCCATGCTACTAGTTTCAGAACGATATCTACGGTTAATGATCAACCTACTCATCGCTGCAATGTCAATAGTTGGTCCTGTGGATTATATCAAATATAAATAGTATACCTAAAGGCGAGCATGAAGTTGTAAGCACAGAGTTTTCAACAGGCATCCATGTACACTCTAAGACCTAGTAATGTACGACTCACAACGAATTACGCACATACTATGTATTCACTTAGATATTACGTTAACACTCTAAGTGAGTGTTTGTTTATTACAGTGTCAACCATATTGAACGTGTCAACCAGTTGTGACTCGTGCGAAACTGTTTGCATATCATAATTTCACAAATCCCTATATGTTTCTTGATACCACTAATATTTGAGCAAGGGCATGGGAAAAAGATCATGTGGCATAAACAAGATATTTTCACGTTTTATTATTCCATAAATAACATTCTGTTAGCAGCTCCAGCCCTTCAGTAAATCATACGTTGACACTCCCGTCTTATTTGAATTAAAATACATAGTGTTATACAGTTGTATGTGTAAGTGTGATGCCGATAACGATGTTTAAGTGTTACATTGGTCACGACCTGGACAATTCGACCAGAATAATCTGATCAGAGCATACACCGTTCACAAATAGCTTGATGAAAACAATTGTACCTAAAGTACAATTTGATCATCATATAGTTTCCCCGTAGGTATTGGATGTTTGTAACAAATCAAGATTTAAATAACAATAATAAAATGATCGCCACTTTTAATCGATTGGATATAATTCAAGCATTTGTTTTGAAAACACGGTTTATATTGACATAAAACAAGTCATGAATGTGCATATACCTGGTGATGACGAATGCATGAACCCACTAGCAGTCGTGAATAATGTAAGTTCGAACCAAAATGTGTTTTCGTATTTCCGTCCGTCCGGGCGTCCGTCCGTAAGATTTTTTCGCGTGTACCCCATTATTTCTGCAACCTAAGTAGGATTGACTTGATACTGCCTTTACTTCTTTATCATCATCCATATTTTCATTCTATACAACATCCAATCGGCTTTCATGTCCAATGGCAAGGTCAATGGACTGAGAGAATATTTGTTGATCAGACCAGGCGGCGGCCGTGGGTATCGGTTAGCCCCGGCTCACTTGCTCTAGTATAGTCATGTGTTTGCATTTGTGAAATAGGGGTCAAAGATAACAGAGAGCCCAGTTAAAACATACTCAACTTATAATATATAAACAGTATACAGTCCATGTCGTAAACATGTTGAACATATGAGTACATGTGATAAATTCGCAAGACAATGAACCTGATGGCAATGACACGGATATGGAAATTCATGTGGGTAGTACTCAACTAACTTACAGTTACATGGTACCAAAAATACAGTTATTGATACTGTTGACTAGACAGAAAATATTAACATATGCATTGGTCTGCTGGCGAAAAATGATTACATATACATTCAAATATTATTATGTGTTTGTCATATCAAACTGATTGTGCGTGGCAGAAACAGTCTGCAGGTCAATCGATTATATTTCCAGAGATCTATTTTAAAATACATTCTGATAGAAATACGTCTAGTGAAAATGCATAAAATGTCATATGCGGCTATAAAAGTTACATACTTGGACAGTTATTATAGTGTCATGTATGAATAATTAACCCATTAGACGCAGAAACGTGCTTCACAGTTATACTAGCAAATATACATAATATCTGTGTAGAAAGAAAGTGTTACATTTTGAAATCGCATATGGCAGTCGCATGCACCTGGGCTTCGATAAACGATAGCCATGTAACTTTGCGTAGAATACAAATGTTGGTGTTCTGGCAAGTGAGGTACAAGAAACCGTCTTGTGTTCTGATAGAAGAGGTTCCGGTATATAATTGTATATTTGTGTTGATCAATGCATGTGGGTGGACTTTATAGTATAACAACAAACCATACATGTGGTTAAATATATGTTTATGACATTGCTAATATTTTAAACTTATTTGATATAAACAAAGTTCATTGGCGATGTCGATATGTCGTTAAACAAGTGCATCTATAGTAGGTGCATTGCTGAAAGTAAGATCAGTTCATGTCATATATGCAATAGAAATAATATTATATGAATATGATTGGTATAATCAATATTTATTTCATGAAAGATATGTAATATACATATATACAATTGGATTAGAAAACAAGTTTTTACGCTTAGGCCTAAACAAAAGTTGTTTGTTTCGTGTAACGCCTCAAAAATGTTAGGTAGGGTAGGGACAATTTACCTTCTTTCTTTTTTTTAAATTTGCTGTTTTTAGCGACTTTTATATTCTATTAAATTGAATAAAACACCACGGTTTGTATGCATATACATTGTAAATACTCTTCAATATAGTTCTGTGTCTCATTATATGGTGTCATCACAGTCTGTTTTCATGAAATATAATGTTACATTCATCATGTTCATTGCAGGATTTCGTTTTAAATCACAGATCCATGTTTCGTGGCTTTGTGTAGTCTGACTATTAAACAGCACAAACTATGGATATACATGTAAACCATTCATATATTCTAGTACCCTTATTTGGTCAAAACTGACCGAACTAGCATGTTTTGGATATTGGACATTTAATTTGTCAAGCTGAAATCAGAGCGAACACTTCACGTAACCCTTACACTGCTGAATTAAATTGTGTCAGCTGCTGTTTATTTTATATTTGTTGACAGCACTTTAGAATAATTTGATTCTAAAGTGCTGTCAAACCACATTTTTATTGAGAGAAAAAGGCAAATCCTTATTTATTTTTAAAACAAAACGGTCGGACACCATGTTCTGTTGTTGTTGTTGTTTCGTTTCAAATCCCCGCGCTTACTTTTTGGCTGAAATGTCTCACGAACAAGATCGAAACCGCGAGATATTATATTTTTCCCGGAAACGGCTAAACAAATGTAGGGTCGGCGTTTTATCAATAAAATTGTCAGGTAGGGTCGGGTTATCCGAAACAAACACTTGTTTAGGCCTTATGTGAATTGTGCTCCTGGAAAACCATTTCTTTTGCGAATTTTCTAAGGAACAAATAGTGAACATATACCTGAATATTTTTCTGTGGCCCATGTGTACTAGTTGGACACATACGTCCGGTGGTCGTACAAAATGGCGTCATGGCACCAAGTACACGTACATTTATTGACGTTCTAGATATTTTATCGAAAACATGATTATATATTATAGGAATGAATGGCCTTTTTGTGGAATTTATCGGGGTATAAACTTGGAAAAGTTGCGGGAATACTGGACGAAGGCCGGAAGGCCTCGTCCAGTACTCTCGCGACTTTTCCAAGTTTATATCCCCGATAAATTCCACAAAAAGGCCATTCATTGCTTATAATTCCAGCATTTGAAATAAATTAATCAAGAAAATGTGTTTATTTTCCGTTTTCATCAGAATTATTTTACCTACGCGTCACGGTTACGGAAAGTAGTTCGGCGTGGGAGTTTACTGGGATATAAATTCTGGACAGAGACTTGCTACGGGCCAATCAAATGTTAGGGAATTGTGTAAACATTTTTGTGCTGGAATTATTTGAATATATATACTATTATTACTACGTCTGGTGGGCTTAATATTTTTGTTCTTGAACTGAATGTTTGCACACGAATCAGATGTACAGCGTTGGTGTGGAATAAAGTAGTGTTTTACATATGAAAACATGGTCATTAATTGACACGTAGTGTGTAAGACGCCCATTAATATACATTAATGATCGTGTCAGGGTAATAATGTTCAGTTATAGATGCACTGCATGCTAAGCACATATCTTGTTTGTACACAAATGTTTTTGAATAAACATTTAGTGACATTAAATATAACAATAGTGTGCAAGTTATGCTGACATTGTAAGTGGTTTGTGACGGGAACATAAAGTTGAGTGTGCTGGTGAGCTACATGGAGATGTGTGACTCCTAATAGGCCAATATAAATTGATTAAGCTGCGATTACAGGATTTGCATCTGTTATTATTGTCGCGCCTGCTTTCGTCCGCGTCTTCGTCTGAAATGTCAAAAAGTTTGTACAACCTTCGCCGTGGGTGGCAGGTGGGAGCACGCGATGGGTAATTTAACGATCGGGGTTCATCCTTAACGGAATCCCGACTGGAGACCTGGTTTGGCCCTCACATACGTCTTTGACATTTTGTATGTGACAGTTGAATCTGGTTATACCCCTTATGTGAGTATTACGATATTCGTAATCCTATTTTAGGGGAAGGGGCCAAGTGACTTGGTGTGGTATGGACCTGACGCCAGGTCAGGTTATTCTAATTTCAGGGCGGAATATATTTGTTCTCGATGTAAATATTCTATTCTGATTTTGGGATTTCCCCTCAATGCAGCAGGTTAAAATGGGATGGAACCCGTTTGCCCGGCCTTACATGACCTTAGCTGTTGATAGGCCGTTAAACACTAATAAACAAACATACAAAACAACCTTCGTCATCATGGTATCTTTAATATTACTTGACGGGTTGTTTCAATATTTGTACACTTTATACATGTGAGCATTTGGAACACATTCATACCGCCATTAACCTGACCTTCACCTTTTTACCTTCACATGTTTTTTTGCGGAAACACTTTGCCATTGTTTTGCGTCTTAAGTTTGTACAAGCTTCCTCGTCATGGTATAACTTTAATACTACTAGATAGATTGCTTAAATATTTCGATACTTGATATATGTGAGTATTTGGAACATACTCATGCCGTCATTAAAATGACCTTGACCTTTGTTTACCTTCACATTTTTGCGGAAACACATAGCCATTTTTTTGCGTCAAAAGGTTTGTACAAGCTTCTTCATCATCGTATAACTTTAATACATGTATGACATGACAGATTGCTTCACTATTTGGACACTTGATAGATGTAAGCATTTGGTACACACTCATGCCACCATTAACATAGCCCTGACCTTCACATGATTGTGGGAACACTTAGCCATTTTTTATGTCAAAAAGTTTCTTCAACCTTGACCGTTTTCGTGTTTTAAGCATGGACTTCTCTGATGCTTTTTGTGATGCCTACTTTAGCACATGTCATGATCATGTGACGGTCAAATGCCTCGGCAGGCGCGACACCGCTTCCGTGGTGGAATTCCTGTTTTAGTCTGGGGGGGGGGGGGCGTTAAATCCCGGCTAATGGATTGGCGAAAGTCGGGCGGACGGACGAGCGGTGGCGTCCACAATGTTACGTTTTCGTGTTTTGTTCCATTTCTCTGTTACTGTACAACCTAGAACCAGCAATTATTGTTTACAAGAAAACATTGTTAATGAGAAATTTACAGTCTATCATAATTTTGCCGTTACGAACATTTTAGTCGTTACGAAGCTTAGTGAAACGGGCCCCAAATGCCCACCACATACCACTAACCAACATGTGACCTTTGTTTACCTTTACCCATTTTTTCGCGTAATCGTCTTCGGCATTTTCAATGTTAAGTTTTCGTGTTTAGGTCCATTTCTCTGTTACTGTACCACCTAGAACCACCATACTTGCCCAACTTCATAACCAACGGGAGCCCACCACTTACCACTATACAACACTGTTATACCCCCGCAACGAGTTGTGGGGGTATACTGGAGTCCGGTTGTCCGTCCGTCCGTCCGTCCGTCCGTCACTAAACCTAACATCAGAGAAATATTGTTATAACTTCTAGTTCCTTCATCTAAAATGCTTAATATGTCACAAATGCATTCATGTAAGGCTCTACTACCATGCTGTGCCAAATCCACAACCGTCCAACCCTCACTGATCCCAAGTTCATGGTCAAATACGTAGTCACTTTATAAATCCATGACCGTCCAAACCCCGCTGATCCCAAGGTCAAATACTTAGTCTCTTTACAAAACTTAACATGAGATAAATATTGTTATAACTTCTATTTCCTTCATCCAATATGTTTAATATTTCACACATGCATTCCTGTAAGACTCTACTACCATGCTGTGCCAAGTCCACGACCGTCCAACTCCCGCTGATCCCAGGGTCAATGTCAAATACTTAGTCTCTTTACAAAACTTAACATCACAGAAATATTGTTATAACTTCTATTTCCTTCATCCAAAATGTTTAATATTTCACACATGCATTCCTGTAAGGCTATACTCCCATGCTGTGCCAAGTCAACGACCGTCCAAACCCCGCTGATCCCAAGGTCAAATAGTTAGTCTCTTTACAAAACTTAACATCAGAGAAATATTGTTATAACTTCTATTTCCTTCATCCAAAATGTTTAATATTTTACACATGCATTCCTGTAAGGCTCTACTACCATGCTGTGCCAAATCCACGACCGTCCAACCCCCGCTGATCCCAAGGTCAATGTCAAATACTTAGTCTCTTTACAAAACTTAAAATCAGAGAAATATGTTATAACTTCTATTTCCTTCATCTAAAATGCTTAATATTTCACACATGGCTTCCTATAACGCTCTACTACCGTGCTGTGCCAAATTCACGACCGTCCAACCCCCGCTGATCCCAAGGTCAAGGTCAAATACGTAGTCTCTTTACAAATCTTAACATCATAGAACTAAGTTATAACTTCTATTTCCTTCATTGAAAATTCTTAATATTTCACACATGCATTCCTCTAAGGTTGTACTAACATGCTGGGACAAATCTACGACCGTCCAACCCCCGCTGATCCCAAGGTGAATGTGACATAGTTAGTCTCTTTAAAAAACTTAACATCAGAGAAATATGTTACATCGAAAATTCTGAATATTTCATGCATGTATTCCTCTAATGCTGTAGTTTGAACCATCTTTAAAAAAAAATATTTCCTTTTTTATTTTACAAAACAAATTACTTTTGAGAAATTAAATATTAATTCCAATTGATATATTATAATAACCTTGTAAAACTAGATAGAAACCCGAATGTTCTGTGTATTTGTTTTCCCGTGAAAATTGAGCCGCTTATATCACGAAAGAAATAAAAAACAAAAGAAAACACGAACTAAATCACAATTTATTGAAAATACAATTCAATCCAAGCACATATGGGTGACTATATCTGAATACAACGTTGTGCTTGCTCTCTTGGAGACATAAACATGGATTCCAATGTGGAAACGGACAATTTCCCACGCCGGCTGATCTGGTCTGGATCTCTACTCCAGATAAGCAAATTGCAAAATTGTTTTGCAAGTTCTCCCACGCCGTGAAAATTATTCTGACATCCTCGTCGCCATTGTACATGTAATATCAAGCCTCTTGGAGGTCTGCCATTATTAAAACAATCCCTTAAAATACCGGATTGCACCTTACTATCTAGTTATCTTGCACTTTATTCGATGTTCGTTCTGTTCTCGTCACTGTCAGCATGGTCAGAAACCAAAGTGTCCTTTTCTGTGCGTTCACCGGTTGTGCGAGTCCTCGGCCGTTTCCGTTGGCTGCATTCGTCACTACCCGTAAACATCTCGGGGTCAGAAAGCACCAATGTTCCATGTATCTGCGCACTAATTTCTGGTGAACATTACAGTACGAATTTACCCGGATGTACTCTTCTATTCTGGTTTGATGTTTGAATCACCTCCCCTGGAAATCATTCACGCTATTTGTTTCTAATTAATTCTGGATCTATGCCGTACGACAGGCATACCAGCATCAATCGTAAATTAGGTAAAACTGCACATCACAGGCCAGGTAATTGTGCTGAACATACATCTTGACCTCTTTGTTGTTAATGTAGCTCCAGTACCGACGTTGCCTATAAGCGACAGGTACTTATACTGTTATATTCATAGCGTGTCTTGGATTCTGGAAGTCGCACTTCGTCCATTTCGCGCACCTGCAGGCTATAATTATCTCCCCTGTCGAGGCACGCTTCCAACAACTAAATTACAATCGCTTAATCAAATTTAAATGCAGTTTTATAGTGTTAAATGGTCATTAAAAATATTCTTATCTCCATTTAGTATATTCGTAGTTCTAAATGTGAAATATTCTGGCATAAAAATGATGTATTTTAGAGCAGAATGTATCGATTAACCCCCAAACATATCAGGTCACGTGACTAGTGATACATCACGCCGACTTCCAGAATGGTCAATAAATTACAAATTATTGACTATCCGATACACGCTATAATAACTAGTAGTAAATTCTCAACACAATTGGACAACTCGTCCGACAGCACAGATATTCACTTGTATCTTGTGCTAATACATGTATGCCAGCCTGCAACTGCATGTAGATTTTCTCATACACTGACTTCTTTTGCCATCTTAGGCCACTGACAGTTGTCACTTTCAATCGTGGTCATACTATCATTAATAGCTAATTATATGTTATCCAATTGTCTATGTATTAAAGAAAACCCCGCCTTCGTGGCTTTGCCTCGTCTCTTGTTTCGTTTTCGATTCCGGCTCGACTCACCACCATTTTTAGGCGAGCCATATGTTCGGGTTTGACAGGTAATATCGGCTGAACCGGAGCATGCACTCAGAAGGCTTTGCAGAACCATACTAAGTAATTGCATGTAGTTATTCTCACTATCAGTTTGCCGTTTAGGACATATGCACAATCAATAAAAATAAAAAGCATAAATAATAATAAAGCCTAGGTTTAAGTATACCGTGTAGGAGAGTTATTTCGAGAATATGGTTATGTGACCATACATGGTACGGTACATAAACGTATTCGCTTATAGCAATATGGCATTATAATGGAGTTATATGTCAATTTTGTAGCCACATACAGTACTATAAAGAACAAATATTACTCTATGCGCTTGTGGTTGGAGATATCAAACCCTTGACATAGTGCTATGATTACATATACATGTATGAAGTAATTTTATTCTTTATCTTCATGTATTTCACAGCTGCAACAAGAATTCAGACCGTTTTGCAAACGACTTCGTAATAAATATTCCGAGATTTCTAATAATGCTCCTATTAGCAGAAAAAACCAACTCAACGACTTTATACATACTTGGTCTTCTTAGATAATAATTACGAATATATGTGCGACGTAACTCAATATATAAAGGGCATGCAATAAGGAAGTGAAATTCGTCCTCTAAAACGTTACATATTGAACATGTTCTCCTATCAACTGGAGTCCTTACAGGTTTATGCCATCTACCAGCCTCGATTTCTAACCTGTGTGAGGATACTCTCAACTTTGTAAGACCCACTCGAAATTTCCTAATAGTAATGCTATCAAGATAAGGTTGATAGTCAAATCTAGCAATAACTCTATAAAACACAGCTCGTGTAGACTCGTTTAATCTAGACATCCAGTTTTGGACAAAATTATCATGTAATCTCTGTTTGAAAATGTGCATAAAGTTATATTCCCCACCCCTTGTGCTATCCACACATTACCAAAGCCTAACTGTGTAAGTAGATTTCTGACTAGTGATGCCCAGTTACTTTTAGTATTACATGTTCGCCCACCAATGAACTAGGCAAACTAAATTAGTTTGATAGCGTTATCAAAACCAGCTTTCATTTGCAGAGTTGATGATGTTACTTATATAAAATCAAGATGGCTGCCGAAATTAGTATTTCACCATATATCGGTGTTTTGTCTACCATTTTGCATTTGTGTGTTAAATTGGTCTTATCTGAAATACATTGTGTGTAAATCGTATGGGAAAAAAACTATACGTGCTGATGTGTCAAAGCCAAACACGTGTGTGTATTTGACGGGCTGGTCAATTAATCACTGTAGTATGCTTCAATTTTGAATAACGCCATGCATTTCCGAAACCATTTATATGTACATGCTTACTGTTTACTATGTTCTTAGTGACGTTGTTATGCATGTATGATTGATTAATCTGCGATGCTATTGCTATAGTATGATTTATCATATATTTTCATCCAAATGATCATTTATTATTGTAATTCCAAGGACATGGTGTACACATTATATTGCTGTGCCAGTAGTTTAATGAATCTCGGCCATGCTACTGGTTACAATGCCAATAGTTGTTCATGTGTATTATATAAACTATAAATAGTATACCTAAAGGCGAGCATGAAGTTGTAAGAGATTGCATCTGGCATCAATGTGCACTCTAAGACCTAGAAATGTACGACTCGCAACGAAATAAGCACATATTATTTAGTCACTTGGATATTACGTTAACACTTTAAGTGAGTGTTTGTTTATTACAGTGTCAACCGTATAGAACGTGTCAACCAGTTGTGACGCATGCGAAACTATTTGCATATCATAATTTCACAAATTCCTATATATGTATACATACCACTAATAGTTGAGCCAGGGCATGGGAAAAAGATCATGTGGCATAAACATGACATTTTCACGTTTTATTATTCCACAGCGTCTGAAAGGTAAGCGGCAGACTTAGGTTGGCGAATAGGTTTAGCGGTATAGCAAATGGAGTAAAAAGACGGCCATTTGCCACTAGGTACATTTTCGTTGTTTTATTCATATTTTAATTTAAAACACGAGGAAGCTATATAGCCTATGGCACGACAGAACAAACCATGCCGTTACGAATTTTGCAGACATTTTCGAGTCGATTTTTATGAAAATACGGTCTATACCCCTGTATATAATCCATGTAGCCCACACTTATCCATTATTTAACAATTTTTACTGGATTTCGCTGTTCGCATACATCTCACGTCCTTGAAAACGATATATATAAACACTCTAAAGGTCCGGCGGTGGTATGTACATGCGAAAAAGGTATGCGGCAGGTGTCCGATAAGTGTACATGCATGTGTTGGTTGCTATTTTTGTATATATGTTATAATATACAAACTGTAAACAAGTCTTGCTTTGTCATGCAAGTTGAATTGCCCTGACAGTGTATGCCCGTCGGGCAAATAAAAATCAGAGATTTAAATACATGCATACCATGACGTCACATCTGTAATATTTATGAAAGAGGCTTTATTGTTTTAAAATGCACTTGAGACAGGTTTATTGTGTCGAATAAACGGCTTTATTGCGAAAACTGAATTCGAAAATCATCAGATGTCCATATTGTATTGAGCGTTATAAGAGTTAACGATTGACTGTACTGTATACTTGCATGCTTTTCAAATACAAAATACTCGTTCAGCTAGTCATGTGTCTAAAATAGTTTTGTGGTGATCATTTGAAAATAAAAAGCACACAAAAAGATATAGCAACTGAAATAGAGAAGCACGTGAACAAAATCGCGGAAGTACGTGCATCTGACAACGTTGGAAACATAATTGGTGTTATACAGCTATATGGTAAAAGGGCCCAAAACTAAACATAGCTTTGAATTCTCTACGGGTCGAACACGTATTTGACAAACATATGCATGTAAAAATAGGTTTCTCAGAACATCATCTGTTTTATTGATGTTTCGTGTAAATACGTTATATATTGATGCATCAACTAGTTATACACGGAAATTCGTCGCTTAAACGGTCACGGCATTAGACCATTGCCCGCATGTGTCCGCATTGCCCCGATGTTTTGTATATAGCATTATATAACTTGATTTTCCAAATGATTTAGAGATAGCTCCAAATGATTTAGAGAGCTCTCCAAATCAAAGTTATAAAATGCTCGCTAAAAATCAATTTGAGATATCTTTAATTTATTTAGAGCTAGCTCCAAATAAATTAGAGAGCTCTTCAAATGAATTGGAGATAGCAAAAACAATGTATTGCTAGCTCTAAATATATATTGCTAGCTCTAAATATTTAGAGCTAGCAATATATATTTGAGTTTATGTAGATTTGGCGTTCCATACAATTAATTGCCTGTTGACAAAACGATAATAACCACTATCTTCTTGCAAATGTCAAATGTTCTTTTTTTTCAGCTGGCTACCAATTTATCAAAATAACTCATTTTTAGCGCGCCTTTCGAAGGAAGCCATGCCTATGGCATACCCTTGGCGTCGTATGCGTCCGTCTATCTGCATTTCCGTCCGTCCGTCCGTCCGTCCGTCCGTCCGTCTGTCTTCAAAAATTATAATGGCCTATATTTGTCTTCCTTGGATTTGCTTCATATTTCACACACGCATTGCTCCAAGGGTCCTCTACTGCGCTGTGGCAAATACACGTCCGTGCCGCCACTTCTAAGCCCAGGGTCAAGGTCACATACTTTGTGCATCTCGAAACCTTAACGCTCAGTCGCTCGGGTAAATAATGGCCTATATTTTCTGTTTCCTTGCTTGGATTTGCTTCATATTTCACACACGCATTGCTCCAAGGGTCCTCTACTGCGCTGTGGCAAATCCACGTTCAAATGTGCCCTCGGTTCCTTTGCTTCCATCGAGCGCGCTTCATTGTCATCTGACAACTATTGTATGTAAATGTCGTCCAGTAGTGTGCCGGTGATGAGTGGTAGGCAGTATGTATGGGAAATAAATTACATTATTCTAACTCCATGTTATATTGATGATGGGTCCATGTGCGGATCTTGGGTGGGGTGGGTTGTGGGGAGGGTCTCGGGTAACAATTAAAGAATGAGCTGCCACAAACAATTTGTGAATGTCGCCTCTGACATTATATGAATAGCCTACCAGAGCATATATATGTGTGTTTGTTATGATTGTAGCAGAGCGGTAGAGAGACTGAGCATGAGTTAAAGTAGGAGCCTGGTTTTTTCGCCTGCCACCCCCGGTTGCCATGAATACGACAGTCTATGGCAGACATATAGGCATTTAACATGGAATCGAAACAAGCAAGTGTGTGTGTCAGATTTCCACAGTTTGCGATTGTGTTTGCAGTCGAACTCATATTGTACATGCCATCTAGTATCTCTCTCCGGTATAAGTGGGTGGTGGTCGGGCGAATGTGACGGCGTACATTAACGGTATGGGTTCCTCCTTATAGGAATCACGATTTGCCTGGATAGGCCGATAAACCCCAACAAACAAACAAAACTCTCTCCGGTATCTACGGGAGAGTGAAAAATACCGATGTGTATATTTGGAATGTAACACCATTTGATCACCACAGCGTGACACTTTCTAAAAACAGATCTTATTTGACTTTTGTCAGTGGATATAAAATCATCATAGCAGAGCTATGGAATAACTAGACATTATGTTTTTAAAACATGGATATGCCCCCATGACATACTGGACTATATCTAGAGATTGTGTATGCAAAAAGAAAACTTTAAGTCATTTGAGAAAATCTTACAATTTGTTTGTCATAGTAAAAGTGTTTCAGCACCATTTTAAAGGTCACAATGGTCAAAGTCATGTCATTGTTTATGCGATTGCGCCACACATGTTCAGGTGAACGAACTGTCCAAAAATTAAAACAGTCCTTCACGTAATATTGATGATATTACATGATTGAGAAACTCTTACTAACTTTTCGACGTAAGAAAATGGCTAAGTGTTTCAGCACCATTTAAAAGGTAACACATGTCAAGTTCATGACATTGGTGGTGTCAAGGCATCACACATGTGCAGGTGAATGAACTGTCCAACTAGTAAAGCAATCCTTCAAGTCATATTGAAGATATTACGGAGGAACGCTTACAAACTGTTCGAGGTAAATGTACGCGGACGGACGGACGGAATGACGTACGTAACCTCAAGAGCAACGCGATATGCCCCCTTTCTGTCACCTAGCGGGCATACAATATATATGGTGATACAGCAGTTAATGTTTCTAAATAGAGAGATATAAACCCTAAGGGACCAATGAGTCGGGGGGGGGGGGGACATAATAATCACAATTTCCGCAAAAAATTCACATTAGCGTTAGTAAAATCGCGGAAGATGTTACGATACGAGGTCCTGTCCGACCAAAGTTAGAAGCCATGTTCATAAGTATATAGCTATACCGATGAAAGCCGAAACACGGCGAATGCCTGTGATCTATGGTACGAGTACAACGGTGGTCTTCAACGTGGCAAATAATGTACTCCACATTCAGCGATGTACGGTCCCCAACACAAATTAGAACTACATTGGAACTGCATGTCAATTTCATTGAGTGTTGGTGAAGATTTGAGTGCTTGGACACTTTAAGGAACATATTTTAAAGCAAAATGAACTCAAAATGGCTTAGAAAGTATTCTCAACACGGGTACAGATGAAATGTTCCGCTAAGGATTTCTTTTCTACCTCCATCGGCCATCAAGGACACAAGGAACACAAGAATGTATCAATAATGATCATAATAGCTATACTTATTAAAACGTTGCCACACAATTTGCCAAACAAACCTACCACAAATCTTTGTAATTACATGTTGTTCCCACCGCCGGACCTTTAGAGTGCTTACACATCGTTTTCACGGACCTGAGAGGTATGCGAATGGCGAAGTCCCGTACAAGTTGTTAAATAGTGGATAGTTGTGGGCTACGTTGGTTACTTACAGGGTGCCGATAACGATGTTTAAGTGTTGCATTGGTCACGACCTGGGAAATTCGACCAGAAGAATATGATCACAGCATACACCGTTCACAATTCAACCGAAATGACGCTGGTCAGTACCCTGAACAACAAGTTGTTACCAGTCTAACCATTGCACGATTCCAACTGGTGATCAGTGGATTTACACAAAACAGAGATATGTTACACGCTTCTTTAGCAACCGGCGCAATATGTAACTTGTCTTTTTGTTTCATTTTCGATATACCCACGGTGGAACAATCGTGTAGCTTTAAATTATCGGCGATTACTTATTTAAAGCATCTAAATCATGAGTGCAATGTGAGAAGCTGTTCGATAGTATATTCGATAGTGCCATGTTTGAATAATTAACCCATTAGACGCAGAAACATGCTTCACAGTTATACTAGCAAATATACATAATATCTGTGTAGAAAGAAAGTGTTATATTTTGAAATCGCATATGGCAGTCGCATGAACCTGTGCTTCGATAAAAGATAGCCAGGTAATTTTGCGTAGAAGGCATAGGTCGGCGTTCTGGCAGACAAGTGAGGTACAACAAACCGTCTTGTGTTAAGATGGAAGAGGTTCTGGTATAATTATATATTTTTGTTGATCAATGAATGTTGGTGGAATTCATAGTATAACAACAAACCATACATATTATTGAAGGTGGTTAAATAAATGTTTTTGACATTGCTAATAGTTTAATGTTATTGATATAAAGAAAGCTCATTGGTGATGTAGTTAGGTCGTTAAACAAGTGCACATACTTATAGAGGTCCATTGCTGAAAGCAATATCAGTTTATGTCATATATGCAATAGAAATAATGTATATGAATATGAATGGCATAAGCAATATTTATTTCATGAAAGATAAGTTTTTGCGAAGTGTCTTAGGAACTAATAGTGGACATATACCCGAATAGTTCATGGTGCCATTAAAATGACCGTGACCTTTCATTACCTTTGCATTTTTGCGGAAACACTTAGCCATTTCTTTTTACAAGTTTCTTCATCATCATATAACTTTAATATGACTTGAAAGATTGCTTCAATATTTGGACACTTGATACATGTAACCATTTGGAAAACATTCATGCCACGTTTAACATGGCTTTGACCTTCACATGGTTGTGGAAATACTTACGGTCACGGTCAAATGCCTCTGCAGGCGCGACTCCGCTTCCATGGTGGAATTCCTGTTTTAGCCGGGGCTTTTTAAAATCCCGGCTATTGGATTGGCGAAAGCCGGGCGGGCGGGCGAGCGACGGCGTCCACAATGTTACATTTTCGTGTTTTGTCCATTTCTCTGTTTCTGTACCACATATAACCACCATACGTGCACAACTTCATAAACAACTAGCCTATGCTCAATAAATGTTAATCTAATATTTGTTTACAAGAAAACATTGTTAATGAGAAATTTACATTTCGCACTTACGAACAGTTTAGTCGTACGAAGTTTAGTGAAACTGGCCCCATGTGCCCACCACATACCACTATCCAACATGTGACATTTGTTTCCCTTTATCGCATAATCGACTTAAGCATTTTCAATGTTAAGTTTTCGTGTTTATTTCCATTTATCTGTTACTGTACCACCTACAACCACCATACTTGCACAACTTCATAACCAACGGGTGCTCACCACTTACCACTATACAACATTATTTTTCCTACCTTGACCTATTTTTTCTGCATAATCGACTTAAGTAGTATAGAGGGATTCAAAATGATACCACCTAACGGTGGTAGGGCATTTCATTTCTCCACCCTCTAATACTACTCCACCCACCACCCCCCCCCGAAAAATCAAAAATTGGTTAACGAGGAAATTGTCTCCCACCAACCACAAACATCCAAAATGTGTGTCATAAATACATCATGTTGTTTTCACGTCCAATTGAACAGATAAAACAATAGTCTTAAAAAGGATTTATTTTTTTATCTCGTTGTCATAAATACAATCATGTTGTTTTCACGTCCAATTGAACATATAAATTTAATAGGTTATAATAAAATATTATAACAAAATGGATAATAAAATACACAACGAATTGGACGTTTATAATGACTTGGATGAAGGATTTTACGCTGTTGTTTCTTTTTTACAGTATTAAAAACACGGTAAAATGACAATACTATGTGATATCGAATACATGAAATATCAGCGTAATTTATTACGCTGCGATAAAAACGTTGCATTTACAATATTAAACCGGCAATTATGTCGCCGGTATAAGTAATCAAATTTATGTAATGAAGCGACTGAAATAGGATCGGAGAAAGAAACACGTACCGAAACATTATCAAATAACTAATTTAAAAAATAAAAACAGTTTAAAATCAAAGATCGTTGACGGATATGCGTTTCTACGATATCACTTTTAACGAAGAAATTGGAAAATAAAAATTATTAAGAAAAATTGAAAATTATTGAACAGAAAAAAAAAAAAAGAAAAAAAACTATTAGAGAAATGGATAATACAATACAATTGGAATTGAAATTTTTTAATAAACTGTGTTGAAGAAGTTTACGAAGCTTATGGGGTTAATAATCCTATATATAAATTCTATAAAATGAGAACACCTAGGCGATATCGAATATATGAAATACCAGCGTAATTTATTACGCTCCGATTAAAAACGTTACATTTACAATATTATACCGACAATTATGCAACTATACAAGAGGCAAATACAAACATTAAGACGGATAACGCGTATCGGATATGAAACTAAGGTGTATTATTATAAAATTGTTAAAAACCCAACGAATCGTTTACGAATATACATTTCTACTACATCGCTATAAAGATATTAATAATTTGTAAAAATTAAAAAAAAATAAGCAAAAGCCTCCACTCGCGCACAACACCCCAGCGACTGGGCAGATTTCTTAGCCGGCACCAGACCACTGGGTGTTGGGACCTTTCTTAAGCCCCCCACTCATCTGTTGGCTCACAGTTTAGTTTTACGGTCGCCTTGAATCCCCATTGGCCAATTCCTCTAATTAATTAGAAACCAGCGAATGTAAGGCGAGCCTATGTGTGAATTTGGTTTTTTCCGAAACGAAATTGCAAAGCTCTTAGGCAGAAATCTTTTAGGCCGGCACCTTTGAGCTTTGCAATTACATCGCAAAATACACACATATTTATAATCTGCTACCATTAAACAGACGAGACGGACGTCATACCGGATCAACAACATGGCATGCACGAGATGAGACCAATTGTTGTAAGGTCAACAAACATATATATACTCATCAGTTTCCTATACAACATACAAATGGTGTGCATATTATAATTATTTATTAATACCTATTGGCGAAAGAAAACATGTGATGGTTCGTTATTTTGTTAATTTTATAATTAATTTTATATTTTTTTTTAATAATTTAAAAAGCTGAACACCCCCTATTATTACATAGTAATTAATTTATGTTGTAACGACAATGTTTCAATTACACGGGTTATGGCCCATGCGTAAATTGATAGCCGAGGTAAACAGAGCCGAGTGTATCAATTACACAGACGGTGTGTACTGTGTAATCCTCGACTGAATTTGTAATTCTCAGTGAAAAACACATGTTGTATAGGTATGTAAATTTGTTTACTGCACCAATATAATTTTGAAAAAATTAGGAAAATTATAAAATTAAGAATTTTTTTTTTTGTTTTTTTTTTTTTTTTAAATTATTATTTTTATTTTATTTTTTTTTTAATTATTTTTTAAATTTTTTTTTTTTTTTCTTTTTTTTTAATTATTTTATAATGGTGCTGTAACATTTCCTCCGACTTTATTTCCAAGTTTTACCCTAAATTTATCCCAATCAGTACACTCAATTTTTGGCATGGTGGCGCGCGCCTTGATCCTTATATCATTTTTTAATTCTTCATATCTCCCCATTTCTTCCACCACGGATTCAAACTCTAAATTTGATATTTTCTTATCGCCAACGCTTTGGACACCATAACGTCGATGCTATTTTTCTTAGACCTAGCGAGAACGATATTCTATCATGTTTTCTACTTTTTTTCTCGAGTTTTCCACCCGCCGCCCTAATTACCATACAAAGTGTTCCAGATAAAACGGTAAATTCCACTCAAAATCCCCTGCAAGTGGAATCATTACAATTGTAGATAGCGTTGCAGCAGTCCCCGCCCCACAACAACACAGAAACACTTGCCAGAACCGTACTAGATGCTTCAGCTATGTTTGCCGCGCGCCTATTTATTAGAGTGTCTTTTTCTATTTGCACATTCTCTAACTAAAATATCCTGCATAGCGACGATATTATTCAACCTAAAATCTGAACTTATTTCGTTAATTGGATACAGTGTTGGTGGAGTGGTATTGAGAGTTGAATACAGTGTTGGTGGAGTGGTATTGAGAGTTGGATATGGTGATTCGTTCATAGTTAAATTTATTTCAATATATTAGTATTTACACAATAAGTTCAATTAACAATGAGACTAGTGGAAGAACTCTCTGAGTCACCGATTTTCGTACAAAGTTAATAACACTACCTTGGGAAAGTCTAATTCGATCATCACCGGAGAACGAAACCACCGTCGAACTATCTCCAGAGATTTTAGTGACTCCAATCCCCCGTTCTTTCCCATCTACTACAATATTTTATCGCGACCGCGCCCACAGGTTTACCATTAGCATTAACCGAGCAGACCGCCATTTGGATAACTTCACCTGCAGCTGTCATAGTGTATCCCCCATATTTATTACTCGCTTTGGCACCAGAACGAATATTCATAGTGCCCCACAACCAATGGCCCCGCTTCTCAGCCCAAACTGTTATGACACGTTTGGTGTTTTCATTGTTTTCACTATTCCGGCAAGCGCATTGTTTGCGTTATATGCCTCAGTACGAATCTCATAAGAGGCCTCCTCAAGAGCTTTGGTCGCGGATATACGATCATGTTTCAGTTTATCGGTTATTTTTTCATCTAGTTCAGTAAGTGTCGCTTCTCTGTTGATAGAGTCCTCTGAGCGCAACACCTCATAAGCCTTCGTAAGGTCCGCCTGGTGGTCTTCTAAGGCTTTATCAATACCCGACCGGGCCTCTTTTTGAAATTCGGTTATTTTTTCATCTAGTTCAGTAAGTGTCGCTTCTCTGTTGATAGAGTCCTCTAAGAGCAACACCCTATAAGCTTCCGTAATATCCGCCTGTGGTCTTCTAGGGCTTTCTCAATACCCGTTCGGACTCCATCAAGATCAACCGGGTCTCTTTTTTAAATCGTACGGTTATTTTTTCGTATATGTCAGTAAGTGCCGCTTCTCTGTTGAGAGAGTCCTCTGAGCGTAACGCCCCATAAGCCTCCGCAATGGCCTCTTGTGGTCTTCTCGGACCCCCTCAACCCCGACCTGGTCTCTTCAGAAATTCGGCTATTTTACCGTCTAGTTCGGTAAGTGTCGCTTCTTTACTATGAGAGTTCTCTAAGCGCAACGCATCATAAGCCTCCGCAATGGCCTCCTCAAGTTCGACTGGTGGTCTTCTCGGACTTTATCAATACCCGACCGGGTCTCTTTTCGAAATTTGTTTATTTTTTTATCTAGTTCAGTAAGTGCCGCTTCTCTGATGAGAGAGTCCTCTGAGCGCAACACCTCATAAGCCTTCGTAAGGTCCGCCTGTGGTCTTCTCGTGCTTTCTCAATACCCGACGTGGCCTCATTTCGAAAATCGATTATTTTCCCGTCTAATTCAGCAAGTGTAGCTTCTTTGCTGAGAGAGTCTTCTAAGCGCAACACCCCATAAACCTCCGTAATGTCAGCCTTACGGTCTTCTCGGGCTTTATCAATCCCCAACCGGGCCTCTTTTCTAAATTTGGTTATTTTTTTACCTAGTTCGTTTAGTTCCGTATGCGTTTCTTCACGACTTTGTGTATTCACAGCCAGGGCATATTCTCTAAGTTGTGATAGTAGACTCTTGTGAATCTCGTCCGTGGCCTCGATATAGTTCTATTAATCAAGGCCTTTGTTTTTTGGTAGTTAAAAAGTCGCCCTCTGTCGGGATGAATCCCCCTCTGCAGGTTCCAAATTATTTGAATTTGTCACCCAATCGGAAGAACTACCTGGTCCGTATATACTCATAATGTTGATATATATACGAACATGCGTTTAATTCTAATTTTCTTAAAATTAATTAATTTGAAATTTCTAGGACGACCGAAATCGGGTAATCGTTCTTCAACTCTCGCCCTTTATCATCAAGAATATAAATCTTCAACTCGTGGATGTGTCCCGATTCCAAAACTTTCATCTCTGGGTGTGGGAAGTCTAACGTTTACAGTCTCGCCATAGAAACAATCGCTGGCGGGCACAGTTTTTTTCAGTAATGTGCTGGGGGATCCGTCTATCGTGTTGTACGATGTGTTCACCCGATCCAGGTGCACCCTGAGAGTTTTTGTGAAGGTGAAGTCCACCGGTTTATCACCGACGTACTCACCCGGGGTAAACACTCCTTTGTTTGAGGAGTATGTCTCTCTAAAACCGAGTTGAATACCCAACCCCGGGAGACCACTACCTTATTATCACTGCTGATGGTCATTGTTGCGAGCCCGGTAGCATTCGATACTGTGAGGTTGATTATACCGTCAAGCTCTGAGTTGACAAAATCTTTGAGCTGTCTTATTCCCCACAGTCCGTGAGGCAGCTTTACTTCTAATTGTAGTCCATCCTTCACATAGTAAAACCATTCGCTCTTCCCCACATTCTGCCATCCAACCGTGAAGGTGATTGATCTAAGGCCTACCCGACGTTTTCCGCAGCAGTTGTCTATTAATTTTTGAAGTTCACAACTCCCTTTTTGAACATTAGTTATAGTAGCAAACATAATAATATCTTTCAATGGATACCAAAGCATTTAGCTTTAACTCTAATGTAAAGTACGCGGTCGGAGGTAAATACACACAAAAAGACGTTGTTAACCGCCTTGTACACCCAACCGTAACGGTTAGACCGGACAGTGGCTTTGCCACCAACTTCCCTAACATCTTTGAACAATATAGGTTGCCCAAGATTACTACGATGGAGGTGGTAAACGGCTGGAAAGCAACACCGATGCAGTTTTGGCAGAACCAAATAAATTTCGCTGTATGGTGCGCAACAGCCGGGTGTGGAGTTTCACATAAAGACCATCTGACATCCAAGAATGTCATGCTCCGAAGTGTCTACAACTTTCACACGTATTATACTATTAGGAGGATTCTCAAAGAACTAGGTATTTCACTACCTCAAGACGACGCCTGGGATCCCATTTCCAACGCATACGACCGTATGGCCTTTGAAAGACTGTGTAACGAATTTAACGTTTCAAAAGACGCGGACTGGAGACAGAAAGCATTTCCTACCAGCACCGGCCTCGGGACGTTCTCATTCACGGCCAGTCCGGGAATTGGACACAGACTGATTTTAGACACGATCACTCCGGTGACCACATCGTCAGTCGGAACGCCGGGAATTTTGACCCCGCGACGATGACTTTCGGGCCAGAAGTGTCTGGAGGTCGGCACTGTGGTGTGTTTTCTTGTAAAATGTTACCTCCGAAACGGGCTCACGTCGATTACATACAGCAGGCTGCTGAGGTTCAGGACGCGTGGGGTACATTTATGTTAAGATAAGGGTATAGGGTTCACGCAGGCCGGGGTTACTCACGTCAACGAATCTATTCGCACGTACGTCTGGGCCATCCTCGGCGCACAGAAGCAAACTCGCAGTTCTATACTGGGCATGGGAACAGCGTTTTGATGCACAAAAACAATTCTTGGCACTTGTAGAGGACGCCATCTCGGCTAGGGTGGACCTGAGAAGGCGATCCAGAATTATCAATGACGTTTTTACAGAATGCCAGCACCCCAGTAGACTATGTATTTGGAATAGGTCTTTATATGGCGCCGAGCAATATGATACTACGAGACGACCCGGTTGACGGTTACAATAATCATATCGTAATCGCCACCGCCAATCAAAAAATCGGCCACAACGGTAACGTGAACACGGATATCATCAAGCGCACCCCCAACAGTGGAACCGATTTCATAAAACACAAAATGGATACACCTCCCCCAATTCGTAAATCGAACCAAGTACCCCCATAATTCGTAAATTGGATGAACCATCGAAATCCATCAACAGACCAATCGCGATGGAGAAACACCAATCAATTACAAATTGGGTGAAATTGGAAGCACAACACACGAGGAGGAGAAATTAGCGCTCGTCGTCGCCCTCGTGGCGATCGGATTATTTACGCTTTGGTTGTAGGAACTCTCTGACAGAGAATAATAGGAGACCGGCGATTGCCACGATTAAAGCCCAAGTATTATTGGCTAGCCATCCGACCGTTTTTGATAATATAGATAGCAAGTAAGAAACGATACTTCCGATCAGTCCAGGTAGTGCGGCAGCCAACTTTCCTGCTAATTTAGCCAGGAGATTGGCGAGGCTTTTAGTTGTTTTTTATCCATTCTTTTACCCCACCGGATGGTGCTGGTGCTGGAGGCTGGAGCTGGTGCTGGAGCGGGTGATGGAGCTGGTGCTGAACCACCTGTATAGATAGAACTAGAGACGATATACATAGAATTAGGGTCGATATAATCATGCTGAAAGCCGCGATGACGGTTATTATCGTGACGCCCTTCTCTCTGAACAGAGTGCGAATACGCGCACCGAGTGTAGTGTCCTCGTGCAGGACCCTCGAGATTGTTTCGCGGCTACGACTTAATTGACCGGAAAGCGTCTCACGGTTAGTTGAGGCAGCCTCCAATCGAGCTTCTCTTTCGTCCCGCAACGACCGCAGGAGTTTGTTGATCCGCTCGGTAGATTCTCTATCGCCCGTGCTTGCTTTATTTTTTTTCTTCTAGAGCGATATGTTTGTCCAGCGCTGAGAGTTTGGAGAGGTTATTGACTAGTTCGCCCCGAGTTGTTTGCAGAACCTATCGAGTCCCCGGAGTTCGCGAAGAGGTAACGGTGGGTCAACTTCGTGCCGTTTATTTCGTTGACCGTGTTTCAATCGTGTTAATAACGTCGGTGGTTACGCGAGGGATCTCGCTGAGCTCGATCGTTTCTATAGTGGCGGCCGTCTTCTCCAGCGTTTCGTCGGTAGACTGTAGGGTTTTTTACCATTTTTTGTAGGCAGCGGCGCTGAATGTCGTCGAGCACTCCGAGAGCTCGAGCGAGTAGTGCTCCATATCGCTTCAATGAAGAGGGTTTGAGGAACTTGTTTGGGTTGTTCTTGTACGTCAGCAACATCCAGGTATTGCCCCATTTAACCCACAGGTCTCCTCTTTTAGTGCTGCGAAAACTCCAACGTGGCGGAGATGCCGCGTTTAGACACTATACGCTCCCACCGTTTCACCAGAGTTTCCGTTTCCTTGGTAGACGCCAGCTCATTCTTGGAGATCCCCTCAGGAATCTTGACACCACCCGCCCATGCCGGAGTTTTGGATTTGGCCTCCCACGTTTCGAAATGTGTACTCGCATCGGGCGGGTACTCTATGAAGGACGTTTCGTCCTCATTATCAGCGTCCAAGTCCTCTCCGCGGCTAAATGGATAGGTATCATCAACATAATCATCATCATTGAGGTAGTCATCAACGTCCACGCCCTCTCCGCGGCTATATGGATAGAGATCATCAACATAATCATCATCATCGATGTAATCGTCCTCGGTCGCCCGTAGTGCGATCGAATTCGTCCATACCAATATCGAGACCAGCCATCTTTAATAATTATTATTATATTAAAGACAAAACAATACAGGTTAATAGTTTCAATAAAATTAATTATGTCTTCGAGTCAATACGGTCGCAAACTCAATCCATACCGCAGACTGCGTGAGCCCCTCGGGGCAAAAGGCGTGAGACAGAGTGTCGTTATTACGAACAACCCATCGACGATCGACCAGAACCAGCAGCTCTTAGTCCGCTTCCCCAACCTCGGAGCTAACGACGTCATTGTTCCGGGTACTGTTCGCCTCGCTTTCACTATTTCGCTAACGTCGACGGACGCGGACCGAACCGTCGTTCAGAACTTGGGTCGCGCCATAGTCAAGAAGACTATGATAAAGATTTCTGGTAATGAGGTGAGTTCGATCGATGACAGCGACGTCTACCATTGCTATCAGGACCTGTGAAGACGTCACACGAGCTTGAAAACGCTGTCTATCAAGGTATTGACACCAGCAAAAATAAGAACGTAACCAAACTTAGAAATCGGGGCTGCTAACAAGGCAGATAACAACGCGAGTGACAACGCGTCGCGGGTGCTTACGGCAACCGCTTCTACATCCCGCTCGACTTTGAGTTGCTGGAGAGTCACATGCCCTACTATCAGAGCGCTTTGGCTGACCGCCTCGAATACGAACTAACGTTCAACGACTACGGCCGAGTTATCATAGCCAGCGACATGTTATCGACGTATGCGATCGATAATGTTTTCGCTGGAGTACGACATGGTCACGATGCCCGAACTCGCCGCGATTGATCAGAACCCAGTACGCCGGGCGCGTTGCCATACTTTACGACCGAGTTCTTCGCCATCGCAAGATGACGAAAGACAAAGGCGACACATTGTGGAATATTAACGTCAACGTACCCGCCCGCTCGATGAAAGGTATACTGATGTTGTTCGAGGATGCTCGGTTCGCGTTCGGTGCTAGAAAAACCGACAGATTCTATAACCCCAAAATCACGAAGGTAGAGGTGACGATCGAGGGAGTCCCCAATCAACTCTACAGCGCGGGTCTTCGCGCGCACCAGCAGTGGGACGAAGTAAGAAAGCAGTTTGCTGCCGGCTCTAAGCGCTCTCCGGAGGTTGCAGCAGTTTGCCAAAGATCTGCATCTCTCGGCCGTCTCCCTCGCGGAGTTCCTGAATACCAAATACGCGTTATGGCTAGACATGCGAGCCAGCGATGATGACCAAATACACGGTAGCGGACGCCAAGTTGAGAACGCTAGTGAGGGTGTGACGATCCAGATAACCAAAGAGGCGGACGGAGCCGGGCCATTGAACGTGTATTCTATATATATTACAGACGCACAACTCAACATCGAAGATGGTCGATACGTATCAGCGATCTACTAATTCTAAAGAATTAATTAAGAAAATTAACAATCAATACCAATTCACGATTGGAGATGCTCACTCTGCCATAATATGTGGGCAGACAGGATGTGGAAAAACGGGTTTTCATCCTCGACTTACTCGAGGGATCCTACCGCGATGCCTTTCGTCACATTGTGATCCTATGTCCCACTGTGCGGCACAACGATACTTATCAGCGGTGCCCGTGGATATGGACCGACCCTGAGGTATACGTTATTGACCCTGGTGATAGGCTTCACGATTGGTTGCGTGGTTTATACCAAAAATTCCAGGGTGAGCCCACCCTATACGTGATTGATGATTGCTCAGCCAAGGCGGCGATGACCAAAAAGAAGGACATGCTCTCCGAGCTCGCATTTTCTGGCCGCCATGCTAGGCAAAGCGTATGGATATCCACTCAAAAGTACAACGCCGTCCTCAAGGATCTGCGCGAGCAAACGAAATGGGTCGCCCTCTTTCACTGCAAGGACCGAGACTCATTCGATGACTGTCTTCGAGAGAATGACGTTATCCCAACGCGCGAGGAGCGCCTGGAGGTTCGACAGATGCTTTCCGAAACTAAGCACGCCAAGCTTCTGCTAAAGACTGATCAACCAACTGCTTATAAAGTTATTAATTAATAATTAATTTTAAGAAAATTAGGAAAATTGCAAAGTAATAAGCTATTACAATGCTGAACAATGCTTAGCAATTGCTGAATAATGCTGAGCAAATGCTGAACAATGGTTAACAATGTTAACAATTTGGTGCTCCGCTGCGAGCTTTGTTGCGAGCATAATGGTGATCATAAGTATCGGGTGGTGCGCATTTATTATTTTTGTAAAAATTAAATAAATATGTTAAAGTGATGAGACTTGTTAGAATAGTTAAATTAATTTTAAGAAAAATGAACTGCGACGAACTTCTCGATCAGCTAATAGAAGAAACCTCAACTCCGACTGCCAACAATAATGATCCGACAGAGCAATCGGAATCAACTCCAACGGCGGTTGGTATTGGGTTGAGTGCAACGACTCCGAATGAAAATGAAAATGCGGCGCGACGAGAGCGTCTAGCTGCGCTGGTTGCTGGGGGACAATCGGAGCATTATCTCGGTAGGCGTCTCTCAGTTTGTCAGGTGGATAAGATGTCAGATGCGGAGATTGATAAAATGTATGCGCGATACGAATCCAAATTGGGAGCAGAGATGACAAAAACTCTTGGATCGGCGGCTATTCATTTGTACGCTACCGCCGTTAGTAGACTTCTCCCTATACCAAACACCGAAGGGTTGATTCACGATCTAGAGACTGACCCTTTATAGGACACACTCTTAGAACGGCATGCTGCTCAATTTATCACAAGTTTGGAATGTACTTAGCTCCGCTGACAACCGCGTTGACCACGGGTAAACACTGTCAATTTGGACATATATGCCCACGAACTATAAGCCCTGATATTATAAATGATGACACAAGACACACCCGAGAGAGTGACGGAACCACACTCAACCCAATCGAAATTGGAGTTGAACCAGAGCACGTTGGATGAACCCTCAACAGCACGACATAAAAACCCGAAAAGACAGGCAGCTGGGCGGGCGGCGGCTGTCACCCGAAAAGTTAAACAAGATAAAATACTCGCCGAGCTTCAAGATGTCAAACTCAAATTGAGATTGGAGTTGCAATCGAGACGACAAAACACCCGGTGGCAGCTGTTTCTCACAATCGCTATTGGATCGAAACCGATTGCTCCACTCCCAATACTGATTGGATCCCGTGGGTTGTTGTTGGTGGTCTGTCGGTTGTGGGCACCTTGTATGTGCTTTACCGTTGCAACAACAGGTCATCAACGAGGTTGAAATTGAAAAAACAACCCCCGACACTGTTGGATGCGCCCCATTTAAACATTGATCGCGACCCATTTTATATGCAATAATTATAACAATGGCTGAACAAGATGGTAAAATGTTAGTGAATGCGCTTTATCACGCCGTGGTGATATCGGGTTTCAGTATCGGGTATGCTCGACTATCAAAGATGGCCCTAGGAGGAACCGCTCCCAAATTGGACTTTACTGTGAGAGACGTAGGGCTCGCGACCTTAGATGTAGCGGCCGCAGTTTGGACCCGAGATTATCTAGTTAAAGCTGGAATTCTACCAGTTAATATATGGAAATAAATGGCTTCAATCGCAGTAATAGTAGGTGGTGCGCTTGTAAACGCATTGGCGTTCAGCGGTAGCAACTTTATATTCTCTAAAATGAAAAGCTCGAACGTGGATGAGGAGCGTAAGCGTCATGATTTAGCTGTAGAACAACTCAATAGCGCAAAGGAAGCATGGTCGAAAAAACGAACCGCCCATCTGGACTGGGTCAATGAAGAGCTTCGCCGCGAAAATCACGCCGCGCAAACTTTTCAGAACGTTGAAGAAGCCAACCGCGAGTACGCGCTGGCATATCCGCACAAAAGTCTCGATCCAATGGATCCCGAGCCCCAACTTTCAGATTTCTATGTACCGTCAGAGCCCCAAAAGGACCGCGAGATCGCGTTCATCGTCGTGGGAATGGGTGTGGTGGGTCTCGTCGGCTACTATATCCAATCGAGATTTTAAATTAATTAATTAAAACATTTTTTTTTTTATAAATATATATATATAGAACGATGTTAGTTGACGAACTTTATGACGCTATGATCGATGTAGGCTACACTGCCCAAAAACATCGTTTAACTGGTGCAAAGAGTATGATTCGTCTGGCCCGAGATTGTCTCGAGACGTGGCGCGAGGACGAAAAAGCGGCCACCCTTTTCGCAAAGCGGATGTTAGATTCCTCCATCAACAATGTTGAATTAGATTCCCCTCTCCTGTTCCAACCCAAACGTGATTGGTGCTGCAGCGAAACTTCCAACAAAGGTTTATTATTAACGACGCAGTTACCGGACGAACTGGCGAGGGCATGTTGGAGATTGTCCGATATATTAGAATACTTCGCATACGATGAACACGCGCAAACTTGATACCAAACTAACGCGCAAGCTGTCAAATACATACTATAGCCCCCGCGGCTACTGGAAGGGACTCGCGGCCATCAAGAACCTCGCGGCGGCGACCAAGGTTTCAGAAAACGCTGTCAAGGAATGGCTCAAGAAGCAGGCCATCTGGCAGATCTATTTACCCGCGCCTCACAATATTCCGCGCCCGAAATTCGACGTGCCGGTGCCGAACCAAGTTCACCAAGCGGATCTCCTGTTTCTACCTCACGATCGCGTCGGTCGCAAGACGTACAAGTACGCACTGACAATCGTTGACGTAGCGAGTCGTTATAAGGGGGCTGAGCCGTTGGCCACTAAAGAGTCTAAGGAAGTGCCGAGGCTCTTTCCCGAATATATAAGAGGAGTCCTCTCAAATGGCCGAATCTTCTCCAAGTCGATCCCGGCCGCGAGTTCATGGGCGTGGTCTCTCATCTATTGTCTAAGCATAAAGTTTCTATCAGACGAGGCCGCGTCAACATCCACCGGGACCAGGGGATCGTGGAACGCTTCAATCGAACCCTGGCTGAGAGACTGTTCGGACACCAATACGCTAAAGAACTTGTAAACCCTCATTCGCGATCGACCGAGTGGGTGGCCAGACTGCCCGCCGTGGTCTCCGCACTGAACGGAGAGGTGACCAGATTGATAGGTAAGAAGCCTGTAGATTGCTATCAAGTTTAAAAGGGTGACGAGCGAGCCCTCTGCCGTCTCGCGCGGGCGACCCGTTGGTTTAGAGGAGCAGCAATCGGCGATTGCACTTCCATCAGATATTGACGTCCGGTACCTCTATCAACCCGGAGAGCTCGAAGGTGGCAGCCGCCGCGCGACTGATCCAGTGTGGTCTCTCAATGTATATCATCTAGATCGATCTATTACCAAACCCGATGAGCCCGTGCTCTATTATTTGACTGATGGTCCATCTCGCGGTTTTGTTCGCGAAGAACTTCTTATGGTGCCTTCTGACACCCAGCTACCCCCGGATCGTCAGATTCTTTAGAGATGTTCGGTATGTATTCCGTCTGGTAACACGCGTCTTTTATCGTAGTACGCCGAGAGTCCTAATTTTTTTTGACAGTACGTTTTCATAACACCGTCTTTCATTTTAAATCCTCTATTTTGCGCTACATCTATAATGTGTTTTTCCATCTTCTGTAGTTTCACTTAGTACTCGTTTATATCTATCCCAATTTAAATTGTTAGTTCTCTTGGACATTCCTTTCGCAGAGTTTTTATTAATTTTAATTTGTTCCAAATTATCTTTAGTGAAATTAATTTTTTCTACGAAATAACACTTACTAGATAACGCTATCGCCCTATCCCCGCTAAATTCCATTTTGAAAAGTCCGGGCTCTCTTTCGCTCCATTTATCCCAAGCCAACCATTTCTTTTTTCTTTTTCAAACTCGTCTAGTAAGTTAGGTCTAATCAATTCCTCTATCGTTTTTCCACTAACTCCTATATACATACTATCTGTATCCATCTGTATTAATTCAAAGTCTTCTCTTTTTACGTATTTATCTAGAAATTCGTAGTAAAATTCCAACATTCTCAATTTAGCTAGTTGATAAACCGCTATTCCACAGTGGAAGGGGCTCTTTACTGCACACCGGGGTTTTCGGGAAGATATTTCGTACGCATCTCCTATCTCTTCCAAATCATCAAAGAATGCAGATCTTAAACGCTTTGTCAACACAGGTTTCGTCTTGTGTATATGTCGTATTTAAATGTCTCTCTTTTGCCTCTATCATTTTTCCACAACACGAATTGCCTAATAATTTCATTATATCCGCTACTGGTTTCTTATTTGGTTCTACATCGCCTGTTCGTCTTGCGGCTGTAACTTCTTTTGCGAACCATTCGAAGGGTTTACCACTAATATAATCTATAACACGATGAACTCCCGTTATTTCTAGGCCGTGTTTTAAATACCATTTCAACAGTGGCGCGTACAGCAATACTTTAGTGGCGGTCATAGATCCCACCAATTTTCTTCCATTTCCTCTAGTTCTTCCAGTATCTTCCAAATATTTTAACATGTGTGTGGGAACTTCATCAACCTCTACTTCTCTGTTTATAAATATTGGGGACATTTCAGAAAACTTATGTTTTAAGTTGTGTGGAACTTCTATATCCACCTCCGCAAACCCAAACCAGTCTCCAGATAAAACTCTTTTACAAAACTTTTTAATAAATTTAGGGTTATGTGGGGTATCTATATGGTGTATAGTTTCTCTCCCACACGGCATCTCTTTATTTAACGTAGATAAATATAACGCGTTTGCATCGTACCCCAAAACAGCCTTGCAAGGTTTGTTAATTTCATTTGATCTAATATTGGAAACACCGGCTTCTGCATAGCGTGTAAATACTATTGATGGACCACCAACTAGAGCGTCCTTCATCATTTCGTATGTTTCTTCTTTTGGTGCATATAGAGCATCCTCCGGTATAATCGTCTTTGAAGATTTTTGTTCTTTAATGGTTCCTCTCAATAAATATTGTATAGCTACTCCAGGTAGTGTTACCGCATCTTTGAAAATATCCACACCTCTGTGTTTATAAAATTCACACATTTTTTCCACCGCTTCTAGAACGGTGCTACATCTAAATCGTTATAATATTTCAACCAATCTCTGAAAGTTTTCATATTATTTTCTTCGAAAATTCTACGACATTTACTTAATTCTGTTTCATCTATTAACATTTTCCCAGATAGTTTGGAATACCAATTCTCTATATCGGGTAGTCCTGGTAATCCAGTTTGTCTGGAGAATCGAACCACCTCATAAGGAAAGAAAGATTTCTGTCCTTTGCAGTCGTAGGCTTTTATCCAACTATCATAACTTACACCAGGTCCTAGATAAAGTATTACATCAAGAAATCTAAATTCTGGAGTAAATAGAAATATTGTTGCGTTTGCACGTTTCCGACCATTACTTTCTTTGTTGTTGATGTCAGTTCGCCTACTAGGTATTTCTTTATTAAGTTTATATCGTACTTACTGCTGTTAAAACCTATAACCGGTACTTGCTCTATCCACTGTTCGATCTTGGCGATTTGGTTTTTTACGTAAATATTCCGTATTAAACTTATATCTTGACCACACTTCTTCTCTTATAGCTTTTCCCCTGACTTTCAAATCTTCTATGAATTTTTCTATAAGTTTTGCGGGATCTTTATCACAAATATGAGTTACTGTTCCTGAGAAATTATCTCCTATACTAACGCTTGCCGGAACGTGCTCAGCTTCGTACTCTAAACTATTACCGGTAGTTTTCAACTTCTGGCTGGAGATACCCTCAAAATCGTATACTATCTGATATGGATAAAGTAGTGTCACAACCGATCTTTATATCTTTAACCCGTTCTTTGGAATTCGCATTCCCACATAACTACTAGGTTGAATTCTTTGCTTTTTCTAATAACTTTATCTCTTCTCATTGTGGATGCGCGTTCTTCTTTTTTATGCTTTGCATGAATCTCACACCCGTGCCAGTAACAGCCGTGATATTGATATACGGTATTGGTTTCTGGACAGTATCCATCTACCGGAGCTCCTAAAATCCATCTTTCACCTCCGTGTCCGCACTGTTCGTGGTGAATGTGAATTCCCTCCCGCTTTTCCACAGAATACATCCAATCGATCGCCCCATAACTGTTAGAACCTTTTGGGTAAAACGCTTTCTCGAACGACGAACGCGGGCGCTCTAAATAATTACCATCACATACTATTTTTGTCTCACCTTTCATACATTTTGGTCCGTGTCTCTTCATATTACTCGCTGTCGTGAATTTCTGTTTGCAATTATCGCAGGCGTAAATTTTAGATAGGTTTTTAAGGTTTTTTATCAGAAATGCGTGATTATTAAACAGTCCTATTGTCATTGGTTTATTACCTATTGCCTTATAGTGTGCTGGTACCTTTTTCAACCACCATACATTACATTCTGGTGGGTTGATATACTTCTATACCGATTTTTAAAAAACTCTTCAACCTTTTTCAGATCTGAAAAAGGAATTGGTGAAACCACATTACTACCAAAATATTGCTTACTAAGTTCTTTCGCCTTTTCTGTACATCTGTCGGGTCTTTTATCTGCATATGCATAGCTATACACCTGAACAGACAAAGGTCGTCATTATACTTATCTAAAGAATACATACCTTTTTTATTCTTCAGCCATTCTGGAAGTTCTCCTCCTGCCGCTTCTTTGGATTGTAGTCCCAAATCTATTCCCCTACTACCCTGTATTAGCTTTACGAAAACCTCTACCCATCTTACAAACTTCCACTTTGTATTTGGTCTGTCTATTTTATCGGACATTATTCGTGTTTGCTCCTTATCTGACAGCCATTTTTTAACGGTTTTCATTGATGATAGTGGTTCGCTACCACCGAGATTTTTGTGAAATATTATAGTTTTAGGTTTTCCATTTTTAATTTCCTCCATATGTTCTAGCTTGTAAGAATATGAATATCTCAAATAAAAATTGGTTGTTAGATACGGAGCTAGTTTATCGGACATGCGTTCAGACTCGTTAATGTTTATGTTTTTACGAAAGGATAATGTAACTACCCGTCTTCCATTTTCTACCTTTTCCAATGTTTCATCGTGAGCCCCCAATATTTCTTCACCTTTTTTCCACTATCGCGCTAACGATAGATTTTTTCTTATTATTATTTTGGCGTCTAATTTGGGACAAATTATTTGTGCTTGAAGGTTTGATTACACTAGCCCTTAACCCCGCAATACTTTCTTTTTGAATTCTGTTACCTACTTCCTCCGCTTTGGATATATCTTTAAAGGCTCCTCGTTTGTGGGCGCGGTAAACCGCTTCATAAACGCCTCATTCTTTGTGGAGTTTATAAGATTTGTCAACCCCCTAACTCTCAACCGTAACTATAGTAATCCCAGATACCGTTTACTAAAATAAAGGATTCGGCTTCTCTTCTCAAACTTTCTATTTCTGCTCTAGTTTCTGACGTTATCATATTTTCTGTAATATACTTTTGTATAACCTATGAAATTTATCTGTTCAATTGGTCTTGAAAACATTATGTTTTTTTTCACTTCTAATTGAATATAAACATAAACATATACATATATAATGGAGTGTGAGACTTGTTGTAAAACGTTTACGCGTAAAGACTATCTACGAAGGCATCTAGCGAGACGTAGAAAGTTTCCTTGTGCCCCCCCACAATTTCAATGCCCCAGATGCCCTTGTAAATTCGTTAGTGCCCAAACTCTTTGTAGACATAAGCAACTACGCTGCCCTGTGGCTACAGGTGAACGTGGTAGACTAGAGCTGGTAGAATTAGTTGCTGATCTACGGAATCAATTAGCTATATCGGAGGAGGATATGGTGTTGGAATATAGACTATTGTGCGAGGACGCATTTAAATCGGAAACTTATTAGAATAAATTCATAAATTTACTGTCGTAAAAAACATCATGTATTTATGACAACGAGATAAAAATAAATCCTTTTTAAGACTATTGTTTTATCTGTTCAATTGGACGTGAAAACAACATGATGTATTTATGACAACGAGATAAAAATAAATCCTTTTTAAGACTATTGTTTTATCTGTTCAATTGGACGTGAAAACAACATGATGTATTTATGACACACATTTTGGATGTTTGTGGTTGGTGGGAGACAATTTCCTCGTTAACCAATTTTTGATTTTTCGGGGGGTGGTGGAGTAGTATAGAGGGTGGAGAAATGATACCACCGTTAGGTGGTATCATTTTGAATCCCTCTATACTACTACTTAGTCCTTTTCAATGTTAAGTTTTCGCGTTTAAATCAGTTTCTCACTAACTATACCACCTAGAACCACCATACTTGCACAACTTCATAACCAACGGGTGCCCACCACATACCACTATCCAACATTTGACCTTTTCTTTTTACCTTGACCTATTTTTTTTTCACAAAAATTAACTTAGCAATTTTCAACATTAAGATTGTTGTCTTCTTTTGCCATTAATAGCCAATTGCATAGTATCCAATTGTTTATGCCTTGAAGAAAACCCGACGTTCGTTTATTTTTAAGTTCATTTTCCGATATGGTACTGTCGGCTAAAAGTCATAAATCGTTTTAGTTCATACATTAGATTTATTATGACATTTCATACGAGTGTACATTATTAATGAAAGTGAAAATCATTCATCGGTGGCATATATATTTATGCACATCAGGTGAACACAATAACTGCGTTTTTTGTCTCGCCTGCTTTAGCAGAAGCGGGACTTAGGCATAGCCTTTCCGTCGGCGTCGGCGTCGGCGTAGGCGTAGGCGTAAGCGTAGGCGTAGGCGGCGTTAATATTTCACGTTAAGTTTTTGCGTTTAGCTCAGTTTCCAGAAAACTATAAGTCCTACGACCTCCATACATGGCATACATCAACAGTGTGGTGTAACAATCTCACACAGAGGGAGCCCATGTGACCTTGACCTAGTTTTCATGGTTAATTGACCTACTTTTCACATACATTGAACGTTAAGTTTTTGCGTTTAGCTCTGTTTCTAAAACTTACCGCTCAGGTTAATTCATTGTAACGTCTGTTTCTCAATTGAGTGCTTTAATATTCCATACATGCATTTGTAACAACATCCCGCATCATTCTACAGAAATTCCATGGTGCCCGCTAACCCCAAAGGTCAAGGTCACTGACTTAGAAATGTCTGTGTTTTGAAAAATTAACGCTCAGTTTATGCTTTAATATTACATGCATGCATTTGTATTTACATACCGCATCATTCTACAGAAAGCCCATGGTGCCCGCTAAGCCCAAAGGTCAAGGTCACTGACTTAGAAATGTCCGCGTTTGCATAAGTTAACGCTCTGTTTAATGTATTACAACTTATGTTTCCTTCATGGAATGATTCGGTATACATCAGCAATGTGGTGTAACCATCTCACACAGAGGGAGCCCATGTGACCTTGACCTAGTTTGCATGGTTTATTAACCTACATTTCACGTGCATTCAACGTTAAGTTTTTGCGTTTAGCTCTGTTTCCAAAACTTACCGCTCATGTTAATTCATTGTAACTTCTGTTTCCCTCAATGGAATGCTTTAATATTCCATACATGCATTTGTAACAACATCCCGCATCACTCTACATAAATCCCATGGTGCCTGCTAACCCCAAAGGTCTAGTTTATTGACTTAGAAATGTCCGTGTTTGGAAAAGTTAACGCTCAGTTTATGCTTTAATATTCCATACATGCATTTGTAACAACATCCCGCATCATTCTACAGAAAGCCCATGGTGCCCGCTAACCCCAAAGGTCAAGGTCACTGACTTAGAAATTTCCGTGTTTGGAAAAGTTAACGCTCAGTTTATACTTTAATATTCCATACATGCATTTGTAACAACATCCCGCATCATTCTACAGAAAGCCCATGGTGCCCGCTAACCCCAAAGGTCAAGGTCACTGACTTAGAAATGTCCGTGTTTGGAAAAGTTAAATGCTCGGTTTAATGCATTACAACTTATGTTTCCCTTGAGGAATGCTTCGGTATACATCAACACTGCGGTGTAACCATCTCACACAGAGGGAGCCCATGTGACCTTGACCTAGTTTTCATGGTTTATTAACCTACATTTCACATGCATTCAATGTTAATTTTTTGCGTTTGGCTATGTTTCTAAAACTTAACGCTCATGTTAATTCGTTGTAACTTCTGTTTCCCTCGATGGAACGCTCTAATATTCATACATGCATTTGAAACAACATCCCGCATCATTCTACAGAAAGCCCATGGTGCCCGCTATCCCCAAAATTCAAGGTCACGGGCTTAGAAAATTCTGGTTTTTGAAAACTTAACACTCAGTTTAATTTATTACAACTTCTGTTTCCCTTGATCATGTTGATGGAATGTTTTAATACTTCTTAGGTGTAAACTACAACAACATCCAACATGATTCTACAGAAAGCCCATGGTGCCCGCTAACCCCAAGGTCAAGGTCGCGGGCTTAGACAATTCTCAGTTTTGAAAACATCATTCTACAGAAAGCCCATGGTCCAAGGTTATTACAAGCTCCCTATGTACTATAAAACTGCGCCAGTCGGTACATCTTGCTCCGCAGAGCTCTTGTTTCTCATTGCTGTTAGAATTTACAGTTAACTTTGTTTTTCAAATAAATGTATTGTGCACGAGCAATGAATATTAACCCTATGCAGGCAAAACGTGTTGGTATTGAAGGCAGTGATGTTGTGGAGGCATGTGATCATGCAATGTTTACAAAGGAGAGAAGATGAATTGAAAAAGGTGAAAAGTCATGCAAAAGTAAAACCAGTAAATAATAGATCTAGTGCAAAACTGTATCCGGCTTGGTACACTGTAGTTTCGAAGTATAGTCAGGGACTACATTTGTCGCCATTTTATACTATTAGCGCGAACTTTCATTCGTATAGTATATGACATTGTGCGGTTTATGCTTTATAATCTCTTTATCTTCTAATTCGTTGGTTTCTAGTTACATGATGTCAAATAGAGCATATCGTATGCATGTTCAACTCTGGTATAAAATAGTGGGTTTCTGTTTAATGTCTGTCGAAATATCCACATGTCCGTTTCTCTTCAATCTCCATTCCATACATCACCACGATTTAACAAAACCACAGGTTGTAATGATTGTTTGACAGAATGGCTTACAGTGAAGAATCCTGATCAGACTGCGCTAATGCCGGATAGTCTGGGTCTACATTGATGGCAGGCATATTAAACATGGCTTACTCAGACATCGACATTTTAAAGAAAAGAAATACAATTTATATATATTTGTTAGATAATATTTATGTCTCTGATTAAACGTATTTGTTTATTAATTGAGAAAAATATTAATATATAATAGGGGTCCGTGTTAGTATGTGCCGCTTTGACCAAATTTCAAAATAGTTGGGCTCCTTTTGACCAATCAGGGGCGGTTTTCACCAGGGGACGTTTTGACCTGCTCCCTTGTGAACGCTTGTGAGCAGTAAGAATACTGTTAATTTCCGCAGAATGCAACAATGTTAACAAAACGAAATGACTTAACCGAGTGCAAAATGGTATGTATACTATATGAAATGATCTAGGTACGAATTGACCCGGATCGACTCTGCTATTTTTGTTTGAATTACCTACCCTGGAGATCATTCACGCCATTTGTTTCCAATTAATTTTGGATCTATGCCGTACGACAGGCATACCAGAATCAATCGTGAACATGGTGAATTAGGTAAAACTGATGGTATGTATACTATATGAAATGATCTAGGTACGAATTGACCCGGATCGACTCTGCTATTTTTGTTTGAATTACCTCCCCTGGAGATCATTCACGCCATTTGTTTCCAATTAATTTTGGATCTATGCCGTACGACAGGCATACCAGAATCAATCGTGAACATGGTGAATTAGGTAAAACTGTACATCACAGGCAATGTAATTGTACTGAATATACAACTTTGCCTTTTTGTTGTTCATGTAGTTCCAGCACCGACGTTGCCTATAAGCCACAGGCGCTTATAGCGTGTCTTCAATTCTGAAGTCACACTTCTAGGGATGTCGGAGTTTTTTCAAAAATTGAGATTTTTATGGATTGTTTGGTATCAAATTAAAGCTGAGGAATGTAGTTGTGCAATTTCATCAATATATCCTAATTAGTTAAGAAGTTATTCAATTTTGTGACCATTTTCTGCCGATTTTGAATTTAAAGATTTTTTTATTTTGTTAAATGTGTAGATTAAGAATGGAGTGTTTGTTATCCATTTAAAGGTATTGAAGAATGCAAAACAATGGAAGTTGTTTCATCAATATATCTTGATTGGTTAAGAAGTTATTCAATATTTAATTTCGAGAAATCAAAAAAATTGTAAAAAAAAAAATCGTTTTTTAATTTAGCGGATATATTTTCAGAAAAAGTGTGCAGTATGGAGTGTTTGGTATCGAAATAAAGGTATTGAAGAATGGAAAACAATGAAAGTTGTTTCATCAAGATATCTTGATTGGTTAAGAAGTTATTATTTTTTTTATTTTGAGAAATAACAAATTTTCTTAAAAAGTTTCTTAAAAAAATATTGCCAATTTTGAATGTAGTGGATATTTTTTCCAAAACAAAAATGTGCATTATGGAATGTTTGGTATCAAAACAATTGAAGTTGTTTCATCAAGATATCTTGATTGGTTTAGGAGTTATTCAAATTTGGGGGGGGGGGGGTGGGGGGGGGGGGGGGGGGGGGGAAATAGCAACGTTTTTTGTGCAGAGATCTTAAACCGGATAATATGCATGCACCATTTGATAGTAAGTAGCTCATTTATTTTTTGCACACAGATGTTCATGTCAAGATTATAATGTGTTAATGAATAGAGCTGTTTGGTGTGTTTATAACATTTTTTTATTTAAATATTACTAGTTATTCACAAACTGAATATTAATGGCCGAACTAATGAATTGACCGAATTACAAAAACTTTTTATCTATCCAAAATACAAGGTCGGCGGTGAGATTAACTAAGATAGTGCGCTCTCATTTAATTAACCAACAATTAGTCAACAGTGGCTCTCACATATGGATTGATTTATAATTTGTGTTTAACGGCATATCAACAGGTAAGGTCATTTCAGGCTTGGCCAATGGGTCTATCCCGTATTTAATGTGTCCATAATGAGAGAAAGTCCCAAAACCAGAACTGAATATTTACAGAAAAATCAATATTCAGCCATGAAATTAGAATATCCTATCCTGGTGCTAGGTCCATTCCACACCAGTCACTTAGCCAAACCACACAAGTAGTATGATCAACACTAAAATAATGTGATATGACATGTGGCTGCATAGGCAACACGAAAATGTGGCTTGTCGGCACACAAATGCCCATGGTGGCAGATTGGAGAGACTGTGTCAAAGTTAATTAACCAAGTGATACGTATTCACATGCGTATTTGTGAAGGTCAAAAGGTCAAGGTTATATTAAGGCCAGCATGGATCTATGGCATTTGTCCACATGTATTAAAATATTAAAGTAATCCATCAAGGGAAATAGAAGTGATGACAGAAATGAGAAACTCGGGCAAATTTCTTAATGTGTGAAAAAGTTGTGACGGTCAAGGTCATAAAAATGGCAGCATGGATGTGTGGCATTTGTCCACAGGTATGCTGTGTTGAACAGTTTATGTTCAAATGATGTAGAAGTTATGACAGTTTGTTGGTGTTTAACGGCCTATCAAGCAGCTATATATGGTCATATAAGGTCGGGCCAACGGGTTCGATTACGATACTCAGATAAGGGGTACAACTCTCACATACAAGAAAACCAAAGACGTACACGAGGGCCAAACTATGTCTCCGGTTGGGATTCCGGTAACGAAGAATCCCGATCGTTAAATGCCCCACCGGTTACCCACGAAGAAATGAACAACTCTGCCGAACTTCTTAATGTGTCAAAAAATTCAAAGTTGTGAAGGCCAAAAGGTGAAGGTCATATTAAGGGCAGCATGGATGTGTGGTAGTTGTTCAGAAGTATGCTGTGTTTAAATATTTAACTAATCTAATCATATCTAACTAATCCTTAAAGTGATATAAAAGTTATGACAGAATTTACCAGCAAACCTCTTAATGCAAACTGGGGGGAAGGGGTCAATATTTTAGCTGTAAACTTCTACCTATATCTATTTGTGCCTGTTGGAGAAAGGAAGAATAGGAAGCTGCCCCACCCGCCACCGCTGTACAAATATATAATATCCCCCCACCCCCCATCCATCCGCCACCGCTGTAGAAAAAGCAGACATTTTTCTTGAATACGAAATAGATCAATTAGTTATATTGCTTAATTAATTGGCCTCCAGGCGGTTTTCAAATAATAAATAAAATTCCCACAGAAAGAGGTGGGGCTGTGGTGAGGGGGCGGAGGGCGCTTGGGTAGGGAGGATTGACAGTCTAGTGTCTCAAAAAAAAAAAGATTGCTAAATATACAATACTCAATAATAATGATTCAGCTCAATTTGATTGATAATAACATTGTGATTTGGAGTTGAATTTTTTATTTTTTTTTGTTATTGAATTGTTGAACATATATTCAAAGTGAATCTACAAGGACCCACAAACACACATAGGAATCATTAAACAACAATTTTGCACTTTAATTGTACACCAAAAACGGCCAGCTCTACTGTAACGCTGCCTTTTTCGATATGGAAGTGAAAATAAAATGGTCGCGAAAACCCATGACACGGCTCGTGTTCCCAACTTCCGGTTTGATATGAGGTTACTAAAAAAAATGCCATCAACTGCGCACAAGCCAAACGGTTCAATAAAGTGTTTTTTAGGCACATTAATGATTGTTAAACAAACTGTCGATGTCCTAGGATGTCGAATCCAGAGGTTCCTATAAAAATCACTGTTAAAATATTTACCTCTTTCTAGTACCTCTCATAAATCTCAACAGCAGACAACATAATTGTGTAGAGGGTGATTTTTCCTTTCCGTTGACTTGTCCAAATTAAATATCCATCAAGAAATGATCGCGTTATCGAAATTAAGCCACACCACCTATCACGTGATTTATCAATTTATCGATTAAACGTCACCCACATGTTACATATTTAAAAAAACAACATTGTAAGTCATAAAATATACATTACACAATGTGCGTGTATATTTTTTATTAACTAAATCGTCCAATATTGATCAAAAATCGATTTTGAAAACGGCCAAATTTAACATTGGGTCAGAAGGCAAACCGTAAATCGGAGAAAACTCTTGACATCCCTAACACTTCGTCCATTTCGCGCACCTACAGGCTATAATTATCTCCCTCGTCGAGGAACGCTTCCAACAACTAAATTCCAATCGCTTAATCAAATTTAAATGCAGTTTTATAATGTTAAATGGTCCATTTAACATTATAAAACTGCATATTATGGTCATTAATTTTTTTTTATCTCCATTTAGTATATTCGTAGTTCTAAATGTGAAATGTTCGGGCATAAATATAGAACAAAATGTATTGATTAACCCCCAAACATATCATGTCATGTGACTAATGATACATCATGCCGACTTACAGAATGGTCAATAAATTACATAAATTATTGACCATCCGAGACGCGCTATAGTAACAAGTAGTAAATTCTCAACACAATTGGACAACTCGTCAGACAGCACAGATATTCACTCGTATCTTGCAGAGTTAGCGAAAACCGTTGGTCCTGTCCGACAAATTTTGATAAGAACGGTTCATCAAAGAAAGGTAAACTGTCGATCAGGCTCTTCGAGTGAATTCTGGATGGTCCTATTTATGGGGAATCCCAATCAATAATGCGACCCGCCCCCCCCCCCCCCCCCCCACCTGCGAAATATCCAACCAATCCGCGAATCGCTTTCGTCCAGTATAAGGTCAAACCGTCTGTTGGGCTCTATTTGCTACACCATCAAATCTGCAGGAAGTATATGTCACCGGCGTGTGTGCACTACCGGCATGTTCCCGCCGTAAGTTCGTGCGGTGACCGTCAGTGGGCACTTTGCCATCCATTTGTCTGTCCAGGCGTGGGTCCGGATTACGTTATGTTAAATTTGTTTAAAATACTGAAACAAGTATCAAGTTGTCCTTTGTAAATTTAAATTGCATCTGCCACATTATTAATTAATTATATACATTTCTACCTATAGTATATTCTGCTTTCATTCTTTATCGCCCACCAATATTACGTTTACATTCATTAATTAATCATGTTCCATAATGTAGTCTCTAGAATCGAAAAACAATTAATCGTATCACTCGTATCTTGCAGAGTTAGCGAAAACCGTCGGTCCTGTCCGACAAATTTTGATAAGGACCGTCACAAATGTTCTTCCTGTCAGACCTACGGTCCGAAAGATATTTGTCAATCATTAGGTTCATCAAAGAAAGGTAAACTGTCGATCAGGCTCTTCGAGTGAATTCTGGACGGTCCTATTTATGGGGAATCCCAATCAATAATGCGACCGCCCCACCCCCCCCCCCCCCCCCCCCCCCCCCCCCCCCCATCCCCCCCCCCCCCCCCCCCCCCCCCCCCCGTCGGTCCTGTCCGACACATTTTGATAAGGACCGTCACAAATGTTCTTCCTGTCAGACCTACGGTCCGAAAGATATTTGTCAATCATTAGGTTCATCAAAGAAAGGTAAACTGTCGATCAGGCTCTTCGAGTGAACTACGGACGGTCCTATTTATGGGGAATCACAATCCCCCTCCCCTCCATTTGTCTGACCATGCGTGGGTCCGGATTACGTTATGTTAAATTTGTTTAAAATACTGAAACAAGTATCAAGTTGTCCTTTGCAAATTTGAATTGCATCTGCCACATTATTAATTAATTATATACATTTCTACCTCTAGTTTATTCTGCTTTCATTCTTTATCGCCCACCAATATTACGTTTACATTAATTAATTAATCATGTTCCATAATGTAGTCTCTATAATCGAAAAACAATTAATCTACGGAGCCTGGTCCGAAACGCCAATGGGCCGAAACGTTTGTGTGTTTCAGCGGTTTATCAGTACTTCTAATCAAGCGTTTAGAAAACAAACATGGCCGAAATCTGGCCCATCAGTTTCGGTTTCGCTCTTGGGACAAAGCCAGGGATTAAACGACAATATCAACCCCCTTATGGTATCTGCTCATAGTAGAGTGCCGGGTGTTGCGGCTCTGAACATAACTGACTATCTATATCAGTACATGCATTTCGGTGTTTGGTGTTTCCTATCTCAAGGCCACTTAAAAGACAAAATATCTACTAAATTACTTGTATTGATTAGGGCCCCGCCGAGAATAGGTGATGTCGTAGAAGCTTCACCCGTCTGTCCGGCCGTTTATTTTTCACAAGGTTTTGTAAGAGTTTCTCAATTCACCTATAATTTCTGTTTGCCTTCACACATGCATTACTATATTATACATGTATTTGCATGTATGGTGTCTGCAGATCACTGACCTTCACATATTAGTGCTAAACACTGGTTATATAGAGGCCTCTTCACAGGTGATATGTTTGTATTTATATACAGTGTGTGAACTAAACTTCAATTTTATGACAGTCCTATATACATGTAGAATTTTCTGCTTACATGATGATGCATTCTGCAATATACCAAACTATAATATTTTTTTTTTAAATACGTATCAGTAGAGGGCTGTGGCTTATTTGGCAACAAAAATGGTAACTTCTTGCACTTTGTGTCTCTGATGCGGGTGGTTGGTCGGGATGTAGTGATGGGTAGTTTAATGATAAATTTGTAGATTAAATTTCGTCTTTATTAGGACAGTTCCTTCATAATTCCAGTTTTGATATAGGATTTTTCACTTAGACAGTTTTCAAACAAATACTTAAATGTAATGTTTTCAATTTTACAAGATCAAGATGACGACTTGGCTTACTTGTCCCTATAAAGTAGTTATTCGAGGTATATACATATGTTATTAAATTTCTTATATATTGTGTTTTCTTAAAATGTATGTCTCGATATTTCTGACATGCTCTAATTAAGTCGTTCTCATTTGTTCTCTCATAAATACACATACCAAGGTCAAGGTCACATGACATTAACTGAAAAGCAGCAGCGTTGGGGAGCATTCGTTGGTTTTACCCACATTCTAGTTTTTCTTTGGACAGTTCGGTCTGACAGAAAGTCCTGAGGACAGTCACAGAAGATGCTTCCTTGTCAGACCGAATGTCTGGCAGAAAAATAAAGCTTTCATTAACTCTGATCTTGTACTAATATATGTATTCCAGCCTGCAACTGCATGTAGGTTTCTCATACACTGGCTTCTTTTGCCATCTTAGGCCACTGACAGTTGTCTCTTTCAATCGTGGTCATATCATTAATAGCTAATTATCTGTTATCCAATTGTCTATGTCTTAAAGAAAATCCGGCCTTCGTGGCTTTGCCTAGTCTCTTGTTTCGTTTTAGATTTCTGCTCGACTCACCACCATTTTTAGGCGAGCCATATGTTCGGGTTTGACAGGTAATATCGGCTGGTATTACCTGTCAAATTGACCAATCAAAACGCGAGAAATCTATCTGCGGTATGACAATATGGTGTAGTAGCATCAGTAGGTTAGATGGGTTGCATATACTACAGTTGTGCACATCATTCTACTTGCCATGGACTACACTTTGGTACAGTAAGGTGTGATGGGTATACATGTATATGGATTACAATAGTGTGTAGTATCGTACAATGGTTGACATAAGCTACAAGGATACACACTGGTCTAACTTATCGTCATCAGGGTAACGTGGCATTGCAATGTACATTTTATGTTGGTATAATAGAGTTGTGCACACCATTCTACTTGCCACGGACTACACTTTGGTACAGTAAGGTGCGATGGGTATACATGTATATATATTACAATAGTGCGTAGTATCGTACAATGGTTGACGTAAGCTACAATGATACACATTGGTCTAATTTGTCGTCATTAGGGTGCAGAGGCGTACGATATATGAGCAGTAACGCGGCATTGCAATACATTTTATGTTGGTTGTCATACAAGCGCCTTATCATTGAAATGCTACTTCAACTGGTATTTTGTTTATTCATTTTCAGGTCGCATAAATAAACGTCCAATGTGATCTCTTACAATGCGGTGACCTACAACACGGAGACGCATCCAGGCTCGTACATGTCGTAACGTCCATCTGTAATAGGCTGACACTGCAGTGTGGTGTCATGTGTAAGGGCGTATTCATAAATAGTACAGCCGACTTCCTGCATGAAGGATGATAATGGGAAACGTGTCCACAAATGTACAGAGTGTGGGAAGGGTTTCAAACTGAGTGGCAACCTCACACAACATTTGCTCATCCACTCGGTGGATAGACCTCATTTTGTACTGTTTGTGACACAACTTTCACATACAATAGCCAGCTCAGACTACATATGATTCTGGCGATAGTCTCCATACGTGTGGTGTTTGCGCAAAGACTTTCGCACTGAGTGGCAACCTCAAACAACATATGCTTCTTCATACCGGGGAACATATGAATATTCATACCGTGGATCGTCCCCATACATGTACTGTTTGTCATTCACACCGAGTTGATGCCTCAAACAACACGTGCTCATACATACTGAGGATCGTCCCCATACATGTAGTGTTTGTGACAAGACTTTCACACTGAGTGGCAGCCTCAAACGTCATGCGTATTCATACAGCCGATCGTCCCCATAAATGTAGTGTTTGCGACAAGACGTTCACACGGAATAACAGCCTCAAACAACACCTGCTTATTAATATCGGGGATCGTCCCCATACATGTAGTATTTGTGACGAGACATTCGCACTGAGTAGCAGTCTCAAACGACACATGCTCATACATACGGGGGATCGTCGCCATACATGTAGTGCCTGCGACAAGACGTTCACACAGAGTAGCGGCCTGAAACAACATATGCTTATTCATACCGGGGAACATCCCCATATATATGTAGTGTTTGCGACAAGCCTTTCACCAACAGTGGCCACCTCAAACAACATATGAATATTCATACCGGGGATCGTCCCTATACATGTAGTGTTTGCGACAAGACTTTCACACAGAGTAGCAACCTCAAACAACATATGGGTATTCATACCAGAAATCTACCTTATACATGTAGTGTTTGCGGCAAGGCTTTCACCAACAGTAGCCACCTCAAACAACATTCTAATAGTCATACCGGGCATCGTCCCCATACATGTAGTGTTTGTGACAAGACATTCACAACGAGTAGCAGCATCAAACAACACATGCTCATACATACGAGGGATAGTCCCCATACATGTAGTGTTTGTGACGAGACTTTCACACTGAGTAGCAGCCTCAAACGTCATATGCGTATTCATACAGCGGATCGTCCCCATAAATGTAGTGTTTGCGACAAGACGTTCACACGGAATAGCAGCCTCAAACAACACATGCTTATTCATACCGGGAATCGGCCCCATACATGTAGTGTTTGTGACAAGACATTCGCACCGAGTAGCAGCCTCAAACAACACATGCTCATACATACGGGGGATCGTCCCCATACATGTAGTGTTTGTGACGAGACTTTCACACTGAGTAGCAGCCTCAAACGTCATATGCGTATTCATACAGCGGATCGTCCCCATAAATGTAGTGTTTGCGACAAGACGTTCACACGGAATAGCAGCCTCAAACAACACATGCTTATTCATACCGGGAATCGGCCCCATACATGTAGTGTTTGTGACAAGACATTCGCACCGAGTAGCAGCCTCAAACAACACATGCTCATACATACGGGGGAACGTCCCCATACATGTAGTGTTTGCGACAAGACTTTCACACTGAGTAGCAGCCTCAAACGTCATATGCGTATTCATACAGCGGATCGTCCCCATAAATGTAGTGTTTGCGACAAGACGTTCACACGGAATAGCAGCCTTAAACAACACATGCTTATTCATACCGGGGATCGTCCCCATACATGTAGCGTTTGTGACAAGGCATTCGCACTGAGTAGCAGTCTCAAACAACACATGCTCATACATACGGGGGATCGTCCCCATGCATGTAGTGCCTGCGACATGACTTTCACACACAGTAGCAGCCTGAAACGTCATGTGTGTATTCATACCGGGGATCGTCCCCATACATGTAGTGCCTGTGACAAGACGTTCACACAGAGTAGCGACCTGAAACAACATATGCTTATTCATACCGGAGAACGTCCCCATATATGTAGTGTTTGCGACAAGGCTTTCACCAACAGTGGCCACCTCAAACAACATATGAATATTCATACCGGGGATCGTCCCTATACATGTAGTGTTTGCGACAAGACTTTCACACAGAGTAGCAACCTCAAACAACATATGGGTATTCATACCGGAAATCTACCTTATACATGTAGTGTTTGCGGCAAGGCTTTCACCAACAGTAGCCACCTCAAACAACATTCTAATAGTCATACCGGGCATCGTCCCAATACATGTAGTGTTTGTGACAAGACATTCACAACGAGTAGCAGCCTCAAACAACACATGCTCATACATACGGGGGATAGTCCCCATACATGTAGTGTTTGTGACAAGACTTTCACACTGAGTAGCAGCCTCAAACGTCATATGCGTATTCATACAGCGGATCGTTCTCATAAATGTAGTGTTTGCGACAAGACGTTCACACGGAATAGCAACCTCAAAGAACACATGCTTATTCATACCGGCGATCGTCCCCATACATGTAGTGTTTGTGACGAGATATTCGAATTGAGTAGCAGCCTCAAACAACACATGCTCATACATACGGGGAATCGTCCCCATACATGTAGTGTTTGTGACAAGACTTTCACACTGACTAGCAGCCTCAAACGTCATATGCGTATTCATACAGCGGATCGTCCCCATAAATGTAGTGTTTGCGACAAGACGTTCACACGGAGTAGCCACCTCAAACAACACATGCTTGTTCATACCGGGAATCGGCCCCATACATGTAGTGTTTGTGACAAGACATTCGCACCGAGTAGCAGCCTCAAACAACACATGCTCATACATACGGGGGAACGTCCCCATACATGTAGTGTTTGTGACGAGACTTTCACACTGAGTAGCAGCCTCAAACGTCATATGCGTATTCATACAGGGGATCGTCCCCATAAATGTAGTGTTTGCGACAAGACGTTCACACGGAATAGCAGCCTCAAACAACACATGCTTATTCATACCGGGAATCGGCCCCATACATGTAGTGTTTGTGACAAGACATTCGCACCGAGTAGCAGCCTCAAACAACATTGCTCATACATACGGGGGAACGTCCCCATACATGTAGTGTTTGCGACGAGACTTTCACACTGAGTAGCAGCCTCAAACGTCATATGCGTATTCATACAGCGGATCGTCCCCATAAATGTAGTGTTTGCGACAAGACGTTCACACGGAATAGCAGCCTCAAACAACACATGCTTATTCATACGGGGATCGTTCATACATGTAGCGTTTGATACATTGTGTGACAAGGCATTCGCACTGAGTAGCAGTCTCAAACAACACATGCTCATACATACGGGGGATCGTCCCCATGCATGTAGTGCCTGCGACATGACTTTCACACACAGTAGCAGCCTGAAACGTCATGTGTGTATTCATACCGGGGATCGTCCCCATACATGTAGTGCCTGTGACAAGACGTTCACACAGAGTAGCGACCTGAAACAACAATATGCTTATTCATACCGGAGAAGTCCCCATATATGTAGTGTTTGCGACAAGGCTTTCACCAACAGTGGCCACCTCAAACAACATATGAATATTCATACCGGGGATCGTCCCTATACATGTAATGTTTGCGACAAGACTTTCACACAGAGTAGCAACCTCAAACAACATATGGGTATTCATACCGGAAATCTATCTTATACATGTAGTGTTTGCGGCAAGGCTTTCACCAACAGTAGCCACCTCAAACAACATTCTAATAGTCATACCGGGCATCGTCCCAATACATGTAGTGTTTGTGACAAGACATTCACAACGAGTAGCAGCCTCAAACAACACATGCTCATACATACGGGGGATAGTCCCCATACATGTAGTGTTTGTGACAAGACTTTCACACTGAGTAGCAGCCTCAAACGTCATATGCGTATTCATACAGCGGATCGTTCTCATAAATGTAGTGTTTGCGACAAGACGTTCACACGGAATAGCAGCCTCAAAGAACACATGCTTATTGTATCCCCCGGACTCCGTCGGGGGATACTATGGATTTGACAGCGGGCCGCGTCCGCGTACGCGTCCGCCGCAGACACTTCTTGTCCGGAGCATAACTCGAACACCCTTTGGAATATTTTCATGAAACTTCACACATGCATAGACCACGACCCGAAGGTGTGTCGCGCACTAGAATGACAACTCTTGCATAGCTAATTTTTTAGTTATCTCCCTTTTTTGTTTCGCGCAATGATTTCGTGTCCGGAGCATAAAACTCGACCACCCTTTGGAATATTTTCATGAAACTTCACACATGCATAGACCACGACCCGAAGGTGTGTCGCGCACAAGAATGACAACTCTTGCATAGCTAATTTTTTAGTTATCTCTCTTTTTTGTTTCGCGCACTGATTGACCATAACTCGACCACCCTTTGGAATATTTTTATGAAACTTCACACATTCAATTAGACCACGAACCGAAGGTGTGTCGTGCACAAGAATGACAACTCTTGCATAGCTAATTTTTTAGTTATCTCCCTTTTTTGTTTTCGCGCAATAATTTCCTGTCCGAAGCATAACTCGACCACCCTTTGGAATATGTTCATGAAACTTCACACATTGCAAATCCAGCATGCCTAGCCTCGACCCGGAGGTGTGTCGCGCACAAGAATGACAACTCTTGCGTAGCTAATTCTTTAGTTATCTCCCTTTTTTGTTTTGCGCACTCTACAAACTGGACAATAATGCATGAAGACCCGTTTTCTCGTGTGCTCTGTACACCTTACCTGTAGAGAGAACAATAGAGACTGGGAGAACCATTCACCTGTGCATGTGTATGTGCAACTGACCACTGACCACTTACAGGTAATTTATACAGGTAAATGATTATATTACATTTCCGTAAACTGTGTTGAAAATATTGTGGCAATATAAATTCTATAAATTGCAACCATTGATTATCATGTTTTCATACCGTTATACAATGTGTAAATTAAAAGTTGCTTTGATGCTACAGGACTTTTAAAAGTCACAGAACGGGTCTGTATGGGCAACTATGATATTTGGCGGCCATAATGGATTTTCTTTTACATACATTCCCAATTGTTACGTATTTATATATACTCAACAAAACTAGAAACGTCCCTGTTTTATAGCCGGTGTAGCTCTGTCTATGTATGTACCACATGTTCAAAGTACATGTATTTTAAACCGTGGCGATGTTCAGAATACGATCGTGTAGAGTTTAGCCGATACACACGGTTTACATAGCGGCCAGTGACCGGAACGTTGATTTCCACTTTTTGCACGTGCACGCTATACTTGTCATCGATAAGGTGATTCAGTTCATGTCGTACCATTCATGCGATAGGGGCTATTCGGAAAATTAAAAAACTTTTTTAATTTTCACTGTTTTCGATATGCCACGGCTTTCCGAAAACGAGCGAAATCAGGAAATTGGGATGCTTGCGGGTGGGATGGCCGCCAGGGCGGTCGCGCCTCGGTTTGGTTGCTGTCGGAAGACGATTGATCGTCTGATCGTCTTGCAGCCCATGGTACCATCAGACTGCTGTTCACGACCGGCAGCGACCTGGTAGGCCTCGTGTAACGACGGCTAGAGCCGATCGTTACATTACGTTGACGCACTTACGTCAACGTCGATTGGCAGCCACAGTCACTGCTAGGCGATACGGTGTCTCAGGGCAGACCATTCGCAACCGGTTACGTCGTAACGCCCAACCAATCCGGGCACGCCGCCCGTACACTGGTCAGATAATGACCCAACGTCACCGTGCTGCCAGACTGTTATGGCGCGACGTCATCTGAACTGGAGAAGGGCTGACTGGAACCGAGTTTTGTTCACCGATGAATCTCGGTTCACAGTTAGTCATGCTGACGGAAGATTACGGGTATACAGGCGTAAAAATGAAAAAAGATTCACCGATTGTTGCATTGTTGAGAAGAACAGGTTTGGGGGAGGGAGCGTAATGGTCTGGGGTGGGATCATGGGAAACCGGAAGACAGATTTGGTTGTTGTACAGGGCAACATCAATGCACAACGTTATGTTGCAGATGTGCTAAATGCACATGCCTTACCATTTATCCGTCAGCATGGTCCTGGTGTGACATTGATGCACGACAATGCCCGCCCTCACGTAGCCAGGGTCACCACTCAATACTTACAGCAAAACAACGTCGACGTCATGCCATGGCCCGCGGTCTCCCCGGATCTCAATCCCATTGAGCACATATGGGATGAGCTGGGCCGCAAAGCACGAGCTAACCATCAGATTGACAATGTTCGCGATCTTACACGGGCGTTACAACGGGAATGGAGGAATTTGCCCAACGCACTGGTATTGCGTTACGTCACGTCGATGCGGCGTAGGATCATTGCATGCATTCATGCAAATGGTGGCCACACTCGGTACTAACGAGATTTACTGAATTTTGCCACATTACTTATTGAAATTCCATCTCTAAACATTAAGTAACACATTTCTGAGTTTTTGTGATTTTTGATTTTGACCCCTACCGCCCTTGGCCGGTTATCTCTCGAATATTTAACAAGATATCCAAATGCAATTTATTGGCTTTGATACAGAAATGAATGAACTTGTTTTTCCATTTTGATTTTTAAAAGTAACCCTTTTGGTTTTTGATGAATCTTTCCTTAAACATGGAGGGACGTTTCTAGTTTTGCTCAGTATACATGTTATAATCTGATATGTTACTCTTAGAACATAATTCAATCATAAACGGACTTCTGTTTGCCAATAATTAATGTAGTTTGTACATATATAGTGATGTGGGGGTGGAGGGGAGTAGGTGGGTTTTGGCTGCATTCTTGGATTGTGGAGGCGCCATTTTGGATGAAAATTGTCAATTTCATGTACATTATAATTACCGTCTGTCACGTGTTTAGAGCTTTTTCGACGAGTGAATACGAGTTTGCAGTGTTGTTCCTTGAATAGTCTCAAACCTGCACGTTTTTAGCAGAATATGTTGTCCACTTATACATACGGGCATAGCATCTTTAAACGAAGACTTACAGATTGCTATCATGAGGAAATAATATCTAGATATACACACCTTTCAATAAAATATAGTGGCAATCTAAAACCCCCAAGTGGAAATGATAACCCTGTTTTCATGGGTCTGTCTCACCCCACGATGTGAAGAACTTGTCGCAGACGATACATGTATAGGGGCGTTCCCTGGTGTGAATATTCATATGTCGTTTGAGGTGGATACTGCAGGTGAAATTCTTGTCGCAAACACTACATATATAGGGACGATCTCCGGTCCGGTATACGCATATGTTATTTGAGGTTGCTCCTCTGTGTGAAAGCCGTGTCGCAGACACTACTTGTATAGGGACGATCCCCGGTATGAATATTCATATGTTGTTCGAGGTGGCTACAGTTGGTGAAAACCTTGTCGCAAACACTACATGTATGGGGAAGATCTCAGGTATGAATACGTGTTGTTTGAGGTGGCTACTCCGTGTGAACGTCTTGTCGCAAACACTACATTTATGGGGACGATCCGCTGTATGAATACGCATATGACGTTTGAGGCTGCTAGTCAGTGTGAAAGTCTTGTCACAAACACTACATGTATGGGGACGATCCCCCGTATGTATGAGAATGTGTTGTTTAAGGCTGCTACTCAATTCGAATATCTTGTCACAAACACTACATGTATGGGGACGATCCCCGGTATGAACTAGAAATGGACAAGCTTGTCGACAAGCGCATGTGTATCCCCCTCCCCAGATACACAAGTAGTTTGAAAAAAGGGTGTTCGAGTTATGCTCCGGAGACAAAATCAGTGACGGAAAAACAAAGGGAGATAACTAAAAAATTAGTGATGCAAGAGTTGTCATTCTTGCGTGACACACCTTTAGGGTCGTGGTCTATGCATGTGTGAAGTTTCATGAACATATTCCAAAGGGTGTTCAAGTTATGCTCCGGACACGAAATCAGTGCATGAAACAACAAAGGGAGATAACTAAGAAATTAACGACGCAAGAGTGGTCATTCTTACGTGCGACACACCTTTGGGTCGTCTTCTATGCATGTGTGAAGCTTAATAAACTAGAAAATGTGTTCATAGAACACGGATGTCCCACATATCGCTTTGATAATAAATGAGGCCAATTTCCAAGTCAAAATTTTCTTTTACCTGAGCGTTAAAGTTTTTGAAGCACCAAGTATGTGACCTTGACCCTGGGCTTGGCGGGGGCAGGACGAACGTGGATTTGGCACAGGGCGGTAGAGGACCATTAGAGCAATGCATATATGAAATATGAAGTTGATCCGTGAAAGAAAACAGAAATTATAAGATATTTACCTGAGCATTAAAGTTTTTGAAGCACTAAGTATGTGATCTTAACCCTGGGTTTGGCGGGGGGCAGGACGAACGTAGGGCGGTAGAGGACCATTAGAGCAATGTGTATATGAAATATGAAGGAGATCGGTCTAAGGATGAAGAAATTATGAGACATTTACCCGAGTGTCAAAGTTTTGTGACGGACGGATGGACGGGACGACGGGAGGACGGGACGCACGTTCCTACGAATGAATACTTGTTGGGTTTTTACTCTATAAAAATACCCAACAAGAGTACCCAACACTATCCTAACCCTACCCAATAAGATCCCCGTACGCTTACAACAAGTACCCATTCGTGTGTGCGGACGGACGGACGGACGGACGGACAAGGGTAACACTAAATGCCCCCTCCACTATCGTGGTGGGGCATACAAATATTCCAAAGGGTGTTCGAGTTATGCTCTGGATACAAAATCAGAGCACAAAACAACAAAGGGAGATAAGTAAACAAGAATTCCGCGGAATCAAATGCCTCGCCTTGTCCCGCCTTGACCTCGAGCCTGGGCCCGAAAGCAATTTTCACTGGCCCGAACATATTATACAATTATTGACTAGTGAGCCATAGAATATCAGATTATATTCTATGGCTCACTAGTCAATAATTGTTTTATTATATGATAATAGTCTGTATATAGCACTTACGACCTTATGCTACTAGACAAAAATTGAAAAAGAATTTGAAGAAAAAAAAATGGAAAAAAAAAAATTCAAAATTAAAAATAATAATGCTTGCTACTGGAGCCCAGAATTTTTTTTTAATAGTCCTATATTTATCTACATATATCTGCACAGGTCCACATAATGCCACAATATTTTCAACACAGTTTACGGAAATGTAATATACAAAAAAAAAAAAAAATAATAATAATAATGCTCGCTACTGGAGCCCAGATTTTTGTTAATAGTCCTATATTTATCTACATATATCTGCACAGGTCCACATACTGCCACAATATTGTCAACACAGTTTCCGGAAATGTAATAATGTACCTGTATAAATTACCTGTAATAAGTTAGTGGTCAGTTAAAAAATTGAAAAATAATGTAAACAAAAAAATGGAAAATAAAATTAAATTAAAAAAAAACACAACAAAATAATGCTCCCTACTGGAGCCCAGAATGTTTTTTAATATTCCTATATTTATCTACATATCATATATGCACAGGTCCACATATTGCCACAATATTTTCAACACAGTTTACGGAAATGTAATATAATCATTTACCTGTATAAATTACCTGTAAGTGGTCAGTGGTCAGTTGCACATACACATGCACAGGTGAATGGTTCTCCCAGTCTCTATTGTTCTCTCTACATGTAAGGTGTACAGAGCACACGAGAAAACGGGTCTTCATGCATTATTGTCCAGTTTGTAGAGTGCGCAAAACAAAAAAGGGAGATAACTAAAGAATTAGCTACGCAAGAGTTGTCATTCTTGTGCGCGACACACCTCCGGGTCGTGGTCTATGCATGTGTGAAGTTGCATGAACATATTCCAAAGGGTGGTCGAGTTATGCTCCGGACAGGAAATTATTGCGCGAAAACAAAAAAGGGAGATAACTCAAAAATTAGCTATGCAAGAGTTGTCATTCTTGTGCACAACACACCTTCGGTTCGTGGTCTAATTGAATGTGTGAAATTTCATAAAAATATTCCAAAGGGTGGTCGAGTTATGGTCAATCAGTGCGCGAAACAAAAAACGGAGATAACTAAAAAATTAGCTATGCAAGAGTTGTCATTCTTTCAATATAAAAACTATGTGCCAACAGGTGTATTCCACGGGAGCGATATTTCACACACGAATACATATTCGATCGTCTGTACTAGAATATTCGATTATTGTTCTCTAGACTAGTATTGTGTGACCCGTGTTACAAATAATGGATGATAAAGAAAATAGTCGGCTACGATTCGTGACAATAACTTATCTTTCATGAAATAAATATTGCTTATACCATTCATATACATTATTTCTATTGCATATATGACATAAACTGATATTGCTTTCAGCAATAGACCTCTATAATTATGTACACTTGTTTAACGACCTATCTACATCACCAATGAGCTTTCTGTATATCAATAACTTTAAAATATTAGCAATGTCAAAAACATTTATTTAACCACCATCAATAACATGTATGGTTTGTTGTTATACATGTACTATAAATTCCACCCACATTCATTGATCAACAAACACATATAAGTATACCAGAACCTCTTCTATCGTAACACAAGACGGTTTCTTGTACCTCAATTGTCTGCCAGAAAGCCGACCTATATCTTCTACTCAAAATTACCTGGCTATCTTTTATCGAAGCACAGGTTCATGCGACTGCCATATGCGATTTCAAAATATAACACTTTCTTTCTACACAGATATTATGTATATTTGCTAGTATAACTGTGAAGCATGTTTCTGCGTCTAATGGGTTAATTATTCAAACATGGCACTATCGAATATACTATCGAACATGTTCTCACATTGCACTCATGATTAGATGCTTCAAATAAGTAATCGCCGATAATTAAAAGCTACACGATTGTTCCACCGTGGGCATATCGAAATGAAACAAAAAGACAAGTTACATATTGCGCCGGTTGCTAAAGAAGCGTGTAACATATCTCTGTTTGGTGTAAATCCAGCTGATCACCAGTTGGAATCGTGCAATGGTTAGACTGGTAACAACTTGTTGTTCAGGGTAATAAACAGCGTCATTTCGGTTGAATTGTGAACGGTGTATGCTGTGATCAGATTATTCTTGTCGAATTTCCCAGGTCGTGACCAATGTAACACTTAAACATCGTTATCGGCATCACACTTACACATACAACTGTATAACATTATGTATTTATACCCCCCGCAACGAGTTGAGGGGGGGTATACTGGAGTCAGGTTGTCCGTCCGTCCGTCCGTCCGTCCGTGCGTCCGTCCGTCCGTCCGGATAAACTTAACATCAGAGAAATATTGTTATAACTTCTATTTCCTTCATCTAAAATGCTTGATATTTCACACATGCATTCCTGTAAGGCTCTACTACCATGCTGTGCCAAATCCACGACCGTCCAACCCCCGCAGATCCCAAGGTCAAGGTCAATTACTTAGTCCGTAAACTTAACATCAGAGAAATATTCTTATAACTTCTATTTCCTTCATCTAAAATGCTTAATATTTCACACATGCATTCCTGTAAGGCTCTACTACCATGCTGTGCCAAATCCACGACCGTCCAACCCCCGCAGATCCCAAGGTCAAGGTCAAATACTTAGTCTCTTTACAAAACTTAACATCAGAGAAATGTTATAACTTCTATTTCCTTCATCTAAATGCTTAATATTTCACACATGCCTTCCTGTAAGGCTCATACTACCATGCTGTGCCAAATCCACGACCGTCCAACCCCGCAGATCCCAAGGTCAAGGTCAAATACTTAGTCTCTTTACAAAACTTAACATCAGAGAAATATTGTTATAACTTCTATTTCCTTCATCTAAAATGCTTAATATTTCACACATGCATTCCTGTAAGGCTCTACTACCATGCTGTGCAAAATCCATGACCGTCCAACCCCCGCTGATCCCAATGTCAAGGTCAAATACTCTTTACAAAAACTTAACATCAGAGAAATAAGTTATAACTTCTATTTCCTTCATTGAAAATTCTTATTATTTATTCACTTGTGCATTCCTCTAAGGTGTGACTATCATGCTGTCACAAATCTACGAGTGTCCAACCCCCGCTGCTCCCAAGGTCAAGGTCACATACTTAGTCTCTTTACAAAACTTAACATCAGAGAAATATGTTATAACTTCTATTTCTTTCATGGAAAATACTTAATATTTCATATGCTGTGACAAATCCCCGCTGATCTCGAGGTCAACGTCACATACATACCGTATAACCTTGGCTTAACGCACCCCTCCTAATAAACGCCCCCCCCCCCCCCCCCCCCCAAATAAAAAAAACAAAAAAAAATCCTTATTTGTGTTTGAAATTGGCGGTCCTTGGTAAAAAACAAATTTTTTTCTTTTTTTGTTTTTCTTTTTTACTGCCAATGACCGCCAATTTCAAACACAAATAATCCTTAAATCCTTATTTGTGTTTGAAATTGACGGTCCTTGGTAATTTTCTTTTTTTTTTCTTTTTTTTTTTTTTTGCTTTTTTTTTTTTTTTTTTTTTTATTTTTTTTTTCTTTTTTTCTTTTTTACTGGCTAATAAACGACCCCCCCCCCCCCCCCCCCCCCCCCCCCCCCCCCCCCCCCAATATTAAAATAATAATAATTTTACCAATGACCGCCAATTTCAAACACAAATAATCCTTAAATCCTTATTTCTGTTTGAAATTGGCAGTCTTTGGTAAAATTATTATTATTTTAATATTTTAATGCAGTTCGGTGTGAATGTTTCCACCATAGAACGTCTTGTCCGTCATCTGAGAGAGACCGGAAGGGTTGCCGACCAACCGAGATCGGGACGTCCGCGCGTAACGTCGCGACGCCAAGACAGGGTTATTCGTCTCGCCCACCTACGTAATCGCCACGTTACTGCCACTGAAACCGCTATTAACACGGTAGGCAATCATAATCGCCACATTCACCCCAAAACTGTAAGAAATCGATTGCGCGAGGTTGGTCTGCGAGCACGTCGTCCCTACGTTGGTTGCCTCTCACTCTTGCACGTCGCGCGCGTCGTATGGCTTGGTTGGCCGCACATGCTCCCAGACGATTTCCAATGAGGCAATGGAGACAAGTCTTTTTCACAGATGAGTCCCGGTTCACTCTTTTTCGTCCGGACGGTCGACGTCGTGTATACCGACGTCGTGGGAACGCTTCGCCGACGCTTGCGTTTTTGAGAGGGATAGGTTTGGGGTGGCTCGGTTATGGTCTGGGGAGGGATATCTCACGGGGTAAAGTCACCGTTGATTGTGGTAGCCGGGAATTTAACCGCCGTAAGATATAGGGATGAAATCCTCCGCCCGGTTGTTGTTCCATTTGTGCAACAGCGTCAACTAATTTTCCAGCATGATAATGCCCGGCCCCATATAGCCAGAGTTTGTCAAGACTTTATCGCTGACCATAACATTCACCCACTCGACTGGCCAGCGTACAGTCCCGATTTGTCCCCAATCGAACATCTGTGGGACGAACTTGACAGGAGGATAAGGGGGTGTCGGAATACCCCTTATCTAAAGAGTGGAACAATATCCCAATAAGAAGGATAAATGCACTGATGAATTCCATGCACAAGAGAATCAGGACTTTGACAGATGCGCGAGGGGGGCATGCGAGATACTGACAAAACAGTGGATTTCACTGTGCGATATTTGGGGGGTACCGTCAATTCTGATTCAATTACTAATGAATTATCGGTCAAAACCTAATGCAATTTTGGTAATGTGTTGAATAAAGATGTTTTTTTAATACTCATATAAAATATTGTATATAACTAGCAAACACATCACTTTAAATCACCTCAAATGTTTACCCTGCGATTCTTTATCCTTTCAGTATATGTTAAACTTTCAGTTGCAAAGTATCCTAATTTCTAACAGAATAAGTGCAGCAGCTATCAGTGTGTGAATCTGTTATTACATACATATACGAGCTACACAACCCGTCCGTCAAGTAATTTTATTTACAAAATGGCGGCTATGAAGAACATTGTAGCAGCTCTTAGATAAATCGTACGTTGCAACTCCCGTCTGTAGCAGCTGCAACTCTTCGATAAATCATACTTTAAAACTGCCGTCCGTAGCAGTTCCAACGCTTCGATCATCAATCGTTGAAACTCCCGTCTTATTTGAATTAAAATACATAATGTTATACAGTTGTATGTGTAAGTGTGATGCCGATAACGATGTTTAAGTGTTACATTGGTCACGACCTGGGAAATTCGACAAGAATAATCTGATCACAGCATACACCGTTCACAATTCAACCGAAATGACGCTGTTTATTACCCTGAACAACAAGTTGTTACCAGTCTAACCATTGCACGATTCCAACTGGTGATCAGCTGGATTTACACAAAACAGAGATATGTTACACGCTTCTTTAGCAACTGGCGCAATATGTAACTTGTCTTTTTGTTTCATTTCGATATACCCACGGTGGAACAATCGTGTAGCTTTTAATTATCGGCGATTACTTATTTAAAGCAATGTGAGAACATGTTCGATAGTATATTCGATAGTGCCATGTTTGAATAATTAACCCATTAGACGCAGAAACATGCTTCACAGTTATACTAGCAAATATACATAATATCTGTGTAGAAAGAAAGTGTTATATTTTGAAATCGCATATGGCAGTCGCATGAACCTGTGCTTCGATAAAAGATAGCCAGGTAAGTTTGCGTAGAAGATATAGGTCGGCTTTCTGGCAGACAAGTGAGGTACAAGAAACCGTCTTGTGTTACGATAGAAGAGGTTCTGGTATAAGTATACGTGTTTGTTGATCAATGAATGTGGGTGGAATTTATAGTACATGTATAACAACAAACCATACATGTTATTGATGGTGGTTAAATAAATGTTTTTGACATTGCTAATATTTTAAAGTTATTGATATACAGAAAGCTCATTGGTGATGTAGATAGGTCGTTAAACAAGTGTACATAATTATAGAGGTCTATTGCTGAAAGCAATATCAGTTTATGTCTTATATGCAATAGAAATAATGTATATGAATGGTATAAGCAATATTTATTTCATGAAAGATAAGTTATTGTCACGAATCGTAGCCGACTATTTTCTTTATCATCCATTATTTGTAACACGGGTCACACAACACAAGACGATCGAATAGGTATTCGTGTGTGAAATATCGCTCCCGTGGAATACACCTGTTGGCACATAGTTTTTATATTGACATGCAGACTACAGGGGGAAAGTTGTGCGCTAGTTTGGCCGTATATATTTGATCTAAAACCATATTTTAGCAGTCGGACACTCAATACATTCTTTTGAAAACATTGGATCGCAAGCTATCACTGGGAGTTGGTGAGTACATATGTTTTTAGTTACTTTCTAATGCTGCCATTTAAGACTGAATCTTGCCAAGACCGGCAATTCTCCGCATTGTTATCGTATCCTCGATAATACTGTACCCGTTTCGACCAAATGCTTGGTCAATAAAAGCCGTATTGCATGTATCCGCTGATGTAGATTATCTCCCTTAATCAAATCGAACTGATTCATTAATTCGTCGTGTTTACGTGTAAATGATAACGATTACAGGACTGGCATGTGGGAGCATTCCGTGAGTATTGTAATGGCATATTATTCTCATGTGTTTTTTTGCATGTCGCTCCGACTAATTGCATTAGCAATTTATTCTATTTGTAAACAAAGGGCGAACTCGATTGAAATGTTTACTAAAATTAGCTATGCATTTTATATTACGATTCAGTCCAATATCAGTTCTGCGCCCTGTACAATACATGAGAATATTGCCAATTTTAACATGTCACAATTGTAACGTGAATTTTCTGGACGACTTTCATTTACTCTATGGGGGACACATGTAAACTCCTAAACCAGTCGTCTGTACATTCATTTTTATACGTTCACAGTGTATTGTAAATATTGTAAATGCTATTGCGACCAGGATATACCAGATCAGACAGTTCTGCTCTAATTGCACTGACTTATACGTCAGTAAGCTGCAATAAGGACATGATGTGAAGTATAATTTATTTCAATCACTGATGCTTTGGGTCAGCCTGTGTAATCCTACAGTCTGATTAGAGTATACAGTGTTTATCATTAGTAATGTAATACGGTGAGTCTGCACAGGAAAGCACTTGGCACAGTTGCTCTTTATTAAGTTAGCGCAGTTGGCCACGGGCAGTCTGATCAGGGTAAGGCCTGTCGCAATCAAATGTTTGTTTACTAATGGTAAATAACTGTGAATGACGTCTGTATTCACATGTACGGCTGTGAAGATATATAGTGTTGGGTACACTAGATAGGTGGCTGTTCATTAATGTGTTATATCGCATTTTCCGACTTATTAATTCCATCAGCCCCCTTCTTCCAATTAGTGAAAATATCTTTGTGTACATTGTAATTTATCATGTTTCATCATTGTAATATATGATGTTGTTTAGTATTGCCATGCAATCATAATATTGATTTCATGTGCACTACTGTGACTATTATTGAGACTATAACACGTTACATTCTGGTAACAACACCGTTGGTGTGTTGTAGTCCCAGCCAGTAAGCCAGCCATGCAGTCAGCCAGTCAGTCAGCAACCAGCGACGGCACGTCCATCCTATGTGTATGCGTAGAACCAGTACGCAACACCTATTTATTCTGGAGTCCACAACACGACACCGTGTACAAGCGGAGACTCTGCTCCGAGTGGGGCATCATTCCGGTGACGTCATTCCGTCCAAGGACGAGATGAATCTCTAAGGACGTTCACCAATGTGTTATTGGCCCCATCTGCCCAAGTAGGCTGTATATTATAGTTACAAGTAACTTTACGACGTCATAAGAACGCCACTACCATCATGGCGGAAGCCGGAGTTGATTAACGGAACTCTAACATCGGATGGTGGTGGGGGGGTATATTTGTTTTTTGTACTGAAAATAAAAAGGTGTTGTTTGCCGTTCACTCTGTTGTTACTGTGTATCGTTTCCGTATCGATACGTATCGTATCGTGGTCCTAGTATCGCGATACGTATCGTATCGTGGCCTTGCCGTATCGTTACAACTCTAATGCATACATACACCGTCAGGTTAACACAATACCTGCGTTTTTTCCTCATTACTGTTAGAATGTACAGTTAACCGATCGGTTTATGTTTTATAATCTATGTATCTCCTAATTCGTTTGGTTACGAGTTACTTGATGTCAACTGCAGCCTATCGTATGCATGTTATACTTTGCTATAAAATAATGGGTTTCTGTTTATTTCCTGTCGAAATATCAACATGTCCGTTTCTCTTCAATCACCATTCAATACATTACCACGATTTAACAAAACCGAAGGATGTAATGACAGAATGGCTTACAGTTGTTGTCATGTCATGTGACGTGAGTGAATAAACGAGTAGTATTATTAGTGAAGAATCCTGATCAGACCGCGCTGATGCAGGATAGTCTGGGTCTACATTGAACGCAAACATATTAAACCTGGCTTACTCTGATAGACACTTTAAAGAAAAGAAATAAAACTTATATATATTTGTTAGATAGTATTTATGTCTCTGATTAAACTTATTTGTTTATTAATTGAGAACAAATATTAATATATAATAGGGGGCCGTGTTAGTATAGGCCGTTTTGTGCACACCATTCTAGTTGCCATGGACAACACTTTGGTACAATAAGGTGTGATGGGTATACATGTACATGGATTACAATAGTGCGTAGTATCATACAATGGTTGACATAAGCTACAAGGATACACATTGATCTAAGTTACCGTCATTAGGGTGCAGAGGCGTTGTCGCGTGACACGTGCATTCTTGTATATTCCGGATTTCCGTATAATTGAATATTTGTGATGTGTGGTACTGTTTTGTATTGTTGTGCGTACTATTGATTTCACATACCTGTGATTCCACATACCTGTGATTTCACACACCTGTGATTTTTATATACCTGTGATTTAGCATGTACATTTCCCATGTACAATGTGCGTGTAATAACGGGGCTTATGTTGTATTGGTGGAAATACGTTTATGCGTGTCCTTTTTGCGGATTTAAATACACGTCCATTTTAGGAGCAATGTTTTACTGATGTCACGCCATATTTGCCACAGACTATGCATGTGTGTGGTAGAGAACTCGTTGACTGCGTGTGCTGTTTTCGCTAGGGAAAAGACCCCTTTTAGTATTACGGATGTCCACTATCCGTGCCAGCCGAGTTTGTCCGCGTGTCAGTTGTTCACCAGATAAGGGACCTTCTGTAGGTGAAGCCAGTATATAGCGCAGACCATACCATGGTCTGCCCTGTTATGTATGCTACGGGTTAGTGTTTCAGCATAGCCTGGTACTGACCAACACGGATATATCAGATCCCATACTGGTGATGCTTTGTGTCGTGACATTTCCGTAAATGACCACGATATTTGAGTTTAGTATGTGCTACACTCTCATTTGAGTGTATAGCCGTAGGACCGATATGGAGGGGTTTGGCGGGGCCAAAAAGCGACCTTCGCATTGTCGAGACCAGTCGAGTAGATTTCGGATTATGAGATCTGGGTCTATAGTGTGCAGATTTATGGTAGTGTGACCATGTTGGATGGTATTTATTCCACGAGGGCTGTGCACTGGTTTGGTTGAATTTATGGCGTGGGAACATATATTTATGCCAAATATAACCCACGGGTGAAATGGCAAAAGCCATGGTTTTGTAGTATTTATGTGAGATGTCGAACGAGGGGTAGGCATATTCATTATTCCGTGCATGGTTTCGCTGGTGCATATATAAGCGATGTCTCGCTATGTGTTGGTGGGACACATATTTTCTGGTAACAGAAAGATAGTACTGTATTCACCAGTGACAAGGAGGATTTTGCTATGTACCTACAACATTTTATTTCAGCTGTGATTTGCCGTTGTTCGATTCCCGTTCTAGTCCGTTGTGCATTCTGTCTGTCTGTCTGTGCGTATTCGTCCAGTAATTGGAGACTCATTTCATTTGTGTAGCCTCTTGAGATCGCTCCAGCGGGCAACATTGGACGTTTTGGTCCACTCGTTGAGGGCAGACCCCAGTCAGTGCAGAGTACAAGGTCGTCCGAGTGTCCGTACGTCTGTCTGGTAGAAACGTCCCTGTTTTATAGCCGGTGTAGCTCTGTCTATGTATGTACCACATGTTCAAAGTACATGTATTTTAAACCGTGGCGATGTTCAGAATACGATCGTGTAGAGTTCAGCCGATACACACGGTTTACATAGCGGCCAGTGACCGGAACGTTGATTTCCACTTTTTGCACGTGCACGCTATACTTGTCATCGATAAGGTGATTCAGTTCATGTCGTACCATTCATGCGATAGGGGCTATTCGGAAAATTAAAAAACTTTTTTAATTTTTCACTGTTTTCGATATGCCACGGCTTTCCGAAAACGAGCGAAATCAGGAAATTGGGATGCTTGCGGGTGGGATGGCCGCCAGGGCGGTCGCGCCTCGGTTTGGTTGCTGTCGGAAGACGATTGATCGTCTTGCAGCCCGGTACCAGCAGACTGGGGCCTGTTCACGACCGGCAGCGACCTGGTAAGGCCTCGTGTAACGACGGCTAGAGCCGATCGTTACATTACGTTGACGCACTTACGTCAACGTCGATTGGCAGCCACAGTCACTGCTAGGCGATACGGTGTCTCAGGGCAGACCATTCGCAACCGGTTACGTCGTAACGCCCAACCAATCCGGGCACGCCGCCCGTACACTGGTCAGATAATGACCCAACGTCACCGTGCTGCCAGACTGTTATGGGCGCGACGTCATCTGAACTGGAGAAGGGCTGACTGGAACCGAGTTTTGTTCACCGATGAATCTCGGTTCACAGTTAGTCATGCTGACGGAAGATTACGGGTATACAGGCGTAAAAATGAAAGATTCACCGATTGTTGCATTGTTGAGAAGAACAGGTTTGGGGGAGGGAGCGTAATGGTCTGGGGTGGGATCATGGGAAACCGGAAGACAGATTTGGTTGTTGTACAGGGCAACATCAATGCACAACGTTATGTTGCAGATGTGCTAAATGCACATGCCTTACCATTTATCCGTCAGCATGGTCCTGGTGTGACATTGATGCACGACAATGCCCGCCCTCACGTAGCCAGGGTCACCACTCAATACTTACAGCAAAACAACGTCGACGTCATGCCATGGCCCGCGGTCTCCCCGAATCTCAATCCCATTGAGCATATGGGTTGAGCTGGGCCGCAAAGCACGAGCTAACCATCAGATTGACAATGTTCGCGATCTTACACGGGCGTTACAACGGGAATGGAGGAATTTGCCCAACGCATGGTATTGCGTTACGTCACGTCGATGCGGCGTAGGATCATTGCATGCATTCATGCAAATGGTGGCCACACTCGGTACTAACGAGATTTACTGAATTTGCCACATTACTTATTGAAATTCCATCTCTAAACATTAAGTAACACATTTCTGAGTTTTTGTGATTTTTGATTTTGACCCCTACCGCCCTTGGCCGGTTATCTCTCGAATATTTAACAAGATATCCAAATGCAATTTATTAGCTTTGATACAGAAATGAATGAACTTGTTTTTCCATTTTGATTTTTAAAAGTAACCCTTTTGGTTTTTGATGAATCTTTCCTTAAACATGGAGGGACGTTTCTAGTTTTGCTCAGTATACATCGCGTACAGCAGACAGTCACAGCCATAGTTTAGTGAAGTGAAACGCCATACACACATATCATATCATTATACTACCACCGAGTTGAATGTCACCTAAGTGAAACTTTTCCCGGCGTCTTAGCCAACGTGATAATCGCCATTTGTATTATATCGGAACTTTACATCCGGTCTACCACTTCCGGTATTACAACCCATTGATTCACCATGGATACTTTACATCGGGTCCACCACATCCGGGTTGCTACAGTCGAGAGATACCATGGGAACTTTACATCTGGTCCACCATTTCCGGAACTAATACTACCTTTGGAACTTTACTTCCGGTACCAGCTTCCGGAACATTATCGTTATTGACTATCATGTGATGTAACCACATCCGGCTTTGACTTTGACATTCAGACTTTGGAAATACATTGCATAGGCAATACATATGTATACTTTGATAGTGTATGGTAATACTCCTATCATGGCATATCATGGCTAAAGGATTGTAGTAAGACTACATATACTGTTTATGGATTAATCCACTTGAAGTTGGATTATAGCCATATTGTTGACTAGACCTCATACTGCGGGTGAGGTAGACATTGGGACCTTGATACTCAGTTATTACCACTATCTATTGAGATACGCCAGCACTGGGGTAGCTCAGATGATTGTCATTTGTCCTCCAATGTTCGTTATGCCATGTTATACTTGTATGTTATTTCACTTTGATTAGCGATCATCAAAGTACTTGTGCATTCATACTATTGTCCACTACGGGACCATTGAGATACCACATACTGAGTTTATTCTTCTATAGCTTTTAAGTTGCGTTAAGTATAACAGTCGATTGGCTTACAACCTTGTAGTAATTGAATAGTATCATGCACAGTACAGTGATGTTCGCATATCAATGTGTCATGTATTCCTGTGTGTTCCCCATGTAATATAGTGTACATTATAAGAAGTGATTAAGTGACTACGTGTACTTATCTACTCTAGCCTATCCCTTACACTTCAACTGCATTGTTACCACTTTTTGTTCGTCAGATCAAGCTATATTGGCCATAACGTCATAACAATTGAAGTATACTTGGTTCATATGATAATAGGGGAGACAATTTGTCTCGATCATTCCTGACCTTGGTAATGACCTTGACAGGCGTACAATATATGAGCAGTAACGCGGCATTGCAATACATTTTATGTTGGTAGTCATACAAGCGCCTTGTCATCAGAAATGCTACTTCAACTGGTATTTTGTTTATTCATTTTCAGGTCGCATAAATATACGTCCAGGGTGATCTCTTACAATCCGGTGACCTACAGCACGGGGACGCACCCAGGCTCGTACATGTCGTAACATCCATCTGTAATAGGCTGACACAGCAGTGTGGTGTAATATTCATAAATAGTACAGCCGACTTCCTGCATGATGGATGATAATGGGAAACGTGTGCACAAATGTACAGAGTGTGGGAAGAGTTTCAAACTGATTGGCAACCTCACACAACATTTGCTCATCCACTCGGGGGATAGACCTCATTCTTGTACCGTTTGTGACAAAACTTTCACATACAATAGCCAGCTTAGACTACATATGATTATTCATACTGGCGATAGTCCCCATACGTGTGGTGTTTGCGCAGACATTCACACTGAGTGGCAACCTTAAACAACATGTGCTTCTTCATACCGGTGATCGTCCCCATACATGCAGTTTTCGCGACAAGGCTTTCATCGACGGTAGCCACCTCAAAAACATATGAATATTCATTCCGGGGCTCGTCCCTATACATTTAGTTTTTGCGACAAGAATATCACCTCCAGTAGCCACCTCAAACAGCATATGATTACTCATGCCGGGGATCTTCCCCATATATGTAGTGATTGTGACAAGGCATTCACAATGAGTAGCAGCCTCAAACGTCATGTTCGTATTCATACAGGGGATCGTCCCCATACATGTAGTGTTTGCGACAAGACGTTAACACGGAGTAGCAGCCTCAACAACACATGTTTATTCATACCGGGGAATGTCCCCATATATGTAGTGTTTGCGACAAGTCTTTCACACACAGTAGCAGTCTCAAACAACATGTGCGTAATCATACCGGGGATCGTCCCTATACATGTGGTGTCTGCGACAAGACTTTCACACAGAGTAGCAACCTCAAACAACATATGAATATTCATACCGGGGATCGTCCCTATACATGTAGACTTTCACACGGACTAGCCACTTCAAACAACATACGGGTATTCATACCGAGATCTTCCCCATGCATGTAGTGTTTGCGACAAGGCTTTCACCAACAGTAGCACCAACAGTAGCCACCTCAAACAACATATGAATATTCATACCGGGAATCGTCCATATACATGTAATGTCTGCGACAAGACTTTCACTCGGAGTAGCCACCTGAAAAAACATATGGGTATTCATACCGGAGATCTTCCTCATGCATGTAGTGTTTGCGACAAGGCTTTCACACAGACGCGCAACCTCAATCGACATATGTGTATTCATACCGGAGATCGTCCACATACATAGTGCAGTGTTTGCAACAAACAGTTCACACCGGGTAGCAGCCTCGGACAACATGCTTGTTCATACCGGAGATCGTCGCCATACATGTAGTATTTGCAACAATAATTTTACACCTAGAGTGGCAACCTCATATTTGCATTTACACATTGTAAAACGGTATGAAAACATGATAATCAATGTTTGCAATTTATAGAACATTCGAACTTGCAGTTTCGACAAAAACTGCTACAAAAATATAAGATGGCCGCCAAAATTATAACATGTTCGCCCACCAAGCCAACCCACCGCTAACACAACCAAACTATAGCTACTTTGCAATCAGTGGTAGTGCATATAAACTTCCTCACGCAGTGACACATATTGTGATAGCCTAAATTCCATACAGAAATCCAACATGGCTGCCAAATATCAACATTTCTACACTTTACTCCATGCTTGTCCTACGACATTATATTTCCAGTAATTAACGGCAATCACAATGAACTAGGCAAAATAAAATAGTTTCATAGCGTTATCAAAACCAGCTTTCATTTGAATATTTAATGATGATGGTATAAAATCAAGATGGCTGCCGAAATTAGTATTTCACCATGTATCGGTGTTTTGTCTACCATTTTGAGTTTGTGTGTTAAATTGGTCTTATCTGAAATAAATGGAGTGTTATCGTATGGGAGAAAAACTATCTGAATGTTGGCGTGTCAAAGCCAAACACGAGTATATATTTGACGGGCTGGTCAATTAATCACTCTGTATTATGCTTCAATTTTAAATAAAACCATGCAATTCCGAAAGCATTATATGTACATGCTTACTGTTTACTATGTTATTAGTGAAGTTGTAATGCATGTGTGATTGATTAATCTGCGATGCTATGAATATCAGTATGATTTATCATCTGTTTGCATCCAGATGTATCATTTATTATTGTAACTTCATGGACATGGTTGTACACGTCATATTGCTGTGCTAGCAGTTTAATGAATCTCGGCCATGCTACTAGTTTGAGAACGACAGCTACGTTTAATGATCAACATACTCCTCGCTGCAATTTCAATAGTTGTTCATATGTGGATTATATAAAATATAAATAGTATACCTAAAGGCGAGCATGAAGTTGTAAGCACAGAGTTTTCAACAGGCACCTATGTACACTCTAAGACCTAGTAACATACTATGTATTCACTTAGATATTACGCTAACACTATAAGTGAGTGTTTGTTTATTACAGTGTCAACCGTATTGAACGTGTCAACCAGTTGTGACTCGTGCGAAACTGTTTGCATATCATAATTTCACAAATCCCTATTTGTTTCTTGATACCACTAATATTTGAGCAAGGGCATGGGAAAAAGATCATGTGGCATAAACAAGACATTTTCACGTTTTATTATTCCATAAATAACATTCTGTTAGCAGCTCCAGCCCTTCAGTAAATCATACGTTGACACTCCCGTCTTATTTTAATTAAAATACATAGTGTTATACAGTTTTATGTATTTTTAGGCGAGCATGAAGTTGTAAGCACAGAGTTTTCAACGGGCATCCATGTACACGCTAAGACCTAGCAATGTACGACTCGCAACGAAATAAGCACATACTATTTATTCACTTAGATATTACGTTAACACTAAGTGAGTGTCTGTTTATTACAGTGTCAACCGTATTGAACGTGTCAATCAGGTGTGACTCATGCGAAACTATTTGCATATCATAATTTCACAAATTCCTATATGTTTATAGATACCACTAATATTTCAGCCATGGCATGGGAAAGAGATCATGTGGCATAAACATGACATTTTCACGTTTTATTATTCCATAAACAACATTCTATTAGGATTAGGATTACAATTATATGTTACTTTCAAGTACATATATATGCCATTGATAAACCCTTCAGATTGTTTATAAAACAAATGTAGCTACCTGACAAATACGTCAATAAAACGTGGGCAATATTAAAGGTGCATGCCCACTCAGTAGGCACACAATGTTATATCAGAGACATCATCTGAGACATTTTCTGGAAAAATGAACATTCATTCACCTTTACCCCACGTATTGATTTTCAGTATTATACATTTTATAACGGACGTAAACTTTCACACTGTTATCAGGGGCGATAACCGTGTTTCCTTAAAATGTTAACGGACATTACTATTTATTCTCTGTATTTATTTGTTGATGTTCAATGATCATACTTTATAATCTGTCGTAAATGTTATTTTTTCAGGTGACGCATTTAATGAGTATAAATAATAAAAGAAATATCATGCCTCATTTGCACATGAAAATAGCCTGATACCACCGCGCATCACTATCAATAAAATAAATATTACTAAATGATTATATATGTATAGCGGGCACTCGTAATGTTTAGAACTGGTGGTATAGTGACACAATTATACACTAATTTCATTCATATAAAGAACATTTTGTGCCTACTGAGTGGGCATATACATTTAACGAATTGTGTTACAGACCCAGAGAAATCGGACGTCCTGTAAGTTTGCATGTCCTACGTTTTCTTATCTGGTACATTTTTATTCCAAATCGAACAAATCTCGGAATTCTGAACATGTATATTGTCAAAACCGCAGTGTTTGTAGGTTGCTGCGATAAGCCGAAGTGTGTGTCGGCTGCGTTCGCTCCACGCCATACAACTTGCTCGCGTGTTTACTCCATGGCATAGCATTTACCACGCCAATGTTGAAAATGTCATGGACAGGTCCATTTATTCAGATCAGTTCGTATTATATTATATCAGACAATAGCTTATACGTGCTCACCGAGCATACATACTTGTCCAAATCCAAAACATCCTAAAATCCTTGCGACTAGTATTTAACACATGCCAAGTCCATGACATCTGAAGCCAACAGGGATAGTAGATTTACAAAGATCTACTATAGTTATGAATATCTACTACAGATAAAAGATGCATATATTTCAAATAGAACCGTAGCTGTTTCATAACATACGACAATATGTTATGCGACAATGTACATGTCTATTGGTTACGCGTAGCTACACAAACTTGACACCAGTCACACAGATGACACATTTTAAACGGCAAGCGTTGCAATAGTTGTCTCGTGTAATACCGCTAAACACTTAGTTAACAAGATTAGCATTACAGTATGTACTTTTCAATGTAGCTTGGACGATAATATTTGCCATTTTACACCACCAGCTACGTAATTTTGTTTTCAATCGTATTTCCTTCGTACTAAATTTAACTGATTTTGAAACATTTAATATCCAATTTTTCGACATGTCCTGGAAATATTTCAGCACACCACTCCATTTTAAAGGATAATGCATGGTACTAACTTAAAGTTAGTCACTGTCAGACATATGGTCGACGACAATTTCTACCTATAACAATCAATATTTTACTATATAGGTCGTGTTTTAAGCGCTACTGATATTGAACATTTACATTATTGAACATTATAAAGGTGGCCGGATTAGCTCAGCAGGTAGAGCGTCGGACTGCAGATCGGGAGACCCCGGGTTCGTTTCTCCCACCTCGACCACTGCGAAAGGCCGATCCGGCGTGTCCTTGGTCAAGACAACTTCGTGCTAGCCTAGTCCTATCGGATGGGTACTTAATAGTCGGTCCCGACATGCAAGGTCGTCGAGCCAGTGCCGTCGTTAAATCAAAGCATTTTACGCTACTGATATTAATTTGTACAATGTTGCTATGACGTGCTTGTCATTACATGGCATGTGTAAAAAGATGGTGTCCGGCAGAGCTCGTAACAGTATACACAATTTTACTAAATTTGATCATAGTGTCCCTTTTTTTGTAGCATTTGCATTGTTTCGGTCGTTAAACAAATGTACATATTGAGGTCCATTGCTGAAAGCAATATCAGTTTATGTCATATATGCATGTGTGTGTACGTGTGTATTTCTATGTATATGTATGTCTACTTCTCATTTATTGTTAAAATTAATACGAGCTATGTAAACCTTAGTACACACTATGATCAGTAAGCGGAGACTGTGCGATGTACATGAGTGTATGATACAAGTACAGATATATGTATTAGTGGTCGCGGTATGGTCTGAAATCTATTTGCCTATTTGCCACGAGTGTGGTGTTTCTAAATTTATTATATTTAGTAGTTAACCCATGTACGCCATCTTGCATTGTACGTATATTATACCCTAGTCATGTAGGTATGCTCATGAGGCAGTTGCCTCGATGTAATAAACTATTATATTTATATGCAATAGAAATAATAGTACATGTACATGAATACGATTGTATAAGCAATGCTTATTTCATGAAAGATAAGTGATATACATATATAGTACATACAATTGGATTAGAAAACAAGTGTTTACGCTTATGTGAATTGTTCTCCTGGAAAATTCAATTTTCTTGTGAAGTGTTTAAGGAATCAATAGTGGACATATACCTGAATATTTCTCAGTGGCCCATGTGTACTAATTGGACACATATGTCTGGTGGTCCTACAAAATGGCGTCATGGCAGCACGTACACGTACATTTATTGAAGTTCTAGATATTTTATCAAAAACTTGATTATATATTTGAGTATATATACTACTATTACTATGTCTGATGGGCTTAATAGTTTTGTTCTTGAACTGAATGTTTTCACAAGAATCGGATGTACAGCGTTTGTATGGAATAAAGTAGTTGTTTGCATATGAAAACTTTGTCATTAATTGACACGTAGTCTGTAAGACACACATTACTATATATTAATGATTGAGTCAGGGTAATAATGTTCAGTTATAGATGCACTGCATGATCAATATATATATTGTTTGTACACATATGTTGTTGAATAAACATTTAGTGGCATTGTAAGTGGTTTGTGACGGGAACATAGTGTAATGCAGTATATTTTGATAAAGTTTAGTGCTGGTGAGCTACATGGAGTTCTAATAGGCAGAATAAATTGATTAAGCCGCGATTACAGGATTTGCCTGCTGCTAAAGCAGACGCGACAATAATTAGCACATGCAAATTCTGTAATCCTTTCCACATACCACTATCCAACATATGACCTTTTTTTGCCTTGACCTATTTTTTTTTCTTCAAATAATTGACTTACAAATGTTCAACCTTAAGCTTTTTGTCTTCTTTTGCCATGTTATGCCATTGACAGTTGTCACTTTCAATCGTGGTCATATTAACATTAATAGCCAATTATATAGCATCCAATTGTTTACGCCTTGAAGAAAACCCGCCTTCGTTTATTTTTATTTCTTTATCCGATATGGTACTGTCGGCTAAAAGTCATACATGGTTTTAGTTCGTACATTATATTTATTATGACATTTCATACGATTGTACATTATTAATGAAAGTGAAACTCGTTCATCGGTGGCATATATATATGTGCACCGTCAGGCTAACACAATAACTGCGTTGTTCTCATTGCTGTTATAATTTACAGTTCATCTTGTATATAAAATGTATTTATTGTGCATGAGCAATGAATATTAACCATATCTAGGCACAACGTGTTGATGTTAAAGGCATTGGTGCTGTGGAGGCATGTGATTCAGCAATGTTTACAAAGGAGAGAAGATGAATTGAAAACAGTGAAAAGTCATGCAAAAGTAAAACCAGTAAAACAATAGACCTAGTGTAAACCTGTATGCGGGCTTGGTACACTGTAAGTTCGCAGTCTAATCAGGGATTACATTTGTTGCCATTTTATACCATAAGCTCGAAAGTTCGTTCGTATAGTATATGACATTGTGCGGTTTATGCTTTATAATATATTTATCTTCTAATTCGTTTGGTTAAAGTTACTTGATGTCAATTCCAGTCTATCGTATGCATGGTATGGACGCGGGAAACGAGGGGTAGACACATATACTCCGCATCTACCATCGACGATAACGCCACAGGCCGCGATATTGGACAATTGCCACAACTTGGCGCTACATGTACGTCGGTTCCCCCGCCATCCCCTTCGACAAACCCACGGAGCGACCCGCCGTATCCACTGTCCGGATCAGTCTGGCAACAGATAGTGAGCAGAAAACGCCAGCCAGAATAAGCCGGACAGACTGTCCCAACTCAAACGGCGAGTCGATCGACGCGCCCATCGGTCCACACAGGCTCTCAGTTGCCAGATACGCCTGTATAATCAAACATTGCGACCAGAAATCTACAAAACGGTGCAAAGTTAGTGGATAACCGGTCGTTTGTAGACGTAGTGAATCAGAATCGTTCAGCTGATAGTGACCGCACGTCTAATTCCCCATCTATATTGCAGCCAACACGCCCATACCAACCTCCTACACCCACGTCAAACTCTTCTGTGCGTGATAATCAAAACAACATTCCACAACATTCGCACGCACCAAATACGCACAGTCATACAGATGTAAACAATACCGTAAACCACGGGTCACGAAATATGGGGTCAGTGAAGAACACTATAGCACGTGAGCGCAGTCCGGCCAATACTGGGCCGCGAAATAGGCGCCAATGTAGTCCACGTGACAGTGACAGTCTCGTAACAGTGGAGATTCACAATAGGGGCGAGGAGAGAGGGTGCATATCAATTTTGCCTTATTGAATGTACAGGGTTTGGTTACAAAATATGTAAATAAGCTGCAGTCAGCAGAAATAATAACAATATTTAACACTCACGATGTGCTATTCACTGAAACATGGACAAATGAATATTCAAATTTACATGTAAATGGGTTTGAACATTTTGCTGTCCATATATTAGACAAAAACCCTTATGCAAAACGTGGTGGTATTGTTATATATGTAAAAGTTGTTTGATTGCAGACGACGTGTTTGTTAAAAGTGTGGACACTCTCATGTGTGGCTTAAATTCAAGGGAGATAATTTTGGATTTGAACATAATTTATTTGTTTGTCTTGTGTATAGTATTCCTGAAAATAGCGGAAGACAAGCATTTGCAATGATGCATGCATATACTGTTATTTTGACGATAGTTTACATATACAACAATCCACAAATAATTAATGTAATTTCATGATATTATGAGATCTAAACTCCAGATGTGGTACACTTCCGGATTACGTTGCTGACGATTCTGCCACACACCTACCTACATTACCCGACGATTATGTAAATGACACCGAAATTCCCCGTTCTACACCGGATAATTATGTAAATACAAATGGCCGACTATTAATAGATATATGCAAAGAAACCGGCCTCCGCATTGCAAACGGTCGTGTAGGTGAGGACACACTGTTGGGAAAATGCACGTTTGTGGGTGGCAGAGGAAGCAGCATGGTAGATTTAGTTGTTGTAAATGCTGATCTCCTACATTATTATTTTTCTTCCTTTAGTGTTGATGATCCGAATGTACTATCTGATCATTGTATTGTTACTTTTACATTGATGTCGTCATCAAATGCTGACAATCAAAATGAACAAGGTGTGTTCAATGATCTGCAATATGTACAATACAAATATAAATGGAACATAGACTACATGGAGGAGTATAAAAATAATGTGAGATCAACAATTACTACATCAAAGTTGGAGAAATTAATAGATGATTTAAACAATACGCCCACCAATGACACAATAAATTCTGCGGTTTCTGGTTTAAATGATATTTTTTAATTCTTTATGTACACCTACTATGAAGGTGAATGTACGTCATCATAAGGGAAATGTCGCGTCTGTAAATACAAATTCCAATTATAATGATAGGTGTAAATATCTTAAAGAAATATTCTATGATAAATTAAACATATATCGCTTAGATAAGACTGATCAGAATAGGCAAAATATGGTTCTGGCAAGATCTAGGTTTAACAAATCACTCCGTGAGTCTAGATATCAGCAGGCAAAACAGCAAACAGATAACCTGCTAAATGCAAGAGTCAGAAATGCAAAAGAATATTGGAATTTTTTGAAGAAAGCAAGTGGTATAAACACAAATAATAGCAAGTTAATTACAGATTCATTTGTACAGTATTTTGAAGCTATAAACAATCCGGAAGATCCTTTTGTCCAAGCAGATGAAAATATATTACAATTTAATGATAGAGTCCTTCAGTCCGAAATATACATTTTGTTCGATGAGCTAAATGTTGAAATATCGCAGAGCGAGATTGGTAGGGGAATTTGCCAGCTCCAAAATAATAAAAGTGCAGGACCGGATTTAGTGTTAAATGAATTTTGTATTCATGGCAAAGATATACTTCTGCCTTTATTTCAAAAGTTTTTTAACGTAGCATTTAATAACGGTTATTTCCCAGACACATGGTCAGATGGACATATAATTCCTCTCCATAAGAAAGGTAGCATAAACAATACAAATAATTACAGACGAATAACATTATTAAGTACAGAAGGTAAGCTGTTTACACGAGTTTTAAATAATAGACTAACAGAATGGGCCGAAAAATATTATGTCTACGTCGAGGCACATGCAGGTTTTCGAAAGAATATGAGCACAATAGACCATATGTTTGTATTACATAGTCTAATTACGAAGTATATTAATAATGGCTCAAAGTTATTCTGTTCATTCGTAGATTTTACTAAGGCTTTTGATTATGTTTTTAGACATAATTTGTGGTACAAACTTTTACATTTATGTATTAGAGGCAAACTGTTCAATGTTATTAAGTCAATATATAACCATGTTAAGACGAGAGTGAAATATAATAATCAGTTAAGTGATAAATTTTCATGTTGTCTTGGGGTACGTCAGGGTGAGTGTTTATCACAATTTTTATTTGCTACTTATATTAACGATCTTGAAGATGAATTGTGTCAAAAAGGTTTAGACGGTGTAGTTATAGGAATGGCAAAATTATTCCTATTGTTATATGCTGATGACATAATTATATTTTCTGAATCGTCGGATGGTTTGCAAAATGGTCTAAATATTCTTTATGAGTATTGTCAAAGATGGAAATTAACTGTTAATACTGATACAACCAAAATTCTGATTTTCCGTAAGGGTGGTAGACTACCTTTAAATACACATTTGTATTACAATAACTCTGAAATAGAAATTGTATCCAAGTTTTCTTATCTTGGAATTGTATTTTCTACAGGCGGGTCTTTTGTGAACGCTCAAACTACATTAGCTGGGCAAGCGCGAAAGGCTATGTTCAAATTAAACAAATATATGTATCAGTTCACGGACCTCAAACCAAAGTATGTGTTAGATTTATTTGATAAGCTAGTGTTACCTATTCTAAATTACGGAGGGGAAATTTGTGGATTTAGGCAAGCAAACCAGGTTGAACGAATACACTTACAGTTTTGTAAAAGGTTATTAGGTGTCAAACTATCAACCCAAAATGATTGTATATATGTAGAGCTAGGACGTACATCTATACAGACAAACAGATTCTATAATATTATTAAGTATTGGTTTAAGGTAACTGGGGCGACAGATCGTAAATATATAAATGTTCTGTATAAAATGATGTTGAATGATATTACTGCAAGACCAAATATCGTTGGCGATATCAAGTAGTGTTTAAGCATATGAAAGCAGAGGTTAACTAATATTTTTATCCAAAACTGGAATTCCAGACTAGTGGAATCTAGTAGAGCACTTTTTTACAGACAGTTTGCACAGATTGAGTATCAGTCATATTTGGACATTTTCACAATTAGACAATTTCGGATTTCTTTCACAAAACTTAGAGTATCCTCCCATAGATTAGCTATAGAAACAGGAAGATGGTACAAGCCAAATAAAATACCCATTGAAAACAGAAAATGTAATCTATGTAACGTTTTAGAAGATGAATATCATTTTCTATTTGTATGCGCTATGTACACTGATTTAGGCTTGCAGTATGTAGATACATTTTACCGATAGCGCCCAAGTATGTTTAAAGGACTTAGTTTGATCAAGTCAAATAATCAAAGGAAAGTAAGAAACCTAGCAACGTTCATTGTTAAATCATTTAAAAGGAGAGATAAAATATTGTCAGATCTATAATGTATGTCAACTTAGCTGTTTATATACATTGATAGATATACCCAGGCGAATTTGTATTATGTGCGTATGTCTGATCAGTAGTGGACATTCTCTTTCATACGTTGGCGATTGACAACATTTTCAACGTACCCTTTCAAATGTATTCTGAATTTTCCATATAAATTACTCTCTATCTCTCTCTCGCTCTCTCCACCACGCATTGTAACTTTGTATTTACAAAACTGCTACATTTCATGTCCACTGTCTGTCATCTTGCTTGAATTGTCATGTTGCTTGCATGTTTGTTAATTCGATGGTCTATCGACCATCGAATTACTATTGTTCTCAAGAGCAATAAACGATTATTCACATAAAAGAGTGGGGTTCTGTTTAATTTCTGCCGAACTATCCGCATGTCCGTTTCTCTTCAATCTCCATTCGATACATCACCACGATCTAACAAAACCTCAGGCTGTAATGATTGTTTGACAGAATGGCTTACAGTGAAGAATCCTGATCAGATTGCGCTGATACAGGATAGTCTGGGTCTACATTGACCGCAAACATATTAAACATGCCTTACTCAGATATAGACACTTTAAAGAAAAGAAATACAATTTATTTATATTTGTTAGATAGTATCTATGTCTCTGATTAAACTTATTTGTTTATTAATTCAGAAAAATATTAATATATAATAGGGGGCCTTGTTTGTATGGGCCGCTTTGACCAAATTTCAAAATCTTGGGGCTCGTTTTGACCAACCAGGGGCCGTTTTGACCAGGGGCATTTTGACCTGCTCCCTTGTGAACCCTTGTGAGCAGTAAGACTATCTCTGTATTATGCTGCACACCCTCGCGGGTAATTTTGAGCATTTGCGCTGCCTGTTAGACTAATGTTAATTTCCGCAGAATGCAACAATGTTAAAATTCGTGCCTATAGCTTCGAAATGAGCGAACAGACGCAACTGTGTGTACGAAATGACAAGATCGAGTGAAAAATGGTATGTATATGAAATGATCTAGGTACGAATTGACCCGGATCGACTCTGCTATTCTGGTTTGAATTGCCTCCCCTGAAAATTATTCACGCCATTTGTTTCTAATTAATTCTGGATCTATGCCTTACGACATGCATACCATAATCAATCGTGAATTAGGTAAAACTGCACATCACAGTTAAGGTAATTGTGCTGAATATGCAAACCGACGTTGCCTATAAGCCACAGGTGCTAATAGCGTGTCTTTGGATTCTGGAAGTCGCACTTCGCCCATTTCCGGCACCTGCATGCTATAATTATCTCCCCTGTCGAGTTCCAACAACTAAATTCCAATCGCTTATCATGTTAATCACATTTAAATGCAGTTTTATAATGTTAAATGGTCATTAAAAAATATTCTGATCACCATTTAGTATATTCGTAGTTCTAAATGTGAAATATTCTGGCATAAAAATGATGTATTTTAGAGCTAAATGTATCGATTAACCCCCAAACATATCGGGTTACATCATATGACACATGGTCAATAAATTACATAAATTATTGACCATCCGAGACACGCTATAGTAACAAGTAGTAAATTCTCAACACAATTGGACAACTCATCAGACAGCACAGATATTCACTCGTATCTTGTAATAATAGATGTATGCCAGACTGCAACTGCATGTAGGTTTTCTCATACACTGGCTTCTTTTGCCATCTTAGGCCACTGACAGTTGTCACTTTCAATTGTGGTCATAATATCATTAATAGCTAATTATCTGTTATCCAATTGTCTATGTCTTAAAGAAAACCCGGCCTTTGTGGCTTACCCCGTCTCTTGTTTCGTTTTCAATTCCGGCTAGATTCACTGGCATTTTTAGGCGAGCCATATTTTCGGGTTTGACAGATAATATTGGCTGATATTACCAGTCAAGCTGATAATATTGGCCGATATTACCAATTTACCAGTCAAGCTGACCTACCGTATCTGCGGTACGACAAAAAGGGTGTAGTAGGTGTCACACGGTACGGATCTAGTAACTCAGGGGAGAAGATATGTGTCTGTGCCCGGTTAGCTCAGTCGGTAGACCAACCGCCTTGTAAGCGGGAGGTGCCGGGTTCGAGTCCTGGGTCGGGTGCATATTTTTCTCTTCCTGTTACATAGGTTAGATGGGTTGCATATAATAGAGTTGTGCACACCATTCTACTTGCCATGGACTACACTTTGGTACAGTAAAGTGCGATGGGTATACATGTATATGGATTACAATAGTGCATAGTATCATACAATGGTTGACATAAGCTACAAGGATACACATTACACATACAAGTTACCATCATTATGGTGCAGTATGAGCAGTAATTCGGCATTGTAATGTATATTTTATGTTGATAGTCATACAAGTGCCTTATCATGGAAATGCTGTTTCAACTGGTATTTTGTTTATTCATTTTCAGGTCGAATTACAATGCGGTGACCTACAACACGGAGACGCATCCGGGCTCGTACATGTCATAACGTCCATCTGTAATAGGCTGACACTGCAGTGTGGTGTCATATGTATAAGGGCGTATTCATAAATAGTACAGCCGACTTCCTGCATGATGGATGATAATGGGAAACGTGTCCACAAATGTACAGAGTGTGGGAAGACGTTCACGCAGTGTAGCAGCTTGAAACAACATATGCTTATTCATACCGGGGAACGTCCCCATATATGTAGTGTTTGCGAAAAGGCTTTCACCAACAGTAGCCACCTCAAACAACATATGAATATTCATACCGGGGATCGTGCCTATACATGTAGTGTTTGTGACAAGACGTTCCCACTGAGATGCAGCCTCAAACGTCATATGCGTATTCATACAGGGGATCGTCCCCATACATGTAGTGTGTGTGACAAGACGTTCACACAGAGTAGCAGCCTCAAACAACATGTACGTATACATACCGGGGATCGTCCCCATACATGTAGTGCTTGCGACAAGACGTTCACACAGAGTAGCAGCCTGAAACAACATATGCGTATTCATACCGGGGATCGTCCCCATACATGTAGTGTCTGCGACAAGACTTTCACACGAAGTAGCCACCTCAAACAACATATGAATATTCATACTGGGGATAGTCCCTATAACTGTATTGTTTGCGACAAGAATTTCACCTCCAGTAGCCACCTCCGACGACATATGATTAGTCATACCTGGAATCGTCCCTATATGTGCAGTGTTTGCAACAAACATTTCACATTGGGTAGCCACCTCAGACAACATTTGCATATTCATACTGGAGATCTTCCCCATTCATGTAGTGTTTGTAACAATAATTTCACCCAGTGTGGCAACCTCAAGCAACATATGGATATTCACACCGGGGAACGCCCCTATACATGTAGCGTCTGTGATGAGTCTTTTACATAGTGGGTGAACATGACCCATGCAAACAGGGTTATCATTACCACTTCGGGGGGGTGGGGTCAAATTGCCACTATATTTTATTAAAAGGTATGTATCTCTAGATATTAGTTCCGCATTATAGCAATATGTAAGTCTTCGTTTAAAGATTGTATGCCCCTATAAGTGGAACCCCCTAACAGCAACATTTTCTGCTAAAAATGTGCAGGTTTGAGAACATTCAAGTAACAACAATGCAAACTCGCATTCACACATGGAAAAAGCTCTGAAAACGTGACGGACGGTAATTATAATTTACATGAAAATCGAAATTGACCATGTTCATCCAAAATGGCCGCCAAAATCCAAGATGGCGGCAAAAACCTACCGACATTCACCCACCACACTACATATGTAAAAACTACATTAATTATTGTCAAACAGATGTCCCGTTTATGGTTGAATTATGTTCTAAGAGTAACATATAAGATGATAACATACGTAGCAATTGGGAATGTATGTAAACAAATCCAACATGGCCGCCAAATATCATAGTTACCCATCCAGACCAGTTCTGTGAGTTTAAAAGTCCTGTAGCATCAAAGTGAATTTGCATTTACACAATGTAAAACGCTATGAAAACATGATACTTTATAGAACATAGGAACGTACACGTTCTTCAAAAACTGTTACAAAAGTCTAAGATGGCCACCATAATTATAACATGTTCGCCCACCAAGCCAATCAACCGCTCAGACAACCAAACTATAGTTGCGTTGCAATAAATGGTAGTGTATAATATATATGTCGTGAAATGGATACATATGTGTTAAGTAATTGATCGTAAATGTGTGTCTCTGTTGACATCCGTCGGCGTGTATCAAAGGTCAGATCGGCACTACTGAACATTATAGACGCGGTTCTGTAACCTTTGATGTTACTCTCCTACTCGTCACAGTCAGTAATGATTACATGCATATTATGTACGACTTGATCGGACAAAACCGGGCTTATTGGATATGCGACTAGAGAATACCAAAACGTGTTCACCATCAGTAATAAAAATGCGATATTTAATCTTCTTAGAAGACGATTCTCATATGCCGCCAAAACAATGTGTATTACAATTTAAAAAAACAAAACAACGTGACTATCGCCTCATACAACATGTGAATGGCACGGTGTCCTGTCAGGGCCATGTTACATTCTTTTTACACATTCTCTCGACATATACATGAGTGAGATCGCGAAAATGCGGCGATGGGGGGGGGGGGGTTGAGGTGAGCTGAGGGCACTAATCGTATCTGGACCGATTGGCATTCTGCAATTTTAGAAGCCCTGCATCAGATATACCGAAATAACCCATAATACACCGAAATGTGAACCGTTCTTCAAGAACCTGTGTCTCTTGGTGCTTGAATTGTCAAACATCTGATTTCAAAGTTAGCCACTTATTTGAATCGTCAGTTTAAAGTAAGTCGTAACCATCAATGCATGTATTCGAATATTTTATTTATGTATCAAAGTCGACTAAATCTGTCGCTGGTCCACAAATGGCATGTCCCGAAACTGACTGGGACGTAGAGATATAAATGGTGACGGTGCTGAGTGTGTTGTACAATTTATTTGTTCTGAATAAACGTACACATGATCATACAATATTTATATTGTGGAAAAATAATTATTGTTATATACATACTGTGTTTTATAGCCACATCACCCCCCCCCCCCCCCCTCCCCCCACCCCGCCCTGTCATACGGCCGTGGTTAAATCATGGAGGCTGTGGACTTTTTTGTATTAGCGTTGACTCAAGTTATCTTGTAAGACAATAGTTATATTTATACGTATATAATACGTTTATTCAGGATAAAATATTGTAGAAAACGCGTTAATTGTCATTTTCATATACAGCCGGGACCGCCGCGTACCGCACGCACACACCCGCGGCCTTTACATTTGGCCCACTGTGACAAAGCTTTTATGTCCCGAACTGGCTCCGTACACATGTTTAATGTCAACTTGCGTACATTACCCTTTGTTTAATTGGAACTTGCAGCATTTTTATATTTCTCGCGTTTATTTGTACGCTCTGCTTTATTTTAAATTGCATTTTTCTATTATTTTGTTCTACTGACTCCTTATCTAGAGAACTGGATAACATATGATATGTACATGTGAATTGTCGAACATAATACAGTGTATTTACTTCATCACAAATAAGGTACTGATATTTTATAATGCAATTGTATGAACTATTAAATTAAGTGATTCTGCATAGACAGTGTATTGAAATTTGAATCGTTATTTTTCTCTGCAATTTATGATGACGTCGACGACGTTGCTTTTGCGCAAAAAAACTTACGCCAACACGCGTGTTGTTTGTGACGTCATAGCAACTTAAGTAGATGGAATATTTGCAAAATTCATTGTTTTTTGGAAAGTACTTTGTCTATGCTACAAAAAACTGTCAAAAAGTAAAAATGTGAAATTTCGACCCTATGGTTGGAAATTGCACAGCAGAGCTCGTATAAACTTCATCACACCGTGACACATATTGTGATAGCCTAAATTACATATAGAAATCCGACATGGCTGCCAAATATCAACATTTCTACACTTTACTCCAAGCTTGTCCTACGACATTAATATATTTCAAGTAATTAACTGCATTCACAATGCATTAGGCAAAATAAAGTAGTGTGATAGCGTTATCAAACACAGCTTACATGTGAATATGTGATGATGATACTTGTATAAAATCAAAATGGCTGCTGAAATTAGTATTTCACCATGTATCGGTGTTTTGTCTACCATTTTGAGTTTGTGTGTTAAATTGGTCTTATCTGAAATAAATGGTGTGTTCTCGTATGGGTGTGTTCTGTATGGGAGAAAAATAATATCTGAATTTTGGTGTGTATTTGACGCGCGCTGGTCAATTAATCACTCTGTATTATGTTTCAATTTTGAATAAAACCATGCAATTCCGAAAGCATTATATGTACATGCTTACTGTTTACTATGTTATTAGTGAAGTTGTAATGCATGTGTGATTAATTAATCTGCGATGCTATGCATATCAGTATGATTTATCATCTGTTTGCATCCAAATGTATCATTTATTATTGTAACTTCATGGACATGGTTGTACACGTCATATTGCTGTGCTAGCAGTTTAATGAATCTCGGCCATGCTACTAGTTTCAGAACTACATCTACGGTTAATGATCAACATACTCTTCGCTGCAATGTCAATAGTTCTTCCTGTTGATTATATAGAATATAAATAGTAGAGGTGCAACGATACGGTCAAACCCGTATTGCATACATTGCGATACAACAAACCATATTGCAATACGTATTGCGATATTATACCATGTATGAACAAATAATAATAAAAACAAACAAAACAAAAACAAACAGGAGATAAAGAACAGTCTTTATTGTTTATTATTGTCATTAGAACACATCAAAACACTATGTGGGTCAGGACTTTGCCCAGAAACGGTTGACATTAATGATTATTTCTGGATGAGAGGAAATTAGGGAGAAGTGATCAAAATCATATTTTTCCTGATTTGTTCTCTTACTTATAGTTATCGCGTAACTGTATACATTAACTCTATATTTTCAAAAGCATGCATATCTATTAGAGGGGTAGAGGCATTAACATGCTGAGCCACCTCGTCGAGACGGTTTAAGCGAGCGTTAACAACGTATACTTTCATTGAGAAATAAAAATACACATTGTGGGGGGGGGGGGGGGGGCGGGCTGGGAAGCAAATGTTTTAGATTGTAGAATTTGAAAATAGATTGTAGAATTTGAAAAAAAGAAAAATCTTTATTTCATCTCAAAAGTATATGTTGTTACCACCCATTTGAACCTCTTTAACTGTGTACATAAATATCGTTTATTAACTTGGATGTGCATAAATTATGTATATTTACTTAATACCAAACTGTATTATCATAAAAATCGGGTTGCGTTAACATCGATTGGAAAAAGTTGCAAAAGGACGAAATCGCCGAAATTGTCCATGATATTTACCGACTTTTTCATGTTTTCTGACAATAGAGTTATATTTGGTTGAAATAAACAGTTAGTAATGTAATAAACAATACTTGTTTTCGGCATAAAAGTATTGCATTAGAATATATCGATTTCGTATTTAATTCTTTCACACTTTTCGGCGAAAAAGGAAGTTGCAATCATGGGCGGAAGCACCCGCTGTGTAGGCCACGACTCGGTTCGTCAGGTGGCGCTTTCAGTGGGTATACCCACAATCATAGCTAACGATTGGATGATATTTTTATTTCGGAAATGGTATCCCACAAAGCGTCATAAGCTGACAAAAATGTGTGTAGACAACTACGAAATTGTTTCGCCACCGGGCGACCCAGCTTATAATTTTTACTAGCCCGACCCAGAAACAACTCGCATCCGGCGCCCGTTAAAACACGTGTTTGCATGCGTCTGTTTGTCTGGTTGAGCGTATTCGGAGGGAGTTAACTCTACCTCGTTCATGATCAATCGCTGATAGATATATTGCCGACGTCTTTCGCCACTAACCTGTCAATCATGCCACTAAGGGCTGCCTTTACTTACCAGCGATTGGCTGTACTGTATAAATAACTTCGCCACGAGAATAACACGTGTTTTGAACTGACAATTATATTAGCCAGAAACAATGTTTGGGTAGGGGATTATTGAAACTATCGACCCGTGACTTTTATTGTCACAGCGGGTAGGCTTGATTTTAGTGATTCGCATAATGATGTGATGAAAATTTGGTCAAACAATCGGATATCGTAAAACAAATGGTATTGTAAACAGTTCGACAGACCTGCAATTAGCGAGATTTAGGTCACTGGGTGGGAAATGAACCCAGGTAACAGTACGGTTTACAAACTTTACACACGGAATTTGCTGTAAAACTTCCAGATGTGTTGGACGTCCGAGATTATATATACTCACTACATGTATTAGTCATCTAATTGTGGCGTGTTTATTACAAAGATTGACTTCTGTCATATTCAAAATTATGTTTTGAATGATTTTGAATAATTTTACACAATTATTTTAACACAAGATGGTGAACGAGAATATGGTGTAAATATCGCGATACGCGAAAACCGTACCGCGATACGTATCGTCAGGATGACATATCGCAATATACCGGTATATCGTTGCACCACTAATAAATAGTATACCTAAAGGCCAGCACGAAGTTGTAAGCACGGAGTTTTCAACGGGCATCCATGTACACTACGATCTAGCAATGTACGAATCACTATAGGAATGAATGGCATTTTTGTGGAATTTATCGGGGTATAACGTTGGAAAAGTCGCGGGAATACTGGACGAAGCGATAAAAAATTACAATTTTCGAAAAAAAAAATTAATAATAATTTGTTAAGGCCTCGTCCAGTATTCCTGCGACTTTTCCAAGTTTATATCCCCGATAAATTCCACAAAAAGGCCATTCATTCCTTATAATTCCAGCATTTGAAATAAATTCATCGAGAAAATGTGTTTATTTTCCGTTTTCTTAAGAATTATTTTAACTGCGCCTCACGGTTACGGAAAGTACTTCGGCATGGGAGTTTACTGGGATATAAATTTTGGACAGAGACTTGCTACGGACCAATCAAATGTTAGGGAATTGTGTACATATTGTTGTGCTGTAATTATAACGAAATAAGCACATACTATTTATTCACTTAGATATTACGTTAACACTATAAGTGAGTGTTTGTTTATTACAGTGTCGACCGTATTGAACGTGTCAACCAGTTGTGACTCATGCGAAACTATTTGCATATCATAATTTCACAAATTCCTATATGTTTATAGATACCACTAATATTTGAGCCAGGGCATGAGAAAAAGATCATGTGGCATAAACATGACATTTTCACATTTTATTATTCAATAAACAACATTCTGTTAGGATTAGGATTACAGTTATATATTGTTTTCAAGTACATGTATATGCCCTTCAGATTGTTTATAAAAAAAATGTAGCTACCTGATAAATACGTCAATAAAACGTGGGCAATATTAAAGGTGCATGCCCACTCAGTAGGCACACAATGTTATATCAGAGACATCATCTGAGACATTTTCTGGCAAAATAAACATTCATTCACCTTTACCCCACGTATTGATTGTCAGTATTATACATTTTATAACGGACGTAAACTTTCACACTGTTATCAGGGGCGATAACCGTGTTTCCTTAAAATGTTAAAGGACATTACTATTTATTCTCTGTATTTATTTGTTGATGTTCAATGATCATACTTTATAATCTGTCGAAAATATTATTTTTTCAGGTGACGCATTTAATGAGGATAAATAATAAAATAAATATCATGCCTCATTTGCATATGAAAATAGCCTGATACCACCGCGCGTCACTATCAGTAAAATAAATATTACTAAATTATTATACATGTATATGTATAGCGGGCACTCGTAATGTTTAGAACTGGTGGTATAGTGACACAATTATACACTTGTTTAATTCATATAAAGAACATTTTGTGCCTACTGAGTGGGCATATACATTTAACGAATTATGTTACAGACACAGAGAAATCGGACGTCCTGTAAGTTTGCATGTCCTACGTTTTCTTATTTGGTACATTTATTATTCCAAATCGAACACATCTCGGAATTCTGAACATGTATATTGTCAAAACCGCAGTGGTTGTAGGTGGCTGCGATAAGCCGAATTGTGTGTCGGCCGCGTTCGCTCCACGCCATACAACTTGCTCGCGTGTTTACTCCATGGCATAGCATTTACCACGCCAATGTTGGAAATGTCATGGACAGGTCCATTTATTCAGATCAGTTCGTATTATACTATATCAGACAATAGCTTATACGTGCTCACCGAGCATACATACTTGTCCAAATCCAAAACATCCTAAAATCCTTGCGACTAGTATTTAACACATGACCAGTCCATGACATCTGAAGCCAACAGGGATAGTACTCATCATAGTAGATTTACAAAGATCTACTATAGTTATGAATATCTTCTACAGATAAAAGATGCATATATTTCAAATAGAACCGTAGCTGTTTCATAACATACGACAATATGTTATGCGACAATGTACATGTCTATTGGTTACGCGTAGCTACACAAACTTGACACCAGTCACACAGATGAAACATTGCGACTGGCAAGCGTTGCAATAGTTGTGTCATGTAATACCGCTAAACATTTAGTTACCAGATTAGCATTACAATATGTACTTTTCAATGTAGCTTTGACGAAAATATTTACCACTTTACACCACCAGCTACGTAATGTTGTTTTCAATCGTATTTCCTTCGTACTAAATTCAACTGATTTTGAAACATTTAATATCCAATTTGTCTACATGTCCTGGAAATATTTCAACAGACCCCTGAATTTTAAAGGATAATGCATTGTACTAACTTAAAGTTAGTCACTGTCAGACATATGGTCGACGACAATTTCTACCTCAGTTCAGTAGATAGAGCGTCGGACTGCAGGTCGGGAGACCCCGGGTTCGTTACTCCCACCTCAACCGCTGCGAAAGGCCAATCCGGCGTGTCCTTGGTCAAAACAACTTCGTGCTAGCCTAGTCCTATCGGATGGGGACATAAATAGTCGGTCCCGACATGCAAGGTCGTCGAGCCAGTGCCGTCGTTAAATCAAAGCATTTTACGCAACTGATATTAATTTGTACAATGTTGCTATGACGTGCTTGTCATTACATGACATGTGTAAAAAGATGGTGTCCCGCAGAGCTCGCGACAGTATACACAATGTTACTAAATGTGATCATAGTGTCCCTTCTTTTGTAGCATTTGCTTTGTTTCGGTCGTTAAACAAATGTACATATAGAGGTCCATTGCTGAAAGCAATATCAGTTTATGTCATATATACAATCGAAATAATAGTACATGTACAGGAATACGATTGTATAAGCAATACTTATTTCATGAAAGATAAGTGATATACATATATAGTACATACAATTGGATTAGAAAACAAGTGTTTACGCTTATGTGAATTGTTCTCCTGGAAAATTCAATTTTCTTGTGAAGTGTTTAAGGAACAAATAGTGGACATATACCTGAATAGTGTTCAGTGGCCCATGTGTACTAATTGGACACACATGTCTGGTGGTCCTACAAAATGGCGTCATGGCAGCACGTATGAAAACATGGTCATTAATTGACACATAGTCTGTAAGACACACATTACTATATATTAATGATTGAGTCAGGGTAATAATGTTCAGTTATAGATGCACGGCATGCTCAGCATATTTATTGTGTGTACACAAATGTTGTTGAATAAACATCTAGTAGCATTAAATATAACAATAGTGTGCAACTTATGTTAACATTGTAAGTGGTTTGTGACGGGAACATAGTGTAATGCAGTATATATTGATAAAGTTTAGTGCTGGTGAGCTACATGGAGTCCTAATAGGCCAGTATAAATTGATTAAGCCGCGATTACAGGATTTGCATGTGCACATTCTGTAATCCTTTCCACATACCATTATCCAGCATATGACCTTGTTTTACCTTGACCTATTTTTTTTCTTCGAATAATTGACTTAGAAATGTTCAACCTTAAGCTTTTTGTCTTCTTTTGCCATGTTATGCCATTGACAGTTGTCACTTTCAATCGTGGTCATATTAACATTAATAGCCAATTATATAGTATCCAATTGTTTATGCCTTGAAGAAAACCCGGCCTTCGTTTATGTTTATTTCTTTATCCGATATGGTACTGTCGGCTAAAAGTCATAAATGGTTTTAGTTCATACATTATATTTATTATGACATTTCATACGATTGTACATTATTAATGAAAGTGAAACTCATTCATCGGTGGCATAATATATATCAGCACCGTCAGGCTAACACAATAACTGCGTTTTTTCTCATTGCTGTTATAATTTACAGTTTACGTTGTATATAAACTGTATTTATTGTGCATGAGCAATGAATATTAACCATATCTAGGCACAACGTGTTGATGTTAAAGGCAGTGGTGCTGTGGAGGCATGTGATTCAGCAATGTTTACAAAGGAGAGAAGATGAATTGAAAACAGTGAAAAGTCATGCAAAAGTAAAACCAGTAAAACAATAGACCTAGTGTAAAGCCTGATATCATATTTGGTAATGAGTCTTGGCTTACACCGGACATTTCAAATTCGGAAATATTTCCTGAAGATTATGAAGCTTTTCGGAGGGACAGGGAAGGAGATGCAGATGGTGGGGTGTTCCTTGCTCACAAAAAGGAGTTTGTCTGCTCAGATACTCCTGAACTTCAGAGCAACTGCGAAGGTATATGGTGCAAACTAGAAATAGTGGATTGCAAAACACTGTATGTATTCTCCTTTTACAGGCCACCTGATATAACCAGCCCAGATTACATTGGACAGTTCAATACCTCACTGCACAGGATAATGTCCAATACAAATGCCAATGTTCGGATTGGGGGAGACTTCAATTGTGGTGATGTTGATTGGGCCACTATGAATGTGCCACCCGGCATCCCGAAAGTCAATACACAACGACAGCTGGTAGACATTGCTCAAGAACATAGCCTTGCACATGTCATTGATATTCCCACCAGACAAGACAAAACCTTAGACATCCTGCTTACAAACAACCCAGCACCGGTCACACGAGTGAAGGGTATGCCACCTATAGGCAAATCAGACCATGACATCGTATTCATGGAATACGACATTAAGGCAAAGAGAACTCGCCGACCACCCCGTAAAATTTTATCATACAGACGGGCAGACATGGAAGGTCTCTGGGAACATCTGACGACATGTAATGCTAACTTCCTCACCTCTGCCGATGACAAGACCGTTAACGAGTTGTGGACGGAGTTCAAGGATGAACTATCATATGCGCCATTGACAGATTCATTCCATCCAAAATGATCAAGCCAAAATATAGTTGTCCTTGGATAGACATAACCATTAAACGACTGATTCACAAACGGGAGAAAATGTATCACAAAGTACGACACTCTTCATCCTGTGAACTAAGGGCTAAATATACACAATTTCGACCATATGTTCAAAAAATCAATTAGATACTCCTATTGGCGGTATATATCCGGTAGTTTTACTGATCAGACAGACGATAACGACTCGGATCAATCCAGATCAACAAATAAAAAGTGTTGGTCATTTATCAAAAGCCAGAAGAATGATTCCTCAAACATATCATCCCTTAGAGATAATGGCATTCTGAGGTCTGACACCAAAACTAAGGCTAATATCCTTAGTAATCAGTTCAAGTCTGTGTTCACTGCAGAACCAGCTGGTGCCCTACCTGACAAAGGATCAAGCCCATTCCTCATAATGGCCGACATACATATCGATGCAAACGGCGCTGAAAAGCTACTTGGTAAGCTCAAAACACATAAAGCAACCGGACCTGATAATATTAGTGCTAGAGTATTAAGTGAGTGCCGCAAAGAGATCAGCCCTATAATGGCTTAATTGTATCTTCAACAAATCCATTTGTACTGGTACCGTGCCTGATGACTGGCGACTCGCCAATGTAGCACCAATCTTCAAAAAAGGTGAAAAATATGACCCTGCGAATTACCGCCCAGTTTCTCTAACATGCATTTGTTGCAAATCAATGGAGCATATCATTGTTAGCAATATTATGAAACATGCTGAGGCAAATAATATCATAGTTGACTCATAGCACGGGTTTAGAAGTCGCAGGTCATGTGAATCCCAACTTGTTCAGTTTGTACATGATTTATCCTCCAACCTAGACAGGGCATACAATAAAGGTCATAGACAAACAGATGTCATTATCATGGACTTCGCCAAAGCATTTGACAAGGTTCCCCATCGTAGACTTGTACACAAGCTTAGCTACTATGGTATACAAGGATTGACAAACACATGGATACATTCTTTTCGTTCAGGCCGTACCCAAAATGTTGTTCTGGATGGTGTCGCTTCAGATTCTGCCGATGTGATCTCTGGGGTTCCCCAGTGTTCTGTCCTGTGCCCAGTCTTATTCCTTCTTTATATCAATGATTTACCGGATAACATTTAATCGTCTGTTCGCCTTTTTGCTGATGACTGTGTATTGTACCGTAATATACATGACAATGCAGACTGGCAAGCTCTCCAAGACGACATTGACACACTTGCTGAATGGGAGAAGACCTGGCTGATGCAATTTAATGCTTCCAAATGCCATACACTCAGAGTCAGTAGTCACCACACTAACTCCCGTATCACCCATAACTACAGTCTCCATGAAAGTGTACTGGAAGGCGTAACCTCTGCGAAATATTTAGGCCTAACGTTTACTGATAACCTGTCCTGGGGCACTCACATACAAAACGTTACTAGCAAGGCCAATAGGACACTCGGTTTTCTCAGACAGAATCTCTCACTTGCACCCAAAGCTACCAGAGATATTGCCTACAAAACAATGATTAGGCCCCAACTGGAATTTGCGGCAAGCATCTGGAGCCCATATACAGTTTCAGACATTGGTAGATTGGAAAAGGTGCAGAGAACAGCTGCTATGTGGTGCTGTCGTAGGTGGAGGAACAAAAGTCATGTTGGGGACATGTTAGAGGGACTTTCTTGGCCAACCTTATTACAACGTAGGGATCACTCAAGCCTTGTGTTCTTCTATAAGATTCATAATGAGCTGGTCCAGATTGACAAGCCCAACTACTTTCATTTGCCTCAGCATCCTAGGTCCACCCGGTCTACGGCCAACCACCCATTCCAATATTCTAGACCATTGGCTTACTCGGATACATTTAAATTCTCATTTTTTTCCGAGAATCATACCACTTTGGAACTGTCTACCTCTCGATGCTGTTTCATCAGAAACAGTATCTGGGTTTAAATCCAAAATTTAAATTAACCCAGTCTGCTAATTGTGCTCATTTAGCAGACACCTACTTTTTGTAAATAGTTTTAAGTGGAAAAGTCTATCTTTGGTCTTTTTCTTTGGATCATATATCTGTTGTAATTATGTTATATTTGTACTTGATCAAAGCAATTTGCCACCATTCACCTGTCATAATGCTCCGAACGGAGCGAGTACAGTATCAATAGATATATAGATAGTAAAACTGTATACGGGCTTGGTACACTGTAAGTTCGCAGTCTAATCAGGAGTTACTTTTGATGCCATTTTATACCATAAGCGCGAAAGTTCGTTCGTATAGTATATGACATTGTGCGGTTTATGCTTTATAATCTATTTATCTTCTAATTCGTTTGGTTAGAGTTACTTGATGTCAATTCCAGTATATCGTATGCATGGTATGCATGCAATACTATAAAAGAATGGGGTTATGTTTAATTTCTGCCGAACTATCCGCATGTCCGTTTCTCTTCAATCTCCATTCGATACATCACCACGATCTAACAAAACCTCAGGCTGTAATGATTGTTTGACATAATGGCTTACAGTGAAGAATCCTGATCAGACTGCGCTGATGCAGGATAGTCTGGGTCTACATTGACCGCAAGCATATTAAACAAACCTCACACAGATATAGACACTTTAAAGAAAATAAATACAATTTATTTATATTTGTTAGATAGTATTTATGTCTCTGATTAAACTCATTTGTTTATTAATTCAGAAACATATTAATATATAATAGGGGGCCTTGTTAGTATGGGCCGCTTTGACCAAATTTCAAAATCTTGGGGCTCGTTTTGACGAACCAGGGGCCGTTTTGACCAGGGGCGTTTTGACCTGCTCCCTTGTGAACCCTTGACTTGTGAGCAGTAAGAATAAAGTTAATTTCCGCAGAATGCAACAATGTTAAAATTCGTGTCTATAGCTTCGAAATGAGCGAACAGACGCAACTGTGTGCACGAAATGGCCAGATCGAGTGCAAAATGGTATGTATATGAAATGATCTAGGTACGAATTGACCCGGATCGACTCTGCTATTCTGATTTGAATTACCTCCCCTGGAAATCATTTACGCCATTTGTTTCTAATTAATTATCGATCTATGCTTTACGACAGGCATACCACAATCAATCGTGAATTCGGCAAACTGCACATCACAGGCATGGTAATTGTGCTGAATATGCAAACCGACGTTGCCTATAAGCCACAGGTGCTAATAGCGTGTCTTGGATTCTGGAAGTCGCACTTCGCCCATTTCGCGCACATGCAGGCTATAATTATCTCCCCTGTCGAGTTCCAACAACTAAATTCCAATCGCTTAATCATGTTAATCAAATTTAAATGCAGTTTTATAATGTTAAATGGTCATTAAAAAATATTCTTATCGACTCTAGCAGTGTCACCATTTAGTATATTCGTAGTTCTAAATGTGAAATATTCTGGCATAAAAATGATGTATTTTAGAGCAAAATGTATCGATTAACCCCCAAACATATCGGTTCAGGCGACTAGTGATACGTCACGCCGACTTCCAGAATGGTCAATAAATTACTTAAATTATTTACCATCTGAGACACGCTATAGTAACTAGTAGTAAATTCTCAACACAATTGGACAACTCATCATAACAAATACGTCAATAAAGCATGCCCACTCAGTAGGCACACAATGTTATATCAGAGACTAGACTAACATGCCATGTCTCTATATCATGTTTAACTTCTATTTTTCATTATCTGACATTTTTCATTTATTATTTTCTTTGCTATAGAAAACGGTAGTGAAAGCCATAGTGCTATGTCTAATCAGAGACATCATCTGAGACATTTTCTGGCAAAATAAACATTCATTCACCTTTACCCCACGTATTGATTGGCAGTAGTATACATTTTATAACGGACGTAAACTTTCACACTGTTATCAGGGGCGATAACCGTGTTTCCTTAAAATGTTAACGGACATTACTATTTATTCTCTGTATTTATTTGTTGATGTTCAATGATCGTACTTTATAATCTGTCGAAAATATTATTTTTTCAGGTGACGCATTTAATTTTAATGAGTATAAATAATAAAAGAAATATCATGCCTCATTTGCATATGAAAATAGCCTGATACCATCGCGCGTCTACGTTTTCTTATTTGGTACATTTATTATTCGAAATCGAACAAACCTCGGAATTCTGATCATGTATATTGTCAAAACCGCAGTGTGTGTAGGTGGCTGCAATAAGCCGAAGTGTGTGTCGGCTGCGTTCGCTCCACGCCATACAACTTGCTCGCGTGTTTACTCCATGGCATAGCATTTACCACGCCAATGTTGGAAATGTCATGGACAGGTCCATTTATTCAGATCAGTTTGTATTATGTTTTATCAGACAATAGCTTATACGTGCTCACCGAGCATACATACTTATCCAAAACATCCTAAAATCCTCTCGACTAGTATTTAACACATGACCAGTCCATGACATCTGAAGCCAACAAGGATAGTAGATTTACAAAGATCTACTATAGTTATGAATATCTTCTACTGATAAAATATGCATATATTTCAAATAGAACTGTAGCAGTTTCATAACATACGACAATATGTTATGCGACAATGTACATGTATATTGGTTACGCGTAGCTACACAAACTTGACACCAGTCACCCAGATGAAACATTGCAACTGGCAAGCGTTGCAATAGTTGTCTCGTGTAATACCGCTAAACACTTAGTTAATCAGATTAGCATTACAATATGTACTTTTCAATGTAGCTTGGACGATAATATTTGCCATTGTGCACCACCAGCTACGTAATGTTGTTTTCAATCGTATTTCCTTCGTACTAAATTCAACTGATTTTGAAACATTTAATATCCAATATCCAACAGACCACTCAATTTTAAAGGATATTGCATTGTACTAACTTAAAGTTAGTCACTGTCAGACATATGGTCGACGAAAATTTCTACCTCAGTTCAGTAGGTAGAGCGTCGGACTGCAGATCGGGAGATCCCGGGTTCGTTACTCCCACCTCGACCGCTGCGAAAGGCCGATCCGGCGTGTCCTTGGTTAAGACAACTTCGTGCTAGCCTAGTCCTATCGGATGGGGACTTAAATAGGCGGTCCCGACATGCAAGGTCGTCGAGCCAGTGCCGTCGTTAAATCAAAGCATTTTACGCTACTGATATTAAATTGTACAATGTTGCTATGACGTGCTTGTTATTACATGGCATGTGTAAAAAGATCGTGTCCGGCAGAGCTCGCGACAGTATAAACAATGTTACTAAATTTGATCATAGTGTCCCTTCTTTTGTAGCATTTGCTTTGTTTCAGTCGTTAAACAAATGTACAGGTCCATTACTGAAAGCAATATCAGTTTATGTCGTATATGCAATAGAAATAATAGTACATGTACGTGGATACGATTGTATAAGCAATACTTATTTCATGAAAGATAAGTGATATACATACATAGTACATACAATTGGATTAGAAAACAAGTGTTTACGCTTATGTGAATTGTTCTCCTGGAAAATTCAATTTTCTTGTGAAGTGTTTAAGGAACAAATAGTGGGCATATACCTGAATAGTTTTTAGTGGCCCATGTGTACTAATTGGACACATGTCTGGTGGTCCTACAAAATGGCATCATGGCAGCACGTCCACGTACATTTATTGAAGTTCTAGATATTTTATCGAAAACTTGATTATATATTTGAGTATATATACTATTATTACTATGTCTGATGGGCTTAATAATTTTGTTCTTCAACTGAATGTTTTCACAAGAATCGGATGTACAGCATTTGTATGGAATAAAGTAGTTGTTTGCATATGAAAACATGGTCATTAATTGACACGTAGTCTGTAAGACACACATTACTATATATTAATGATTGGGTCGGGGTAATAATGTTCAGTTATAGATGCACGGCATGCTCAGCATATATATTGTTTGTACACAAATTTTGTCGAATAAACATTTAGTGGCATTAAATATAACAATAGTGTGCAACTTATGCTAACATTGTAAGTGGTTTGTGACGGGAACATAGTGTAATGCAGTATATTTTGATAAAGTTTAGTGCTGGTGAGCAGTCCGTGAGCTGATTAAGCCACGATTACAGGATTTGCATGTGCTGTTATTAGCAGCAGGCGCGACAATAATAGCACATGCAAATTATGTAATCCTTTCCACATACCACTATCCAACATATGACCTTTTTTTTTTTTACCTTGACCTATTTTTTTTCCTTCAAATAATTGACTTAGAAATGTTCAACCTTAAGCTTTTTGTCTTCTTTTGCCATGTTATGCCATTGACAGTTGTCACTTTCAATCGTGGTCATATTAACATTAATAGCCAATTATATAGTATGCAATTGTTTATGCCTTAAAGAAAACCCGGCCTTCGTTTATTTTTATTTCTTTATCCGATATAGTACTGTCGGCTAAAAGTCATAAATGGTTTTAGTTCATACATTATATTTATTATGACATTTCATACGATTGTACATTATTAATGAAAGTGAAACTCATTCATCGGTGGCATATATATATATGTGCACCGTCAGGCTAAGACAATAACTGCGTTTTTAGCTCGCTTGCAGTTTGCAGAAGAGCTTATGGCATACCCCCGGCGTCGTCGGCGTCGGCGTCGTCCACAAACTTAATGTTGGGTAAATGTCTTTTAACTTCTGTTTCCTTTCATACAACACCTTGTTATTTCATACATGCATTCCTCAGATGACCCTCTATCATGCTGTAGCAAATCCACGACCCAACACCTAACCCTTACCCCAAGTTCAAGGTCACAAACTTAGCACATTCATAAACTTAACGTTGGATAAATGTCTTATAACATCTGTTTCCTTTCATGGAACGCCCAGGGTCAAGGTCACAGACTTGGTGCGTTCGAAACCTTAACGCTCGGGTAAATGCCTTATAATTTCTGTTTCCTTGCTCGGATCTGCTTCACATTTCACACACGCATTGCTCCAATGGTCCTCTGCCACCCTGTGACAAATCCACATTCGTGCCGCCCCGCTAAGCCCAGGGTCAAGGTCACAGACTTGGTGCGTTCGAAACCTTAACGCTGGGTAAATGCCTTATACTTTCTGTTTCCTTGCTCTGATCAGCTTCACATTTCACACACACATTGCTCCAATGGTCCTCTGCCACCCTGTGACAAATCCACATTCGTGCCGCCCCCGCTAAGCCCAGGGTCAAGGTCACAGACTTGGTGCGTTCGAAACCTTAACGCTGGGTAAATGCCTTATAATTTCTGTTTCCTTGCTCGGATCTGCTTCACATTTCACACACGCATTGCTCCAATGGTCCTCTGCCACCCTGTGACAAATCCACATTCGTCCCGCCCCTACTAAGCCCATGGTCAAGGTCACAGACCTGGTGCGCTCGAAACCTTAACGCTGGGTAAATGCCTGATAATTTCTGTTTCCTTGCTCGGATCTGCTTCACATTTCACACACACATTGCTCCAATGGCCCTCTGCAACCCTGTGACAAATCCACATTCATACCGCCCCTGCTAAGCCCATGGTCAAGGTCACAGACTTGGTGCGTTCGAAACCTTAACGCTGGGTAAATGCCTTATAATTTATGTTTCCTTGCTGGGATCTGCTTCACATTTCACACACGCATTGCTCCAATGGTCCTCTGCAACCCTGTGACAAATCCACATTCGTGCCTCCCCCGCCAAACCCAGGGTCAAGGTCACAGAATTGGTGCGTTCGAAACCTTAACGCTGGGTAAATGCCTTATAATTTCTGTTTCCTTTCTCGGATCTGCTTCACATTTCACACCCGCATTGCTCCAATGGTCCTCTGCCACCCTGTGACAAATCTACATTTGTGCCGCCCCCGCCAAGCCCAGGGTCAAGGTCACATACTTGGTGCATTCGAAACCTGAACGCTGGGTAAATGCCTTATAATTTCTGTTTCCTTGCTCGGATCTGCTTCACATTTAACACACGCATTGCTCCAATAGTCCTCTGCCACCCTGCGACAAATCCACATTCGTGCCGCCCCCACTAAGCCCAGGGTCAAGGTCACAGACTTGGTGCGTTCGAAACCTTAACGCTGGGTAAATGCCTTATAATTTATGTTTCCTTGCTCGGATCTGCTTCACATTTCACACACGCATTGCTCCAATGGTCCTCTGCCACCCTGTGACAAATCCACATTCGTGCCGCCCCAGATAAGCCCAGGGTCAAGGTCACAGTCTTGGTGCGTTTGAAACCTTAACGCTCGGGTAAATAGCTTATAATTTCTGTTTCCTTGCTCGGATCTGCTTCACATTTCACACACGCATTGCTCCAATGGTCCTCTGCCACCCTGTGACATATCCACATTCAAATATGCCTTGTTTTCTTTGGCTGCCAGCGGGGGCATTCGTGTGCCGGCAGGCCACATTTCTAGTAATTTCTATTTCCTTGCTCGGATCTGCTTCACATTTCACACACACATTGCTCCAATGGTCCTCTGCCACCCTGTGACAAATCCACATTCTTCCCGCCCCCGCCAAGCCCAGGGTCAATGTTACAGACTTGGTGCGTTTGAAACCTTAACGCTCGGGTAAATGGCTTATAATTTCTGTTTCCTTGCTCGGATCTGCTTCACATTTCACACACGCATTGCTCCAATGGTCATCTGCCACCCTGTGACAAATCCACATTCGTCCCGCCCCTGCCAAGCCCAGGGTCAAGGTTACAGACTTGGTACGTTTGAAACCTTAACGCTCAGGTAAATGGCTTATAATTTATGTTTCCTTGCTCGGATCTGCTTCACATTTCACACACGCATTGCTCCAATGGTCCTCTGCCACCCTGTGACAAATCCACATTCAAATATGCCTAGTTTTCTTTGGCTGCCAGCGGGGGCATTCGTGTGCCGACAGGCCACATTTCTAGTTCATACATGCATTCATCTGATGACCCTCTATCATGCTGTAGCAAATCCACGATCTATCACCCAACCCTTACCCCAAGGTCAAGGTCACAAACTTAGCATGTTCATAAACTTAACGTTGGGATAAATGTTGTGTAACTTCTGTTCATTTACAGGGAACGCCTTCATATTTCATATATGGATTCATCTGATGATACTCTATCGTGCTATATCAAATCCATGACCCACTGCCCATCCCTTACTCCAAGGTCAATGTCACAAACTTAGCACATTCATAAACTTAACGTTGGGGTAAATGTCTTATAACATCTGTTTTCTTTTATGGAACGCCTCAATATTTCATACATGCATACCTCAGATGACCCTCTATCATTCTGTAGCAAATCCACGACTCAACACCCAACCCTTACCCCAAGGTCAAGGTCACAAACCTAGCACATTTTTAAACTTAACGTTGGGGTAAATGTTGTGTACCTTCTGTTTATTTACAGGGAATACCTTCATATTTCATACATGCATTCTTCTAATGATACTCTATCGTACTATAGCAAATCCATGACCCAACTCCCACCCCTTTCCTCAAGGTCAATGTCACAAACTGAGCACATTCATAAACTTAACGTTGGGGTAAATGTCTTATATAACATGTTTCCTTTCATGGAACGCCTTGATATTTTATACATGCATTCCTCAGATGACACTCTATCATGCTGTAGCAAATCCATGACCCAGCACCCAACTCTTACCCCAAGGTCAAGGTCACAAACTTAGCACATTCATAAACTTAACGTTGGGTAAATTTCTTATAACATCTGTTTCCTTTCATGGAACGCCTTGATATGTCATACATGCATTCCTCAGATGACCCTCTATCATGGTGTAGCAAATCCATGACCCACCACCCAACCCTTACCCCAGGGTCAAGGTCACAAACTTAGCACATTCACAAACTTAACATTGGTGTTAATGTCTTATAACATCTGTTTCCTTTCATGGAACACCTTGTTATTTCATACATGCATTCCTCAGATGACACTCTATCATGCTGTAGCAAATGCATGACCCACCACTCAACCCTTACCCCAAGGTCAAGGTCACAAACTTAGCACATTCATAAACTTAACATTGGTGTTAATGTCTTATAACATCTGTTTCCTTTCATGGAACACCTTGTTATTTCATACATGCATTCCTCAGATGACCATCTATCATGCTGTAGCAAATGCATGATCCACCACCCAAACCTTACCCCAAGGTCAAGGTCACAACCATAGCACATTCATAAACTTAACGTTGTGGTAATTTTCTTATAACATCTGTTTCCTTTCATGGAACGCCTTGGTATTTCATACTTGCATTCCTCAGATGACCCTCTATCATGCTGTAGCAAATCCACGATCCACCACCCAACCCTTACCCCAAGGTCAAGGTCACAAACTTAGCATGTTCATAAACTTAACGTTGGGTTAAATGTTGTGTAACGTCCGTTTATTTACAGGGAACGCCTTCATATTTCATACATGGATTCATCTGATGATACTCTATCGTGCTATAGCAAATCCATGACCATCCACCCATCCCTTACCCCAAGGTCAAGGTCACAAACTTAGCACATTCATAAACTTAACGTTGGGGTAAATGTCTTATAGCATCTGTTTTCTTTCATGGAACGTCTTGATATTTCATACATGCATTCCTCAGATGACCCTCTATCATGCTGTAGCAAATCCACGACTCACCACCCAACCCTTACCTCAAGGTCAAGGTCACAAACCTAGCACATTCATAAACTTAACGTTGGGGTAAATGTTGTGTAACTTCGGTTTCTTTACAGGAAATACCTTCATAGTTCATACATGCACTCATCTGATGATACTCTATCGTACTATAGCAAATCCATGACCCACCTCCCACCCCTTTCCCCAAGGTCAATGTCACAAACTTAGCACATTCATAAACTTAACGTTGGGGTAAATGTCTTATAACATCTGTTTCCTTTCATGGAACGCCTTCATATTTCATACATGCATTCATCTGATGATACTCTATTGTGCTATAGCAAATCCATGACTCACTCATTACCCCAAGGTCAAGGTCACAAACTTAGCACATTCGTCCGTCGTCCGTGAACATTTTCAATCATCTTCTTTTCCCGAACTGCTTAGCCGATGTTGGTCAAACTTTACAGGATGATATATGGGTGATGCCATTTCAGATTTGTTAAAATGAAGGTCATCGACAATCCAAGATGGCCGCCGTGGAAAAGTAGGTCAAATTCTTAAAAAATCTTCTTCTCACGAACCGCCAGGCCGATTTTGACGAAACTTTGTATGAATGATCGATAGTTAATGCTGATTCAGATTTGTTTATATGGTGGCCCCTGGGTCAAAAATGGGCGTGGCCCGAGGGGTCAAATATGGGTCAAATTTTATTTTTGACCGAATATGGTCATATAATATATCAAATCGAAGGTATCGACTAGTCGATCACTCTGGAGCATTTTTTGTCTAAATCAGATGATTTTGTCATCCAAGATGGTCGCCGAAAGGTAAAAAAGTTGTTATTTTACTAAAGATTCCAAACGTATTCTTCTTGTGAACTGCTTGGCCGATATTGGCCAAACTTAACTGTAATGGTCTGTGGGTGAAGCCTGTCCATTTTTGTTAAAATGGAGGTTATCACCAAATCCAAGATGTCCGCCGTTGAAAAGTAGGTCAAATTGTCAAAAAATCTTCTTCTCGCAAACCTCCAGGCCGATTTCGACGAAACTTGGTGTGAATGATTGATAGTTAACGCTGTTTCAGATTTGTTCATATGGTGGCCCCTGGGTCAAAAATGGGCGTGGCCCGAGGGGTCAACTAGTGGTCAAATTATATTTTTGACCGAATATGGTCATATAATATATCCAATCCAAGGTATCGACGAGACGATCACTCTGGAGCATGTTTTGCCAAAATCAGATGATTACGTCATCCAAGATGGCTACCGACAGGTCAAAAGGTTGTTATTTTACTAAAGATGTCAAAGGACTTCTTCTTGTGAACTTCTTGGCCGATATTGACCAAACTTAAACTGGAAATGGTTTTTTGTTGGTGAGCCTGTTATTTTTTGTCAAAATGGAGGTCATCACCAAATCCAAGATGTCCGCCGTTGAAAAATGTAGGTAGGTTCAATTGTCAAAAGATTTCTTCTCACAAACCGCCAGGCCGATTTCGACGAACTTTTGGTATGAATGATCGATCGTTAACGCTGATTCAGATTTTATTCATATGGTGGCCTTCTGGGTCAAAAAATGGTCATGGCCCGAGGGGTCAAATAGGGGTCAAATTTTATTTTTGACCGAATATGGTCATTTTATATATCAAATCGAAGGTATAGCAGTAAATCACATGCATATTCGCAATATATGTTAGATCAGAAGGTACCAACAAATTCTGTGGAACATTTGAAGTTGTAAGTGAAGAGTCTTTGTGAAATCAAGGTGACCACTATGGAGGCTTTTAGGTGAGCGATACATGCCCATTTGGGCCTCTTGTTATAACTTCTGTTTCTTTACAGGGGGGAACGCCTTGATATTTCATACATGCATTCATCTGATGATACTCTATCGTGCTACAGCAAATACATGACCCACCCCACCCCTTTCCCCAAGGTCAAGGTCACAAACATAGCACATTCATAAACTTAACGTTGGGGTAAATGTCTTATAACATATGTTTCCTTTCATGGAACGCCTTGATATTTCATACATGCATTCATCTGATGATATTCTATCGTGCTATACCAAGTCCATCACCCTCCGCCACCCTTCCCACCCCATTTTTACCCCAGGGCGGGACAAGGTCAAACAAACTTAGCACATTCATAAACATTAACGTTGGGTAAATGTTGTATAACATCTGTTTCCTTTCATGGAACGCCTTGATATTTCATTCATGCATTCCTCAGATGACCCTTATCATGCTGTAGCAAATTGCACAACCCAAGACCCAACCCTTCCCTTACCCCAAGGTCAAGGTCACAAACTTCTAGCATGTTCATAAACTTAACGTTGGGGTAAATGTTGTGTAACTTCTGTTTCTTTACAGGGAACGCTTTGATATTTCATACATGCATTCATGTGATGATCCTCTATTGTGCTACAGCAAATCCATGACCCACCTACCACCTCCTCACCCCCACCTCAAGGTGAAGGACACAAACTTAGCACATTCATACATGCATTCCTCATGTGAATAGCTATCATGCTGTAGAAAATCACCAACTTAGTGCGTTCAGAAACTTAAAGTTGGGTTAAATTTTGTTTTACTTCTGTTTTCAGGAAGCGCATTGATATTTCATACATGCATTCATCTTAATATGCTATATTATGCTACAGAAAACCCACCACCCACCTTGCACCACTGACCCCAATGTCAAGGTCCACCGCACGCCCCTTAACCCAAGGTCAAGTTATATAATATCCATGTTTTTTATGCAACTGTGCTAAGTTTGAGTGAAGGCTTCGTTGTCTTCTGACAACTATTGTTCTCATTGCTGTTATAATTGCTGTATATAAAATGTATTTATTGTGCATGAGCAATGAATATTAACCATATCTAGGCAAAACGTGTTGATGTTAAAGGCAGTGGTGCTGTGGAGGCATGTGATTCAGCAATGTTTACAAAGGAGAGAAGATGAATTGAAAACAGTGAAGTCATGCAAAAGTAAAACCAGTACAACAATAGACCTAGTGCAAAACTGTATGCGGGCTTGGTACACTGTAATGTCGCAGTCTAATCAGGGAGTACATGTGTTGCCATGTTATACCATAAGCGCGAAAGTTCGTTCATTTTTTCCTTTGGCCATAGTACAGTGGAACGCACTACCTCAGGATGTCGCACTAACCCAAGATTTGGAGAAATTCAAACTTGCGGTTAGTCGCATCGACCATCTCAAACCCTAAATCCTGGAATGATGTTTTTAACCTGATTTTATCTTCAATTTCACACATATTTTAACATGCTATCAATTTACTCCACTTGTCTTATACTTTTAACTTCTCTGTTTCTATAAACTAGACACAGGCAGCGCAAATGCTCAAAATTACCCGCGAGGGTGTGCAGCATAATACAGAGATAGTATGACATTGTGCGGTTTATGCTTTATAATCTATTTATCTTCTAATTCGTTTGGTTAGAGTTACTTGATGTCAGTTACAGTCTATCGTATGCATGGTATGCATGCAATACTATACAAGAGTGGAGTTCTGTTTAATTTCTGCCGAGCTATCCGCATGTCTGTTTCTCTTCAATCTCCATTCGATACATCACCACGATCTAACAACACCTCAGGCTGTAATGATTGTTTGACAGAATGGCTTACAGTGAAGAATCCTGATCAGACTGGACTGATGCAGGATAGTCTGCGTCTACATTGACTGCAAGCATATTAAACATGCCTCACTCAGATATAGACATTTTAAAGAAAAGAAATACAAATATTAATGTATAATAGGGGGCCTTGTTAGTATGGGCCGCTTTGACCAAATTTCAAAATCTTGGGGCTCGTTTTGACCAGGGGCGTTTTGACCAGGGGCGTTTTGACCTGCTCCCTTGTGAACCCTTGACTTGTGAGCAGTAAGAATAAAGTTAATTTCCGCAGAATGCAACAATGTTAAAATTCGTGCCTATAGCTTCGAAATGAGCGAACAGACGCAACTGTGTGCACGAAATGGCCAGATCGAGTGCTAAATAGTATGTATATGAAATGATCTAGGTACGAATTGACCCGGATCGACTCTGCTATTCTGATTCGAATTACCTCCCCTGGAAATCATTCACGCCATTTGTTTCTAATTAATTATGGATCTATGCCTTACGACAGGCATACCAGAATCAATCGTGAATTAGGCAAACTGCACATCACAGGCATGGTAATTGTGCTGAATATGCACAGGTGCTAATAGCGTGTTTTGGATTATGTAAGTCGCATTTCGCGCACATGCAGGCTATAATTATCTCTCTTGTCGAGTTCCAACAACTAAATTACAATCGCTTAATCATGTTAATCAAATTTAAATGCAGTTTTATAATGTTAAATAGTCATTAAAAAATATTCTTATCGACTTTATCAGAGTCACCATTTAGTATATTCGTAGTTCTAAATGTGATTCTGGCATAAAAATGATGTATTTTAGAGCAAAATGTATCGATTAACCCCCAAACATATCGGGTCACGCCGACTTGCAGAATGGTCAATAAATTACTTAAATGATTTACCATCCGAGACACGCTATAGTAACAAGTAGTAAATTCTCAACACAATTGGACAACTCGTCCGACAGCACAGATATTCACTCGTATCTTGTACTAATAGATGTATGCCAGCCTGCAACTGCATGTAGGTTTTCTCATACACTGGCTTCTTTTGCCATCTTAGGCCACTTACAGTTGTCACTTTCAATCGTGGTCATAATATCATTAATAGCTAATTATCTGTTGTCCAATTGTCTATGTCTTAAGAGATGGGGGCAGGCTGGGTTTTCTTTGTTTCATTTTCAATTCCGGCTAGATTCACCGCCATTTTTAGGCGAGCCGTATTTTCGGGTTTGACAGATAATATTGGCTGATATTACCAGTAAAGCTGACCTACCGTATCTGCGGTATGACAAAAAGGGTGTAGTAGATTAGATGGGTTGCATATAATAGAGTTGTGCACACCATTCAACTTGCCACGGACTACACTTTGGTACAGTCAGGTGCGATGGGTATACATGTATATGGATTATAATAGTGCGTAGTATCATACAATGGTTGACATAAGCTGCAATGATACACATTGGTCTAAGTTACCGTCATTAGGGTGCAGTATGAGCAGTAATTCGGCATTGTAATGTATATTTTATGTTGATAGTCATACAAGTGCCTTATCATGGAAATGCTGCTTCAACTGGTATTTTGTTTATTCATTTTCAGATCGAATAAATAAACGTCCAGGGTGATCTCTTACAATCCGGTGACCTACAACACGGAGACACATCCGGGCTCGTACATGTCGTAACGTCCATCTGTAATAGGCTGACACTGCAGTGTGGTGTCATATGTGTAAGGGCGTATTCATAAATAGTACAGCCGACTTCCTGCATGATGGATGATAATGGGAAACGTGTCCACAAATGTACAGAGTGTGGGAAGACGTTCACACACAGTAGCAGCCTGAAACGACATATGCTTATTCATACCGGGGAACGTCCCCATATATGTAGTGTTTGCGACAAGGCTTTCACTAACAGTAGCCACCTCAAACAACATATGAATATTCATACCGGGTATCGTCCCTATACATGTAGTGATTGTGACAAGGCTTTCACCAAGAATAGCCACCTCAAACAACATATGAATATTCATACCGGGGATCGTCCCTCCTATACATGTAGTGATTGTGACAAGACGTTCACACTGAATTGCAGCCTCAAACGTCATATGCGTATTCATACGGGGGATCGTCCCCATACATGTAGTGTTTGCGACAAGACTTTCACACAGAGTAGCAGCCTCCAACAACATGTGCGTATACATACAGGGGATCGTCCCCATACATGTAGTGCTTGTGACCAGACGTTCACACAGAGTAGCCACCTCAAACAACATATGAATATTCATACCGCGGATCGTCCCCATACATGTAGTTTCTGCGACAAGACTTTCACACGGAGTAGCCACCTCGAACAACATATGCGTATTCATACCGGGGATCGTCCCCATACATGTAGTGTCTGCGACAAGACTTTCATACGTAATAGCCACCTCAAACAACATTTGAATATTCATACTGGGAATATTTCCTATAACTGTATTGTTTGCGACAAGAATTTCACCTCCAGTAGCCACCTAAAACGACATATGATTAGTCATACCTGCAATCGTCCCTAAATATGCAGTGTTTGCAACAAACATTTCACACTGGGTAGCCACCTCGGACATTTGCATATTCATACCGGAGATCTTCCCCATTCATGTAGTGTTTGCGGCAATAATTTCACCCAGTGTGGCAACCTCGAGCAACATATGGATATTCACATCGGGGAACGCCCCTATACATGTAGCGTCTGTGACGAGTCCTTTACATAGTGGGTGAACATGACCCATGAAAACAGGGTTATCATTACCACTTCGGGGGGGGGGGGGTCAAATTGTCACTATATTTTATTGAAAGGTATGTATCTCTAGATATTAGTTCCGCATTATAGCAATTTGTAAGTCTTCGTTTAAAGATTGTATGCCCCTATAAGTGGAACCCCCTAACAGCAACATTTTCTGCTAAAAATGTGCAGGTTTGAGAACATACAAGTAACAACAATGCAAACTCGCATTCACACATGGAAAAAGCTCTGAAAACGTGACGGACGGTAATTATAATTTACATGAAAATCGAAATTGACCATGTTCATCCAAAATGGCCGCCAAAATCCAAGATGGCGGCAAAAACCTACCGACATTCACCCAGCACACTACATATGTACAAACTACATTAATTATTGGCAAACAGATGTCCCGTTTATGGTTGAATTATGTTCTAAGAGTAACATAAGATGATAACATGCGTAGCAATTGGGAATGTATGTAAACAAATCCAATATGGCTGCCAAATATCATAGTTACCCATCCAGACCAGTTCTGTGAGTTTTAAAAGTCCTATAGCATCAAAGCAAATTTGCATTTACACAATGTAAAACGGTATAAAAACATGATAATTTATAGAACATAGGAACTTACAGGTTTTTCAAAAACTGTTACAAAAATCTAAGATGGCCACCATAATTATAACGTGTTCGCCCACCAAGCCAATCAACCACTCAGACAACCAAACTATAGTTACATTGCAATAAATGGTAGTGTATATAAACTTCATCACGCAGTGACACATATAGAAATCCAAGATGGCTGCCAAATATCAACATTTCTACACTTTACTCCAAGCTTGTCCTACGACATTATATTTCAAGTAATTAACTGCATTCACAATGAATTAGGCAAAATAAATTGGTGTGATAGCGTTATCAAACCCAGCTTACATGTGAATATGTGATGATGATACTTGTATAAAGTCAAGATGGCTGCTGAAATTAGTATTTCACCATGTATCGGTGTTTTGTCTACCATTTTGAGTTTGTGTGTTAAATTGGTCTAACTGAAATAAATTGTGTGTTCTCGTATGGGTGTGTTGTGGTATGGGAGAAAAAAAATATCTGAATGTTGGTGTGTGAAAGCCAAACACGTGGTTATTTGACGTGAATTTTGGTGTGTATTTGACGCGCACTGGTCAATTAATCACTCTGTATTATGCTTCAATTTTGAATAAAACCATGCAATTCCGAAAGCATTATATGTACATGCTTACTGTTTACTATGTTATTAGTGAAGTTGTAATGCATGTGTGATTGATTAATCTGCGATGCTATGAATATCAGTATGATTTATCATCTGTTTGCATCCAAATGTATCATTTATTATTGTAACTTCAAGGACATGGTTGTACACGTCATATTGCTGTGCTAGCAGTTTAATGAATCTCGGCCATGCTACTAGTTTCAGAACGGTATCTACGGTTAATGATCAACATACTCCTCGCTGCAATGTCAATAGTTGTTCCTGTTGATTATATACAATATAAATAGTATACCTAAAAGCGAGCACGAAGTTGTAAGCACGGAGTTTTCAACGGGCATCCATGTACACTACGACCTAGCAATGTACGACTCACAACGAAATAAGCACATACTATTTATTCACTTAAATATTACGTTAACACTATAAGTGAGTGTTTGTTTATTACAGTGTCAACCGTATTGAACGTGTCAACCAATTGTGACTCGTGCCAAACTATTTGCATATCATAATTTCACAAACTCCTATATGTTTATAGATACCACTAATATTTGAGCCAGGGCATGGGGAAAAAGATCATGTGGCATAAACATGACATTTTCACGTTTTATTATTCCATAAACAACATTCTATTAGGATTAGGATTACAATTATATATTACTTTCAAGTACATGTATATGCCATTGATAAACCCTTCAGATAGTTTATGTGGGTGGAAGGCGTGTGCAAGCGATGGGTAATTTAACGATCGGTGTTCATCCTTACCGGAATTCTAATTTCAGGGCTAAATATATTGTTTCTCGATGTAAATATTCAGTTCTGATTTTGGAATCCCCCCCCCCCCCAATGCAGCAGGTTAAAACGGGATCGAACCCGTTTGCCCGGCCTTACATGACCTTAGCTGTTGATAGGCCGTGAAGCACCAATAAACAAACAAACAAACAGATTGTTTATAAAAAATGTAGCTACCTGACAAATACGTGAATAAAACGTGGGCAATATTAAAGGTGCATGCCCACTCAGTAGGCACACAATGTTATATCAGAGACATCATCTGAGACATTTTCTGGAAAACATTCATTCACCTTTACCCCACGTATTGATTGTCAGTATTATACATTTTATAACGGACGTAAACTTTCACACCGTTATCAGGGGCGATAACCGTGTTTCCTTAAAATGTTAAAGGACATTACTATTTATTCTCTGTATTTATTTGTGGATGTTCAGATCATACTTTATAATCTGTCGAAAATATTATTTTTTCAGGTGACGCATTTAATGAGTATAAATAATAAAAGAAATATCATGCCTCATTTGCACATGAAAATAGCCTGATACCACCGCGCGTCACTATCAGTAAAATAAATATTACTAAAGTCTAAATGATTATATATGTATAGCGGGCACTCGTAATGTTTAAAACTGGTGGTATAGTGACACAATTATACACTTCTTTCATTCATATAAAGAACAGTTTGTAGCTACTGAGTGGGCATATACATTTAACGAATTATGTTACAAACCCAGTGAAATCGGACGTCCTGTAAGTTTGCATGTCCTACGTTTTCTTATCTGGTACATTTATTATTCCAAATCGAACACATCTCGGAATTCTGAACATGTATATTGTCAAAACCGCAGTGTTTGTAGGTGGCTGCGATAAGCCGAAGTGTGTGTCGGCTGCGTTCGCTCCACGCCATACAACTTGCTCGCGTGTTTACTCCATGGCATAGCATTTACCACGCCAATGTTGGAAATGTCTTGGACAGGTCCATTTATTCAGATCAGTTCGTATTATATTATATCAGACAATAGCTTATACGTGCTCACCGAGCATACATACTTGTCCAAATCCAAAACATCCTAGTTATCCTTGCGACTAGTATTTAACACATGACCAGTCCATGACATCTGAAGCCAACAGGGACAGTAGATTTACAAAGATCTACTATAGTTATGAATATCTACTACATATAAAAGATGCATATATTTCAAATAGAACTGTAGCTGTTTCATAACATACGACCATATGTTATGCGACAATGTACAAGTCTATAGGTTACGCGTAGCTACACAAACTTGACACCAGTCACACAGATGAAACATTGTAACTGGCAAGCGTTGCAATAGTTGTCTAGTGTAATACCGCTAAACACTTAGTTAACCAGATTAGCATTACAATATGTACTTTTCAATGTAGCTTGGACGATAATATTTGCCATTTTACACCACCAGCTTACGTAATGTTGTTTTCAATCGTATTTCCTTAGTTACTAAATTCAACTGATTTTGAAACATTTAATATCCAAATTTTTCGACATGTCACTGGAAATATTTCAATCACAAAAAGAACCGCCACTCCATTTTAAATAAAGGATAATGCATTGTACTAACTTAAAGTTAGTCACTGTCAGACATGGTCGACGACAATTTTCTACCTATGACAATCAGTATGTTACTATATAGGTCGTGTTTTAAGCGCTACTGATATTGAACATTTACATTATTGAGTAGTATAAAGGTGGCCGGATTAGCTCAGTAGGTAGAGCGTCGGACTGCAGATCGGGAGACCCCATGTTCGTTACTCCCACCTCGACCGCTGCGAAAGGCCGATCCGGCGTGTCCTTGGTCAAGACAACTTCGTGCTAGCCTAGTCCTATCGGATGGGGACTTAAATAGTCGGTCCCGACATGCACGTTCGTCGAGCCAGTGCCGTCGTTAAATCAAAGCATTTTACGCTACTGATATTAATTTGTACAATGTTGCTATGACGTGCTTGTCATTACATGGCATGTGTAAAAAGATGGTGTCCTGCAGAGCTCGCGACAGTATACACAATGTTACTAAATTTGATCATAGTGTCCCTTCTTTTGTAGCATTTGCTTTGTTTCGGTCGTTAAACAAATGTACATATAGAGGTCCATTGCTGAAAGCAATATCAGTTTGTCATATGCAATAGAAATAATAGTACATGTACATGAATACGATTGTATAAGCAATACTTATTTCATGAATGATAAGTAATATACATATATTAGCACATACAATTGGATTAGAAAACGAGTGTTTACGCTTATGTGAATTGTTCTCCTGGAAAATTCAATTTTCTTGTGAAGTGTTTAAGGAACAAATGGTGGACATATACCTGAATATTTCTCAGTGGCCCATGTGTACTAATTGGACACATGTCTGGTGGTCCTACAAAATGGCGTCATGGCAGCACGTACACGTACATTTATTGAAGTTCTAGATATTTTATCGAAAACTTGATTATATATTTAGTATATATACTACTATTACTATGCCTGTTCTTGAACTGAATGTTTTCACAAGAATCGGATGTACAGCGTTTGTATGGAATAAAGTAGTTGTTTGCATATGAAAACATGGTCATTAATTGACATAGTCATTAATTGACATAGTCTGTAAGACACGGATTACTATATATTAATGTTTGAGTCCGTGTAATAATGTTCAGTTATAGATGCACGGCATGCTCAGCATATATATTGTTTGTACACAAATGTTATTAAATAAACATTTAGTGACATTAAATATAACAATAGTGTGCAACTTATGCTAACATTGTAAGTGGTTTGTGACGGGAACATAGTGTAATGCAGTATATTTTGATAAAGTTTAGTGCTGGTGAGCAGTCCGTGAGCTACATGGAGTCCTAATAGGCCAGTATAAATTGATTAAGCCACGATTACAGGATTTGCATGTGCTATTATTGTCGCGCCTGCTGCTAAATCAGGCGCGACAATAATAGCACATGCAAATTCTGTAATCCTTCCCACATACCACTATCCATCATATGACCTTTTTTTACCTTGACCTATTTTTTGTTGTCTGTCTTCTTTTGCCATGTTATGCCATTGACAGTTGTCACTTTCAATCGTGGTCATATTAACATTAATAGCCAATTATATAGTATGCAATTGTTTATGCCTTAAAGAAAACCCGGCTTTCGTTTATTTTTATTTCTTTATCCGATATGGTACTGTCGGCTAAAAGTCATAAATGGTTTTAGTTCATACATTATATTTATTATGACATTTCATACGTTTGTACATTATTAATGAAAGTGAAACTCATTCATCGGTGGCATATATATATGTGCACCGTCAGGCTAAGACAATAACTGCGTTTTTAGCTCGCCTGCACGAAGTGCAGAAGAGCTTATGGCATCGACGTCGTCAGCGTCGGCGTCGTCCACAAACTTAACGTTGGGTAAATGTCTTATAACTTCTGTTTCCTGTCATGGAACACCTTGTTATTTCATACATGCATTCCTCAGATGACCCTCTATCATGCTGTAGCAAGTCCATGACCAACCACCCAACCCTTATCCCAAGGTCAAGGTCACAAACTTAGCATTCATAAACTTAACGTTGGGTAAATTTCTTATAACATCTGTTTCCTTTCATGGAACGCCTTGATATTTCATACATGCATTCCTCAGATGACCCTCTATCATGCTGTAGCAAATCCATGACCCACCACCCAACCCTTACCCCAGGGTCAAGGTCACAAACTTAGCACATTCACAAACTTAACGTTGGAGTAAATGTCTTATAAGTTCTGTTTCCTTTCATGGAACACCTTGTTATTTCATACATGCATTCCTCAGATGACCCTCTATCATGCTGTAGCAAATGCATGACCCACCACCCAACCCTTACCCCAAGGTCAAGGTCACAACCATAGTACATTCATAAACTTAACGTTGGGGTAATTTTCTTATAACATCTGTTTCCTTTCATGGAACGTTTTGATATTTCATACATGCATTCCTCAGATGACCCTCTATCATGCTGTAGCAAATCCGTGACCCACAACCCAACCCTTACCCCAAGGTCAAGGTCACAAACTTAGCATGTTCATAAACTTAACGTTGGGGTAAATGTTGTGTAACTTCTGCTTATTTACAGGGAATGTCTTCATAGTTCATACATGCATTCATCTCATGATCCTCTATCATGTTCTGTAGCAAATCCACGACTCACCACCCAACCCTTACCACAAGGTCACAAACCTAGCACATTCATAAACTTAACGTTGGGATAAATGTTGTGTAACTTCTGTTTGTTCACAGGGAATACCTTCATATTTCATACATACATTCATCTAATGATACTCTATCGTACTATAGCAAATCCATGACCCACCTCCCACCCCTTTCCTCAAGGTCAATGTCACAAACTTAGCACATTCATAAACTTAACGTTGGGGTAAATGTCTTATATAGTATCTGTTTCCTTTCATGGAACGCCTTGATATTTTATACATGAATCCCTCAGTTGACCCTCTATCATGCTGTAGCAAATCCATGACCCAGCACCGAACTCTTACCCCAAGGTCAAGGTCAGAAACTTAGCACATTCATAAACTTAACGTTGGGTAAATTTCTTATAACATCTGTTTCCTTTCAAGGAACGCCTTGATATGTCATATACATGCATTCCTCAGATGACCCTCTATCATGATGTAGCAAATCCATGACCCACCACCCAACCCTTACCCCAGTGTCAAGGTCACTAACTTAGCACATTCACAAACTTCACATTGGGGTAAATGTCTTATAACTTCTGTTTCCTTTCATGGCACACATTGTTATTTCATACATGCATTCCTCAGATGACCCTCTATTATGCTGTAGCAAATTCATGACCGACCACTCAACCCTTACCCCAAGGTCAAGGTCACACACTTAGCACATTCATAAACTTAATGTTGGGGTAAAGGTCTTATACATTCTGTTTCCTTTCATGGAACACCTTGTTATTTCATTCATGTATACCTCAGATGACCCTCTATCATGCTGTAGCAAATGCATGATCCACCACCCAACCCTTACACCAAGGTCAAGGTAACAACCATAGCACATTCATAAACTTAATGTCGGTAATTTTCTTATAGCATCTGTTTCCTTTCATGGAACGCCTTGATATTCCATACATGCATTCCTCAGATGAGCCTCTATCATGCTGTAGCAAATCCACGATCCATCACCCAACCCTTACCCCAAGGTCAAGGTCACAAACTTAGCATGTTCATAAACTTAACGTTGGGTTAAATGTTGTGTAACGTCGGTTTGTTTACAGGGAACGCCTTCATATTTCATACATGGATTCATCTGATGATACTCTATCGTGCTATAGCAAATCCATGACCATCCGCCCATCCCTTACCCCAAGGTCAAGGTCACAAACTTAGCACATTCATAAACTTAACGTTGGGGTAAATGTCTTATAACATCTGTTTTCTTTCATGGAACGTCTTGATATTTCATACATGCATTCCCCAGATGACCCTCTATCATGCTGTAGCAAATCCACGACTCACCACCCAATCCTTACCTCAGGGTCAAGGTCACAAACCTAGCACATTCATAAACTTTACGTTGGGGTAAATGTTGTGTAACTTCTGTTTCTTTACAGGGAATACCTTCATATTTCATACATGCATTCATCTGATGATACTCTATCGTACTATAGCAAATCCATGACCCACCTCCCACCCATTTCCCCAAGGTCAATGTCACAAACTTAGCAAATTCATAAACTTAATGTTGGGGTAAATGTCTTATATAACATATGTTTCCTTTCACGGAACGCCTTGATATTTCATACATGCATTCCTCTGATGATACTCTATCGTGCTACAGCAAATCCATGACCCACACCATCCCTTTCCCCAAGGTCAAGGTCACAAACATAGCAAATTCATAAACTTAACGTTGGGGTAAATGTCTTATAACATCTGTTTCCTTTCTTGAAACGCCTTGATATTTCAAGCATACATTCATATGATGATATCCTATCGTGCTATCGCAAATTCATGACCCACCGCCCACACCTTACACCAAGTTCAAGGTCACAAACTTAGCACATTCATAAACTTAACTTTGGGGTAAATGTCTTATAACATCCGTTTCCTTTCATGGAACGCATTGATATTTCATACATGCATTCCTCAGATGACCCTCTATTATGCTGTAGCAAATCCACAACCCACCACCCAAGCCTTACCCCAAGGTCAAGGTCACAAACTTAGCATGTTCTTAAACTTAACATTGGGGTAAATGTTGTGTAACTTCTGTTTCTTTAAAGGGAACACTTTCATAGTGCATACATGCCTTCATCTGATGATCCTCTATTGTGCTACAGGAAATCCATGACCCCCACACACCCACCCACCACTTTCCCCAAGATCAACATCATAAACTTAACGTTGGAGTAAATGTCTTTTTATAACTTCTGTTTCTTTACAGGGGGAACGCCTTGATATTTCATACATGCATTCATCTGATGATACTCTATCGAGCTACAGCAAATCCATGATCCACCCCACCCCTTTCCCCAAGGTCAAGGTCACAAACATAGCACGTTCATAAACTTAACGTTGGGGTAAATGTCTTATAACATCTGTTTCCTTTCATGGAACGCCTTGATATTTCAGACATGCATTCATCTGATGATACTCTATCGTGCTATACCAAATCCATGACCCACCGCCCACCCCTTACCACAGGGTCAAGGTCACAAACTTAGCACATTCATAAACTTAACGTTGGGGTAAATGTTGTATAACATCTGTTTCCTTTCATGGAACGCCTTGATATTTCATACATGCATTCCTCAGATGACCCTCTATCATGCTGTGGAAAATCCACAACCCACGACCCAACCCTTACCCCAAGGTCACAAACTTAGCATGTTCATAAACTTAACGTTGGGGTAAATGTTGTGTAACTTCTGTTTCTGTACAGGGAACGCTTTGATATTTCATACATGCATTCATGTGATGATCCTTTATTGTGCTACAGCAAATCCATGACCCACCTACCCCACCCCACCTCTTTACCCAAGGTGAAGGACACAAACTTAGCACATTCATACATGCATTCCTCATGTGAATAGCTATCATGCTGTAGAAAATCACCAACTTAGTGCGTTCAGAAACTTAAAATTGGGTTAAATTTTGTTTTACTTCTGTTTTCAGGGAGCGCATTGAGATTTCATACATGCATTCATCTTAATATGCTATATTATGCTACAGGCTAGCAACCACCAATTAGTTTTACTATACAACTTAACCGATTCCTCCAAATATGGCCATTCTCTCACACTTTCACTATTCGTATGGATGCTGTGGAACCTACCTGTTCATAACCTGCAACCTGTCTGCACCGGATTTTCACTAATTAAACAATATGTTCACTTACTCCTAAGAAAGAAAATTTCAACATTGTCCTGTCCGCCATATTGTTTATCATCAAAGTGTCATGTGACGTAGTGTTCACATAACGTGACAAGCAGGCTCAGTAATTTCTTTTAAATGCTAGAAATATGCTGGAAACTGGTGTTAAAAACACCCCAACATGTTTCTCAAGTAAAATTGGGCTGTAATGGATCAGGATTTACAAGCAAACTGGGTCTGTGGCCTCAAAACGTCTGCACTATTTTTTTATACCGGACTACTAAAGCATACCCCCTGGCCGATGTGTACTATATTTAGCACAGTGATACCTATAAGCGCATTTTTTTGCTATAATATCTCAATAAACTGCCTACCATTGTCTTGTCTGACCTATTTCGTGACAGCAAATGTAATTTGACATTATTTAGAAGACTAACTTTTCAACAGTGGCAATTTAAGAATGGTCATATAATTATGGCTGTCCAGCTGCGGAAACTTCAGTTTGCACCAGAATTTTCCAGAGTATTATTTTCTCATATATTTCTTAGGAAAAGTCTATATTGTTAATGCACTTGTAAAAAATTATTATAAAATAGATGGTGCTTGTCAAAAATATGGCTGTTCCACAATTATGGGTTAAAACGATTAAATTTATCGAAAGTCGGGTGATTTCGGAGTATTTTTGTCATTTTTTTATCATAAAAACAGGCGAAAAAGTGACTTTCGAAGTATTTAGTCAATCTACATGTTGTAATTTGCATAGAAACATTTGTCCGCATAACTTAGTGACATGCCAGAATGATACGTGTCCAATTAAATTGAAACCAGCCCAGTGTATGAGTGCTGCCAGCGAATTCAGACATAGAGTAGTAGTAAGGGAGTCAAAATGATACCACCTACCGTGATATCATTTATAACCCTCTATAATACCCCCACCACCCCCGAAAATCAAAAAATTGGTTAACGAGGAAAATTGGGTCCCCGTCTCCCGACAGCAAATTTATGAATTTTTGGAGAAAATAATTTTGAGAAGAGGGAGTCCCAATTATATTGGTAATTGACTTTTGAAAGTATATATTGGTGTCATAAATGCATCATGTTTTTTTTCACGTCCAATTGAACAGAAAAAACGAGTACCAATATTATTAGAGAAAATGGATAATACAATACAATTTGAATTGAAAATTTTTAATGACTGTGTTGAAGAAGTTCACGAAGAATACGGGGGTTATAATCCTGTATATAAATTCTATAAAAATATGAGAAACACTAGGCGATATCGAATATATGAAATACCAGCGTAATTTATTACGCTCGATAAAAACGTTACATTTCCAATATTATACCGGCAATTATGTCAACTATACAAGAGGCAAATACGAACATTAAGACAGATAATGCGTATCGGATATGAAACTAAGGCGTATTATACAAAAAATTTAAAACCCAACGATTCGTTTACGAACGTACATTTCTACGATATCGCTTATAAATTTTATTGTAATCACAACACCAAGCAGACGACAATGTTTCACTTAAAACGTGTTATAAACACGCAAATTATGTGTCCCTACCTTACACGTAATATTAAGTGTCCATTTTATAGAGAGATTACACGATTACGTCTTCCGGGATGAAACATAAACACACTATAATATATACTACACACACGTGGGTGTGTATTACACAACCCGCTATCGATATTCCGGAATGAAACATAAACACACATAATATATACTACACACACTGGGTGTGTATTACACAACCCGCTATCGATATTCCGGAAGTATTTCTTACATTGTGATTGGTTGGCATGTTTTTTATTTTTTTTAATTTTACTTTTAATAATTTAGAACGTTATAACCTATATTATTAAATAAAAAATGAACTTGTTATATATAAAACAAATAAAAATAAACGAGTAAATATTTGGTATTGCACAACACGGTTTTAACTTCATATATGTAAAATTAACAACAATACTTTGTCTTGGGGGACGCCCCTTGACGAAAAATGAGCGCTCAGTGCTTCCGTGCAGGCACTTCCAAGGTTGCCTAGACTTTCGACACTGGTTCCTAGATCAGCCGATAGATGGGGGTGTGCTGTACAGGCAGCTATTACACCCGGCTAGCCACAACATGAGACGAGTAAGACAAAGACAAGATCAGATAAGATCAGAAAAGGTGGCTAGCCGGGTGGGCCCAGAAGGGTTTTGCTGGCGTGGGTTCGAGCCTCGGTGGAAGCTAAAAAAAAATCTTTTTTTTCTTTTTAAATTGTTAATTATTTTTTTAAAAATCACAATGGTGCTGTAACATTTCTTCCGACTTTATCTCCAAGTTTTTCCCTAAATTTATCCCAATCAGTACACTCAATCTTGGGCATGGTGGCGCGTGCCTTGATTCTTATATCATTTTTTAATTTTTCATATCTCCGCATTTCTTCCACCACGGATTCAAACTCTAAATTTGATATTTTCTTATCGGCCAACGCTTTGGACACCATAACGTCGATGCTATTTTTCTTAGACCTGGCGAGAACGGATATTCTATCATGTTTTCTACATTTTTTCTCGAGTTTTCCACCCGACGCCCTAATTACCATACACAACAACCCAGAAACGGCCGACACCGCACATAAAATCCCCGCTACGGGAACCGTTATAATGGTGGATAGTAGTTGCAGCTGTCCCCGCCCCACACAACACAGAAACACTCGCCAGAGCCGTGCTACATACTTACAGCCATGTTCACCGCGCGCCTATATTTTTTAGCGTTTCTTTTTCTATTTGTATATTCTCTAACTAAAATATCCTGCATAGCGACGATATTATCAACCTAAAATCTGAACTTCTTTCGTTAATTGTACACAGTGTTGATGGAGTGGTATTGACAATTGGAAGCGTTGATTCGTTCATATTTAAATTTACAAATTTATTTCAATATATTAGTATTTATAAAATAAGTTCAATTAACAACGAGACAATAGTGGAAGAACTCTCTGAGTCACCGATTTTCGTAACAAAGTTAATAACACTACTTTGGGAAAGTCTAATTCGATCATTACCGGCGAACGAAACAATCGTCGAACTATCTCCAGAGATTTTAGTGACTCCAACCCCCCGTTCTTCCCCATCTACTACAATATTTATCGCGACCGCGCCCACAGGTTTGCCATTAGCATTAACCGAGCAGACCGCCATTTGGATAACTTCACCCGCGGCTGTCATAGTGTATCCCCCATATTTATTATTCGCTTTGGCACCGAACGAATATTCATAGTGCCCCTCAATCAATGGGCCCCGCTTCTCAGCCCAAACTGTTATGACACGTTTTGGCGTTTTCATTGTTTTCACTATTCCGGCAAGCGCCTTGTTTGCGTTATATGCCTCAGTACGTATCTTATAAGAGGCCTCCTTAAGAGCTTTGGTCGCGGCTATACGATCATGTTTCAGTTTATCGGAAACTTCGGTTATCTTTCCGTCTAGTTCGGTAAGTGCCGCTTCTCTGCTGAGAGAGTCCTCTAAGCGCAACGCATCATAAGCCTCCGTAATGGTCGCCTGGTGGCCTTCTAGGGCTTTCTCAACACCCGACCGGCCTCTTTTTGAAATTCGGTTATTTTTCGTCTAGTTCAGCAAAGCCGCCGCTTCTCTGATGAGTGAGTCCTCTGAGCGCAACACCTCATAAGCCTTCGCAAGGTCCGCCTGGCGGTCTGCTCGGACTTTATGAATACCCAACCGGGCCTCCTTTCGAAATTCGGTTATTTTTTCGTATATGTCAGTAAGTGCCGCTTCTCTGTTGAGAGAGTCCTCTGAGCGTAACGCCACATAAGCCTCCGCAATGGCCTCCTTGTTGTCTTCTCGGACCCCCTCAACCCCCTACCTGGTCTCTTTCAGAAATTCGGCTATTTTTTCGTCTAGTTCGGTAAGTGTCGCTTCTTTGCTGAGAGAGAGCCCTCTAATCGCAACGCATCATAAGCCTCCGCAATGGCCTCCGCAAGGTTCGACTGGTGGTCTTCTCGGACTTATCAATACCCGACCGGGTCTCTTTTCGAAATTTGGTTATTTTTTTTATCTAGTTCAGTAAGTGCCGCTTCTCTGATGAGAGAGTCCTCTGAGCGCAACACCTCATAAGCCTTCGTAAGGTCCGCCTGGTGGTCTTCTCGTACTTTCTCAATACCCGACGTGGCCTCTTTTTGAAATTTGGTTATTTTTTTACCTAGTTCGGTAAATGCCGCTTCTCTGATGAGAGAGTCCTCTAAGTGCAACGTAAGGGCCGCCTGGCGGTCGGCCCGGACTTTATCAATATCCGACCTGCTCTCTTTTCGAAATTTGGTTATTTTTTACCTAGTTCGTTTTAGTTCAGTTTCTCTGATGAGAGAGTCCTCTGAGCGCAACACCTTATAAGCCGCCTGATCTTTCTCAATATTCGTTCGGGTCTCCTTTCGAAAATCGATTATTTTACCGTCTAATTCAGTAAGTGTCGCTTCTCTGGTGAGAGAGTCCTCTAAGCGCAACGCATCATAAGCCTCCGTAAGGTCTGCCTGGTGGTCTTCTCGGACTTTATCAAGCCCCAACCGGGCCTCTTTTCGAAATTTGGTTATTTTTTCACCTAGTTCGTTTAGTTCCGTATGCGTTTCTTCACGACTTTGTGTATTCACAAGCCAGGGCATATTCTCTAAGTTGTGACAGTAGACTCTTGTGAATCTCGTCCGTGGCCCTCGATATAGTTCTATTGATCAAGGCTTTTGTTTTTTGGGTAGTTAAAAAGTCGCCCTCTGTCGGGATGAATCCCCCTTCTGCCGGTTCCAAATTCTTTGAATTTGTCACCCAATCGGAAGAACTGCCTGGTCCGTATATACTCATTTTCAATAATGTTGATAATATATATTACGAACATGCGTTTAATTCTAAATAATTTTCTTAAAATTAATTAATTTGAAATTTCTAGGACGACCGAAATCGGGTAATCGTTCTTCAACTCTCCCTTTATCATCGAGAATAGAAATCTTCAACTCGTGGATGTGTCCCGATTCCAAAACTTTCATCTCGGGGTGTGGGAAGTCTAAGGTCAGGGTCTCACCATAGAAACAGTCGCTGGCGGGCACGGTTTTCAGTAATGTGCTGGGGGATCCGTCTACCGTGTTGTACGATGTGTTCACCCGATCCAGTTGCACCCTGAGAGTTTTCGTGAAGGTGAAGTCCACTGGATTATCACCGACGTACTCACCCGGGGTAAACACTCCTTTGTTTGAGGAGTATGTCTCTCTAAAACCGAGTTGAATACCCAACCCCGGGGAGACCACTACCTTATTATCACTGCTGATGGTCATTGTTGCGAGCCCGGTAGCATTCGATACTGTGAGGTTGATTATACCGTCAAGCTCTGAGTTGACAACATCTTTGAGCTGTCTTATTCCCCACAGTCCGTGAGGCAGCTTTACACCTAATTGTTGTCCATCCTTCACATAGTAAAACCCACCCTTCGCTCTTCCCCACATTCTGCCATCCAACCGTGAAGGTGATTGATCTAAGGCCTACCCGACGTTGTCCGCAGCAGTTGTCTATTAATTTTTGAAGTTCACAACTCCCTTTTTGAACATTAGTGATAGTAGCAAACATAATAATATCTTTCAATGGATACAAAAGCATTTAGCTTTAACTCTAATGCAAAGTATAAAGTTGGTGGTGTATACGCTCAAAAGAACACCATTGGTTGGCTTGTGCACCCTAAAATAAGAGTCAGTTTGGGCATGGGTTTCGACACAAATTTAACTAACATATTTGAGAAATATAGGGTGACCAGATTAGTACGGTGGATGGGGTAAACAGATGGCGGGCAACTCCGATGCAGTTCTGGCAGAACCAACTAAATTTTGCCGTGTGGTGTGCCACAACTGGGTGTGGTGTATCTTTCGGAGACCACATAAAACCAAGTAACAGCATGATGAGCAGTAGCTTATACAACTTTCATGTTTATTATACTATTAGAAGGATTTTGAAAGAATTACGTGTTCCACTACCTCAAGACGACGGGTGGAATCCCATTTCCAACACATACAACCGTAAGGAGTTCGAACGGATATGTGACGAATTTGGTGTGGACCCAAACCGTGATTGGAAACAAAAAGTTTACACCAGAACGATTCAATGGGCGACCCCTTTTTTGAAGAAGCTGGAAATGATGTAAAAGAAAAGTTGTTGATGGCACATTCGATAGCAGTACTATGAGGTACACGTCAAGTTTTCCTAATACATAAAAGACCAAGGTTTTTTTTCTTGATATGTTCTCAGATAAACCTACTACCAAACTACCAAACAAAATATCCGGCTTCAACTACAACCAAACCACTCTAAAGTTGGAATAGCATGGAGTACATTTATATTAGATAAAAGCACTGGATTTACTCAGGCCGGGGTTACTCGCCTCAACGACTCCATTCGTACATATGTGTGGGCTATACTAGGTGCACAAAAACAAACTCGCAGTTCTATAATAGGATTCGGAACGGCGTTTGACGCGCAAAAACAGTTCTTGGTACTTGTTGAGGACGCCATCTCAGCTAAGGTGGACCTGGAGAAGGCGATCCAGAATTATCAAGACGTTTTGCAGACTGCCAGCACCCCAGTGGACTATGTATTTGGAATAGGTCTTTATATGGCGCGAGCAATATGATACTACGAGACGACCCGGTTGATGGTTTACAATAATCAGATCGTAATCGCCACCGCCAATCAAAAAATCGGTCACAACGGTAACGTGAACACGGATATCATCAAGCGCACCCCCAACATGATCGGGTTCAACAGTGTTGAGGGAACCGATTTCATAAAACGCCCAAAACACAAAATGGATACACATCCCTCAACACAATCGAACCCAGTACCCCCAATTAGTAAATTGGATGCACCATCGAGTTCCATCAACAGACCAATCGCGATTGGAGAAACACCAATCAATCACAGATTGGGTGAAATTGGTTAAACACAACACACGAGGAGGAGAAATTAGGGCTCGTCGTCGCCCTCGTGGCGATCGGATTATTTGCGCTTTGGTTTTAGGAACTCTCCTGGCGAAGAATAGTAGGAGACCGGCGATTGCCACGATTAAAGCCCAAGTATTTTTGGCTAGCCATCCGGCCGTTTTTTTGATTTTTGATAATATAGATAGCAAGTAAGAAACGATACTTCCGATCAGTCCAGGTAGTGCGGCAGCCGCCTTTTCGGCTAATTTAGCCAGGAGACTGGCGAGGGCTTTTAGTTGTTTTTTTACCCACTCCTTGGCTCCGCCTGATGGCGCGGGTGCTGGTGCGGGTGCTGGTGCTGGTGCGGGTGCTGGTGCGGCACCACCAGTGAAAGCTAGAACTATGGTCGATATAGTCATGCTGATAGCAACGAGGATGCTTGCTATCGTGATGCCCTGTTCTCTGAACAGAGTGCGAAGACGCTCACCGAGTGTCGTCTCCTCGTTCAGGACCCTCGAGATTGTTTCGCGGATCCGACTTATTTGGGTGCGGAGTGTCTCACGGTTAGTAGATGCAGCCTCCAAGCGAGCTTCTCTTTGATCCCGCAACGATCGCAGGCGTTCGGTGATCCGCTCGGTAGATTCTCTATCGCCACCGGCTTCCTCCAGTTTTCTTTCTTCTAGCGCGATATGTTCATCCAGCGACGAGAGTTTGGCGAGGTTACGGACCAGTTCGCCCCGGACCGTTTGCATAACCTTATCGAGTCCCCGGAGTTCGCGAAGAGGTAACGATGGGTCATCGTCGAGTATTTCGTTTTCGCCGAACGTGGTTCTCCATCGTGTTAATAGCGTCGGTGGCTACTCGAGGGAGTTCGCTGAGCTCAACAGTTTCTATATCGGCGGCCGTTTTCGCCATCGTTTCGTCGGTAGACTGTAGGGCCTCTACAGCGCGGGTAGGCATAATTGTTTTACTACTCGCCTCCAATCTGGAAATTCCTAGTTCGCTCCTTATGATTCACACCGCCCCGTATCCGGCAATGGTGCTCATTGCTAGGGGTTTACCGGTCATCGTGTTGACGATGGGACATTTGATGCTTTTAGTCGCAATCTACCGTTCAGATCCAATTCGAACTTGGAGTAGTCGCGACCGACAGATGGGACCACACCATTTTTCTGCCAAACTGTTGTAGTAGTCGTCTACAGCTCCATCAAGTAATTCCCGACTTTGACTAGCGCCACCTAATTCCCCCGATTGGATTGGAAAACTGGAGGCTGTATCCAAGGGCGTTTCGTCATTATAATCATCTATGTCATAATCATCCTCATCCGCATCGACGTAATCGTCTCTGCCGATTTCATACATGTCATTATCGTAATCAGCCATATTAATTTCTTAAAATTAATTATGTATTAAAGACAAAACCATAAGGGTTTAATATAGTTTCAGTAAATTATGTCTTCGAGTCAATACGGTCGCAAACTCAATCCATACCGCAGACTGCGTGAGCCCCTCTGGGCAAAAGGCGTGAGACAGAGTGTCGTTATTACGAACAACCCATCGACGATCGACCAGAACCAGCAGCTCTTGGTCCGCTTCCCCAACCTCGGAGCTAACGACGTCATTGTGCCGGGTACTGTTCGCCTCGCATTCACTATTTCCGCTGACGTCGACGGACGAGGACCGAACCGTCGTTCAGAACCTTGGTCGCGCCATCGTCAAGAAGACCATGATAAAGATTTCTGGTAATGAGGTGATGTCGATCGACGACAGCGACGTCTACCATTGTTATCAGGACCTATGAAGACGGCGCAAGAGCGCGAAAACGCTGTCTATCAGGGTATTGACACCAGCAAAAATAAGAACGTAACCAAACTTAGAATCGGGGCTGGTAACAAGGTAGAAATAACAACGCGAGTGACAATGCGGTCGCGGGCTTCTTACGGCAACCGCTTCTACATCCCGCTCGACTTTGAGTTTGCTGGAGAGTCACATGCCCTACTATCAGAGCGCTTTGGCTGACCGCCTCGAATACGAACTAACGTTCAACGACTACGGCCGAGTTCTCATAGCCAGCGACATGTTATCGACGTATACGATCGATAATGTTTCGCTGGAGTACGACATGGTCACGATGCCCGAACTCGCGCGATTGATCAGAACCCAGTACGCCGGGCGCGTTGCCATACTTTACGACCGAGTTCTTCGCCATCGCAAGATGACGAAAGACAAAGGCGACACATTGTGGAATATTAACGTCACGTACCCGCCCCCTCGATGAAAGGTATAATGATGTTGTTCGAGGATGCTCGGTTCGCGTTCGGTGCTAGAAAAACCGACAAATTCTATAACCCCAAAAATCACGAAGGTAGAGGTGACGATCGAGGGAGTTCCCAATCAACTCTACAGCGCGGGTCTTCGCGCGCACCCAGCAGTGGGACGAAGTAAGAAAGCAGTTTGCTGCCGGCTCTAAAGCGCTCTCCGGAGGTTGCAGCGGTTGCCAAAGACCTGCATCTCTCGGTCCGTCTCCCTCGCGGAGTTCCTGAATACCAAATACGCGTTATGGCTAGACATGCGAGCCAGCGACGACGACCAAATACACGGCAGCGGACGCCAAGTTGAGAACGCTAGCGAGGGTGTGACGATCCAGATAACCAAAGAGGCGGACGGAGCCGGGCCATTGAACGTGTACTTATATATAACAGACGCACAACTCAACATCGAAGATGGCCGATACGTCTCAGCACTCTATTGATTGAATAAAAAAATCATCTAACGATTTATTAATTAATAATTTTGAAAAAATTAAGAAAATTAGCAATCATTCTAACGATTTATTAATTAATAAATTTGATAATTCTAAAGAATTAATTAAGAAAATTAGCAATCAATACCAATTCACGATTGGAGATGCCCACTCTGCCATAATATGTGGGCAGACAGGATGTGGGAAAACGGTTTTCATCCTCGACTTGCTCGAGGAGTCCTACCGCGATGCCTTTCGTCACATTGTGATCCTGTGTCCCACTGTGCGGCACAACGATACTTATCAGCGGTGAACGTGGATATGGACCGACCCAGAGGTATACGTTATTGACCCCGGTGATAGGCTTCACGATTGGTTGCGTGGTTTATACCAAAGATTCCAGGGTGAGCCCACCCTATACGTGATTGACGATTGCTCGGCCAAGGCGGCGATGACCAAAAAGAAGGACATGCTCTCCGAGCTCGCATTTTCTGGCCGCCATGCTAGGCAAAGCGTATGGATATCCACTCAAAAGTACAACGCCGTCCTCAAGGATCTGCGCGAGCAAACGAAATGGGTCGCCCTCTTTCACTGCAAGGACCGAGACTCATTCGATGACTGTCTTCGAGAGAATGACGTTATCCCAACGCGCGAGGAGCGCCTGGAGGTTCGACAGATGCTTTCGGAAACTAAGCACGCCAAGCTTTTGCTAAAGACTGATCAACCAACTGCTTACGAAGTTATCAATTAATTTTATAATTAATTAGCAATTACTGAACAAATGCTGAACAATGCTGAACAATGCTTAGCAATTGCTGAACAATGCTGAACAATGCTGAACAAATGCTTAACAAATGTTGAACAAATGCTGAAACAATGGTTAACAATGTTAACAATTTGGTGCTCCGCTGCGAGCTTTGTTGCGAGCATAATAGGTGATCATAAGTATCGGGTGGTGCGCTTGCCAATATGTTAAAGTGATGAGACTTGTTAGAATAGTTAAATTAATTTTAAGAAAAATGAACTGCGACGAACTTCTCGATCAGCTAATAGAAGAAACCTCAACTCCGACTGCCAACATAGATAATGATCCGACAGAGCAATCGGAATCAACTCCAACGGCGGTTGGTATTGGGTTGAGTGCAACGACTGCCGAATGAAAATGAAAATGCGGCGCGACGAGAGCGGCTAGCTGCGCTGGTTGCTGGGGGACAATCGGAGCAGTATCTCGGTAGGCGTCTCTCAGTTTTTCAGGTGGATAAAGATGTCAGATGCGGAGATTGATAAAATGTATGCGCGATACGAATCCAAATTGGGAGCGGAGATGACAAAAACTCTCGGATCGGCGGCTATTCATTTGTACGCAACCGCCGTTAGTATACTTCTCCCTATACCAAACACCGCGGGATTGATTGACGATCTAGAGGACTGACCCTTTTATAGGTCACACTCTTAGAACAGCCTGCTGCTCAATTTATCACAAGTTTGGAATGTACTTAGCTCCGCTGACAACCGCGTTGACCACGGGTAAACACTGTCAATTTGGACATATATGCCCACGAACTATAAGCCTGAAAATGATGACACAAGACACACCCGCGAGAGTGACGGAGTTGAACCCGATTGCTCCAACCCAATCGAACCCAACTCCGCCACTGGATGACATACCGCATATAAAAAAATCCCAAAAGACAGGAAGCTGGCGGGCGGGCGGCTGCCACCCGAAAAGTTAAACAAGATAAAATACTCGCCGAGCTTCGAGAGGCTAAACTCCAATCGAGATTGGGGTTGCAATCGGGGACGGAGACAGCAAAAACATCTGAAGACAGAGTTGAGTACAACCCCAATTCACGAATTGGAAGCACACTCAACACCCAATACCAACCGCCGTTGGAGTTGGGCGAATCCGATTGAACCCAAATTCGTGAATTGGAGTTGGGTTGTTGGTGGTGGTCTGGCAGTTGTTGGTGCCCTGTGCGTGTGGAAATACCCCATAATATCGAAAAAAACAACCAGCCAGTGTTCAGAAGAAAGTTACGAAACACCAATCGCGATTGGATGCGCCCCATTTAAACATTGATCGCGACCCCTTTTATATGCAATAATGGCTGAACAAGACGGTAAAATGTTAGTGAATGCGCTTTATCACGCCGTGGTGATATCGGGTTTCAGTATCGGGTATGCTCGACTATCAAAGATGGCCCTAGGAGGATCCGCTCCCAAATTGGACTTTACTGTGAGAGACGTAGGGCTCGCGACCTTAGATGTAGCGGCCGCAGTTTGGACCCAGATTATCTAGTTAAAGCTGGAATTCTACTAGTTAATATATGGAAATAAATGGCTTCAATCGCAATAATGATAGGTGGTGCGCTCTTAAACGCATTGCGTTCACCGGCAGCAACTTTCTATTCTCTAAACTACAAAACTCGAACGCGGATGAGGAGAGTACGCGTCACGATTTAGCTGTAGAACAATTCAATAGCGCAAATGGAAGGCATGGTCGGAAAAACAAACCGCCCATCTTGACTGGGTCAATGAAGAGCTTCGCCGCGAAAATCACGCCGCAAAACTTTTCAGAACGTTGAAGAAGCAACCGCGAGTACGCGCTGGCATATCCGCAGAAAAGTCTCGCGCCGCTGGATCGCGAGCCCCAACTTTCAGATTTCTATGTACCGTCAGAGCCAAAAAGACCGCGAGATCGCGTTCATTCGTCGTGGGAATGGGTGTGGTGGGGCTCGTCGGCTACTATATTCAATCGAGATTTTAAATTAATTATTTTAAATAACATTTTTTTATAAATATATATATATAGAACGATGTCAGTTGACGAACTTTATTTTGCTATGATTGATGTAGGCTACACTGCCCTTAAACACCGCATAGCTGGTGCAAAGGGTATGATTCGTCTGGCCCGAGATTCTCTCGAGACGTGGCGGGAGGACGAAAAAGCGGCCACCCTTTTCGCAAAGCGGATGTTAGATTCCTCCACCAATCCTGGGGGATTAGATTTTCCAAATTTCCTTCAGAACTTAACCCCCAATCGCGATTGTACTTCCAACAAAGGTTTATTATTATCGACGCAGTTACCGGACGATCTGGCGAGGGCATGTTGGAGATTGTCAGATATATTTAGAATACATCGCATACGATGAAACACGCGCAAACTTAATACCAAACTATCGGTTCGCCTAACGCGCAAGCTAGCGAACACGTACTATAGCCCCCGCGGCTACTATGGAAGGGACTCGCTGCCATCAAGAACCTCGCGGCGGCGACCAAGGTTTCAGAAAACGCTGTCAAGGAATGGCTCAAGAAGCAGTCCATCTGGCAGATCTATTTACCCGCGCCTCACAATATTCCGCGCCCGAAATTCGACGTGCCGGTACCGAACCAAGTTCACCAAGCGGATCTCCTGTTTCTCCCTCACGATCGCGTCGGTCGTAAGACGTACAAGTACGCGCTGACAGTCGTTGACGTAGCGAGTCGTTATAAGGGGGCTGAGCCGTTGGCCACTAAAGAGTCTAAGGAGGTGGCCGAGGCTCTCTCCCGAATATATAAGAGGAGTCCTCTCAAATGGCCGAATCTTCTCCAGGTCGATCCCGGCCGCGAGTTCATGGGCGCGGTCTCTCATCTATTGTCTAAGCACGAAGTTTCTATCAGACGCGGCCGCGTCAACATCCACCGGGACCAGGGGATCGTGGAACGCTTCAATCGAACCCTGGCTGGGAGACTGTTCGGACACCAATACGCTAAAGAACTTGTAGACCCTCATTCGCGATCGACCGAGTGGGTGGCCAGACTGCCCGCCGTGGTCTCCGCACTGAACGGAGAGGTGACCAGGTAAGAAGCCCGTAGATGCCATCAAGTTTAAAAGGGTGACGAGCGAGCCCTCTGCCGTCTCGCGCGGGCGACCCGTTGGTTTAGAGGAGCAACGGCTTCCATCGGATATTGACGTCCGGTACCTCTATCAACCGGGAGAGCTCGAAGGTGGCAGCCGCCGCGCGACTGATCCCGTGTGGTCTCTCAATGTATATCATCTAGATCGATCTATTACCAAGCCCGATGAGCCTGTCCTCTACTATTTGGATGATGGGCCATCTCGAGGGTTTGTTCGCGAAGAACTTCTCGCGGTGCCTTCTGACACCCAGCTACCCCCGGATCGTCAGAGTCTTTAGATTGCTAATTTTCTTAATTTTTTTCAAAATTATTAAATAAATCATTAGAGAGGTTCTGTATGTATTCCGTCTGGTAACACACGTCTTTTATCGTAGTATGCCGAGAGTCCTAATTTTTGTTGACAGTACGTTTTCATAACACCGTCTTTCATTTTAAATCCCTATTTTGTGCTACATCTATAATGTGTTTTCCATCTTCTGTAGTTTCACTTACTACTCGTTTATATCTATCCCAATTTAAATTGTTAGTTCTCTTGGACATTCCTTTCGCAGAGTTTTTATTAATAGAATTAAATTTTTCTACAAAATAACACTTACTAGATAACGCTATCGCCCTATCTCCGCGCTAAATTCCATTTTGAAAAGTCCGGGCTCTCTTTCGCTCCATTTATCCCAAGCCAAACCATTTCTTTTTTTCTTTTTCAAACCCGTCTAGTAAGTTAGGTCTAATCAATTCCTCTATCGTTTTCCCACTAACTCCTATATACATACTATCCGTATCCATCTGTATTAATTCAAAGTCTTCTCTTTTTACGTATTTGTCAAAAAAATTCGTAGTAAAATTCCAACATTCTCAATTAGCTAGTTGATAAACCGCTATTCCACAATGGAATGGTCTCTTTACCGCACACCATGGGTTTTCTTGAAGATATTTCGTACGCATCTCCTATCTCTTCCAAATCGTCAAAGAATGCAGATCTTAATGCTTTGTCAACACAGGTTTCGTTTTGTGTATATGTCGTATTTAAATGTCTCTCAGTTGCCTCTATCATTTTTCCACAACACGAGTTTTCCTAATAATTTCATTATGTCGGCTACTGGTTTCTTATTTGGTTCTACATCGCCCGTTCGTCTTGCGACTGTAACTTCTTTTGCGAACCATTCGAATGGTTTTCCGCTAATATAATCTATAACACGATGAACTCCAGTTATTTCTAGGCCGTGTTTTAAATACCATTTCAACAGTGGCGCGTACAGCAATACTTTGGTGGCCGACATAGATCCCACCAATTTTCTTCCATTTCCTCTAGTTCTTCCAGTATCTTCCAAATATTTTATCATGTGTGTGGGAACTTCATCAACCTCTACTTCTGTTTATAAATATTGGGGACATTTCAGAAAACTTATCTTTTAAGTTGTGTGGAACTTCTATATCCACCTCCGCAAACCCAAACCAGTCTCCAGATAAAACTCTTTTACAAAACTTTTTAATAAATTTAGGGTTATGTGGGGTATCTATATGGTGTATAGTTTCTCTCCCACACGGCATCTCTTTATTTAACGTAGATAAATATAACGCGTTTGCGTCGTACCCCAAAACAGCCTTGCACGGTTTGGAACCCACTCTAATATTTGAAACACCAGCTTCTGCATATCGTGTAAATACTATTGATGGACCGCCAACTAGAGCGTCCTTCATCATTTCGTATGTTTCTTCTTTTGGTGCATATAGAGCATCCTCCGGTATAATCGTCTTTGAAGATTTTTGTTCTTTAATGGTTTCCTCTCAATAAATATTGTATAGCTACTCCAGGTAGTGTTTACCGCATCTTTGAAAATATCCACACCTCTGTGTTTATATTCACACATTTTTTCCACCGCTTCTAGGAACGGTGCTACATCTAAATCGTTATAATATTTCAACCAATCTCTGAAAGTTTTCATATTATTTTCTTCGAAAATTCTACGACATTTACTTAATCCTGTTTCATCTATTAACATTTTCCCAGATAGTTTGGAATACCAATTCTCTATATCCGGTAGTCCTGGGTAATCCAGTTTGTCTGGAGAATCGAACCACTCATAAGGAAAGAAAGATTTCTGTCCTTTGCATTCGTAGGCTTTTATCCAACTATCGTAACTTACACCGGGTCCTAGATAAAGTATTACATCAAGAAATCTAAACTCTGGAGTAAATAGAAATATTGTTGCGTTTGCACGTTTTCCGACCATTACTTTCTTTGTTGTTGATGCCAGTTCGCCTACTAGGTATTTCTTTATTAAGTTTATATCGTACTTACTGCTGTTAAAACCATAACCGGTACTTGCTCTATCCACTGTTCGATCTTGGCGATTTGGTTTTTACGTAAATGTTCTGTATTAAACCCATATCTTGACCACACTTCTTCTCTTATAGCTTTTCCCCTGACTTTCAAATCTTCTACGAATTTTTCTATAAGTTTTGCGGGATCTTTATCACAAAATGAGTTACTGTTCCTGAGAAATTATCTCCTATACTAACGCTTACCGGAACGTGCTCGGCTTCGTACTCTAGATTATTACCGAGGAGTTTCAAATTCTGGGTTGAGATATGCCTCAAAATCATATACTATCTGATATGGATAAAGAGTAGTGTCGCAACCGATCTTTATGTCTTTACCAGTTCTTTGAAATTCGCATTCCCACATAACTACTAGGTTGAATTCTTTGCTTTTTCTAATAAATGTATCTCTTCTCATAGTGGATGCGCGTTCTTCTTTTTCTATGCTTTGCATGAATCTCACACCCGTGCCAGTAACAGCCGTGATATTGATATACGGTATTGGTTTCTGGACAGTATCCATCTACTGGAGCTCCTAAAATCCATCTTTCACCCCCGTGTCCACACTGTTCGTGGTGAATGTGAATTCCCTCGCGCTTTTCCACAGAGTACATCCAATCGATCGCCCCATAACTGTTAGAACTTTTTGGGTAGAACGCTTTCTCGAACGACGAACGCGGGCGCTCTAAATAATTACCATCACATATTACTTTTGTCTCACCTCTCATACATTTTGGCCCGTGTCTCTTCATATTACTCGCTTTCGTGAATTTCTGCTTGCAATTATCGCAGGCGTAAATTTTAGATAGGTTTTTAAAGGTTTTTAGGTTTTTTATCAGAAATGCGTGATTATTAAACAGTCCTATTGTCATTGGTTTATTTACATATTGCCTTATAGTGCGCTGGTACCTTTTTCAACCACCATATATTACATTCGGTGGGTTGATATACTTCTATACCGATTTTCAAAAAACTCTTCAACCTTTTTCAGATCTGAAAAAGGAAGGAATTGGTGAAACCACATTACTACCAAAATATTGCTTACTAAGTTCTTTCGCCTTTTCTGTACATCTGTCGGGTCTTTTATCTGTCATATGCATAGCTAGACACCTGAACAGACAAAGGTCGTCATTATACTTATCTAAAGAATACATACCTTTTTTTTTATTCTTCAGCCATTCTGTAATTCACCTTCCTCCTGCCGCTTCTTTGGATTGTAGTCCCAAATCTATTCCCCTACTACCCTGTATTAGCTTTACGAAAACCTCTACCCATCTTACAAACTTCCACTTTGTATTCGGTCTGTCTATTTTATCGGACATTATTCGTGTTTGCTCCTTATCTGACAGCCATTTTTTAACGGTTTTCATTGATGATAGTGGTTCGCTACCACCGAGATTTTTGTGCATTATTATAGTTACAGGTTTTCCATTTTTAATTTCCTCCATATGTTCTAGCTTGTAAGAATATGAATATCTCAAATAAAAATTGGTTGTTAGATACGGAGCGAGTTTATCGGACATGCGTTCAGACTCGTTAATGTTAATGTTTTTACGAAATGATAATGTAACTACCCGTCTTCCATTTTCTACCTTTTCCAATGTTTCATCGTGAGCCCCCAATATTTCTTCACCTTTTTCCACTATCGCGCGAACGAGAGATCTTTTATTTTGTATTGGGCCACCTGTGTGTCTAATGTGGGACAAATTATTGGTGCTTGAAGGTTTTATTACACTAGCCCTTAACTCCGCAATACTTTCTTTTTGAATTCTGTTACCAACTTCATCCGCTAGTGAGAGGTTTGTAAATGCCCCTCTTTTATAGGCGCGGGTAAACCGCTTCATAAACGCCTCATTCTTTGTGGCATTTATCAGCTTTGTCAACCCCCTAACTCTCAACCGTGTACTATAAGTAATCCCTAGAGATTCGGCTTCTCTTCTCAAACTTTCTATTTCTGCTCTAGTTTCTGGCGTTATCATATTTTCATGTATTATACTTTTGTATATACTTTTGTATCTTTTGTATAACCTATAAAATTTATCTGTTCAATTGGACGTCAAAAAATTTACATAATGTTTTTTTCAGCGTCCAATGAACAGATAAAATTTTATATTCATATATAATGGAGTGTGTGACTTGTTGTAAGAGGTTTACGTGTAAAGACTATCTACGAAGGCATCTAGCGAGACGTAGTAAAGTTTCCTTGTGTCCCCCCACAATTTCAATGCCCTAGATGCCCTTGTAAATTCGTTAGTGCCCAAACTCTTTGTAGACATAAGCAACTACGCTGTCAGGTGGCTAAAGGTGAACGTGGTAGACTAGAGCTGGTAGAATTAGTTGCTGATTCTGCGAAATAAATTAGCTATATCGGAGAAGAAAAATGAGGAATATAAACTATTGTACTTGCATGAATGATTTCGACTTTTTTCAAAAGTCAATTACCAATATAATTGGGACTCCCTCTTTTCAAAATTATTTTCTCCAAAAATTCATAAATTTGCTGTCGGGAGACCCAATTTTCCTCGTTAACCAATTTTTTGATTTTCGGGGGTGGTGGGGGTATTATAGAGGGTTATAAATGATATCACGGTAGGTGGTATCATTTTGACTCCCTTACTACTACTCATAGAAGTGTTAAAATGTCACAGGAAATTGAATCACGTGTGCCCGTGTTGACACTTGTTTCCTTAGGGTATAGACACTGCCTGTTAAATGAGCAATGCTATCCCATATATATTTCTCTACCGATATGCACTGCTCAGAGTGAACTTGGTTAACCTAATGAAAACATGCCGGCAAATAAGCATAGGAGGCGGGGTAAAAAATGCGGATTTCAAACGGGGCGGGTAAATGAAAATAAAGGTAAAAAACTTTCTTCTCACTCACCAAATGGAACAAATCATAGGTACATCAGGCTAACCAAAGACTCATTTGAATCCCGGGTTAATGTAAATGAAAATAAAACGTTTACCTGTAAAGATGTTGATGGTACGGACAATGATGGAACTGTTCTGCGCTCTCTGTCGAGGCGTCCGAACTCATTGACGAATGCGCCGTACCGCAAAATGCATCCGTACACCCCGATCTGTTGATAAACAAATTATATCGACCGTATGGGGTCCAGAAGATGTTTAATACTGAAATAAACAGTCATCGCGCCTTTAATACGCACTGTAGTGGCGAAATGGTATTTGATGCGGCCGCATCAAGAAAATGGGGCATTTGTTGGGCTGAGCGGCTAAAATGCACCCGATGTAGATATAAAAGTAAATATTATAAACTATATGAAGAGGTTCCGTCAAGTCGAAAGGGTAGGAAATCAAGGAAAGCTAATGTGGGTTTGCAGCTGGGCCTTATGAGCACACCAATCAGTAATTATGGTGCTTGTCGGCTGTTGGTAAACACAAACATAATTCCGCCGATGTATAACTCTATGCAAAAGCAGTCAAATAGGATAGCAGAGTCTATGGTTGGCTTAAACATTAAAAGTATGCATGAAATCAGACAAACTGTGGCCAGAGAGAATGAACTCTGTGGCAATAAACGTAGCAAGACGGTTCGAGTTGAAGGTGACTCTTGCTACAATAACCCAATATTCAATAGCGACAGTACACCATTTCAAGCGGGTACAATCGTGACAACCACTATGTGCGAGAATAATACAAAGATAAATTAATCATTGGGGCATTTGTTGGCAGTAAGCTGTGCATAATAGGTAGTAAGCTAAGAAATCAGGGTGGAGATATCAGCTGCCCAAAACCATCATGGTCACTGCACTGCCAACCTCCCCGAAAATGAGTCAATAGGTAATGAAGCGAAATGGAATGAAATAGTTACGAAGCAGATAAATAGTGACTTACATGTTAGTCATTACACGGGGGACGGTGATAGTAAATCACACAAAGGTGTAGATGCCGCTCAACCAGGGGTAACGGTAACGCATCTAAAAGATATCCGCCATCTGAGTAACTCCCTGAAACGAGAAATAAACAAGGCGCCATTTAGCTCGAACATGTTTCGTGGGGTCAAGAAAACAAACTTGAGAAACCGATTTTCTCTCTCTATAAGATCCAGGTGCATTGCAGAGTTGAGGCAAGCACATGCCAAACATAATGGTAACTTAGAACAAATACAGAGCATAATGCCAGTAATAATTTGCACAATTGTCATGTGTTTCAAAGGTTACTGTGGCAAGCAATGTTCACAATATAATTTCTGCTAAATTTAAAATTTTGAATTTTTTTCTGGAAAAATGTAGCCAAGAAGTACTGGCGTAGACCCTGATCGCGCAGCCAAATTTGGTCATAATGTTTGCAAGTATCAACCGAGTCAATAAATAATGTTTAGAAAAACGTTGCTACCTGTTGGGGAGCTATACACTTGATACCGGTTAGTAATCAAATACACAGTGCCAATTAAAGCGACGCGCCACTTTAATATGCTGAACTAGTCAGTAACAGGCTCATCTGGCTCCCTGATGCATCTCAAATCTGTGTAATTAGTATGTAGACATGTACATAATGTAGATAGGTATACAGTTAATTTACCGTTAATTAATAAAACAGGAACTATTAGCAGATACAGGGTGGATATGTGACGCCGTCGAGTGCATGGCTCAGACAGCGCTTTTCGCTATGGCAATTCTTTCGAGAATTATTTATGATTGTTGACTCAGCACTCAGGTGGGCCGGGTTAACACACAGGGAACAACCACATAAATGTGATATTTCAAGGTGCCTGGGTATTTCAAACACATCATGGTGTAACATGAATGCTACTCTATGTGTATAATAGTATTTTGTTCTTGCATCATTTGGAAATTTAACTTTAATCTTTTCATATTTGACTCGTACACCTGTGGTTATTCCAACCCACTTGATGCAACCATTTTCATTAAATAAAACTGATTTTCCAGCAATTCTGTCCTTTGTTCTCTTAATAAAACTTGCTGTAGCCATGATTAAAACCGTTTAGAATTGTTTTCAAAGAAAGCAGACGACATTCACTGATGACCCGGAAATGCTTATAGGCTAGCAACCACCAATTAGTTTTACTATACAACTTAACCGATTCCTCCAAATATGGCCATTCTCTCACACTTTCACTATTCGTATGGATGCTGTGGAAACCTACCTGTTCATAACCTGCAACCTGTCTGCACGGATTTTCACTAATTAAACAATATGTTCACTTATTCCTAAGAAAGAAAATTTCAACATTGTCCTGTCCGCCATATTGTTTATCATCAAAGTGTCATGTGACGTAGTGTTCACATCACGTGACAAGCAGGCTCAGTAATTTCTTTTAAATGCTAGAAATATGCTGGAAACTGGTGTTAAAAACACCCCAACATGTTTCTCAAGTAAAATTGGGCTGTAATGGATCAGGATTTACAAGCAAACTGGGTCTGTGGCCTCAAAACGTCTGCACTATTTGTTTATACCGGACTACTAAAGCATACCCCCTGGCCGATGTGTACTATATTTAGCACAGTGATACCTACAGCAAACCCACGACCCACCTTGCACCACTGACCCCAATGTCAAGGTCCACAGCACGCCCCTTAACCCAAGGTCAGGTTATATAATATCCATGTTTTTTATGTAACTGTGCCAAGTTTGAGTGAAGGTTGCCAACAGGCGAGCTTCGTTGTCTTCTGACAACTCTTGCTCTCATTGATGTTATAATTTACAGTTTACGTTGTATATAAAATGTATTTATTGTGCATGAGCAATATTAACCATATCTAGGCAAAACGTGTTGATGTTAAAGGCAGTGGTGCTGTGGAGGCATGTGATTCAGCAATGTTTACAAAGGAGAGAAGATGAATTGAAAACAGTGAAAAGTCATGCAAATGTAAAACCAGTACAACAATAGACCTAGTGCAAAACTGTATGCGGGCTTGGTACATTGTAATGTCGCAGTCTAATCAGGGAGTACATGTGTTGCCATTTTATACCATAAGCGCGAAAGTTCGTTCGTATAGTATGACATTGTGCGCTTTATGCTTTATAATCTATTTATCTTCTAATTCGTTTGGTTAGAGTTACTTGATGTCAAGTCTAGTATATCGTATGCATGGTATGCATGCAATACTATAAACGAGTGGAGTTCTGTTTAATTTCTGCCGAACTATCCACATGTCCGTTTCTCTTCAATCTCCATTAGTAGTATATAGGGAGTCAGTTCGTTACCGCGAAGTGTGGGGGAAGAATTGAAAGCAGTGGGTAGCCCCATAGGTACCAAAAATAGTAAAATTTCCTGTTAATTTAAAGCGAAATAAATACAACCCACAGTAAAAATAAAATGTCATACTGTAGTATAAGGGAATGGCGGTTCTGGACCACTTTTAATATTCCCTCATATAAAGTGCGTGAGCCCTTGTTAGTCATTAGGTATATAAGTAGCTGGAATCGCGTTATCGTTATAAGCGGTCTATGGTGACCAGTTTATAACGTACACCTACAGGGTCCTTATTTTAACATAGGTGTGTACGCATGGAAAAATTAGAATAGTTAGCAATTGGGAGCTAGGTGGGCGGGTACGCATGAGTTTGGTGTAGGTAGCTGAAAACATCCGCAATTTGGGGACCAGTGTTATGTCATTTAATTAATTAATTTTGTAGAAATTAGATCCATTGGGGGATGGATGTTAGCCTCCATTTGCATCTCAAGTTAATGGCGGTTCTGGCTCAAAACCATGGCCACTTACATTATTTAAGGCTACTTTTTTAATGCTCTCTAAACGTGTCAGTTCGTTACCGCGAAGTGTGGGGGAAAGCAATGGGTAGCCCCGACAAAATATGTGTCTTCTATATAGGGGAGGGTTCGGATACTTTTTTTCCAAAATGGCTACTACATGTAGAACGGGTCGCGACTACCAGAGTGCTGGTGTACGGAGTCGCTAGTTTCGTTTTCCTCATTAGGCGTACCGGACTGTTTGGCGGGGTGTACGAACTGGGAGTCGGGGTCTGTTTTGTTCTTCCAGAGTCGACAGGTCTCTAGAGTCACGAATGGGAACAGTGGTCTGCATACCGCGTACGCCACAAAAAACAACCCAAACCACCACTTTGCATTCTCTACGGTTCTCCAGATGTCGTGTACCTCCAGCTCGTCTTGCGTCTTTGGACACTCGGAATCGGCATCACCGGAAATTGCGTCCAACAGTCTGCGTTCCAGTGTATCCAACCGGTTCTCCAAACGTCTCTCCATGTCGAACGAGCTTGCGTTTTCGTATATCTTCTAGTAGATCCGTGGGGAACTTGGTAGGAGGGCCAGGTGCGGTCACCCTGTGTACTACGGGGGTGGGGGTTTCTAAATTTGTTTCAAATTTGGTTTCTTCGGGTTTTGTACTACGTTCCGCATCGACAGCGTCCCATATTTTTCGAAGACGAGTTGTACCGATTCCAAATTTCTTCTTCGTATTATCTGCAGACTCTATACCCCGAAGATTACGGATATCTTCTATATCTTGTTCGGACAAATTTTGCTTTGGTGGCATATTGTAGGACACAAAATATGCAAGTACATATAAATATAGTTTGCCCAATGTTCAACATGATTTGTCTAGGTATACCAGGCATACCAGCACCACAACTAGGCATACTCGTTACCCAACACCTAGGCATACCAGCACCACGACTAGGCATACTAGCACCACGACTAGGCATACTAGTACCACAAACTAGGCATACTCGTTACCACACCTAGGCATACCGAATGGGAAAAACGTGCCTAGCGACCCTTTCTACATGGAGTATCCCTTTTGAAACCCTTCCAAAATCGTGGTAGAATGTTAGCATTGTTCAGTAATTGTTAAGCTTTTGTTCAGCATTGTTAAGCAATTGCTAAGCATTGTTAAGCAATTGTTAAGCATTGCTCAGTAATTGTTAGGCCTTGTTAAGTGTTGTTAAACATTGTTAAGCTTTGCTCAGTAATTTTTAATCATTGCTCAGTAATTGTTAAACATTGCTCAGTAACTGTTAAGCATTTGTTCAGCATTGTTAAGTAATTGCTCAGTAATTGTTAAGCATTACTCAGTAAGAGTTAATAATTTTTAGTATTAAATAATGAAATATGTGTATTTATAATAATAAAATATGTCTACGTGTGGTGAAGAATAAAACAATTTTCGCAGAAAATAGATAAAACCTGTTTGTAGTGATAATTCTAAAGAATTAATTAATGAAGAGGAAAATAGATAAAACCACCTGTAGTGATAATTTTGAAAAAATTAATAAAAGTTTCCACACGCCATATGGATTGAGGAAAAAACGGAATTAATTAAATATCATGATCCCGGATCTGTTCGTATGTGTAATTTGATAGAGACCTATTTAGAAGAGGGGTATGATGTAGTAAGTGCACAAGCGTTAGTTGATAACACACATGTGTTTGGATAGATCACCTTCAATCAAAAACCTGTCTATTATAGAAAGCGCTACCAAGGTTTTTCGGCTACCTTTTTTACTTAAAGAAAATTAATCTGTAGCTGCACCCCCGGTTTCTACATTGAAAAACAAAATATGTATTCGATTTATTCGACTAGCAGGTTTACTTGGTGGTGCGTTCAGATTCAACCAGATATTAATTAACCCCTCGTACTGCCGGAGATATGGATTAATTCTTTTCCATGTAGGTTTTTTCGAACTGTTTCATAATAGCTTCAACAAGCGGGCTCATCATCGAATCTTTACAAATTTCAACAACAGGTTTTCGTTTTGTAGCGGCTTCTAGCTCCCTCTCTTCCTCGTGTAACTTTTTTAGACGTTCTATAATTCCGTCTTGGAGACCTAAAATATCCTCATAACAAGCCTCATCAAATTTTATTTTTACGTCTTCTTCTTTTGTGAACATATTTTTATATATATAACTACATATTATAAATGTTTAACATAAAATCACAATTGGAAATAAATATGTTAGACATTTATATGTATATATATAAAGTAATTCTTGAAGAATTATGCCTAAATCGGTTATGACGCAGGAAGCGCTGGTAGATATTTTACAATCACGTGGAATTGTTCCTGCCTATGAAGTTAGAAAGAAACACCATATTGGCCCCAAACGCCTTACAGATCTGTGGGAATATGATAAATTTATAATGGGATTATCTAGAGATAATTGGGCAAAACCCCGTGATAAGCCCCGACCTAAGATACCTTCAAAAATTGAACAGGCTGCATAATTTTATTTAATGAAAGTTTAAAGGGGTTCTGTATGTATCCCATCTTCTAAAACCCTCTCTTATCGTAGTAAGCGGACAGTCCTAATTTGTTTTGGGTATATGTTTTCATAACACCATTTCTCATTCTAAACCCTCTGTTTGTTCCTCTATCCGTTCCAACCTGGTGTAGGGCCTCCATATACCTTCTCCATGTGAGAGGATTTTGCCTGGCAGATAACCCCTTCGCTGAATGTTTTACTTGGGTTGTGTCTACTTTTTCAACCACATAACACTTGCTGCATAGTGCGATTGCACGATCTCCTTGGAACTCTGTTTTGAATAGCCCTGGTTCTCTATTATTCCATTTATCCCAAGCTAACCATTCTTTTTTATGTTTTTTGAAATCCTCCACCATTTCTGATTTTATCATTCCATCCAGCTCTCCACCCTTCATGCTAACCCCCATATACAAACTATCAGTATCCATCTGTATTAGTTCAAAATCTGCTCTATCTACGTATTTATGCATAAAATCGTAATAAAAGTCTAACATTCTTAGTTTTGCGTATTGGTATACAGCAATCCCACAGTAAAAATGAAATGGACGAGTCATATTGGCATTTACTTTTCTTGAGGATATTTCGTAAGAATCTCCTATTTCCTCTAAATCATCGAAATACGCTGATCTTAAAGCTTTGTCCACACATTTTTCATCTTTTGTATACGTTGTGTTGAGGTGTTTTTCGGGGGATTCTATCATTTTCCCGCAACATGAGTTACCTAATAGTTTCATTATATCCGCAATTGGGGACTTGGAACTGTCAACATCTCCGGATCTCCTAGCTGAAGTAACTTCTTTAACAAACCATTCAAAGGGCTTACCTGCTGTATAATTTATTACTCTGTAAATCCCTGTAATTTCTAAACCCTGCTTCAAATACCATTTTAATAATGAGGCAAATAGTAATACTTTTTATCAGAAATTGCACCTACTAGTTTTCTGCCATCTCCTCTTGCGCGGTTAGTTTCTTGTAAATACTGTAACATCTTCTCTGGAACTTCCTCCTCCTCTACAATCCTATTTATAAATATTGGGGACATTTCCGAAAACTTCTCTTTTAAACTACTGGGAACCTCTATATCTACTTCAGCAAAGCCAAACCACTTATCTTTTAAAACCGCATTGGAAAACTTATTTATTTTAATAGGGTCGTGAGGGCTGCTTTCCTCGTGTAGTTTCCCTTCGCCACATGGCATTTGTTTGTTTAATGTTGATAAATATAGGGCGTTTGCATCAAAACCAAGTACGGCTTCGCAATCGCAAAACTTTCCATTTTCATCAGGGGCTGACCTGATTCTCGTAACACCTGCTTCAGTGTATCTTGTAAACACAATTGATGGACCCCCAACTAATGCTCCTTTTAACATTTCATATATTTCCTCACCAGGGGCATACAGTGGCGGACATATCGCGTCTGCTATCTTACTCTCTTTGGTTTGGTAAGGTTTTATATGGTTTTTTATCGTTCCTCTGAGAATGTATTGTAAAGCAATTCCCGGTAGGGTAACTGCATCTTTGAACATATCTATACCTTTTGTTTGATAAAATGTTGTCATTTTTCCGATAGCTTCTAAAAAGGTGCCAACATCCAAGTCGTTATTGTATTTTAACCAGTCTTTGAAAGACTTCATATTTAATCTGCTATAAATGTTGTTGCACTCTTCCAACTGCTGTTTGGTTATCGTTTTATTTGGAGTTAATTTATTTGTCCAATTTTTAAGCGGTGGTAAACCCTCATACGCTAGTTTATCGGGAGAATCGAACCATTCATATGGGAAGAAGGATTTTTCACCTTCGCATCCATAAGCCTTAACCCATCTATCGTAATCGATACCAGGAGCAAGATACAATTTTACATCTTAAAACCTAAATTCTGGTGTAAATAGAAAAATGGTTGTATTGGCTTTCTTTCCTACTAGTACCTTAGTGGTTTTATCCGTTAAAACGTCAACTAAATGCTTCTTTATTAAATTAAGATCGTAATTACTGGAATTGAACCCAATTACTGGGACTTGTGAAATCCAACGGGTGATTTCTCGCTGCTGAGAAGTGTAAAGATACTCCATGTCTGCAGGGTACCCATATGTATTGCTACTCCCCACGACCTCTCGGATATTGTCTCCCCTTCTCTTTACATCTTCCATAAATAGGGTTACTAATTGTTTTGGAGAAGTATCACATATGTGAGTTATATTGTTGGATAGAGTATCCCCTATACTAACACTTATTGGGACATGTTCGTTTATAAACTCTAGATCTTTAGTGGGGTTACGCTTTTCTTTACTTCCGTCTAAATATGCTTCAAAATCGTATACAATATGATATGGGTAAATCACTGTAGGAGGCTTTTCGAGTTCCTTTACATCCTCAGGTTTACAAATTGCATCATACTCGCATTCAAAAATAGTTACTAATTTACACTTACCCTCAATTGCTTCGTCTCTCTCGTTGGATCTTCTAAGCTTATTTTTATAATCTTTGCAATGTTTGGGACACCCGTGCTGCCAATAACAGCCGTGAAATTGATAAACTGTATCAGTCTCGGGGCAATACCCATCAACTGGGGCACCAGAGATTATTCTTTCTCCGCCGTGACCGCATACTGCAGTGTGAATATGGGGCCCTGGTAAAGATTTTATCCAACTGATCGATTTCTTGCTACAACCGGGTTTTGGGTGGAAAGCTTTTTCGAACGCTGATAGTGGGCGATCTATTTTTTCTCCTTTACACGATACTTTTGTTAATCCCTTCATACAAGTCAATGTGTGCCTGGTTAAATTGCTGGACTTTGTAAAGCGTTGTTTGCAGTCGAAGCAACAATAAATGTTTTCAGAGGCTTTATTCATATCCGTAATAAGGAAGGCGTGATCGTTATAGATACCTATTTTCATCTTTTTATTACCAATCTTGTCGTAATGAGCTGCTACTTTTCTTAAATACCATGTTCCCTCTTCTGTAGGTTCGTACGCATCAATACCTATTTTAAAACACTCTTCTATTTTCTTGATATCTCCAAATAATATGGGTCCTTCTGGTTTCGGTAATTTATGGGTTTTACAAAACTGCAAATACTGTTGCTGGAGTTCTTTGGTCAATGTTAAACACCTATCAACCCTAAGCTTCGAAGTGTGGAGGGCCAAGCATCTAAATAAACAAAGATCATCATTGAAACTATCCAGGGGCTTCATCCCTTTCTTATAACGCAACCACTCAGGCATTCGACCTCCGGCTACTTTTCCAGATTTCATTCCGGCATCTCCTTTAGGCATTTTATTTAAAGCTGTTCCATAAACTATTTTAACGCTGACACCCATCCATCTTACAAACCTCCATTTTGTACTGGGCCTATCTATTTTATCTATGTTTAATCTATGCTCTTCTTGTTTATTAATCCATTCTTCAACCTCATCGTAACCCCTAAACCACGGACTTCCGGATAAATTTTTATAAAATACCAACGTTGTCGGCTTTCCTCTCGCGTCTCTCTCCTCTTGGTGAATTAATTTGTAAGAAAAAGAGAATCTTAGGTAAAAACTGTCGGTTAACAAAGGCTCTAACTCGCCCATTATCCTTTTGCTGTTATTTATTTGAAGTTTTCTTTTCAGGGTTATTGTAGTTATCCTACGCCCTTTTACTAATTCTTTTTCTTTTTCTTTATAATCTTCTAATATTTCGCTACCTTCCTCTATTAACTGTTGTAATAAACGCGCTTTCTGCACTCGTTTTTGAGGTTTGCCAATGTTCCTCTTCTAAGACTGAGGGAAGCCTCATCGGCTATATTCTGTGCTATCCTTTCTATATTCTTTTTTTCCACCCCCTTAAATACCCCCCAAGACATTGCACGAGCCATTCTTTTCATAAACTCTTCATTTTTTTCCTTATTTATTAGTGTAGTTAACCCCCTTTCCCTCAAACGGTTTGAAAAAGGTATACCCATTCTTATTAATTCTGACCTTAATTCCCTAATTCTGGGAGAAGAACTTTTAGATGGTTTTACACCCTTTTATCGCTAATCATTGTGCGAGTTAACTTAGGGCGAGGCGCTCTCGTAACTTTATTACGTATATCTGTCATTTTCTAATCGTGGAAAATGTATTGTTTTATATAAATACCTGTATGGCTTATGTTCAATAGGGTTTTTTTTTTCTTTTTTTTACAATTAATTAATTATAACACCTCATATAGAAGACACATATTTTGTCGGGGCTAGGGGGCTTTCTGCTAGTTTTCTCGTGTTAAAATCCGTGGCAAATCTGTACTGGTTTCAACTACCCTATTTCAACTACCAGACTATAGCAGCTCCACATACGATTGTGATGGGTAGCCGAAACCGCTGCAACATTTTGTATGACATTTTATTTTTTACTGTGGGTTGTATTTATTTCGCTTTAAATTAACAGGAAAGGTACCTATGGGGCTACCCACTGCTTTCCCCCACACTTCGCGGTAACGAACTGACACGCTTAGAGAGCATTAAACCAAACTAAAGTCATTGGTTAGGGAGGTTATTTTCGATTTGAGCCAGAACCGGCATTGACCTTGACGTGCCCCGAAATGGATCTAATTTCTACAAAAATAATTCAGCTACCAAACACTGGTCCCCAAATGGATGAGGTTTCAACTACCTGCACCAAACACATGCGTATCCTCCCACCTAGGTCCAATTACTATTCTAATTTTCCAAAATTAAATCCATGCGTACCCGCCCGCCTAGGTTAAAAAAAAGGACTCTGCAGGTGTACGTTATAAACTGGTCACCATAGACCGCTTATAACGATGACACGATTCCAGATATTTATATACCTAATGAATAATAAGGGCTCACGCACTCTATATAAGGGAATATAAAAAGTGGTCCAGAACCGCTATTCTCTTATACTACAGTATGATTAATTTTACTTTGGGTTGTATTTATTTCACTTTAAATTAACAGGAAATTTTAATATTTTTTGGTACCACCCACTGCTTTCAATTCTTCCCCCACACTTCGCGGTAACGAACTGACACGTTTAGAGAGCATTAAAAAAGTAGCCTTAAATAATGTAAGTGGCCATGGTTTTGAGCCAGAACCGCCATTAACTTGAGATGCAAATGGAGGCTAACATCCATCCCCCAATGGATCTAATTTCTACAAAATTAATTAATTCAATGACATAACACTGGTCCCCAAATTGCGGATGTTTTCAGCTACCTACACCAAACTCATGCGTACCCGCCCACCTAGCTCCCAATTGCTAACTATTCTAATTTTTCCATGCGTACCCACCTATGTTAAAATAAGGACCCTGTAGGTGTACGTTATAAACTGGTCACCATAGACCGCTTATAACGATAACGCGATTCCAGCTACTTATATACCTAATGACTAACAAGGGCTCATGCACTTTATATGAGGAAATATTAAAAGTGGTCCAGAACCGCCATTCCCTTATACTACAGTATGACATTTTATTTTTACTGTGGGTTGTATTTATTTCGCTTTAAATTAACAGGAAATTTTACAATTTTTGGTACCTATGGGGCTACCCACTGCTTTCAATTCTTCCCTCACACTTCGCGGTAACGAACTGACTCCCTATATACTACTCCATTCGATACATCACCACGATCTAACAAAACCTCAGGCTGTAATGATTGTTTGACAGAATGGATTACAGTGAAGAATCCTGATCAGACTGCGCTGATGCAGGATAGTCTGGGTCTACATTGACCGCAAGCATATTAAACATGCCTCACTCAGATATAGACACTTTAAAGAAAAGAAATACAATTTATTTATATTTGTTAGATAGTATTTATGTCTCTGATTAAACTTATTTGTTTATTACTTCAGAAACTTATTAATATATATTAGGGGGCCTTGTTAGTATGGGCTGCTTTAACCAAATTTCAAAATCTTGGGCTCGTTTTGACCAACCAGGGGCCGTTTTGACCAGGGGCGTTTTGACCTGCTCCCTTGTGAACCCTTGACTTGTGAGCAGTAAGAATAATGTTAATTTCCGCAGAATGCAACAATGTTAAAATTCGTACCTATAGCTTCGAAATGAGCGAACAGACGCAACTGTGTGTACGAAATGGCCAGATCGAGTGCAAAATGGTATGTATATGAAATGATCTATGTACGAATTGACCCGGATCGACTCTGCTATTCTGATTTGAATTACCTCCCCTGGAAATCATTCACGCCATTTATTTCTAATTAATTATGGATCTATGCCTTACGACAGGCATACCAGAATCAATCGTGAATTAGGCAAACTGCACATCACAGGCATGGTAATTGTGCTGAATATGCACAGGTGCTAATAGCGTGTCTTGGATTCTGGAAGTCGCACTTCACTCATTTTGCGGCAGCACGATTTACCCAAATCTACCCAAATCTTCATTAAATGAAAATGAACCATAATATGCATGCAATATATATATTTTTAAATTTGTGTATGGTTTGTATATCTTGTCAAATAGCTTGAATGTTTTTCACACCTTTTATGTAGACAAAGCCCAATATTATATTGTATTGACCAGAACACTGTATTTTAGTGGGGTAGCTCGTTATATATTGTCGATTATGTACAATATGGGAAACTGTGTAGATCCTGATTAGATTGTGAATGCATATTTCCCCTACAGGTATAGCCTCAACAAGTGGTTATGCATAAAATGGGGAACCGGGTAGACCCTGATCAGACTGTGATTTCAAATTTCCCCTAGAATGTATAGCCTCAACAAGTGATTGTTATAAGATGGCTACACGTCCTGGCGGGCGACACGCAGCTTGCTTGTATATGGTATACAGTGATTATGTACAAGATTATGTACAGTGATTATGTACAAGATGGAAAACAGTGTAGACCCTGATCAGATTGATTTCAAATTTCGCCTAGAATGTATAGCCTCAACAAGTGATTGTTTTAAGATGGCTACACGTCCTGGCGGGCGACATGCAGCTTGCTTGTATACGGTATACAGTGATTATGTACAAGATGGAAAACAGTGTAGACCCTGATCAGACTGTGATTGCAAATTTCCCTAGAGGTATAGCCTCAACAAGTGATTATGTACAAGATGGCTACACGTCCTGGCGGGCGAAAACGGCCAGTATACGGTCGACACCTTCACACTACTGTCTCCTTGTATGTCAACATTAGAGAGGTTCTACAGTTTTGTATTTGTATTTCAATTAAAAATCATCATTCCCATTTAGCATGTTTAGTCATTATAAAGTGGATTATCTTCCTTGGCTTCCTAGTATTAAGTTTATCGTGGTACTCTCCCTTTATTTCATATACAAATATTTCCATTTTGCATCCAAACATTAAAATGGGCCCTGGTATGAGCAAATTAATGACATACATTATGTAAGTACAGTCCAAACATCGTTAGTATGATGTGTATAGCTTATTTTTATTGACACATATAGTAATTATATGAAGATTTGGGTAAGATTTGGGTAAATCGTGCCACCCCCCATTTTGCGCACCTGCATGCTATAATTATCTCCTGTCGAGTTCCAACAACTAAATTCCAATTGCTTAATCATGTTAATCAAATTTAAATGCAGTTTTATAATGTTAAATGGTCATTAAAAAATATTCTTATCGACTCTAGCAGAGTCACCATTTAGTATATTTGTAGTTCTAAATGTGAAATATTCTGGCATAAAAATGATTTATTTTAGAGCAAAATGTATGGATTAACCCCCAAACATATCGGGTCAGGTGACTAGTGATACGTCACGCCGTCTTCCAGAATGGTCAATAAATTACTTAAATTATTTACCATCCGAGACACGCTATAGTAACAAGTAGTAAATTCTCAACACAATTGGACAACTCGTCAGACAGCACAGATATTCACTTGTATCTTGTACTAATAGATGTATGCCAGCCTGCAACTGCATGTAGGTTTTCTCATACACTGGCTTCTTTTGCCATCTTAGGCCACTTACAGTTGTCACTTTCAATCGTGGTCATAATATCATTAATAGCTAATTATCTGTTATCCAATTGTCTATGTCTTAAGAGACGGGGGCAGGCTGGGTTTTCTTTGTTTCCTTTTCAATTCCGGCTAGATTCACCACCATTTTTAGGCGAGCCGTATGATATTACCAGTCAAGCTGACCTACCGTATCTGCGGTATGACAAAAAGGGTGTAGTAGATTAGATGGGTTGCATATAATAGAGTTGTGCACACCATTCTACTTGCCACGCACTACACTTTGGTACAGTAAGGTGCGATGAGTATACATGTATATGGATTACAATAGTGCGTAGTATCATACAATGGTTGACATAAGCTACAATGATACACGTTACACATACAAGTTACCATCATTAGGGTGCAGTATGAGCAGTAATTCGGCATTGTAATGTATATTTTATGTTGATAGTCATACAAGTGCCTTATCATGGAAATGCTGCTTCAACTGGTATTTTGTTTATTCATTTTCAGATCGAATAAATAAACGTCCAGGGTGATCTCTTACAATGCGGTGACCTACAACACGGAGATGCATCCAGGCTCGTACATGTCATAACGTCCATCTGTAATAGGCTGACACTGCAGTGTGGTGTCGTGTGTAAGGGCGTATTCATAAATAGTACAGCTGACTTCCTGCATGATGGATGATAATGGGAAACGTGTCCACAAATGTACAGAGTGTGGGAAGATGTTCACACACAGTAGTAGCCTGAAACGACATGTGCTTATTCATACCGGGGAACGTCCCCATATATGTAGTGTTTGCGACAAGGCTTTCACCAACAGCAGCCACCTCAAACAACATATGAATATTCATACCGGGGATCGTCCCTATACATGTAGTGATTGTGACAAGGCTTTCACCAAGAATAGCCACCTCAAACAACATATGAATATTCATACCGGGGATCGTCCGTATACATGTAGTGATTGTGACAAGACGTTCACACTGAGTTGCAGCCTCATACGTCATATGCGTATTCATACGGGGGATCGTCCCCATACATGTAGTGTTTGCGACAAGACTTTCACACAGAGTAGCAGCCTCCAACAACATGTGCGTATACATACAGGGTATCGTCCCCATACATGTAGTGCTTGCGACAAGACGTTCACACAGAGTAGCCACCTCAAACAACATATGAATATTCATACCGGGGATCGTCCCCATACATGTAGTTTCTGCGACAAGACTTTCACACGGAGTAGCCACCTCGAACAACATATGCGTATTCATACCGGGGATCGTCTTCATACATGTAGTGTCTGCGACAAGACTTTCATACGGAATAGCCACCTCAAACAACATTTGAATATTCATACTGGGAATATTTCCTATAACTGTATTGTTTGCGACAAGAATTTCACGTCCAGTAGCCACCTCAAACGACATATGATTAGTCATACCTGGAATCGTCCCTAAATATGCAATGTTTGCAACAAGATCTTCCCCATTCATGTAGTGTTTGCGTCAATAATTTCACCCAGTGTGGCAACCTCAAGCAACATATGGATATTCACACCGGGGAATGCCCCTATACATGTAGCGTCTGTGACAAGTCTTTTCCATAGTCCTGATAGTGGGTGAACATGACCCATGAAAACAGGGTTATCATTACCACTTCGTGGGGGGGGGGGGGCAAATTGTCACTATATTTTATTGAAAGGTATGTATCTCAAGATATTAGTTCCGCATTATAGCAATCTGTAAGTCTTCGTTTAAAGATTGTATGCCCCTATTAGTGGATCCCCCTAACAGCAACATTTTCTGCTAAAAATGTGCAGGTTTGAGAACATTCAATGCAAACTCGCATTCACACATGGAAAAAGCTCTGAAAACGTGACAGACGGTAATTATAATTTACATGAAAATCGAAATTGACCATTTTCATCCAAAATGGCCGCAAAAATCCAAGATGGCGGCAAAAACCTACCGACATTCACCCACCACACTACATATGTATAAACTACATTAATTATTGGCAAACATATGTCCCGTTTATGGTTGAATTATGTTCTAAGAGTAACATATAAGATGATAACATACGTAGCAATTGGGAATGTATGTAAACAATATGGCCGCCAAATATCATAGTTACCCATCCAGACCAGTTATGTGAGTTTAAAAGTCCTGTAGCATCAAAGCAAATTTGCATTTACACAATGTAAAACGGTATGAAAACATGATAATTTATAGAACATAAGAACTTACAGGTTTTTCAAAAACTGTTACAAAAATCTAAGATGGCCACCATAATTATAACATGTTCGCCCACCAAGCCAATCAACCGCTCAGACAACCAAACTATAATTACGTTGCAATAAATGGTAGTGTATATAAACTTCATCACGCAGTGACACATATTGTGATAGCCTAAATTACATGTAGAAATCCAAGATGGCTGCCAAATATCAACATTTCTACACTTTACTCCAAGCTTGTCCTACGACATTGTATTTCAAGTAATTAACTGCATTCACAATGAATTAGGCAAAATAAATTAGTGTGATAGCGTTATCAAACCCAGCTTACATGTGAATATGTGATGATGATACTTGTATAAAGTCAAGATGGCTGTGGAAATTAGTATTTCACCATGTATCGGTGTTTTGTCTATCATTTTGAGTTTGTGTGGTAAATTGGTCTAACTGAAATAAATGGTGTGTGTTCTTGTATGGGAGAAAAAAAAATCTGAATGTTGGTGTGTCAAAGCCAAACACGTGTGTGTATTTGACGCGCGCTGGTCAATTAATCACTCTGTATTATGTTTCAATTTTAAATAAAACCATGCAATTCCGAAAGCATTATATGTACATGCTTACTGTTTACTATGTTATTAGTGAAGTTGTAATGCATGTGTGATTGATTAATCTGCGATGCTATTAATATCAGTATGATTTATCATCTGTTTGCATCCAAATGTATCATTTATTATTGTAACTTCAAGGACATGGTTGTACACGTCATATTGCTGTGCTAGCAGTTTAATGAATCTCGGCCATGCTACTAGTTTCAGAACGATATCTACGGTTAATGCTCAACATACTCCTCGCTGCAATGTCAATAGTTGTTCCTGTTGATTATATACAATATAAATAGTATACCTAAAAGCGAGCACGAAGTTGTAAGCACGGAGTTTTCAACGGGCATCCATGTACACTCTACGACCTAGCAATGTACGACTCAGAACGAAATAAGCACATACTATTTATTCACTTAGATATTACGTTAACACTATAAGTGAGTGTTTGTTTATTACAGTGTCAACCGTATTGAACGTGTCAACCAGTTGTGACTCATGCCAAACTATTTGCATATCATAATTTCACAAATTCCTATATCTTTATAGATACCACTAATATTTGAGCCGGGGCATGGGAAAAAGATCATGTGGCATAAACATGACATTTTCACGTTTTATTATTCCATAAACAACATTCTATTAGGATTACAATTATATATTACTTTCAAGTACATGTATATGCCATTGATAAACCCTTCAGATTGTTTATAAAAAATGTAGCTACCTGACAAATACGTGAATAAAACGTGGGCAATACTAAAGGTGCATGCCCACTCAGTAGGCACACAATGTTATATCAGAGACATCATCTGAGACATTTTCTGGAAAACATTCATTCACCTTTACCCCACGTATTGATTGTCAGTATTATACATTTTATAACGGACGTAAACTTTCACACTGTTATCAGGAGCGATAACCGTGTTTCCTTAAAAAGGACATTACTATTTATTCTCTGTATTTATTTGTGGATGTTCAGATCATACTTTATAATCTATCGAAAATATTATTTTTTCAGGTGACGCATTTAATGAGTATAAATAATAAAAGAAATATCATGCCTCATTTGCACATGAAAATAGCCTGATACCACCACGCGTCACTATCAGTAAAATAAATATTACTAAATGGTTATATATGTATAGCGGGCACTCGTAATGTTTAGAACTGGTGGTATAGTCACACAATTATACACTTATTTCATTCATATAAAGAACATTTTGTGCCTACTGAGTGGGCATATACATTTAACGAATTATGTTACAGACCCAGAGAAATCGGACGTCCTGTAAGTTTGCATGTCCTACGTTTTCTTATCTGGTACATTTATTATTCCAAATCGAACACATCTCGGAATTCTGGACATGTATATTGTCAAAACCGCAGTGTTTGTAGGTGGCTGCGATAAGCCGAAGTGTGTGTCAGCTGCGTTCGCTCCACGCCATACAACTTGCTCGCGTGTTTACTCCATGGCATAGCATTTACCACGCCAATGTTGGAAATGTCTTGGACAGGTCCATTTATTCAGATCAGTTCGTATTATATTATATCAGACAATAGCGTATACGTGCTCACCGAGCATACATACTTGTCCAAATCCAAAACATCCTATTTATCCTTGCGAATAGTATTTAACACATGACCAGTCTATGACATCTGAAGCCAACAGGGATAGTAGATTTACAAAGATCTACTATAGTTATGAATATCTACTACAGATAAAAAATGCATATATTTCAAATAGAACTGTAGCTGTTTCATAACATACGACACTATTGTAACAGAATACACTTTAGTCTAATGTCAGCCCCCATGCAAAATGAGTGGGTGGGGTATGACTCATTTTAACAAATGATATAATGAGATTATTATTGATATATCTACACTGTGTAACTAATATAATGATAATTTAGGCATATACATTCATATTAGCACTATGAGAAACATGCCTGATAGCTTTTATGGTCACAGGAAGAAATCTTGCAACTTGACAGAATTGTGAAAAGACTGACAGCATGTCTGGCAATCTTGCTGGCCATGTCGGCAATCATATTGTAGGATGCTGAAGGTGTTTCACTGACTACTTCACTCATTCTTGTGAAGAGGAATATGTTATGATAGTCCTGACCCACATCTGGCCTATATATACTTATTTATATTCCAAGTCTGGCAAGTGACGTGAACATGAGTTCTCTCCGACGGCGGCCATGTTTGGCAGATCTACCAAATCTGATAGATCCTGAGAAGCACATTGGAATTGCTAAATTAAGGCTATTTAATCAGATATTCACGAGGTTTGGTTTGTAAATCCTAATTAATGTGTAAGACTAACATTTACACAAAGTTTCAGACTATAAATTCCTGTTTTAGTTGATTCTAAGGATAAAATCCAGTTGAAGTGGCGCTCAATTTTGAATGCGAAAACGCCAGCGTCTCCGCATCAAAACTGTCGCCTAAAGTTATCAAATCACCGAACCACTCTTGATTACCTGTGTAAATACCAAGATAAATATCTAAACTTCATATTTAGGATGTGCCAGATAGGTTTTGAGCTGTTTTAATGTGCGAAATTGTCAAAGGTCTCATGCTGATGACGTCATTTTGGGCGATCTCGCAAATCTGGCAAGATGGCTGACCTTTTTGACAGATTTGCCCGACGCCACGGCGACATGATTGGTCAAATGGCGTCATGTGGTACAGTTTCAGAACCTATAAATACAAGCCATTTGGCTAGGATCCAGTGGTTCACTCATAATAGTAAAAGATAACATACATGGCATATTCTCGCCAGTGACCAGTAGTCGACATAAAGTACCAGTACTCGTCATCCTTGACAAATTGATTGATATTATTCCACCAGTAGTTCACTACCCACTAACTAACTATACCTACCTAAGGTAATACATTGATGAACTTCACCATGCATTCTTGGTTCAATTTATAATCCCATAAGCCATCCTTTCCTATGACTAACAACTTCTAAGACCCGCTCGCTTAGAACTGTTACAATATGTTATGCGACAATGTACATGTCTATTGGTTACGCGTAGCTACACAAACTTGACACCAGTCACACAGATGAAACATTGTAACTGTCAAGCGTTGCAATAGTTGTCTCGTGTAATACCGCTAAACACTTAGTTAACCAGATTAGCATTACAATATGTACTTTTCAATGTAGCTTGGACGATAATATTTGCCATTTTACACCACCAGCTACGTAATGTTGTTTTCAATCGTATTTCCTTCGTATTAAATTCAACTGATTTTCAAACATTTAATATCCAATTTTTCGACATGTCCTGGAAATATTTCAACACACCACTCCATTTTAAAGGATAATGCATTGTACTAACTTAAAGTTAGTCACTGTCAGACATATGATCGACGACAATTTCTACCTATGACAATCAGTATTTTACTATATAGGTCGTGTTTTAAGCGCTACTGATATTGAACATTTACATTATTGAACATTATAAAGGTGGCCGGATTAGCTCAGTAGGCAGAGCGACGGACTGCAAATCGTGAGACCCCAGGTTCGTTTCTCCCACCTCGACCGCTGCGAAAGGCCGATCCGGCGTGTCCTTGGTCAAGACAACTTCGTGCTAGCCTAGTCCTATCGGATGGCGACTTAAATAGTCGGTCCCGACATGCAAGTTCGTCGAGCCAGTGCCGTCGTTAAATCAAAGCATTTTACGCTACTGATATTAATTTGTACAATGTTGCTATGATGTGCTTGTCATTACATGACATGTGTAAAAAGATGGTGTCCGGCAGAGCTCGCGACAGTATACACAATGTTACTAAATGTGATCATAGTGTCCCTTCTTTTGTAGCATTTGCTTTGTTTCGGTTGTTAAACGAATGTACATATAGAGGTCCATTGCTGAAAGCAATATCAGTTTATGTCATATGCAATAGAAATAATAGTACATGTACATGAATACGATTGTATAAGCAATACTTATTTCATGAAAGATAAGTGATCTACATATATTAGTACATACAATTGGATTAGAAAACAAGTGTTTACGCTTATGTGAATTGTTCTCCTGGACAATTCAATTTTCTTGTGAAGTGTTTAAGGAACAAATAGTGGACATATACCTGAATATTTCTCAGTGGCCCATGTGCACTAATTGGACACATGTCTGGTGGTCCTACAAAATGGCGTCATGGCAGCACGTACACGTACATTTATTGAAGTTCTAGATATTTTATCGAAAACTTGATTATATATTTGAGTATATATACTACTATTACTATGTCTGATGGGCTTAATAGTTTTGTTCTTGAACTGAATGTTTTCACAAGAATCGGATGTACAGCGTTTGTATGGAATAAAGTAGTTGTTTGCATATGAAAACATGGTCATTAATTGACACGTAGTATGTAAGACACACACTACTATATATTAATTATTGAGTCAGGGTAATAATGTTCAGTTATAGATGCACGGCATGCTCAGCACATATATTGTTTGTACACAAATGTTGTTGAATAAACATTTAGTGGCATTAAATATAACAATAGTGTGCAACTTATGCTAACATTGTAAGTGGTTTGTGACGGGAACATAGTGTAATGCAGTATATTTTGATAAAGTTTAATGCTGGTGAGCTACATGGAGTCCTAATAGGCCAGTATAAATTGATTAAGCCGCGATTACAGGATTTGCATGTGCTATTATTGTCGCGCCTGATGCTAAAGCAGGCACGACAATAATAGCACATGCAAATTCTGTAATCCTTTCCACATTTCCACATACCACTATCCAACATATGACCTTTTTTTACCTTCACCTATTTTTTTTTCTTCAAATAATTGACTTATAAATGTTCAACCTTAAGCTTTTTGTCTTCCTTTGCCATGTTATGCCATTGACAGTTGTCACTTTCAATCGTGGTCATATTAACATTAATACCCAATTATATAGTATCCAATTGTTTATGCCTTGAAGAAAACACGGCCTTCGTTTATTTTTATTTCTTTATCCGAATTGGTACTGTCGTCTAAAAGTCATAAATGGTTTTAGTTCGTACATTATTAGCTCGACTATTCGAAGAATAAGTAGAGCTTATGTTGTCACCCCGGCGTCGGCGTCGGCGTCACCGTCACGCCTTGGTTAAGGTTTTTAGTCAAGCTTGTATATGGAATACTACTGGCCCTACACCCACCATACTTGGACAACTTCACCTCCTAGTGATGTACATCAATAACCCCTGATCTATATTTGACCTTGACCTACATTTCCTCTTGAATTACTTGGTTAATTCCCGTTGGTTAAGGTTTTTAGTCAACCTTGGTTAAGGTTTGTTGTCAAGTTTGTATATGCAATACTACTGGCCCTACACCCACCATACTTGGACAACTTCATCTCCTAGTGATGCACATCAATAACCCCTGATCTATATTTGACCTTGACCTACATTTCCTCTTGAATTACTTACTTAATTCCCCTTGGTTAAGGTTTTTAGTCAACCTTGGTTAAGGTTTTTTTTCAAGCTTGTACATTGAATACTATTGTGCATCCAGACACCATACTTCGACAACCTTTTCTCATAGGTATGTACATCAATAACCCCTGATCTATATTTGACCTTCACCTACATTTCCTCTTCAATTACTTACTTAATTCCTTTTGGTTAAGGTTTTTAGTCAACCTTCTATATGGAATACTACTGGCCCTACACCCACCATACTTGGACAACTTCATCTCCTAGTGATGTACATCAACAACCCCTGATCTATATTTGACCTTGACCTACATTTCCTCTTCAATTGCTTAATTCCCCTTGGTTAACGTTTTTAGTCAAGCTTGTAGATGGAATACTCCTGGCCCTACACCAACCATACTTGGACAACTTCATCTCCTAGTGATGTACATCAACAACCCCTGACCTATATTTGACCTTGACCTACATTTAACCTTGAATTACTTACTTAATTCCCCTTGGTTAAGGTTTTTACTCGACCTTGGTTAAGCTTTTTACTCAAGCTTGTACATGGAATACTATTGTACATACAGACACCATAATTGGACAACCTTTTCTCATAGTGATGTACATCAATAACCCCTGATCTATATTTCACCTTGACCTACATTTCCTCTTGAATTACTTACTTAATTCTCTTTGGTTAAGGTTTTTAGTCAAGCTTGTAGATGGAATACTCATGGCCCTACACCAACCATACTTGGACAACTTCATCTCCTAGTGATGTACATCAACAACCCCTGACCTATATTTGACCTTGACCTACATTTAACCTTAAATTACTTACTTATTTCCCCTTGGTTAAGGTTTTTACTCAACCTTGGTTAAGGTTTTTAGTCAAGCTTGTAGATGGAATACTATTGTGCATACAGACACCATACTTGGATAACTTTTTCTCATATGGATGTACATCAATAACCCCTGACCTTTATTTTACCTTCACCTACATTTAACCTTCAATTACTTGGTTAATGTTTATAGTCAAGCTTGTATATGGAATACTTCTGGGCCTACATCAACCATACTTGGACAACTTCATCTCCTGGTGATGTACATCAATAATCCCTGACCTATATTTCACCTTGACCTACTTTTATCCTTGGATTACTTAGTTATCTCCCCTTGGTTACGTTTTTTACTCAAACTTGTATATTGAATACTCCTGGGCCTACAGCAACCATACTTGGAAAACCACGCATCTACGTCCAAGGTCAAGGTCACTGTTGAAGGTCAAAGGTCAAACCTATTGAAATTCCCTTCCGCTCTATATCTTCTACATCGATGCATGGATTATCAAATGGCTTGGCACAAATGTTTCTCATGATGAGAAGGTGTGTCGCCATCAATAATCACGCACCTACGTCCAAGGTCAAGGTCACAGTTGAAGGTCAAAGGTCAAACCTATTGAAATTCCCTTCCGCTCTATAGCTTCTACACTGATGCATGGATTATCAAATTGCTAACCACGCACCTACGTTCAAGGTCACAGTTGAAGGTCAAACCTATTGAAATTCCCTTCCGCTCTATATCTTCTACACCGATGCATGGATTATCAAATGGCTTGGCACAGATGTTTCTCATGTTGAGAAGGTGTGTCACAATCAATAACCACGCACCTACGTCCAAGGTCAAGGTCACAGTTGAAGGTCAAAGGTCAAACCTATTGAAATTCCCTTCCGCTCTATATCTTCTACACCGATGCATGGATTATCAAATGCCTTGGCACAAATGTTTCTCAGGATGAGAAGGTGTGTCGCGATCAATAACCTCGCACCTACATCCAAGGTCAAGGTCACAGTTGAAGCTCAAAGGTCAAACATATTGAAATTCCCAAATGGCTTGGCACAAATGTTTCTCAGGATGAGAAGGTGTGTCGCGATCAATAACCACGCACCTACGTCCAAGGTCAATGTCACTGTTGAAGGTCAAAGGTCAAACCTATTGAACTTCCCTTCCTCTCTATGTCTTCTACACCGATGCATGGATTATCAAATGGCTTGGCCCAAATGTTTCTCATGATGAGAAGGTGTGTCCCGATCAATAACCACGCACCTACGTCCAAGGTCAAGGTCACAATTGAAGGTCAAAGGTCAAACCTATTGAAATTCCCTTCCGCTCTATATCTTCTACACTGATGCATGGATTATCAAATTGCTAACCACGCACCTACGTCCAAGGTCACAGTTGAAGGTCAAAGGTCAAACCTATTGAAATTCCCTTCCGCTCTATATCTTCTACACCGATACATGGATTATCAAATGGCTTGGCACAGATGTTTCTCATGATGAGAAGGTGTGTCGCAATCAATAACCACGCACCTACGTCCAAGGTCAAGGTCACAGTTGAAGGTCAAAGGTCAAACCTATTGAAATTCCCTTCCGCTCTATATCTTCTACACCGATGCATGCATTATCAAATGCCTTGGCACAAATGTTTCTCAGGATGAGAAGGTGTGTCTCGATCAATAATCACGCACCTACGTCCAAGGTCAAGGTCATAGTTGAAGGTCAAAGGTCAAACCTATTGAAATTCCCTTCCGCTCTATATCTTCTACACCAATGCATGCATTATCAAATGCCTTGGCACAAATGTTTCTCAGGATGAGAAGGTGTGTCTCGATCAATAATCACGCACCTACGTCCAAGGTCAAGGTCATAGTTGAAGGTCAAAGGTCAAACCTATTGAAATTCCCTTCCGCTCTATATCTTCTACACCGATGCATGGATTATCACACTATGCCCAGGGTCAAGGTCACAGACTTGATGCGTTTGAAACCTTAACGCTCGGCTAAGTGGCTTATGATCAAAAATGCCTCGTTTTCTTTGGCTGCCAGTGGGGGTATTCGTGTGCCGACAGGCCACATTTCTAGTTTCCCTTGGTTAATGTTTTTAGTCAACCTTGGTTAAGGTTTTTATGTAGGCCGCAGCCACCTTCTTTGTCAAGCTATGTGTACATCGACACCCTCGTAGTCGAGCTATGCTGTTCTCCTACAGCTCTTGTATTTATTATGACATTTCATACAATTGTACATTATTAATGAAAGTGAAACTCATTCATCGGTGGCATATATATATATATGTGTTCACCGTCAGGCTAACACAATAACTGCGTTTTTCTCATTGCTGTTATAATTTACAGTTTACCTTGTATATAAAATGTATTTATTGTGCATGAGCAATGAATATTAACCATATCTAGGCAAAACGTGTTGATGTTAAAGGCAGTGGTGCTGTGGAGGCATATGATTCAGCAATGTTTACAAAGGAGAGAAGATAAATTGAAAACAGGGAAAAGTCATGCAAAAGTAAAACCAGTAAAACAATAGACCTAGTGCAAAACTGTATGCAGGCTTGGTGCACTGTAATTTCGCAGTCTAATCAGGGGTTACATTTGTTGCAATTTTATACTATAAGCGTGAAAGTTCCTTCGTGTAGAGGTGTACCACTTTGAGCTGGCGCGTTATTATTGTAAATATTATTGTAAACACGTGCTATTTTTAAATAGTTTACGTCATATGTTGTATACATGGTATTTGTATACAAGCGCAAACGCATTAACATTCGATATAATTTCTTATAATAGTAACATCGCTTAGTGCTCTACTGGGTAGATCTGCTGTTTGGTGATCGGACGGTCGTGAGTTCGAATCCTGCCTAAGGCATACATTTTTCTCTCGCTTTTACTATTTTGGCGCCAGAGGTAACGCACACATCCCGCAACAGTCGTGCAATTACTTTTACACAACATTATAAAACACTTCACTTTGAACCTAATCATTGTGAAATGCATTCTGCACATTCGTATGTTATTGTGAAAGTCCACCTCGACTACAAATGCCACTACAAATGCAAATATGTTACGGAGAACACCATGTCGAAAAATAAACCTCTCACTTCAGATAATAAACAAATAAATAAATAAACATGGTTGCATGTGGTTCATAATTACCATGTCAATTGTTGTTACATGTAATAAAGATGCATTAAAAAAACAACACAAAAACAATATTTAAAAAAAAAATATATATATATAATGGCCAAAGTGAGGATCGAACGCATGCAGTGCAAAATTAAAATCAAGTGCCACCGTTGGCCGCCATTTTACCCACTGTTCCAGTATGAGAAACTGTTTTGGCAATCGCAATATATCGATCATGACTATAGCGAGGAAAGCAATTAAGAAATTTAGCTATTTTTATAAGAAATGCTTTATGGTTATAATGACTAGTGAGCTTATACATATGCATTTTGTATTTGTACCCATCGTTGTATTATGTAATCTGTTGTATACCTCGTGTGTCACGCATGTGGCTTAGAGTGAATAAAATGTATTGTATTGTATTGTATTGACGCGCCATAATAAACAGGGAAATACCTACAGGAATTCCATGTTTATTTATACACCAATGTTTATATAAACAAAGCATGTAAACAACGCCACGTCAGGCTGGTATACTTATAGTATATGACATTGTGCGGTTTATGCTTTATAATCTATTTATCTTCTAATTCGTTTGGTTAGAGTTACTTGATGTCAATTTCAGTCTATCGTATGCATGGTATGGACGCGGGAAACGAGGGGTAGACACATATACTCCGCATCTACCATCGACGATAACGCCACAGGCCGCGATATTGGACAATTTCCACAACTTGGCGCTACATGTGCGTCGGTTCCCCGCCATCCCCTTCGACAGACCCACGGAGCGACCCGCCGTATCCACTGTCCAGATTAGTCTGGCAACAGATAGTGAGCAGAAAACGACAGCCAGAATCAACCGGACAGACTGTCCCAACTGAAACGGCGAGTCGATCGACGCGCCCATCGGTCCACACAGGCTCCCAGTTGCCAGAGACGCCTGTATAATCAAACATTACGACCAGAAATCTACAAAACGGTGCAAATTTAGTGGATAACCGGTCTTATGTAGACGTAGTGAATCAGAATCGTTCAGCTGATAGTGACCGCACGTCTAATTCCCCATCTATATTGCAGCAAACACGCCCATACCAACCTCCTACACCCATATCAAACTCTTCTGTGCGTGATAATCAAAACAACATTCCACAACATTCGCACGCACCAAATACGCACAGTCATACAGATGTAAACAATACCGTAAACCACGGGTCACGAAACATTGGGTCAGTGAAGAACACTATAGCACGTGAGCGCAGTCCGGCCAATACTGGGCAGCGAAATAGGCGCCAATGTAGTCCACGTGACAGTGACAGTCTCGTAACAGTGGAGATTCACAATAGGGGCGAGGAGAGAGGGTGCATATCAATTTTGCCTTATTGAATGTACAGGGTTTGGTTACAAAATATGTAAATAAGCTGCAGTCTGCAGAAATAATAACATAATTTAATACTCGTGATGTGGTGCTATTCACAGAAACATGGACAAATGAATATTCAAATTTACATGTAAATGGGTTTGAACATTTTGCTGTCCATAGATTAGACAAAAACCTTTATGCAAAACGTGACTCTGGTGGTATTTATGTAAAAAGTTGTTTGATTGCAGACGACGTGTTTGTTAAAAGTGTGGACGACTCTCACATGTGGCTTAAATTCAAGGGAGATAATTTTGGATTTGAACATAATTTACTTGTTTGTCTTGTGTATATTATTCCTGAAACTAGCGGAAGACAAGCATATGCAGAGACGCATGCATATACTGTTATTTCTGAAGATATTTTACATATACAACAATCCACAAATAATGAATGTAATTTCATGATATTAGGAGATCTAAACTCCAGGTGTGGTACACTTCCGGATTACGTTGCTGACGATTCTGCCAAACACATACCTACATTTCCCGACGATTATGTAAATGACACCGAAATTCCCCGTTCTACACAGGATAATTATGTAAATGCAAATGCCCGACTATTAATATATCTATGCAAAGAAACCGGCCTCCGCATTGCAGGTGTAGGTGAGGACACACTGTTGGGAACATGCAGGTTTGTGGGTGGCAGAGGAAGCAGCATGGTAGATTTAGTTGTTGTAAATGCTGGTCTCCTACAGTATTTGTCTTCCTTTAGTGTTGATGATCCGAATGTACTCTCTGATCATTGTATTGTTACTTTTTCATTGATGTCGGCACCAAATGCTGACAATCAAAATGAACAAGGTGTTTTCAATGATCTGCAATATGTACAATACAAATATAAATGGAACATAGACTACATGGAGGAGTATAAAATTAATATGAGATAAATAATTACTACATCAAAGTTGGAGAAATTGATAGATGATTTAAACAATACGCCCACCAATGACACAATAAATTCTGCGGTTTCTGGTTTAAATGATATGTTTTAATTCTTTATGTACACCTAATATGAAGGTGAATGTACGTCATCATAACGGAAATTTCGCGTCTGTAAATACAAATTCCAATTATAATGATAGGTGTAAATATCTTAAAGAAATATCATATGATAAATTAAACATATATTGCTTAGATAAGACTGATCAGAATAGGCAAAATATGGTTCTGGCAAGATCTAGGTTTAAAAAATCACTCCGTGAGTCTAGATATCAGCAGGCAAAACAGCAAACAGATAACCTGCTAAATGCAAGAGTCAGAAATGCAAAAGAATATTGGAATATTTTGAAGAAAGCAAGTGATATAAACACAAATAATAGCAAGTTAACTACAGATTCATTTGTACAGTATTTTAAAGCTATAAACAATCCGGAAGATCATTTTTTCCAAGCAGATGAAAATATATTACAATTTAATGATAGATTCCTTCAGACCGAAATATACATTTTGTTCCATGAGCTAAATGTTGAAATATCGCAGAGTGAGATTGATAGGGGAATTTGCCAGCTCCATAATAACAAAAGTGCAGGACCGGATTTAGTGTTAAATGAATTTTTTATTCATGGCAAAGATATACTTCTGCCTTTATTTCAAAAGCTTGTTAACGTAGCATTTAATAACGGTTATTTCCCAGACACATGGTCAGATTGACATATAATTCCTCTCCATAAGAAAGGTAGCATAAACAATACAAATAATTACAGAGGAATAACATTATTAAGTACAGTAGGTAAACTGTTTACACGAGTTTTAAATAATAGACTGACAGAATGGGCCGAAAAATGTAAAGTATACGTCGAGGCACAGGCAGGTTTTTGAAAAAATATGAGTACAATAGACCATATTTTTGTATTACATAGTCTAAATTCGAAGTATATTAATAATGGCTCAAAGTTATTCTGTGCATTCGTAGATTTTACGAAGGCCTTTGATTATGTTGTTAGAGATAATTCGTGGTACAAACTTTTACATTTAGGAATTAGAGGCAAAATGTTCAATGTTATTAAGTCAATATATAACAATGTTAAGACGAGAGTGAAATATAATAATTAATCAATTAAGTGATGAATTTTCATGTTGTCTTGGGGTACGTCAGGGTGAGTGTTCATCACCATTTGTATTTGCTATGTATATTAACGATCTTGAAGATGAATTGTGTCAAAAAGGTTTAGACGGTGTAGATTTTCCGTAAGGGTAGTAGACTAGCTTTAAATACACATTTGTATTACAATAACTCTGAAATAGAAATTGTATCCAAGTTCTCTTATCTTGGAATTGTATTTTCTACAGGCAGGTCTTTTGTGAACGCTCAAACTACATTAGCTGGGCAAGCGCGAAAGGCTATGTTCAAATTAAACAAGTATCTGTATCAGTTCACGGACCTCAAACGAAAGTATGTGTTAGATTTATTTGATAAGCTGGTGTTACCTATTCTAAATTACGGAGGGGAAATTTTGGGATTTAGCCAAGCAAACCAGATTGAACGAATACACTTACAGTTTTGTAAAAGGTTATTAGGTGTCAAACTATCAACCCAAAATGATTTTATATATGGAGAGCTAGGACGGACATCTATACAGACAAATATATTGTATAATAGTATTAAGTATTGGTTTAAGGTAACTGGGGCGACCGATCGTAAATATATAAATGTTCTGTATAAAATTATGTTGAATGATATTACTGCAAGACCAAATAAAACTAACTGGGCGTCCCTTGTGAAAGCAGTTATCTAGTCTTGGCTTTCATCATGTATGGTTGGCACAATGCGTTGGCGATATCAAGTATTGTTTAAGCATATTAAAGCAGAAGTTAACTGATAGTTTTATCCAAAACTGGAATTCCAGACTAGTGGAATCTAGTAGAGCACTTTTTTTACAGACAGTTTGCACAGTTTGAGTATCGGTCATATTTTGATTTGTTCAGAATGAGACAATTTCGGGTTTCTTTCACAAAACTTAGAGTATCCTCCCATAGATTAGCTATAGAAACAGGAAGATGGCACAAGCCAAATAAAATACCCATTGAAAACAGAAAATGTAATATATGTAACGTTTTAGAAGATGAATATAATTGTCTATATGAATGCGCTATGTACACTGATTTACGCTTGCAGTATGTAGATACATTTTACCGACAGCGCCCAAGTATGTTTAAAGGACTTAGTTTGATCAAGTCAAATAATCAAAGGAAAGTAAGAAACCTAGGAACGTTCATTGTTAAATCATTTAAAAGGAGATATGAAATATTGTCACATCTCTAGTGTATGTCAAGTTAACTGTCGATATACATTGATAGATATACGCAGGCGTATTCGTATTATGTGCGTATGTCTGATCTGACATTTTCTTTCATACATTGGCGATTGACAACATTTCAACGTACTCTTTCAAATGTATTCGGAATTTTTCGTATAAATTACTCTCTCTCTCTCTCTCTCTCTCTCTCTCTCTCTCTCTCTCTCTCTCTCTCTCTCTCTCTAATTAATTCTGGATCTATGCTTTACGACAGGCATACCAGAATCAATCGTGAATTAGGTAAAACTGCACATCACAGTTAAGGTAATTCTGCTGAATATGCAAACCGACGTTGCCTATAAGCCACAGGTGCTTATAGCGTGTCTTGGATTCTGGAAGTCGCACTTCGCCCATTTCGCGCATCTGCAGGCTATAATTTTCTCCACTGTCGAGTTCCAACAACTAAATTCCAATCGCTTAATCATGTTAATCAAATTTAAATGCAGTTTTTGTCGCGCCTGCTTTAGCAGAGGAGCGATTATAGTCGGCGCTTTTTCCGTCGTCGTCCTCGTCGTCCGCGTCGTCCGGTTTTTTTTGTAAGGCAAATGAGTTAAAGTTATTGTTTTTTTTTCACAATATCTCTTTAACCCCTTGCCAGACATTGATAATATTTCACATCAATGTTTGTCTATGGGTGATGCTTCATTACGCACACCACCACATCCAAATTTTGAAGGTCATGGTCATTTATTTCCTTGTAATGTTCACCGGTTTTGTAACAGAAATGCGTTAAAGTTATTGTTTTTTCACAATATCTCTTTAACCCCTTGCCAGACTTTGATAATATTTCACATCAATGTTTGTCTAGGGATGATGCTTCATTACGCACACCCCCATATCCAAATTCTGAAGGTCAAGGTAATTTATTTACTTGTAATGTTCACGGTCAAATGCCTCGGCAGGCGCGACACCGCTTCCGTGGCGGAATTCTTGTATAATGTTAAATGGTCATTAAAAAATATTCTTATCACCATTTAGTATATTCGTAGTTCTAAAATATTCTGGCATAAAAATGATTTATTTTAGAGCTAACTGTATCGATTAACCCCCAAACATATCGGGTCACGTGATTAGTGATACGTCACGCCGACTTCCAGAATGGTCAATAAATTACATAAATTATTGACCATCCGAGACACGCTATAGTAGCAAGTAGTAAATTATCAACACAATTGGACAACTCTTCAGACAGCACAGATACATTGTATTCACTCGTATTTTGCACAGGTGATTCTAGCGTGTCTTGGATGGTCAATTATTGTTTGTATATACATAAAACACATTTCTAAACAATGCGCAAAACAATTCAAATGTGCCCGGGTGTAAATATAATAATACTTAGTATTATTATATTTACACCCGGGCACATTTGAATTGTTTGGTGCATTGTTTAGAAATGTGTTTTATGTATATGCAAACAATAATTGACCATCCAAGAAACGCTAGAATCACCTGTGGTATCTTGTACTAATATATGTATGCCATGTTGCAACTGCATGTAGGTTTTCTCATACACTGGCTTCTTTTGCCATCTTAGGCCACTGACAGTTGTCACTTTCAATTGTGGTCATAATATCATTAATAGCTAATTATCTGTTATCCAATTGTCTATGTCTTAAAGAAAACACGGCCTTTTTGGCTTACCCCGACTCTTGTTTCGTTTTCAATTCCGGCTAGATTCACCGCCATTTTTAGGCCAGACATATTTTCTGGTTTGACATATAATATTGGCTGATATTACCAGTCAAGCTGACCTACCGTATCTGCTGACCTACCGTACGACAAAAAGGGTGTAGTATGTGTCACGGTACGGATCTAGTAACTCAGGGGAGAAGATATGTGTCTGTGCCCGGTTAGCTGAGTCGTTAGACCAACCGCCTTGTAAGCGGGAGGTGCCGGGTCGAGTCCTGGGTCGGGTGCATATTTTTCTCTTCCTGTTACATAGGTTAGATGGGTTGCATATAATAGAGTTGTGCACACCATTCTACTTGCCATGGACTACACTTTGGTACAGTAAGCTGCGATGGGTATACATGTATATGGATTACAATAGCGCGTAGTATCGTACAATGGTTGACATAAGCTACAATGATACACATTACACATACAAGTTACCGTCATTATGGTGCAGTATGAGCAGTAATTCGGCATTGTAATGTATAGTTTATGTTGATAGTCATACAAGTGCCTTATCATGGAAATGCTGCTTCAACTGGTATTTTGTTTATTCATTTTCAGGTCGAATAAATAAACGTCCAGGGTGATCTCTTACAATCCGGTGACCTACAACACGGAGACGCATACGGGCTCGTACATGTCGTAACGTCCATCTGTAATAGGCTGACACTGCAGTGTGGTGTCACATGTGTAAGGGCGTATTCATAAATAGTACAGCCGACTTCCTCCATGATGGATGATAATGGGAAACGTGTCCACAAATGTACAGAGTGTGGGAAGACGTTCACACAGAGTAGCAGCCTGAAACAACATATGCTTATTCATACCGGGGAACGTCCCCATATATGTAGTGTTTGCGACAAGGCTTTCACCAACAGTAGCAACCTCAAACAACATATGAATATTCATACCGGGGATCGCCCGTATACATGTAGTGATTATGACAAGATGTTCACACTGAGTTGCAGCCTCAAACGGCATATGTGTATTCATACAGGGGATCGTCCCCATATATGTAGTGCTTGCGACAAGACGTTCACATGGAGTAGCAGCCTCAAACAACATGTGTGTTTACATACCGGGGATCGTCTCCATACATGTAGTGCTTGCGACAAGACGTTCACACAGAGTAGCAGCCTCAAACGTCATATGCTTATTCATACCGGGATCGTCCCCATACATGTAGTGTCTGCGACAAGACTTTCATACAGAGTAGCAGCCTGAAACAACGTGTGCATATTCATACTGGGGATAGTCCCTATAACTGTATTGTTTGCGACAAGAATTTCACCTCCAGTAGCCGGGGATGTTCACACAGAGTTGCAGCCTCAAACGTCATATGCGTATTCATACCGGGGATCGTCCCCATACATGTAGTGCTTGCGACAAGACGTTCACACAGAGTAGCAGCCTGAAACAACATATGCGTATACATTCCGGGGATCGTCCCCATACATATCGTGCTTGCGAGAAGACGTTCATACAGAGTAGCCACCTCAAACAACATATGAATGTTCATACTGGGGATCGTCCCCATACATGTAGTGTCTGCGACTAGACTTTCACACGGAGTAGCCACCTCAAACAACATATGGATGTTCATACTTGGGATCGTCCCCATACATGTAGTGTCTGCGACAAGACTTTCACACGGATTAGCCACCTCAAACAACATATGGATGTTCATACCGGGGATCGTCCCCATACATGTAGTGTCTGAGACCAGACTTTCACACGGAGTAGCCACCTCAAACAACATATGGATGTTCATACCGGGGATCGTCCCCATACATGTAGTGTCTGCGACCAGACTTTCACACGGAGTAGCCACCTCAAACAACATATGGATATTCACACCGGGGAACGCCCCTATACTTGTAGCGTCTGTGACGAGTCCTTTACATAGTGGGTGAACATGGCCCATGAAAACAGGGTTATCATTACAACTTGAGGTAAATTGCAAATATATTTTATTGATTTATCTCTATATATTATTTCCGCATTATAGCAATCTGTAAGTATTCGTTTAAAGATTGTATGCCCCTATTAGTGGAACCCCCTAACAGAAACATTTTCTGCTAACAATTTGCTGGTTAGAGAACATTCAAGTAACAACAATGCAAACTCGCATTCACACATGGAAAAATCTCCGAGAACGTGACAGACGGTAATTATAATTTACATGAAAATCTAAATTGACCATTTTCATCCAAAATGGCCGCCAAAATCCAAGATGGCGGCCCAGACCCACCAAAATTCCCCCACCACACTGCATATGTACAAACTACATTAATTATTGGCAAACAGATGTCCCGTTTATGGTTGAATTATTTTCTAAGAGTAACATATAAGATGATAACATGTTTATAAATACGTAGCAATTGGGAATGTATGTAAACAAATCCAATATGGCCGCCAAATATCATAGTTACCCATCCAGACCAGTTCTGTGAGTTTAAAAGTCCTGTAGCATCAAAGCAAATTTGCATTTACACATTGTAAAACGGTATGAAAACATGATAATTTATAGAACATAGGAACTTACAGGTTCTTCAAAAACTGTTACAAAAATCTAAGATGGCCACCAGAATCATAACATGTTCGCCCATCAAACCAATCAACCGCTCAGACAACCAAACTATAGTTGCGTTGCAATAAATGGTAGTGTATATAAACTTCATCACGCCGTGACACATATTGTGATAGCCTAAATTAAATATAGAAATCCAAGATGGCTGCCAAATATCAACATTTCTACACTTTACTCCAAGCTTGTCCTACGACATTACATTTCAAGTAATTAACGGCATTCACAATGGATTATGCAAAATAAATTAGTGTGATAGCGTTATCAAAACCAGCTTACATTTGAATATGTGATAATGATACTTGTATAAAATCAAGATGGCTTCTGAAATTAGTATTTCACCATGTATCGGTGTTCTGTCTACCATTTTGAGTTTGTGTGTTCAATTGGTCTTATCTGAAATAAATGGTGTGTTGTCGTATGGGAGAAAAAATATCTGAATGTTGGTGTGTCAAAGCCAAACATGTGTGTGTATTTGACGCGCGCTGGTCAATTAATCACTGTGTATTATGCTTCAATGAAGTTGTAATGCATGTGTAATTGATTAATCTGCGATGCTATGAATATCAATATTATTTATCATCTGTTTGCTTCCAAATGTATCATGTATTATTGTAACTTCAAGGACATGGTTGTGCACGCCATATTTGCTGTGCTAGCAGTTTAATGAATCTCGGCCATGCTACTAGTTTCAGAACGACATCTACGCTTAATGATCAACATACATACTCCTCGCTGCAATGTCAATAGTTGGTCCTGTGGATTATATAAAATATAAATAGTATACCTAAAGGCGAGCATGAAGTTGTAAGCACAGTGTTTTCAACGGGCATCCATGTACACTCTAAGACCTAGTAATGTACGACTCGCAACGAAATACGCACATACTATTTATTCACTTAGATATTACGTTACCACTATAAGTGAGTGTTTGTTTAATACAGTGTCAACCGTATTGAACGTGTCAGCCAGTTGTGACTCGTGCGAAACTGTTTGCATATCATAATTTCACAAATTCCTATATGTTTATAGATACCATTAATATTTGAGCCAGGGCATGGGAAAAAGATCATGTGGCATAAACATGACATTTTCACGTTTTATTATTCCATAAATAACATTCTAAAAGCAGCTCCAGCTCTTCGATAAATCATACGTTGAAACTCCGATCTTATTTGAATTAAAATGCATACTGTTATACAGTTGTATGTGTAAGTGTGATGCCGATAACGATGTTTAAGTGTTACATTGGCCACGACCTGTGAAATTCGACCAGACGAATCTGATCAGAGCATACACCGTTCACAATTCAACCGAAATGACGCTGTTTATTTCCCTGAACAAAAATGTGTTACCAGTCTAACCATTGCACGATTTCAACTGATGATCAGGATCTACACAACACAGAGATATGCTACACGCTTCTTTACCAACCGACGCAATATGTAACTTGCCTTTTTGTTTCATTTTCGATATACTCACGGTGGAACAATCGTGTAGCTTTTAATTATCGGCGGTTACTATTTTAAAACATCTAAATCATGAGTGCAATGTGAGAACCTGTTCGATATACCCGTGTTATATCAGCTGATTCATCGCATATTGGCAAAATGCCTTGATTTTCGGGATTCGTTATAACTATTAATATATGCTAACGTCTGATAGAATCAATGGGATATAAATAAATAGCTTGATGAAAACAATCATATCTAAAGTACAATTTAATCATCATATAGTTTCCCCGTAGGTATTGGATGTTTGTAACCAATCCCGATTTAAATAACAATAATATGAAAAGTCATGCAGAGCATGATGTTATTAGCCGATCAAATCAGGGTTCAATATATGTCCGCATTTTAGTAGTTACTGAGTCTCGGGGGGGGGGGGGGATGAATGAGCGAGTGAGTATTGGTTGCAGAAACATATTTTTAGCAAAGGGATATCCCATTCACCAGTCCAGTCGAAGACAAATCTTACTTAACAAAGTGACCATTAATTGTATCCCCCGGACTGCGTCGGGGGATACTATGGATTTGACAGCGGGCCGCGTCCGCCGTAGACACTTCTTGTCCGGAGCATAACTCGAACACCCTTTGGAATATTTTCATGAAACTTCACACATGCATAGACCACGACCCGAAGGTGTGTCGCGCACAAGAATGACAACTCTTGCATAGCTAATTTTTTAGTTATCTCTCTTTTTTGTTTCGCGTACTGATTGACCATAACTCGACCACCCTTTGGAATATTTTTATGAAACTTTACACATTCAATTAGACCACGAACCGAAGGTGTGTTGTGCACAAGAATGACAACTCTTGCATAGCTAATTTTTTAGTTATCTCAATTTTTTGTTTCTCGCACTGATTTCGTGTCCGGATCATAACTCCACCACCCTTTGGAATATTTTCATGAAACTTCACACATGCATAGACCACGGCCCGAAGGTGTGTCGCGCACAAGAATGACAACTCTTGCATAGCTCATTTTTGAGTTATCTCCCTTTTTTGTTTCGCTCACTGATTGACCATAACTCGACCACCCTTTGGAATATGTTTATGAAACTTCACACATTCAATTAGACCACGAACCGAAGGTGTGTTGTGCACAAGAATGACAACTTCTTGCATAGCTAATTTTTTAGTTATCTCCATTTTTAGCTCACCTGAGCGAAGCTCATGTGAGCTATTGTTACCGCAATGTGTCCGTCGTCGTCGTCGTCGTCGTCGTCGTCGTCGTCCGTGAACATTTTCAAACGTCTTCTCCTCGGTAACCATTGGGCCTATAGTCACCAAACTTCATGGTCATGGTCCTTAGGTAGGGGGATTACAAAATTGTTAAAATGACGTCATTACGTAATCCAAGATGGCCGCCGTCTAAAAATAGCACAAATTCTTCAAAAATCTTCTTCTCAAGAACCGCTTGCCGGATTTCGACAAAACTTAGTAAGAATGATCGATGTACAATGCTCTTTCAAAGTTCTTAAAATGGTGACACCGGGGTCAAAAATGGGCGTGGCCCGTGGGGTCAAATTGGGGTCAAATTTTATTTTTGACCGAATATGGTCATGTCTTATATCAAATCGAAGGTATCAATGAGGCAATCACTCTGGTGCATTTTTGTCGAAATCGGATGGTTATGTCATCCAAGATGGCCGCCGAAAGGTCAAAAGGTCGTTCTTTTATTAGAGATTTCAAAATTCTTCTTCACATGAACCGCTTGGCCCATGGTAGCCAAACTTAAAAGTTATGGTCCATGGGTGAAGCCTGAATTGGGTGAAGCCTGAAATTAAAATGGTGACCCTGAGGTCAAAAATGGGCGTGGCCCGTGGGGTCAAATTTTATTTTTGACCGAATATGGTCATGTTATATATCAAATCGAAGGTGTCAATGAGGCGATCACTCTGGTTCATTTTTTGTCGAAATCGGATTGTTATGTCATCCAAGATGGCCGCCGAAATGTCAAAAGGTCGTTCTTTTATTAGAGATTTCAAAATTCTTCTTCACATGAACCGCTTGGCCCATGGTAGCCAAATTTAAAAGTTATGATCCATGGGTGAAGCCTTTTCAGATTTGTTAAAATGGAGGTCATCGATAATACAAGATGGCCGCCGTCTAAAAATAGTATAAATTCTTAAAAAATCTTCTCATGAACCGCTGGCCGGATTTTGACGAAACTTGGTAGGAATGATCAATGTGCAATGCTCTTTCAAAGTTGTTAAAATGGTGACCCCGGGGTCAAAAATGGGCGTGGCCCGTGGGGTCAAATTTCATTTTTGACCGAATATGGTCATGTTATATATCAAATTGAAGGTATCAATGAGGCGATCACTCTGGTACATTTTTTGTTGAAATCGGATTGTTATGTTATCCAAGATGGCCGCTAATAGGTCGTTCTTTTATTAGAGATTTCAAAATTATTCTTCACATGAACTGCTTGGCCCATGGTAGCCAAACTTAAAAGTTATGGTCCATGTGTGAAGCCTTTTCAGATTCGTTAAAATGGAGGTCATCGCTAATCCATGATGGCCGCCGTTTAAAAATAGCATAAATTCTTAAAAAATCTTCTTCTCATGAACTGCTAGCCGGATTTTGACTAAACTTCGTAGGAATGATCGATTTTCAATGCTCTTTCAAAGTTGTGAAAATGGTGACCCCGGGGTCAAAAATGGGCGTGGCCCGTGGGGTCAAATTGGGATCAAATTTTATTTTTGACCGAATATGCTCATGTCATACATCAAATTAATATTTGTCGGAATCGGATGATTATGTCATCCATGATGGCCACCAAAAGGTCCATTTATTCGAGATTTTGAACGTCTTTTTCTCAGGAACCACATGGCCGATGCTGGCCAAACTTCATAGGAAGTTCAGATCCTTGGGTGAAGCATTTTCAGATTTGGTAAAATGAGAGTCATCGCTTAATCCAAGATGACCGCCATCTAAAAATAGCACAATTTTTTTAAAACATATGAACTCAATGTCACATTCTCGTCTGGTGTTCATGGAGTCAGGTGAGCGAATTAGGGCCATCATGGCCCTCTTGTTTGTTTTCACGCATTGATTTCCTGTCCGGAGTATAACTCGACCACCCTTTGGAATATTTTCATGAAACTTCACACATGCATAGACCACGACCCGGAGGTGTGTCGCGCACAAGAATGACAACTCTTGCGTAGCTAATTTTTTGTTATCTCCCTTTTCTGTTTTGCGCACTCTACAAACTGGACAATAATGCATGAACACCCGTTTTCTCGTCTGCTCTGTACACCTTTTCTCGTGTGCTCTGTACACTTTACCTGTAGAAAGAACAATAGAGACTGGGAGAACCATTCACCTGTGCATGTGCTAGCATGTGCAAATGTCCAGTCTTGACCAGTATGACCACAGGTAATTTATACAGGTAAATTACTACATTGGATATTACATTTCCGTAAACTGTGAAAATGCAATTAACCTGTCTGTATGTAGTATATAGGACTTATTATCGGCTCCAGTACAATGCATTATTTTTTTTTGATTTACATTCTATATTTATTTCCGTACTGTGAAAATATGTGGAGTATGTGGACCTGTGAGATATGTAGATAAATAGGACTATTAAAAAAAATTAAAAAAATTCTCGGCTCCAGTAGCGAGCATTATTTTTTTTTATTTACATTCTATATTACATTTCCGTAAAGTGTGTTGAAAATATTGTGGCATTATGTGCACCTGTGCAGATATATGTACATAAATATAGGACTATTAACAAATAATTCTGCGCTCCAGTAGCAAGCATTATTATTTTTAATTTTTAAACTTTTGTTTTCCATTTTATTTTTTTCATTTTTTTTTTTTACATTGTTTTTCAATTCTTTTAACTGACCACTAACTTATTACAGGTAATTTATACAGCTAAATTATTACATTTCCCTAAACTGTGTTGACAATATTGTGGCAGTATGTGGACCTGTGCAGATATATGTAGATAAATATAGGACTATTAACAAAAATTCTAGGCTCCAGTAGCGAGCATTATTATTTTATTTTTTTTGTATATTACATTTCCGTAAACTGTGTTGAAAATATTATGGCATTATGTGGACCTGTGCAGATATATGTAGATAAATATAGGACTATTAACAAAAATTCTAGGCTCCAGTAGCGAGCATTATTATTTTATTTTTTTTGTATATTACATTTCCGTAAACTGTGTTGAAAATATTATGGCATTATGTGGACCTGTGCAGATATATGTAGATAAATATGGGACTCCTAAAAAAAAGTTCTGGGCTCCAGTAGCAAGCATTATTATTTTTAATTTTTAAACTTTTTTTTTCCATTTTTAGCCAGGTTTTTTGAGAAAAAAAATCCAGGCTATTGGATTGGCGAAAGCCGGGCGGCGGGCGGCGGGCGGCGTCCACAATCAATGTTAAGTTTTCGTGTTTGAGTCCATTTCTTTGTTACTGTACCACCTAGGACCACCAAACTTTCACAGCTTCATAATCAAGGGGTGCCCACCACATATCACTATCCAACATGTTACTTTTTTTTTAACTTGACCCATTTTTTCCGCGCAGTCGACTTAGCCATTTTCAATGTTAAGTTTTCGCGTTTTCAATGTTAAGTTTTCGTGTTTAAGTCCATTTCTTTGGTACTGTACCACCTAGGACGACCAAACTTTCACAGCTTAATAATCAAGGGGTGCCCACCACATATCACTATCCAACATATTACTTTTTTTTTAACTTGACCCATTTTTTTCGCGCACTCGACTTAGCCATTTTCAATGTTAAGTTTTCGCGTTTTCAATGTTAAGTTTTCGTGTTTAAGTCCATTTCTTTGGTACTGTACCACCTAGGATCACCAAACTTTCACAGCTTCATAACCAAGGGGTGCCTACCACATACAACTATCCAATATGTGACCATTTTTTTACCTTCACCTATTATTTCTACGTAATTGACTTAGCCATTTTCAACGTTAACTTTTTAATGTACGTCTGGTTAAATTTTTTGGTTAAAACTGTTTCGTTATACTGTATCTCTGCAACTGCTTCGCCCATTACCTTGAAACTTCACATGGGTGTTTATCATCGTCCATATTTTCATTCTAACCCCCAACCGTGCGGCCCCTGTGCGCAATGTCAAGGTCAAATTACTTTGAATTTATTTGTTAAAGTTTTTTCGTGTACTATATCTCTGCAACTGCTTCACCCATTACCTTGATAATTCACATGGGTGTTTATCATCATTGTCGCACCCGCTTGCGGAAAGCGCGATATCGTCGGCATTTTGGCATACGTCTGTCCGTCCGTCCGTACGTCCGTGTGACCGGTTAAAGTTTTTTCGTTAAAGTTTTTCCATCTACTATATCTATTTTTTTAGTGTCCATGCCTCGCCCCAAGGCGCGACATGCAGGCCACGGCCATCTAGTCTACAAAAAGTGGGTATAATTATGTTATCCAAGTGTCCATGCTTGGAAAAAACCTGGCCTTCGTGGCTTTGCCTCGTTTCTCGTTTTTTTCAAATTCTTTTTCAATTTTTGTCTAGTAGCATAAGGTCGTAAGTGCTATATACAGACTATTATCATATAATAAAACAATTATTGACTAGTGAGCCATAGAATATAATCTGATATTCTATGGCTCACTAGTCAATAATTGTATAATATGTTCGGCCAGTGAAAATTGCTTTCGGGCCCAGGCTCGAGGTCAAGGCGGGACAAGGCGAGGCATGTGATTCCGCGGAATTCTTGTTTACTTATCTCCCTTTGTTGTTGCGTGCTCTGATTTTGTATCCAGAGCATAACTCGAACACCCTTTGGAATAGTTGTATGCCCCACCACGATAGTGGAGGGGGCATTTAGTGTTACCCTTGTCCGTCCGTCCGTCCGTCCGCACACACGAATGGGTACTTCTTGTAAGCGTACAGGGATCTTATTGGGTAGGGTTAGGATAGTGTTGGGTACTCTTGTTGGGTATTTGCATAGAGTAAAAACCCAACAAGTATTCATTCGTAGGAACGTGCGTCCCGTCCTCCCGTCGTCCCGTCCGTCACAAAACGTTAACACTCGGGTAAATGTCTCATAATTTCTTCATCCTTCGACCGATCTCCTTCATATTTCACATACACATTGCTCTAATGGTCCTCTACCGCCCTGTGCCAAATCCACGTTCGTCCTGCGCCCGCCAAGCACAGGGTTAAGATCACATACTTAGTGCTTCGAAAACTTTAGTGCTCAGGTAAATATCTTATAATTTCTGTTTTCTTTCACGGATCAGCTTCATATTTCATATATGCATTTATCTAATATCCTCTACCGCCCTGTGCAAAATCCACGTTCGTCCTGCCCTCGCCAAGCCCAGGGTCAAGGTCACATACTTGGTGCTTCAAAAACTTTAACGCTCAGGTAAAAGAAAATTTTGACTTGGAATTTGGCCTCATTTATTATCAAAGCGATATGTGGGACATCCGTGTTCTAGTTTATTAAACTTCACACATGCATAGAAGACGACCCAAAGGTGTGTCGCACGTAAGAATGACAACTCTTGCGTCATTAATTTCTTAGTTATCTCCCTTTGTTGTTTCGCGCACTGATTTCATGTCCGGAGCATAACTCGAACACCCTTTGGAATATTTTCATGAAACTTCACACATGCATAGACCACGACCCTAAAGGTGTGTCACGCAAGAATGACAACTCTTGCATCACTATTTTTTTAGTTATCTCCCTTTGTTGTTCCGTCACTGATTTTGTCTCCGGAGCATAACTCGAACACCCTTTTTTCAAACTACTTGTTTATCTAGGGAGGGGGATACACATGCGCTTGTCGACAAGCGTCCATTTCTAGTTAACGTACTCAACAAAATGTACCAGTCGAATTGACATCATGCGTATTCAGGCACATGCCCAGATTGGCCTTGATAACGTTGTCACTTGTTTATCCCTTGTTTATCGATTTAAATGGTTTAAATTGACTCGAAGCTTAGATTGGCCTTGATAACGTTGTCACTTGTTTATCCCTTGTTTATCGATTTCAATGGTTTAAATCGACTCGAAGCTTACGTTCAACGGCCGCACAACTCGATTGAACTGCACGTCTTCCAATGATTTAAATACGCAGCGCGTTTAAATAGTCAATTACGTTTTTTTAATGTGCGCACTGGTCATTTAAAAAGGGGCCCATCCTTGATTTTTTGCGCGATGTCGGGCGCAAGACAATCAATAATTTGCGACATTGACAATAATTAAGGGGGATTGCCGCAATCGCGCGTGCTGGATGCATCCCTGTATGATACGTAAACAAATCAAAGTTCGCTATGAAGGGCAATTCTTCGTTTTGATTGGTGGAAAATTTTGTGAATATTAACTAGCGTGAAATGACGCGCATACGCGATCCAATGGGATACACCCGAGATGCTGAGGTTGCTAGTCGGAGGAGATTTTGAGCAGAGGTCGATTATAAATTAGCCGAATAAACACATTTTACGCGATTATACGTGGCTGAAACTTGTTCTGTTTAATAAATAGAAGCTTTAAATTAGCCCAATAATCGGCGTATGTTGGCGTATATAGCCATTAGAGCCAACTATGGACTTCAACAAAAACAACTTCCGGGTTCAATCTCTTCCGGCGTTCAGCTCATTACTATTCAAAATTGTGTTATTTGGCTATATTTAAAGTTTTAAACGGAGATAATTGCCAAAAATGCAAACTTTATCGGTTGATACAATTTGGAAGTGATACAGCAAAATTCGCGTTCGTAGATTACCGAATAGCGGAGAAAAGGGTTGCTACAAACTTTTTCATAATTCGATGGATGACAAATATATTAGCCGATCTATAAATAGATCGGCTAATAAAAATGATCGTGACTTGATATAATTCAAACATTTGTTTTGAGAACACAGTTTATATTGTCATACGACAAGTCATGAATGTGCATATACCTGGTGATGACGAATGCATGAACCCACTAGCTGTCATGATTAGTGTTATTTCGAACCAAAACGTGTTTACGTATTTCCGTCCGTCCATCCGTTAGTCTGTCCAGATGTCCGTCCGTAAGATTTTCGTTGAATAATGGATACCCATTATTTCTGCAACCTCAGTAGGATTGACTTGAAACTGCCTTTACTTCTTTATCATCATACATATGTTCATTCTATACCCCATCCAATCAGCTTTCATGTCCAATGGCATGGTCAATGGACTGAGAAAATATTTGTTTGTCGGACCAGGCTGCGGCGGGGGTATCGGTGAGCACCTGCTCACTTGCTCTAGTATAGTCATGTGTATGCATACGTGAAAGAGAGGTCAAAGACAACCGAGAGCCCACTTAAAACATACGCAACTCATAATATATTAAACAGTATGCAGTCCAAGTCGTAAACATGTTGAACATATGATTACATGTGATAAATTCGCAAGACAACGAACCTGATGACAATGACACAGATATGGAAATACCTGTGTGTAGTACTCGACTAACTTACATGGTACCAAAACAAACATTGTATTGATACTTTTGCTTGGACAAAAACTATTAACATATGCGTAGGTCTGCTGGCGAAAAATTATTACATATACATTCAAATAGTATTATGTGTTTGTCATATCAAACTGATTGTGCGTGGCAGAAACAGTTTGCAGGTCGATCGATTATATTTCCAGAGATCTATTTTCGAATACATTCTGATAGAAATACGTCTAGTGAAAATGTATAGAATGTCATATGCGGCTATAAAAGTTACATACTTGGACAGTTACTATAGTGCCATGTTTGAATAATTAACCCATTAGACGCAGAAACATGCTTCACAATTATACTAGCAAATATACATAATATCTGTGTAGAAAGAAAGTGTTACATTTTGAAATCGCATATGGCAGTCGCGTGCACCATTTAGGGGAAGGGGCCAAGTGACTTTGGTGTGTTATGGACCTGCCACCAGGTCAGGTTATTCTAATTTCAGGGCTGAATATATTGCTTCTAGATGTAAATATTCAATTCTGATTTTGAAATCCCCCCCCCCACCCAATACAGCAGGTTAAAACGGGATCGAACCCGTTTGCCCGGCCTTACATGACCTTAGCTGTTGATAGGCCGTTAAACACCAATAAACAAACAAACAACAAAAACTTTAACGCTCAGGTAAATAACTTATAATTTCTGTTTTCGCTCACGGATCAGCTTATTACTTCATATACGCATTGCTCTAATGGTCCTCTACCGCCCTGTGCCAAATCCACGTTTGTCCTGCCCCCGCCAAGCCCACGGTCAATGTCACGTACTTGGTGCTTCAAAAACTTTCACGCTCAGGTAAATATCTTATAATTTATGTTCCCTTTCACGGATCAGCTTCATACTTCATATACACATTGCTCTAATGGTCCTCTACTGCCCTGTGCCAAATCCACGTTCGTCCTGCCCCCGCCGTCCTGTCCCCGCCAAGCCCAGGGTCAAGGTCACATTATTAGTGCTTCAAAAACGTTAACGCTCAGGTAAAAAAATAATTTGACTTGGAATTTGGCCTCATTTATTATCAAAGCGATATGTGGGGCATCCGTGTTCTATGAACACATTTTCTATTTTTTTCTACCTTGACCTATTTGTTTGCATAATCGACCTAGTCCTTTTCAATGTTAAGTTTTAGCGTTTAATATTAATATATAATAGGGGGCCGTGTTAGTATGGGCCGCTTTGACCAAGTTTCCAAATATTGGGGCTCGTTTTGACCAATCAGGGGCCGTTTTGACCTGCTCCGTTGTGAACCCTTGTGAGCAGTAAGAATAATGTTAATTTCCGCAGAATGCAACAATGTTAACATCATGGAAGCTTCGTGCCTATAGCTTCGAAATGAGCGAACAGGCGCAACTGTGTGCGCGAAATGACCAAACCGAGTGCAAAATGGTATGTATATGAAATGATCTAGGTACGAATTGACCCGGATCGACTATGCTATTCTGGTTTGAATTACCTCCCCTGGAAATCATTCACGCCATTTGTTTCTAATTAATTCTGGATCTATGCCGTATGACAAGCATACCAGAATCAATCGTGAATTAGGTAAAACTGCACATCACAGGCAATGTAATTCTGCTGAGTATACAACTTTGCCTTTTTGTTGTTAATGTAGTTCCAGCACCGACGTTGCCTATTTTTTTAGCTTATATTTAACGGCGGCACTGGCTCTAGGACCTTGCATGCCATCTCCCAAGAATGGGAGAAAGAACGGAGGTAGAGGTAGAGATTTTTGAGAGAAGCCGGTAATTCGTATTTACAGAGCAACTACGAATTATCGGTACCCATTTACAGCTGGGTGAACTGGAGCAGTGTGGATAAAGTGTCTTGCTCAAGGACACAACGCACGCCGCTAGTCAGGCTCGAACCCACGACCCTTGGATCAGTAGTCCGACACACTAACCATTACGCCACGGCGCTCCACGTTGCCTATAAGCCACAGGTGCTTATAGACTGTCTTTGATTCTGGAAGTCGCACGTCGTCCATTTTGCGCACCTGCAGGCTATAATTATCTCCCCTGTCGAGGAATGCTTGCAACAACTAAATTCCAATCGCTTAATCACATTTAAATGCAGTTTTATCATATTAAATGGTCATTAAAAATATTCTTTTCTCCATTTAGTATATTCGTAGTTCTAAATGTGAAATATTCTGGCATAAAAATTATGTATTTTAGAGCAAAATGTATTGATTAACCCCAAACATATCGGGTCGTGTGCCTAGCGATACGTCACGCCAACTTTCAGAATGGTCAATAAATTACTTAAATTATTTACCATCCGAGACACGCTATAGTAACAAGTAGTAAATTCTCGACACAATTGGACAACTCATCAGACAGCACAGATATTCACTCGTATCCTGTACTAATAGATGTATGCTAGCCTGCAACTGCATGTAGGTTTTCTCATACACTGGCTTCTTTTGCCATCTTAGGCCACTGACAGTTGTCACTTTCAATTGTGGTCATAATATCATTAATAGCTAATTATCTGTTATCCAATTGTCTATGTCCAGGGCTCCAGATAAAGAATTAATAATTGGGTATTGTTACTCCATCAGGTCTGAAGCAATTGGGTATTTCAAAATTTTAATTTGGTAAAATTAAATCACACTACTGTTTACACATCAACAGACAGAAATTATTGAATAGTTTGTTTCGAAGTGAAAACATATCTTGGCATTTCATTAGAATTGTCTCCTTGGATGTGTTTTCATGGAAAAATATGCTATATTGTGGTCTGTTTATTGTTTTCTGCAGCATGATAAAAGTACCACAATTGTTCTCATTGCTTTTTGATTTCAATTGGGTTTTTGGCAATTTTAATTGGGTATTTACGCAAATCGCAGCTTATCTGGAGCGCTGTATGTCTTAAAGAAAACCCGGCCTTCGTGGCATTGCCTCGTCTCTTGTTTCGTTTTCGATTCCGGCTCGACTCGTCACCATTTTTTAGGCGAGCCATATGTTCATGTTTGAAAATATATATGCGGGGTATGACAATATGGTGTAGTAGCACACCATTCCACTTGCCATGGACTACACTTTGGTACAGTAAGGTGCGATGGGTATACATGTATATGGGTTACAATAGTGCGTAGTATCATACAAAGGTTTACATAAGCTACATCGCCAATTGTTTATTTTTATCGCCAATTGCTAAAGTGGCGATCGCCAGCGGAATCCCTGACATTGGTCTAAGTTACCGTCATTAGGGTGCAGAGGCGTACGATATATGAGCAGTAACGCAGCATTGCAATACATTTTATGTTGGTAGTCATACAAGCCTTATCATGGAAATGCTACTTCAACTGGTATTTTGTTTATTCATTTTCAGGTCGCATAAATAAACGTCCAGGGTGATCGCTTACAATCCGGTGACCTACAACACAGAGACGCATACGGGCTCGTACATGTCGTAATGTCCATCTGTAATAGGCTGACACTGCAGTGTGGTGTCATATCGATGGTCTAGTAACATAAGGTCGTAACTGCTATGCTAAAGCATAGCACTTACAACCTTATCCTACTAGACCATCGATATGTATAACGGCGTATTCATAAATAGTACAACCAACTTCCTGCATGATGGATGATAATGGGAAACGTGTCCACAAATGTACAGAGTGTGGAAAGAGTTTCAAACTGAGTGGCAACCTCACACAACATTTGCTCATCCACTCAGGGGATAGACCTCATTCTTGTACTGTTTGTGACAAAACTTTCATACAGAGGAGCCACCTCCGACTACATATGATTATGCATACTGGCGATAGTCCTCATACATGTGGTGTTTGCGGCAAGATATTCCCACAGAATGGCAATCTCAAACAACATATGCGTATTCATTCCGGAGATCGTCCCCATACATGTAGTGTTTGCGACAAGAATTTCACCTGCACTAGCCACCTCAGACGACATGTGCTGATTCATACCGGCGATAGTTCTCATACATGTGGTGTCTGCGACAAGAAGTTCACACAGAAGAGCAACCTCAAACAACATATGCGTATACATACAGGAGATCGTCCACATACATGTAGTGTTTGCTACAATACTTTCACCCACAGTAGCCACCTCAAACAACATAAGAATATTCACACCGGTGATCGTCCCTATACATGTAGTGTGTGTGCCAAGACTTTCGCACAAGGATGCCACCTCAGACAACATATGAATAGTCATACCGGGGATCGTCCCCATGCATGTACTTTTTGTGACAACACTTTCACATATCGTTCCAGTCTGAAACGTCATTTGCTTATTCACACTGATTAGACCAAGGATCGAACATGTATACATGTGATGCCAAGGCGTTCACAACAAGTGGGAGTTAAAACAAAATTTCCTGATACATGCTAGGAAACGTCCCCATACTGTCCCATGTTTGTCGTTGAGAGTAGCAACTTCGGGAATCACGTTGGTGTTTGTTGGTGTATGCTGATACATACTGGGGATCGCCCCTATACTTGTAGTGTTTCTGTTTACATAGGTCCTTCATATTTCATACCCACATTCCTCTGATCATCCTGTGAAATTTGGTCCAATATTGATTTTATTGGGAAAAATATATTTCCACATGTTAAATCCCCATAGACATCTTCACTATTTCTATGGGGTTTAACATGGGGAATTTTTTCTAATTTCAGAAATAGTTGACCGATTTTCAAAATGTAACTTGTTTTCTTAGTTAGGTAGATCATTTCCAAGCTATATAGCTATGTTTCAGAATCAATTTCCAATTTTTTTCGTTTTTCAACTCCTTTTCCAGGTTCTCCACCTCGTTTTTTCCATGTTAAATTCCCATAGAGAACTCATTTTTCGTAATAAAATCAATATTTGACCATATTTGACGAAATAAAAAGAAGGCTCCTTCTTAAATTGTAATTAAATTTAATATTATCGAAAACAATATTGTTTTTGCATTGTTTATATGGCGTAATATTTGGGCAGGTATCATGAAACCGACAGTAGATCGGTTTCAGAATAAATTTGAATTTATATTAAGTGTATTATATTTATGTGGAAATGAGACATAGTCATAATGAGAAACATATTGTACGCCGCCAAGGCTTTGGAAGTGCTGATTAATCTTACATGTCGGATATGATGCTCTGGTAACTATCGAACTGCAGGAAATGATTACGGTACATCGAGAATTACACGTGCGGTTGTTGTCGGAATGAATGGCCTTTTTGTGGAATTTATCGGGGTATAAACTTGGTAAAGTCGCGGGAATACTGGAAAGGCCTCGTCCAGTATTCCCGCGACATACTGGAAAGGCCTCGTCCAGTATTCCCGCGACTTTTCCAAGTTTATATCCCCGATAAATTCCACAAAAATGCCATTAATTTCAGCATTTGAAATAAATTCATCAAGAAAATTTATTTTGACAGACGGCAGCCATTTGTTTACATTGACAGCATTGACAGCACTGACAGCGCACCTGTAGAAAGTAGTTCAGTGTGGGAGTTTACTGGGATATAAATTGTTGACAGAGAGTTGCTACGGGCCAATCAAATGTTAGGGAATTGTGTAAATATGTTTGTGCTGGAATTTTATTGTGTCATCCACCACCATCACCCCAGGGAGGACAATGTGTTGATATATTGCATTTACTATTATTTGTGTCATAGCCCAAAGACCTTCAGCATTATACACGCACCTGCTATAATTTCCAATACTAAGTTGTTGTTCTGTGTATCTAAAGGGGTTGAGCTTAGAATGTGGTGTAACTAAAGGGGTGGAGCCTAATTTAATGAGATGCCGTGCAATAATTGCCGTGCGTTTATCTGAAACGTATGGGCACTTACAAGCACGGCAATTATTGCACGGCTGTTCCTCTCAATAATGACCGAATGATGTCAACAGGAAATGTGCCAGACAACGCGCATATGACGATAGCAACGGCCTTCACGACGTAAACATGGCAGGTGAAGGGACTCCCCCCCCCCCCCCCCCCACCAATTCTGATTGGACCGTGTCAATTCCGTGGCAGGTCTAGCGATCAAAAACGGCTCCTGTCATTAATGAGCCGCGCCCACATAGAATTGCGCATGTGCCAAATCAAATCAAATACACTTGCAATTTTATGATCTAACTATTACTTACATGTATACTGTAATTGAATTAAAATGGGTCCCTAATACAATACATATACTGCAGAGCTCCAGATCAGGTGCGTATTGGCGTAATTTACGCAATTATTTTAGCTGAATACGCATTTATTATCAAAAGTGGGAGTACAATGTGTACAGCAATGTGACGCCCTGGAACTGAACCCTGAATCGAACCCGGGTCGCCAGCGTAGCAGTCCGACGGTGTTACCCCTCGGCCACGGTCTGATCTGATGGAATGTTTTATCCGCTTATAACTGGGAGGAACATTTACAATCAATGGGAGATGAATAGAGTTTGGACTCGTTCATGGATATCATTAACAAGCAGGGGCCCGTTTCACTCAACTTCGTACGACTAAAATATTCTTAATGAAAATTTAAGATCGTCTGTAAATTTCAATTGATGGATTTACATTTATTAAGCATATGCTATGCTCAATAAGTGTTTACAAGAAAACATTGTTAATGTGAAATTTACAGACTATCATAATTTTGCAATTACGAACATTTTAGTCGTACGAAGTTTAATGAAACGGCCCCCAGGTTGATAAATATATTCCGAAGTGCTCTTTTAAGGAACATGCCCACTCAGTAGGCACAAACTGTTCTTTATAGGAATTAAATAAGTGTATAATTGTGTCGCTATTCCACCAGTTCTAAACATTGCAAGTGCCCGCTATACATATTTATCCCGTCAACACAGTGCGTATGTGCCGTGAAACACGGTGCCGTGAAACATTTTTGATATCCTGTCAATACGACCTACTCACTGCGTATGAATATGTGCGGTTGCTGGGGTTATTTCTTTGCATCTTACAGCCATTTGTAGTGTTGACGTGATAAATAGAATAGTAGGTTAGTGCCGTGAATGGACAAACAATATCTGGCGCGGCACGGAAACGGGATGTGCTCGGCAGAGCCTCGCCCATCCCGTTTCCTGAGCCTTGCCAGATATTGTTTTCCCATTCACGGCACTAACCTACTATTCTCTATATAATCCTTTAGTAATATGTATTTGAATGATAGTGACAGGGTAGCAAATGGTGGTTTAATGGTGCGGCGTCAATGTAGACTAGTGTTACTAGTGGAGTGCCCCAAGGCTAAGTTTTAGGACCATTGTGTTTCATAATATTTGTAAACGACATTGACGGCAGTGTTCAGTATTATATTAGTTAGTGAACCCCAAGACAGAAACGTTGTCCTCCCTTTCTCCGGAAAAGGTCGTCCCGACATTTATCTACATTTTTTTGTCTATACTGATATTAATTTTTGTTTAAACATGAATATTTACAACCCAGGTATTATTTATACAACATGTAGATGCAAGCAAATATCAAGACAAGTAAACGTCTACCGATTTACTGTGATCTAAGTCGTGAACGCACAACATATACTACCAGACACATTTGATTTACAGTTATTCCTCGAAATGCAAATAGTATCGATACATGCATTTATAATGATGTAATGAGTTTATTTCTTGCTCTTATAGTCAAGGTGCATGATCACGTGGTTACAACAACAACAACAACGTCGCCCACTCCAAGGTAAGTATTATTTGATAGTTTCCTTAATATGCAATGGATTTTGATGAAATATGGCATCATGAACTGCATTTGGTCGTCCAGGGAGTTCGGCACATACTTATGTCGTTTTTGCGGCAGAAGTTTGCGCGAAAGTACAGAGACCACCAAATGCAGCTTAACAAGATTTCATCAAAATGCGTTACGTAATAAGGACACTATAAAATAATACGTACTTTGAATCGGTACTTGTTGTTGTTGTTAGTACCACGTGATCATACACCTTGATAGTACACTTACCCCCAAAATAGGTTCAGGCATAAATTAAATATTGAGTGAGAGACTGGTACGTATGCTCGAGTATGTATACTGCTATGTACGCCAATGTCCTGGGGGCCGTTTCAATAAACGTAAAGTGGGTGGTGGTCGGGCGAATGAGACGCTATGGGTTCCTCCTTATAGGAATCACGATTTGCCTGGTTTGGCCCTCAGGTACGTTTTTATCTTTGGCTCTTTAGTTACCTGGGAGTTTAATTGGGTTATTGCCCATTATAAAAGTAGTAAGATTATTACTGATCCTACTGCTTTTGGGAGGGGCCAAGTGATTCCGGTGTGGCGAGGACCAAACTTAAAATGTTCGAAAATGCAAACTTATGATAGTCTGTACATTTTACATTAACATTGTTTTCTTGTAAACGATTATTAGATTTACATGTATTGAGCATAGGCTGCATGTTCTTAATAAATGTAAATCCATCAATTGAAATTTCCAGATGATCCTAAATTTGTACTTACGAACATTTTAGTCGTACGAAGTTTAGTGAAACGGCCCCCTGATCGTTGCTTCCTACGCGTCCTTACTGTCGTACGTGGCATTCGATTGTTGTCATTCTCAGTAATGTGATCCTCGCCACCGTGACGTCTAACTGGAATGATATAGTTACCTGTGTTTAGGTAAACTATTCTTCACTCGTCTATCATCAGACCTACCACTATATGTGGTATAATCTGCTACACTGGCTTTCTTATCTGTTTCTGTCTCGATGTTTACTATCTTAACAAGTGCTCGGGTGTCACTTTCCTCAGACCTACCACTATATGTTGTGTCTGTTACACTAGCCTTCTTATCTCGACATGTACCGTGTTCTACGTCAACAACATCATAATCAGGTGATGAATCAAGTGACATGAAGGGTAGCAATAAGTTTCTGTGAAGTGTTTTCTTACCTTCGCCCTGTTACATTTGGCGCCAAACATGGGACCATTACTGATATATATACTCCCGCAGATGATCACTGTTGCACGAAGCGACAAGCCGCGAAACGACCGTAGCTCGGCCCAAAAACATAATGTATTATATCATATCTTGCATAACCCAATCTCATATGGACGCTTCTCGCATTGATCCGCTTTGCCCTGACCAACCTCAATGTATACCTTTAAATGTAAGATAACTAATTAAATCTGTGAAGTGATATCTTACAAATGCAGGGGCGGATCCAGCATTTGGGGAACGGGGGTTGTCTAGTTGCGAATGTAACTCTTGCAATCTTCTTCCGTACCGTCCGTAGCTAGCTACGGTACGGGAGTACTTGCAACAGTTACCGTTCGCAACTAGGGGGTTGTCCTATTTTCGAGCTCTTCGAAATGCACTTTCCTGTGTTTTACGGAATTTAAATTCAGACTCCAACTGGTGGTAAACTGTGATCTATGTAAACTCCGTGGCTGAACGGGGTGGTTGCAACCCCGGACCCCCCACCCCCTCCAGATCCACCCCTGCTATGTCATTATGTATACAATAGGACTATATAACGTGTATATGACCGGTTATAGTGGTACCTGGACATAACGGACCATGGACAGAACAAAAGAACTTAAACAATATCTACATGTCTACATGTATATTCCCACTTCGGCATATTGCAAAATTTAAATTCTAGTAGCTTTGGTCCCCTACTAACTTTATCATTTTAATTGCCAGGGTAATGTTATAATTATGATGGGCGCGTGTTAAGAGTTCGACCCCTCCCGTTACATATAGATATTCATAATTTAAGAACACGTCTGAGCAATAAAATGAAGAAAAGGTTCGCAGAACGCAACAATGTTAACAGCATGGACAATTCGTACATGTACGGAATGACCGACAAAGACGCAACGGCGGGTAAAATCTGGAACGGAATGGTATGGACACGAAATGGTACGAATTCACTTGGATTGACTGTGATAGTCTGGTTTGAATTACCTCCCCTGGAAATCTTTCACGCCATTTGTTTTTAATGTATTTTCAAAGTCGACGTACAGATTAAATCTTTAATTAGGTAAACTTATACATCACAGGGAATGTAATTAGTATGGTAATTTCCGAAGAATACGTGACTAAGGATTGCAAGAGTTACAGTTACCCCCGCCCCCATATGTGTTGGGTTCACAGTGCTCCAGATAAGGAATTACTGTCTCAGTGTCTGTTCCACGTTTTGCTGCCGACGTACTTTTGGCTATTAAACACATTAAATCTAAAACAATATTTAAAAGTAAGTACTTTTTTTATCAATAACCAAAAAGTCACCCTGCCCAAATAAATGTATTTGATGAAATTCCATCAAATATTGATTTTATTGCGAAAAAAAGATTTTCTTATGGGAATTTAACATGGGGGCTAAAAATAGATTTTTTATTTGTGGACCGAAGTTTTAGAAATTGACTCCCCATGTTAAATTCCCATAGGAAATTTTGTTTTCGTAATAAAATCAATATTTGATGGAATTTCATTAGATAATTTTATTTGGGGAGGGTGACTTTTTGGTTATTGATAAAAAAGTATTTACTTTTAAATATTTTTTAGATTTAATGTGTTTAATAGCCAAAAGTTTGTCGGCAGCAAAACGTGGAACAGACAGTAGTAATAGTAATTGAGTATTGTCACTCAATTGGGTATTTCAATATTTAATTGGGTAAAATAAAATCACACTACTTCTTACACATCAACAGACAGCAATTATTGAATAGTTTGCTTCGAAATGAAAACATGCCTCGGCATTTCATTAGAATTGTCTCCTTGCGAGTTTGTGCATCCGTTCGTCATGGAAAAGAAACACATTTTCTTGATGAATTTATTTCAAATGCTGGAATTATAAGGAATGAATGGCCTTTTTGTGGAATTTATCGGGGTATAAACTTGGAAAAGTCGCAGGAATACTGTATTCCCGCGACTTTTCCAAGTTTATACCCCGATAAATTCCACAAAAAGGCCATTCATTCCTATATTGTACCCCCCGTAACGAGTATACTGGAGTCTGTCACTAAACTTAACATCAGAGAAATATGTTATAACTTATATTTCCTTCATCTAAAATGCTTAATATTTCACACATGCATTCCTGTAAGGCTCTACTACCATGCCGTGTCAAATTCACGACCGTCCAACCCCCGCTGATCCCAAGGTAAAGGTCAAATACTTGGTCTCTTTACAAAACTTAACATCAGAGAAATATGTTATAACTTCTATTTCCTTACATATTTAGGGGCACATGGGCCAACGCGGGGGGGGGGGGGGTATTCCGTAAGCCTTGTTTACTGACAAATCTAGTTTATACTGAAATGCATTATTTCATATAGAAATAACGACTGTTTATATTTGGTGATTAAAATAATCAGCGCTCCAGATAAGGTGCGTTTTGCGTAAATACCCAATTAAAATTGCCAAAAACCCAATTGAAATCGGAAGTAGTGAGTATCAAAAAGCAACGAAAAATTTGTGGTATCTTTATCATGCTACAGAAAACAATAAACAGACCAGAAATATAGCATATTTTCTTATTTTTCCATGAAAACACATCTTGGTACAGTGGAAGATCGATCTCTCGAACCGGCAACAGACTGGAATAAAAGTTTGAGTCAGGCGTAGTTCGAGGGAAAGAAAATAAATTTCATTCCATTTAGGAATGACACCATTGATTGATGTTTGTATGGGACTATGACCTTCGGGACGAAATATCAAATAAACAAATATAAATAAACTGTTAATTAAACTGAATATTACACACTGTCTCGTCTTTGTTTTGTTTTTTCATATCAAAACCGGAAGTTGTCATGAGCAACATTCCCATTGTATGATTGTAAACATGTTTATTTTACTATGCTAGTATAATTAAGCTTGACAACCACAACTTCATAACCATGGACTATTTTTATTGCTAGTGAATGTTTTTTTTATCACGGATAATTTGCATACACATTACACAAGCAGTGAAGTGTTTGCATGCAAAACATTATAGGAATGAATGGCCTTATTGTGGAATTTATCGGGGTATAAACTTGGAAAAGTCGCGGGAATACTGGAAGAAATTATAAAAAATTCCATTTTTTTTTCTCGAAAATTGTAATTTTTTAAGGCCTCGTCCAGTATTCCCGCGACTTTTCCAAGTTTATATCCCCGATAAATTCCACAAAAATGCCATTCATTCCTTATAATTCCATCATTTTAAATAAATTCATTATGAAAATCTGTTTATTTTCCGTTTTCTTAATAATTATTTTAACTGCGCCTCACGGTTACGGAAAGTAGTTCGGCATGGAGTTTACTGGGATATAAATTTTGGACGGAGACTTGCAACGGACCAATCAAATGTTAGGGAATTCGGTAAATATTTTTGTGCTGGAATTATTGGCTAAATAAAAATAGGCTTGTGCGAAACATCATATCCCAAGAATGTGTCTATAAATAGCACACTGGTTTATTAAATATACAAACTGTACAAATAAAATTTAAACAAAATTGCACAATTTAGCATTTAAAAATGTTGAAGGCGAAATATTATTTTCTAAACATTCGTCACTCAGGAATACAAATACGAACATGTCCCTTCATATTAAAACGTCCATGAATATTTCTAAAAGCGAAACAGACCGCCAATCATGATATTCACACCTCGTTAGGCAAACAGATCAGCTGGCGACAGACTTACCTGTACGAGCTATCAATAGCACTTTACGTTGATTGACTGACCAAGGGACTGTGACTTCGGTTCGAGAGTTTGTCGTAGTTTGAGTTTTTGGTATGGGGAATTTGTCGGGACCACTATACATAATTTATATGGGGAATTTGTCGGGACCACAGGAAGAGTTCAAATTTTTCGGAGTGTTCGACAGACCGGTTCGAGAGATCGATCTTCTACTGTATTTCATTAGAATTGTCTCCAAGGAGACAATTCTAATGAAATGCCAAGACATGTTTTTATTTCGAAGCAAACTATTCAATAAGTGCGGTCTGTTGATGTGTAAACAGTAGTGTGATTCTATTTTACACAATTAAAATTTTGAAATACCCAATTGTTTCAGAAATGATGGAGTGACACTACTCAATTACTAATTACTTATCTGGAGCGCTGAAATAATGCAGAGTTATTATACTGTATTTATTTCATAATCTTTTGGTGAAATCGGCTACTGGTTGATAGGTCCCAAAATCTGCACCTGTGCAGTGTGTGCACATTCCGTCGTCGTCGTCCAAAATGTCAAAAAGTTTGTACAATCTTCGTCATCATGGTATAACTTTAATATTACTTGACGGATTGCTTTAGTATTTGGACACTTATTACATGTACATGTGAGCATTTGGAACACACTTATCCTGCCATTAACATGACCTTGACCTTTTTACCTTCACATTTATACATAAACACTTGGCCATTTTTGTCATCATATATGATATTATACTCAGTGGGCATGGTGTGATGGCCGACTGATAAGGTGTTATACTGGGCATGGTGTGATGGCCGACTGATCATGTGTTATACTGGGCATGGTGTGATGGCCGACTGATCATGTGTTATACTGGGCATGGTGTGATGGCCGACTGATCATGTGTTATACTGGGCATGGTGTGATGGCCGACTGATCATGTGTTATACTGGGCATGGTGTGATGGCCGACTGATCATGTGCTATACTGGGCATGGTGTGATGGCCGACTGATCATGTGTTATACTGGGCATGGTGTGATGGCCGACTGATCATGTGCTATACTGGGCATGGTGTGATGGTCCGACTGATCAGGTGCTATACTGGGCATGGTGTGATGGCCGACTGATCAGGTGTTATACTGGGCATGGTGTGATGGTCGACTGATCAGGTGTTATACTGGGCATGGTGAGATGTACGATTGACCAGGTGTTATACTGGGCATGGTGTGATGGTCGACTGATCAGGTGTTATACTAGTCATGGTGTGATGGCCGACTGATCAGGTGTTATACTAGTCATGGTGTGATGGCCGACTGATCAGGTGTTATACTGGGCATGGTGAGATGTACGACTGATCAGGTGCTGTACTAGTCATGGTGTGATGGCCGACTGATCAGGTGTTATACTGGGCATGGTGAGATGTACGACTGATCAGGTGCTGTACTAGTCATGGTGTGATGGCCGACTGATCAGGTGCTGTACTAGTCATGGTGTATGGTGGACTATCAGGTGCTACATACTGGGCATTGTGCAGTGGTCTGGGCATGGTGCAGTGGTCTGGGCATGGTGCGGTTGCCGACTGATCAGGTGTTATACTAATCATTGACTAGTATAGCACCATGACTCGTGGTGCGGTGGTCGACTGATCATGTGCTACATGTATACTGGGCATGGTGCGGTGGTCGACTGATCAGATGTTATACTGGACATGGTGCGATGTACGACTGATCATGTGTTATACTGGGCATGGTGCAATGGTCGACTGATCAGGAGCTATACTGGGCATGGTGCAGTGGTCGACTGATCAGGTGTTATACTGGGCATGGTGCGATGGCCGACTGATCAGGTGTTATCTGATGCATAGGGAGAAAGATGTACGACTACTTTTTTTATCAAGGTGTTATCTGCATGTGCAGATTGCGACTGACTTTGATCAGTGTTATCTACATGCATGGTGAGATGGCCGACTCATCAGGTGTTATACTGGACATGGTGCGATGGTCGACTGATCAGGTGTTATACTGGGCATGGTGCGATGTACGACTGATCAGATGCTATACTGGGCATGTTGCGGTGGTTGGCTGATCAGGTGTTATACTGGGCATGATGCGATGTACGACTGATCAGGTGCTATACTGGGCATGGTGCGTCAGTTTTCCCTTCGTTGTAACCCGGGTGTTTGTATCAGGTAAATGCCTGATACAACAATATGTTATCAGTCGGTATGTATTCGGTCAATACAGGGCAGGTTACCTGATAAATAATTATTCTGCTATATTGTGTTTATTTATTTCCAGGTCGCAGAAATATACGTCCAGGGTGACCTGTTGAACATCACTGAGACGCATTCAGCCTCGTACATGTCTTATCGGCCATCAGTGATGGACGTATGCTGCAGCCCTGTGTCATATGTGTAAGGGCGTATTCATAAATAGTACAGCTGAACCATACATGATGGATAATAACGGGCATCTTCCACACACATGTAGTATCTGTGACAAGAATTTCACACAGCGAGGCAGTTTGAAGCAACATATGATTCTTCATACTGGGGTTCGTCCCCATATATGTGTTGTTTGCGGCAAGAATTTCACTCAAATTAGCAGCCTAAAAAAACATATGCTTATTCATACCGGGGATCGTCCCCATGCATGTGATTTCTGCGACAAGGCCTTCACACAGAGTAGCAGCCTCAAACTACATATGAATACTCATACCGGGGAACGTCCCCATGCATGTGCTGTTTGCGACAAAGCTTTCTCACAGAGTAGTCATCTCAAAAAGCATATACTGATTCATACTGGGGAACGTCCCCATACCTGTAGCGTTTGCGACAAGAAATTCACACAGAGTGGTAGCCTCAAACAACATATGCGTATTCATACCGGGGATCGTCCCCATATATGTAGTGTTTGCGACAAGAAGTTCACACAGAGTGGTAGCCTCCAACAACATATGCTTATTCATACCGGGGATCGTCCCCATACATGTAGCTTCTGCGACAAGACTTTCACCCAGAGTAGTCATCTCACACAGCATATGATTCTTCATACCGGGGAACGTCCCCATACATGTGGTATTTGTAACAAGACATTTACACAGAGTAGCAGCCTCAAACAACATATGAGTGTTCATACTAGAGATGATCTCTAAACAATAGTTTTGCACATCGTTCCAGCATGAAACTACTTTGCTTATTGTTACATAACTGCCGTTGTTCGACACCAATCACAGCCATGTTCAAACGTACAGCATGTGCTGTTTGACCATGGTTGTAGACAATGCTCATTCCGGGGCCAAGCCAACTCTTACGTAATACATGTGTCTCATGGCATTACTGGAACGCGCCAGTACGTCACCATAGCAATTCACAATTGTCGAAATGCAATTTTGAAATTGATGCGGCTGCATCACGCGACGTGTACTGCGGCCCCGGAATATGTATGTGTAAATCAGCTGTTTGACTGGAGCAGATTATCAAAGTACCGAAAGTACTGCATATATGCTCCAATTGCAAAATATCTCCGATGGAAATGTAACAATAACGTTCGACCATGTCCAGCTGTGTGTGTGCCTTCGGGTTCAAACAGTTCACTCGTGCCACAGCAAATGTTTACCCACGGCTGGGCATGGTCGAACCTTAAATTCGCACCTACATGTAGTAACTGCTGCACGCATGTAGTGTGAGAGAACAGCGTCCAACCGCACATGATTATACACACCGAGGCTCGTCCCTACACATGTAGAGATTTGGGGCAACATCAAGCAAGATATTCACACTGGCGACTATCCCCACACCTGTAGTGTTTGTGACAGAACTTTCACACAGAGCATCCACCTCGAGGAACATAGTGCAGCTGATACACACAGGCAGTGTTCACACGTCGTAGCAACCATAAACTTATGCATACTTTGAAAACACGAGTGACATGACGCATGTTCACTCACATGGACATAGAATTCTTTTTATGCCACCGTCCGTCCGTCTGCTGTCTGTCTGTCTGTCGTCGTCCCCCCGCCTCCCCGTCCGTCGTCCGCCGTCCGTCCGTCTCCGTCGTCCGTCGTCTGTCGTCTGTCTGTCTGTCTGTCCTGTCCTGTCGTCCTGTCTGTCCGTCGTCCGTCCGTCGTCCGTCCTCCGTCCGTCCGTCCGTCCTGTCCGTCCGTCCGTCCGTCCGTCCGTCTCCGTCCGTCCGTCCGTCCGTCCGTCCGTCCGTCGTCGTCTGTGTCTGTCCGTCCGTCTCCGTCCGACTTACGAGAGCTACATTGTGAGGTTGCTGTGTTGTGCTGAAACCCACCCACCGCCCTATTTAAGACACTTGGATAAGTGTTTTTCAAATATAATTAACTAATGGCTAGCTCATTTGCATATTATGCGATTTATTCCGTAAGAGAATCGTTAAGGAAGAAAATAACGGAATAAGTTGCTACATTGTGAGGTTAACCCCACAGTGTAAACATCAAAGGAAATAAAACCTCACAATGTAGCTCTCGTAAGAACGTCCGTCCATCTGTCCGTCCGTCCGTCACACTTTTCGGTTAACCAATTTGTCACAGTTTCTCAAATATGCTGCAGGTGGCATCCGCGTTCGACAGACGCATTTCTTGTTTTTATTAAATAACAATTCATTCCCTCAAGTTAACAATTTGTTCCCACGAATTAACAATGCGTTCCCACAAATTAACAATTTGTTCCCTCAATTTAATAATTTGTTCCCATGAAATAACAAATTTGTTCCCACGGGAATTAATTGTTAATTCGTGGGAACGAATTGTTATATCGTGGGAACGAATTGTTAAGTCGAGGGAACAAAGTGTTACATTGAGGGAATTACTTGTCATTTCGTGGAAATGAATTGTTAATTCGTGGGAATTAATTGTTATATCGTGGGAACGAATTGTCAATTCGTGGGATGAATTGTTAATTCGAGGTAACGAATTGTTAAATTGATGGAACAAATTGTTGTTTCGTGGGAAGGAATTAATAAAAGAAATCCATGTCCCCTGCGAGGCTCCGTACACTTCGGATCGTACATGTACATAAATATACCAGGACAAGGCCCATAACTCTGTTGTATCTTATCGTATTTCAACCAACTTTTGATGTAGATACCGTAATCCGAATTTCTGTCTGTAACGCGGGGCGACTTAATACGGAGCCCGGCTGGGGACATGGATTTTTTTTTATTAATTCGTTCCCACGAAATAACAATTCATTCTCTCAATTTAACAATTCGTTCCCTCGATAAAACAATTTGTTCCCTCAAATTAACAATTTGTTCCCTCAAATTAACAATTCGTTACCACAAAATGACAATTTGTTTCCTCAATTTAACAATTTGTTTCCTCAATTTAACAATTTGTTACCTCGAATTAACAATTTTTCCCATATAACAATTCGTTCCCACGAATTAACAATTCGTTCCCACGGGAACGAATTGTTAATTCGTGGGAACGAATTGTTAAATTGAGGGAACAAATTGTTAATTCGAGGGAACGAATTGTTATATCGTGGGAACAAGTTAATACAAAAACGAATTCTACGTCCTCTGCGGGGGCTCCATAACTTACAGCCAGAACGCACGGTAAAGGTTCTTTTTCGGCCAATTTTCCCGTCAGTTATTTTATTTAAAAATCATTCAAACATCACAATTTTCTTCATACTACATGTTGATGGGACAGTTTTATCTTTTAACAACACGTACCTAAACACACATACATATCTTGAACCCTTTATATTCACATTATTACCATATACATTATAATGTCAAACGAAATTGTCTGTTTTCGTGATATTAACTTAATCATGTTAATTACTCCCATTTGATTTCACAGACTATTATTATACCCCCCGCAACGAGTTGTGGGGGGGGGTATACTGGAGTCAGGTTGTCCGTCCGTCCGTCCGTCCGTCCGTCCGTCCGTAAACTTAACATCAGAGAAATATTGCTATAACTTCTAGTTCCTTCATCTAAAATGCTTAATAGTTCACACATGCATTGCTGTAAGGCTCTACTACCATGCTGTGCTAAAATACACGACCGTCCAACCCCCGCTGATCCCAAGGTCAAGGTCAGCTACTAAGTCTCTTTACAAAACTTAACATCAGAGAAATATGTTATAACTTCTATTTCCTTCATCTAAAATGCTTAATATTTCACATCTTAACATCAGAGAAATATTGCTATAACTTCTAGTTCCTTCATCTAAAATGCTTAATATTTCACACATGCATTCCTGTAAGGATCTACTACCATGCTGTTTGAAATCCACGACCGTCCAACCCCCGCTGATCCCAAGCTCAAGGTCAAATACTTGGTCTCTTTACAAAACTTAACACAGCAGAGAAATAAGTTATAACTTCTACATGTATTTCCTTCATTCAAAATTCTTAATATTTCACTCGTGCATTCCTCTAAGGTTGTACTATCATGCTTTGACAAATCTACGACCGTCCATCCCCCCCCCCCCCGCTGATCCCAAGGTCAAGGTCACATACTTAGTCTCTTTACAAAACTTAACATCAGAGAAATATGTTATTAACTTCTATTTCTTTCATCTAAAATTCTTAATATTTCATGCATGCATTCCTCTAAGGCTCTACTATCATGCTGTGACAAATTCCTGCTGATCTCGAGGTCAAGGTCACATAGTTAGTCTCTTTTCAAAACTTAACATCAGAGAAATCGGTTATAACTTTTATTTCCTTGCTCGGATCTGCTTCACATTTCACACACGCATTGCTCCAATGGACCTCTACCACCCTGTGACAAATTCACGTTCATGCCGCTCCCGCTAAGCCCACACACTTGATTTCTTTTACATATTTTAGGGGTACCTGGACCCACGCGGGTTGGGGGGGGGGGTTATTCCGTAAGCATCGCTTACTGAACAATCTAGTTTAACTTGACACTTACGAATAATCGTTATTTTTGTGGAGCCCGCTTGTGGAAAGCGAGACATAGTGATCACAATGACGTCCGGGTGTCCGTCCGAAAACTGCGTTAACATTTTTGAACACCTTATATCTCTGCAGTCCTAAGTCACATTGACTTAAAACTTCATCTGCTTATAGTCATCATCCCTATATGCATGCTGTGTCCCACGCATGCGGCCCCTGTATGCCAGGTCAAATGACTTGGAAGTTTGTTTTAAATTTTGTCAAAATTTGCGTTAAACTTTTCACATACATGTACCTACATTCTCTGTAACCGTATGTCAGATTTGCTTGAAACTTTGTATGCTTATTGGTCATCATCCATATATTCATTCTGTGTTCCACTCATGCGGCCCCTGAGCCCCAAGGTCAATGTCAAATGACTTAGAAGTTTGCGTACAAGTTTTTGCTCAAATTTGTGTTAAAGTTTTCAGATACCCATCTCTGTAACAGTCAGATTTGCTTGAAACTGTGTATGCTTATTGATCTTCATCCATATAGAGAATAGTAAGTTAGTGCCGTGAATGGGAAAAAATATCTGGCAAGGCTCAGGAAACGGGATGGGCGAGGCTCTGCCGAGCACATCCCGTTTCCATGCCGCGCCAGATATTTTTTCCCATTCACGGCACTAACCTACTATTCTATTTATCCCGTCAACACCTACAAACGGCTGTAAAATGCAAAAATAGTATTGACTGGATATCAAAAATGTTTCACGGCACCGTGTTTCACGACACATACGCACTGTGTTGACGGGATAAATATTCATTATGTGTCCCACTCAAGCGGCCACAAGGTCAAGGTCCAATGACTTTGCAGTTTGCGTTAAAGGTTTTGTTCAAATTTGCGTTAAACTTTTTCACATAACTACTATATCTGTAACTGTAAGTCAGATTTGCTTGAAACTTTGTATGCTTATTGGTCATCATCCATATATTCATTCTGTGTCCCACTTATGCGACCCCTGTGCCCAAGGTCAAGGGAAAAGGACTTAGAAGTTTGCTGTAACGTTTTTGTCAAGTTTGCAGGTACCTACTTTCTCTGTAACCGTAAGTCGTATTGGCTTGAAACTGTATATGCTTATTATAGGCGAAGAGTAATAGCGTTGAGATCGGAAAAAAATAAGCCAAAGCTGAATTTTTCAGAAAATGACCAAAATATCATTGGTAATAACAAATCAAAACTCCCCATGAATCCCACTGGAGCTTAATCCAGGAATCAAGAGATGGCGTCCAAAATGGCCGCCAAAATGACAAAAATCATGACTAGTGCAAAATGCAATAAACCAATCAAGTGCTGAATATAACTAACGAATCAAAATAATCCAAATTTTGAACTGTAATACAATCAAAATGACGTCCAAGATGTCCGCCAACATCTCTTAACTCTCTAAACTGAGCAAACATGTGGAACATTTGGAATATCTATACTCGAATGTAATATTGGGGTTATTAGGAGACATTGCAACTATACAATAGATTTAATACATATTTTATATATTATGTTATGTGAAATGATATTCAAGATGGCCACCAAATTGCGAGAAATGTCGTAAAATGACGTAAATTTGTATATAAATATATATCATTTACCCTAATTAAAATATTTGAATTTGTTGTATGGGTCATTTGGAGACATTTGAACAATGCTTTATTTATTATATTATGCAAAATGATATTCAAGATGGCCACCAATTTTTGATAAATATCGTAAAATATATTTAGTTCATTGCAACATTATCAAGCACACATATGTTTGTAACTGCATGACTAATTGGAATAACCTGCTAAATTAGCAAACTTGTCAGTAACTTTTAAGCAAATCACCAGTGGCATTATCTTCACACAGCACCACATTGACATTATCGATCATAAGTACCTTTGATCTATATTGGTAGTTTAACCTAAAATGATGGTAAGTAGAAATATAGTTATTGTGAATACTTCATTTTTAGCACACCTTCCGAAGGAAGAAGTACTTATGGCATACCCTCGGCGTCGTAGGCGTCCGTCTGTCAGTCCGTCTGTCTGTCTTCAAAAATTATAATGGCCTATATTTTCTGTTTCCTTGCTTGGATTTGCTTCATATTTCACACACGCATTGCTCCAAGGGAGCTCTACTGCGCTGTGGCAAATTCCATGTCCGTGCCGCCCCTTCTAAGCCCAGGGTCAGGTCACATACTTTGTGCATCTCGAAACCTTAACGCTCGGACGCTCGGGTAAATGTCCTATGTTTTCTGTTTCCTTGCTTTTATTTGCTTCATATTTCACACACGTATTGCTCCAAGGGTCCTCTACCTCTGCTAAGCCCAGGGTCAAGATCAAAACCTTAACACGCTCTGCTAAATGGCTCATTAATTTTGTTTTCATTATCCAGCACGTTGTGTTTTCAAATGTGCCCTCGGTTCCTTTGCTGCCACTGGGCACGCTTCGTTGTCCTCTGACAACTCTTGTTAAGCCGATGTGTTTATGGAAGTTGGGCAGCATTATAATACAATTTTCATACGTGAGGTGATAGCAGCAGGTACATTATATTATCAGTTGGTCGTTCCATTCGCGCGAATAAACATGATTGATCGATCAATTTTGAAATATCCATTTATTTTACAACAATGCACTCATTATGACCATATTTACCAAATCAACAATAATATAAGGTACATATACATGCAAGATTCAGATTCTAATTTGTGTGACATTACAAGTTGTGACATCTGCATGAACTGGTATAACGTGCATACCACCACCATATTATGACCATGCATACTGTTCATGTAACCATATATAATGATTGATATGTGTAGCCCTTGTATAGAGCGATGATTGAATCGATTCGATTCATACTGCTTTTTTGCAATATACTATGCCGTATTTCATTTATCAGATGAGACATGTTTCAACTCGTTCTGATATGCATAAACATGATGTATGACTTTACGGTACACTGAAGTGAAAAGAAAATAAGTATAAACATTAAACTTGTGTGTTTGGACTGCCAGAATGCTCGATAGATATATTGATTACTTGTATTTAACGGGCTGTCAACAGCTATGGTCATTTTAGGCACCGATAAACTGGGGGGTAATTCCCGTATTTCATCTGTAAAGAGGAATCCAAAAATCAGAACTGAATATTTGCATCAAGAAAATATACATTCAGCCCTCAATATCCGGATCTGGTACCAGGTCCTCAATGCAAAAGAGTCACTTAGTCCCAGCCCCTAAACGAAATCGGAGTACACTGATTAAATCTTGTTACACGTACAATTGGGACAACCGGCTGCAGCACTCACGTACAAGAAAGCCAAATTGTAACTAAGGGCCAACTCAGTGATATCACGATTATGGATGGCCCGCACCGCTAACATACCCGTCGCATGCTCCCAGCCAATCGCCCACAGCTTGTCAGTTAGAGTAAACATGTTCCCACGGATAGGAGACTGTTTAAACGTCGGTTGTCAACATCAAGATTCAACGGAATGAGACATAGACAGTGTGTCACATACTTCCATAGAAATGAAAGTTCAGTATTGTATTGCATTACACATAATATACAACCTACACTATTGAAAACAATATACATCCCTGGTAACCACCTGCGAAGGTCATGCTATCTGACCCTTGATTATGTATTATAATTTATCAAATATATATATCTTAAAATATAAGATTTGACAATATCATAATACATGTATATAGAGAATAGTAGGTTAGTGCCGTGAATGGGAAAAAATATCTGGCAAGGCTCAGGAAACGGGATGGGCGAGGCTATGCCGAGCACATCCCGTTTCCGTGCCGCGCCAGATATTTTTTCACATTCACGGCACTAACCTACTATTCTATTTATCCCGTCAACATTACAAATAGCTTTAAAATGCAAAAAATAACCCCAGCCGCATCTCCAAATTGTATTGACAGGATATCAAAAATGTTTCACGGCACCGTGTTTCACGGCACATACGCACTGTGTTGACGGGATAACATAATATACTCTGATACGTTGAAGGTAGGCATACATGCATACAAATATATGTTGACGGGCAAAACGACAATTTTTTCCTCACACATAATTGAAAATTTTACATGAAATGTATTCATTATGTCTACAATGTACTCGTAAAAGGAAGACACTTCTGAAACATTATACACAAATTTATAGTTATTGCGAATTCCTGAAGAAAGCTAAAGTAAGTGTTTGTCGAGCCCATCATTGAAAGCGAGAAATATTGATCATAGTGACATATGTACGTCCGTCCGTGGAAGTGTCCATCCGAAATGTACATCACTTATATCTCTCCAATCATAATCAGATTGCTTTATAACGTCTTTTAAGAAACTTTCCGTTTTTTTAAATTACCTTATCTGTGGATCTGCAACATTAAGTCGCGTAACTTGAACGTCAAACGTGTTTTTGTTACCATTCATTCAGTAGACCATCCATTTGGCCTTCCTACACAAGGTCAATATCAAATCACATTGCGTTAACGATTTTATGAATTTTGATTTAAACGTTTTAAGTACCATGTACATGTATATATAACCACATATATACAACCTGAAACAATCACTGAACATTGGGACTATCAATACACGCTCCGACTAACAACAACCTAGGCAGGCTCAACATGTGGGCTGTGGCCTTCTATTATGTATATTGGACAACGTTTTCAAGTATTGGCGGCCATCTTGGACGCCATAATATTTCATATATAAACTTGTTGAAGCTTTAATAATAGTAAATGTAACTCCAAAACAATTAAAAATCAGTTTGAATATATTGTGAAGAAAACGTAACGTTTACATATTTGTTGGTAATCTTGGCAGCCATCTTGGATATTTGAAAGGTTAAGCGACTCACAATTATTGGAAATGTTAATATATGCATTGTTCTGTGATAGGCTGCCACCCTATGTGTGAATATATTCATTATAGTCACCTTAATGTGTTTAATACATTTATGGCAGCCATCTTGGACGTCATCTTGAATTCTGGATTACGCTCCTGTGGGATTCTTGGGTAGTTTTGATATGTTTCTCCTAATGATATTTTGGACCTATACTGAAAAATTCAGTTTTGGCATATTTTTTTCCAGATCTTTGGCGATTTTATGTCTAATACTATTCGCCTATTAGTCATCATCCATATAATAAAAGCATCAATAAATGAACAAAAAAATAAGCTAACAAAATTATTTGTTTTAGTTTATTTATTTTTTAATTTATTGATGCTTTTATATTGATTCTCTGTCCCATGTATACGTCACTGTGCCCAAGGTCAACTGAGTTAGAAGTTCGCCTTGTTTGTAAGGCAAAAATGTTAAAGTTTTTTTCTTTTCCAATAACTCTTCACCGATTTTGATAATATTTGGCCACAATGTGTGTCTAGTGATGGTGCTACGTTTTTCATACGACCCACGGTCAAGGGCACTGAGGACTAGATTTTTATTATTATTATCAAGGCTGGAAGCGAGGGGATTAGCTTCGCTTTTGTCCCGCCTGCTTTAGCAGAAGCGGGACATAGGCATAGCTTTTCCGCCGGCGTCGTCAACATTTCACGTTAAGTTTTTGCGTTTAGCTCATTTTCCAGAAAACTATAAGTCCTACAACCTCCATACTTGGTATACATCAACACTGTGGTGCAACCATGTCACACAGAGGGATCCCATGTGAACCTGGCCTAGTTTTCCTGGTTCATTGACCTACTTTTCACATGCATTCAACGTTAAGTTTTTGCGTTTAGCTCTGTTTCTAAAACTTAACGCTCAGGTTAATTCATTGTAACTTCTGTTTCCCTCAATGGAATGCTTTACTATTCCATACATGCATTTGTAACAACATTCCGCATCATTCTACAGAAAGCCCATGGTGCCCGCTAACCCCAAAGGTCAAGGTCACTGACTTAGACATTTCCGGGTTTGGAAACCTTAACGCTCGGTTTAATTTATTACAACTTCTGTTTTCCTTGATGGAATGCTTCGGTATACATCAACACTGTGGTGTAACCATCTCACACAGAGGGAGCCCATGTGACCTTAGCCTAGTTGTAATGGTGCATTGACCTACTTTCCACATGCATTCAACGTTAAGTTTTTGCATTTGGCTATGTTTCTAAAACTTAACGCTCAGGTTAATTCGTTCTAACTTCTGTTTCCCTCAATGGAATGCTTTAATATTCCATACATGCATGTGTAACAACATCCCGCATCATTCTACAGAAATCCCATGGTGCCCACTAACCCCCAAGGTCACGGTCTTAGAAAATTCCGGGTTTGGAAAACTTAACGCTCGGTTTAATTTATTACAACTTGTGTTTCCCTTGATGGAAAGCTTTACTACTTCTGAAGTGTAAACTATAGCAACATCCGTCATGATTCTACAGAAAGCCCATGGTGCCCGCTAACACCAAGGTCAAGGTCACGTACTTCAAAAATGTCTAGTATAGAAATTTAGCTTCGGTGGCACGAGATACATGTCGTTGGCGGCATTCTTGTTTGTGTTTAGCTGTGTTTGTTGGAAAATAAGTGTTTTGGTTTCAGTTTATTAGCCCCTCACGTAGCGAAAAGGGGATATAGGGATACAAAATGTGTCTGTTCATCCGTCTGTCCGTCCATCACAAAAATTAACATTGGGGTTAATCTGCACTAACTTCTGTTTCCATTGATGGTATGCTTTAATATTTCATAGGTGAATTTGTAACATCATCCTGCATCATTCTACAGAAAGCGTATGGTGATCGCTAACCCCAAGGTCAAGGACTTAGAAAATGTTTTGTTTCTAAAACTTTACACTTCATTATAACTTCTCTTTCCCTCAATGGAATGCTTTAATATACTGAGCAAAACTAGAAACGTCCCTCCATGTTTAAGGAAAGATTCATCAAAAACCAAAAGGGTTACTTTTAAAAATCAAAATGTAAAAACAAGTTCATTCATTTCTGTATCAAAGCCAATAAATTGCATTTGGATATCTTGTTAAATATTCGAGAGATAACCGGCCAAGAGCGGTAGGGGTCAAAATCAAAAATCACAAAAACTCAGAAATGTGTTACTTAATGTTTAGAGATGGAATTTCAATAAGTAATGTGGCAAATTCAGTAAATCTCGTTAGTACCGAGTGTGGCCACCATTTGCATGAATGCATGCAATGATCCTACGCCACATCGACGTGACGTAACGCAATACCAGTGCGTTGGGCAAATTCCTCCATTCCCGTTGTAACGCCCGTGTAAGATCGCGAACATTGTCAATCTGATGTTTAGCTCGTGCTTTGCGGCCCAGCTCATCCCATATGTGCTCAATGGGATTGAGATCCGGGGAGACCGCGGGCCATGGCATGACGTCGACGTTGTTTTGCTGTAAGTATTGAGTGGTGACCCTGGCTACGTGAGGGCGGGCATTGTCGTGCATCAATGTCACACCAGGACCATGCTGACGGATACATGGTAAGGCATGTGCATTTAGCACATCTGCAACATAACGTTGTGCATTGATGTTGCCCTGTACAACAACCAAATCTGTCTTCCGGTTTCCCATGATCCCACCCCAGACCATTACGCTCCCTCCCCCAAACCTGTTCTTCTCAACAATGCAACAATCGGTGAATCTTTCATTTTTACGCCTGTATACCCGTAATCTTCCGTCAGCATGACTAACTGTGAACCGAGATTCATCGGTGAACAAAACTCGGTTCCAGTCAGCCCTTCTCCAGTTCAGATGACGTCGCGCCCATAACAGTCTGGCAGCACGGTGACGTTGGGTCATTATCTGACCAGTGTACGGGCGGCGTGCCCGGATTGGTTGGGCGTTACGACGTAACCGGTTGCGAATGGTCTGCCCTGAGACACCGTATCGCCTAGCAGTGACTGTGGCTGCCAATCGACGTTGACGTAAGTGCGTCAACGTAATGTAACGATCGGCTCTAGCCGTCGTTACGAGGCCTATCAGGTCGCTGCCGGTCGTGAACAGCCCCAGTCTGCTGGTACCGGGCTGCAAGACGATCAATCGTCTTCCGACAGCAACCAAACCGAGGCGCGACCGCCCTGGCGGCCATCCCACCCGCAAGCATCCCAATTGCCTGATTTCGCTCGTTTTCGGAAAGCCGTGGCATATCGAAAACAGTGAAAAATTAAAAAAGTTTTTTAATTTTCCGAATAGCCCCTATCGCATGAATGGTACGACATGAACTGAATCACCTTATCGATGACAAAAATAGCGTGCACGTGCAAAAAGTGGAAATCAACGTTCCGGTCATTGGCCGCTATGTAAACCGTGTGTATCGGCTAAACTCTACACGATCGTATTCTGAACATCGCCACGGTTTAAAATACATGTACTTTGAACATGTGGTACATACATAGACAGAGCTACACCGGCTATAAAACAGGGACGTTTCTAGTTTTGTTGAGTATATTTCATAGATGTATGTTTAACAACATCTCACATCATTCTACAGAAAACCCATGGTGCTCACTAACCCCAAGGTTATTACAAGCTCCGTATGTACTATCAAACTGCGCCAGGCGGGACATTTTGCTCCGCGGAGCTCTTGTTCAATGTATCCGTTACTACATTATATCTTACCCCGAGATCACGAGATGCCTCGGTGTGCTCGACAGGCAGACCGCGGCCATCTGGTGTTTACTGTTTGCTCTAGATATAATGTATACCCCATTGCTGACTATTAGCTGAATTATTTAGCCACGCATCTTTATGATATTATATACAGCTTACCGTTCCTTTAAACGGCGACCTTGGACTGAGCAGGTCGTGTGTTTTTACCGGCCGGCAATTATCTCGAGGTTACCGGCGGCGGCCATTTTAACATAGATCATTGGCCCAGCGGTTCGCGAGGAGACGTTTGAAAGTGTGGACGGACGCACGACGGACGGACAGACGGACATACGACGGACGAAAAACGGTAACAACGGACAGACGGACGGACGGAATTACGACGGACGAAAAGCGGTAATAATAGCTCCCTTGAGTATTTGGGTCGTATAGGAAACAAAGCACCATCCAGACACACATTGTGGTCACAATCGGTGAAGCGGTTCAGTAACGACTGCATATATTTGATGATTAAAAGTATGCAGAATTATTATACTGAATGTATTACAATATCACAGCCAAAATGGCTGTGATAATGTAATACATTCAGTATAATAAAAATTAATAAATTTATCCTTAAATTGAAAATTTCTCCCTCAAAGTATACTTTGCAATTTTGGTGAAATAGGCTACTGGAGTTATAAAACATGAGTTGTAAGACGACAACGAAGCGCGCCTGGCGTGTTAGTTTAACGAATATCAAAAGGCTGTGTGCAAGGAAACAGAAATTAAAAAAATATATTTTCCCAAAGTTAAGTTTGTGAACGCGCTAAGATTGTGACCTTCACCTTAGGGTTAGCGCCTGAGGGTCGTGTATTTGGCATGACATGATAAAGAACCATTAGAGGAAGTATGAAATGTCAAGAAATGGGGTGAAAGGTACCATACATTGTAATAAATTTCCTCCAATGTTAAGATTTTGAAAGTGCTAAGATTGTGACCTTGACCTTGGGGTAGGCGGGGGTCTGAGGGTCGTGTATTAAGACTTAGTGGGTTAAGCACTAAGATTTGACATTGGGGTAGGCGGTCGTCTATTTCGCATGGCATGATAGAGAAAGACACGTGTGAAATATCAAGAAATGTGGTAAAAGGAAACAGAAATTATAATAATTGTTCCTCCTAATGTTAAGTTTGTAAAATCACTAATCCGGTGACCTTGGGGTTAGCGAGTGTCTGAGGGTTGTGGCTTTGGAATGACATGATAGAGAACCATTAGTGGAAGGCACGTGTGAAATATCTAGAAGTGGGGTGAAAGGAAACAGAAAGTGTAACAATTTTCCTCCAATGCTAAGCTTGTGAAAGCACTAAGACTGTGCCCTTGACCTTGGAGCGTGGGTCTGAGGGTCGTGAGGGTCGTGGATTTGTCAATGCATGATAGAGAATCGTTGGAGAAATGCATGTGTGAAATATCAAAAAAATCCCCCCAACGTTAAGTTTGTGAAAGCACTAAGACTGCGACCTTGATTTAGCGGAGATCTGAATGTCGTGGATTTGTCACAGCATGATAGTCTCATTAGAGAAAAGCATGTGTGTAATATCAAACAGAAATTATAAAAAAATCCACCCAACGTTAAGTTTTTGAAGACGGACGGACGCTGACTGCGACGCCGGGGGTATGTCGCAGCATGAACTCCTACCTTCAGAAGGCGCGACGCTAAAAACGTGTACATTTCGAAATGTTAACTTTCCGTGTTACTTACGGATGGACAACCAGCCGGAAATGCCAAAACTACATAACCCTTGGCATAAGTATATTTGTTTTAGCTCGCCTGCACGAAGTGCAAAAGGGCTTATGGCATACCCCCGGCGTCGTCGGCGTCCACAAACTTAACGTTGGGGTAAATGTCTTATACCATCTGTTTCCTTTCATGGAACGCCTTGATATTTCATACATGCATTCATCTGATGATACTCTATCGTGCTATAGCAAATCCATGACGCACCGCCCATCCCTTACCCCAAGGTCAAGGTCACAAACTTAGCATGTTCATAAACTTAACGTTGAGGTAAATGTTGTGTAACTTCAGTTTATTTACAGGGAACGCCTTCATATTTCATACATTGATTCATCTGATGATACTCTATCGTGCTATAGTAAATCCATGACCCACCGCCCACCCGTTACTCCAATGTCAAAGTCACAAACTTAGCACATTCATAAACTTAACGCCCCGTGCAGGCACCGGGGCGGGATCAACTGATCCTGAGAATAGTGCTGCAGTAGCCATTGCTTGTCGTAAAAGGCGACTAAACTGGTTTAACGATTGGGTTCATACTTCCCGGAACCCACTACACCGGATTTGGCCCTCATGTACATTTTTGGCTTTCTTGTATGTGAGAGTTGAGTCAGGCTATGCCCCATATATAAAAGTAAGATTAGCGCTAATCCTATTACTTTTAGGGGATGGGATAAATGATGCTGGTGTGGCGAGGGCCTGGCACCAGATCTGGTTGTTCTAATTTCTAGGTTCAGGGCCCCGTGAAGGCACCGGGGCGGGATCAACTGATCCTGAGAATAGTGCTGCAGTAGCCATTGCTTGTCGTAAAAGGCGACTAAACTGGCTTAACGATTGGGTTCATACTTTCCGGAACCCACTATACCGGATTTGGCCCTCATGTACATTTTTGGCTTTCTTGTATGTGAGAGTTGAGTCAGGCTATGCCCCATATATAAAAGTAAGATTAGCACTAATCCTATTACTTTTAGGGGATGGGATAAATGATGCTGGTGTGGCGAGGGCCTGGCACCAGATCAGGTTGTTCTAATTTCAGGACTGAATATATATTTTGATTGTAAATATGGAGTTCTGAAGTTGGGATTTACCCCCCTCGGACAGGTGGATACGGGACACGACCCCGTTGACCCGTCTGCGTGTAGACTCCCTGAGGCTTGTACCTCTATGTCAGAAAAGCGGACGTTAAACCCTATTCACTCACTCACTCACTCTAATTTCAGGACTGAATATATATTTTGATTGTAAATATTGAGTTCTGAAGTTGGGATTTACCCCCCTCGGACAGGTGGATACGGGACACGACCCCGTTGACCCGTCTGCGTGTAGACTCCCTGAGGCTTGTACCTCTATGTCAGAAAAGCGGACGTTAAACCCTATTCACTCACTCACTCACTCACTCTAATTTCAGGACTGAATATATATTTTGATTGTAAATATTGAGTTCTGAAGTTGGGATTTACCCCCCTCGGACAGGTGGATACGGGACACGACCCCGTTGACCCGTCTGCGTGTAGACTCCCTGAGGCTTGTACCTCTGTCAGAAAAGCGGAAGTTAAACCCTATTCACTCACTCACTCACTCATAAACTTAACGTTGGGGTATATGTCTTATAACATCTGTTTCCTTTCAAGGAACGCCTTGATATTTCATACATGCATTCATCTGATGATACCCTATCGTACTATAGCAAATCCATGACCCACCGCCCACCCCTTACCCCAAGGTCAGGGTCACAAACTTAGCACATTCATAAACTTAACGTTAGTGTAAATGTTTTATAACATCCGTTTCATTTCATGGAACGCATTGATAGTTCATACATGCATTCATCTAATGATACCCTATCGTGCTATAGCAAATCCTTGACCCACCGCCTACAACCTAACCCCTAGGTCAAGGTCACAAACGTAGCACATTCATAAATTTAACGTTGGGGTAAATGTCTTATAACATCTGTTTTATTTCATGGAACGCCTTGATATGTCACACATGCATTCATCTAATGATACGCTATCGTGCTATAGCAAATACATGACCCACCGCCCATCCCTTACCCCAAGGTCAAGGTCACAAACTTAGCACATTAATAAACTTAACGTTGGGGTAAATGTCTTGTAACATCTGTTTCCTTTCATGGAACGCCTTGATATTTCATACATGCATTCCTCAGATGACCTTCTATCATGTATCAAATCCACCACCCACCACCCAAACCTTACCCCAAGGTCAAGGTCACAAACTTAGCATGTTGATAAACTTAACGTTGGGGTAAAGGTTGTGTAACTTTTGTTTATTTACAGGGAACGCCTTCATATTTCATACATGCATTCATCTGATGATACTCTATCGTGCTATAGCAAATCCATGACCCACCGCCCACCCCTTACCCCAAGGTCACAAACTTAGCACATTCATAAACTTAACGTTGGGGTAAATATCTTATAACATATGTTTCCTTTCATGGAACGCCTTGATATGTCATACATGCATTCCTCAGATGACCCTCTATCATGCAAATCCACAACCCAACCCTTACCCCAAGGTCAAGGTCACAAACTTAGCATGTTCATAAACTTAACGTTGTGGTAAATGTTGTGTAACGTCTGTTTCTTTACAGGGAACGCTTTGATATTTCATACATGTATCCATCTGATGATCCTCTATTGTGCTACAGCAAATCCATGACCCCCCCCCCCCCCACCCCTTTCCCCAAGATTAACATCATAAACTTAACGTTGGAGTAAATGACAAATTTCTTTTTAGAACTTCTGTTTGTTTACAGGGAACGACTTGATAGTTCATACATGCATTCATACTTAGCACATTCATACATACATGCATTCCTCGTGTTAATAGCTATCATGCTGTAGAAAATCACCAACTTAGTGCGTTCATAAACTTAACGTTGGGTTAAATATTGTTTTACTTCTGTTTTCGTGGAACGTATTGATATGTCATGCATGCATTCATCTTAATATGCTATATCGTGCTATAGCAAGTCCACGACCCACCTTCCACCACTGACCCCAATGGCAAGGTCCACCGCACACCCCTTAACCCAAGGTCAAGTTATATAATATTCATGTTTTTTATACAACTGTGCCAAGTTTGAGTGAAGGCTGCCAACAGGCGAGCTTCATTGTCTTCTTGTTGTTTGTTGGGGTTTAACGGCCAACATCAACATCTAAGATCATTTAAGGTCGGGTCAATGGGTTTAGTACTAAATCCCATATATTACCTGTACATGTACAAATGGGGGGGGGGGGTCCAAAATCAGAACTGAATATTTGCAATAAAAACACTATATATTCAGCCCTGAAATCATAATAATCCTGTTCTGATGCCAGGTCCTCGCCACACCAGAATCTCCTCCCAAAAGCAGTATGATGGGCAATAATGGGCAATAACCCAATTCAACTCCCAGGTAACACAGGAGCCAAAGATAAAAATGTACCCGAGGGCCAAACCAGGCAAATCGTGATTCCTATAAGGAGTAATCCAATACCGTTAATGTACGCCGTCGCGTTCGCCCGACCAACCACCCAATAGTAAAGGAACATGCCCACTCAGTATGCACAAAAATGTTCTTTATATCAGAGACATCTTCTGAGACATTTTCTGGCAAAATAATCATTCATTAACTACTACCCCACGTACATAGTTTATTATTATAGTAAATTATAGTTGTTAAACATAAGGTCGTACTGTTGAAACCGGTGGGTGGTTGGTCGGGTGAACGTGACGGCATAAATTAACGGTAGGGGTTCCTCCTTACAGGAATCATAATTTTGCCTGGTTAGGCCCTCATGTACGTTTTTATCTTTGGCTCTTTTGTACCTGGGAGTTGAATTGGGTTATTGCCCATTATCAAGTAGTAAGATTATTACTGATCCTACTGCTTTTGGGAGGGGCCAAGTGATTCTGGTGTGGCGAGGACCTGGCATCAGATCAGGATTATTCTGATTTCAGGGCTGAATATATAGTTTTGTTATTGTAAATATTCAGTTCTGATTGTGGGTTTTTCCCCCCATTTGTATATATGTACTTGAAAATGTACATGTTTGTTTTGTTTGTTTATTGGTGTTTAACGGCCTATCAACAGCTAAGGTCATGTAAGGCCGGGCAAACGGGTTCGATCTCGTTTTAACCTGCTGCATTGGGGGGGAAATCCCAAAATCAGAACGGAATATTTACATCGAGAAACAATATATTCAGCCCTGAAATTAGAATAACCTGACCTGGTGCCAGGTCCATACCACACCAAAGTCACTTGGCCCCTTCCCTAAAATAAGATTACGAATAATCGTAATACTCACATAAGGGGTATAACCAGATTCAACTGTCACATACAAAACTGTCCAAAGACGTATATGAGGGCCAAACCAGGTCTCCAGTCGGGATTCCGGTAAGGATAAACCCCGATCGTTAAATTACCCATCGCATTCTCCCACCTGCCACCCACTGAAAATGTACATGTACTTGTACAGGTAATATATATGGGACTTAGTACTAAACCCATTGACCCGGCATTAAATGACCTTAGCTGTTGATAGGCCGTTAAACCTCAACAAACGAACAAACAGTTACCGCCATGAAAACAAACATTGTTGTATGTCAGACACGCACTATGTGGTCTGAACGAAAAATCATTAATGCCTTTTTAAATCATACATACTTTTTGACACTCGCCATCTTTTTAACCAACGGAAGTGGATTATTTACCTTGGGCCCGGCTCTCTAATTCAGTAATTGTAAAGCACGCGAAGGCCGGGACCCCGGCCTTCGCGCGCGTTACAATACTGAATTAGCGAGCCGGGCTCAAAGTACACTACCGTCTGTTCCACGTTTTTCTGCCGACGAACTTTTGGCTATACACTTTATCAGACCAGGCTAGGAAACGCGTTTCCCAGCCGAGCCTGATAAACCTGATATCAACGGACACCAATGTCGGTTCCTGTCAATGAACAGAGAGTAGTTGGGTATCCTATTTATCAGGTAACATTTTCTGATAGCCGAAAATAGTTTACAAAGTGTCTTCGTTAAAAAGAACGTTATTACACTGATGTAGTTCCGTAATGTCATGTGACGCCGTTCGTCCAAAGAAACATCAGTTTTCAAGTCATTGAAACCCGGATATTGATACCAGGTCAATGCCCGATACATTAGGTTCTCAATCAGTACGTATTCGGCACATACTAAGCTCGTTACCCGATAAGTTTTGTTGTTGGCGGTAACTTTGTGTGCAAGTTGTCACAAACACCAAATGTCTGGGGACGATCCCCCATGTCAATGTTCACTGGTTTTAATGGCGGTAACTTTGTATAATTCCTGCACAAACATATCTACACAATTCCCTAACATTTGATTGGCCCGTAGCAAGTCTCTGTCCAAAATATATATCCCAGTAAACTCCCACGCCGAACTACTTTCCGTAACCGTGAGGCGCAGTTAAAATAATTCTTAAGAAAACGGAAAATAAACACATTTTCTTGATGAATTTATTTCAAATGCTGGAATTATAAGGAATGAATGGCCTTTTTGTGGAATTTATCGGGGATATAAACTTGGGAAAAGTCGCGGGAATACTGGACGAGGCCTTCCGGCCTTCGTCCAGTATTCCCGCGACTTTTCCAAGTTTATACCCCGATAAATTCCACAAAAAGGCCATTCATTACTATAATAAGTCTCTTGTCAGTAACAATACATGTACTGGGACGAGCCCTCATGTCAAGCAATATATGCTGTAGCCAAACACTACATGTATGGGGACGATCCCTCCTGTCAATCAATATATGCTGTAGCAGGTGGCTACTTGAGACTTATCACCAAACACTACATGTATGGGGACGATCCCTCATGTCAATCAATATATACTGTAGCAGGTGGCTACTTGAGTCCTGTCACCAAACACTACATGTATGGGGACGATCCCTCTTGTCAATCAATATATGCTGTAGCAGGTGGCTACTTGAGTCCTGTCACCGAACACTACATGTACGGGGACGATCCTCGTGTCAATCAATATATACTGCAACAGGTGGCTACTTGAGTCTTGTCACCAAACACTACATGTATGGGGACGATCCCTCCTATCAATCAATATATACTGTAGCAGGTGGCTACTTGAGTCTTGTCACCAAATACTACATGTATCGGGACGGTCCCTCCTGTCAATCAATATATGCTGTAGCAGGTGGCTACTTTAGTCCTGTCACCGAACATTACATGTACGGGGACGATCCTCCTGTCAGTAAATGTATGCTTTAGCAGGTGGCTACTTGAGTCCTGTCACCGAACACTACATGTACGGGGACGATCCTCCTGTCAATCAATATATACTGCAACAGGTGGCTACTTGAGTCTTGTCACCAAACACTACATGTATGGGGACGATCCCTCCTATCAATCAATATATATTGTAGCAGGTGGCTACTTGAGGTCTTGTCACCAAATAATACATGTATCGGGACAATCCCTCCTGTCAATCAATATATGCTGTAGCAGGTGGCTACTCGAGTCTTGTCACCAAAAACTACATGTATGGGGACGATCCCTCCTGTCAATCAATATATGCTGTAGCAGGTGGCTACTTGAGTCTTGTCACCAAACACTACATGTATGGGGACGATCCTCCTGTCAATCAATATATATTGTAGCAGGTGGCTACTTGAGTCTTGTCACCAAATATTACATGTATGGGGACGATCCCTCCTGTCAATCAATATATGCTGTAGCAGGTGGCTACTCGAGTCTTGTCACCAAACACTACATATATGGGGACGATCCCTCCAGTCAAGCAATACACGCTGTAGCAGGTGGCTACTTGAATCTTGTCACCAAACACTACATGTATGGGGAAGATCCCTCATGTCAATCAATATATACTGTAGCAGGTGGCTACTCGAGTCTTGTCACTAAACACTACATCTATGGGGACGATCGTACTGTAAATCAATACATGATGTAGCAGGTGGCTACTTAAGTATTCTCACCAAACACTACATGTATGGGGACGATCCCTCCTGTCAATCAATATATGCTGTAGCAGGTGGCTACTTGAGTCATGTCACCAAACACTACATGTATGGGGACGATCCTCCTGTCAAGCAATATATGCTGTAGCAGGTGCCTACTTGAGTCCTGTCACCAAACACTACATGTCTGGGGACGATCCTCCTGTCAATCAATATATGCTGTAGCAGGTGGTTACTTGAGTTTTGTCACCAAACACTACATGTATGGGGAAGATCCCTCCTGTCAATCAATATATACTGTAGTAGGTGGCTACTTGAGTCTTGTCACCAAACACTACATGTATGGGGACGATACCTCCTGTCAATCAATATATACTGTAGCAGGTGGCTACTTGAGTCTTGTCACCAAACATTACATGTATGGGGACGATACCTCCTGTCAATAAATACATGCTGTAGCACGTGGCTACTTGAGTCTTGTCACCAAACACTACATGTATGGAGACGATCCCTCCTGTCTGTCAATCAATATATACTGTAGCAGGTGGTTACTTGAGTCTTGTCACCAAACACTACATGTATGGAGACGATCCCTCCTGTCTGTCAATCAATATATACTGTAGCAGGTGGTTACTCGAGTCTTGTCACCAAACACTACATGTATGGAGACGATCCCTCCTGGCAATCAATATATACTGTAGCAGGTGGCTACTTGAGTTTTGTCACCAAACACTACATGTATGGAGACGATCCCTCCTGTCTGTCAATCAATACATACTGTAGCAGGTGGCTACTTGAGTCTCGTCCCCAAACACTACATGTATGGGGACGATCCCTCCTGTCAATAAATACATGCTGTAGCACGTGGCTATTTGAGTCTTGTCAACAAACACTACATGTATGGGGACGATCCCTCATGTCAATCAATATATACTGTAGCAGGTGGCTACTTCAGTCTTGTCACCAAACACTACATGTATGGAGACGATCCCTCCTGTCTGTCAATCAATATATACTGTAGCAGGTGGCTACTTGAGTCTTGTCACAAAAAAACTACATGTATGGAGACGATCCCTCCTGTCAATCAATATATACTGTAGCAGGTGGCTACTTGAGTCTTGTCACCAAACACTACATATATGGAGACGATCTCTCATGTATGTCAATCAATATATACTGTAGCAGGTAGCTACTTGAGTTTCGTCACCAAACACTACATGTATGGAGACGATCCCTCCTGTCAATCAATATATACTGTAGCAGGTGGCTACTTGAGTCTTGTCACCAAACACTACATATATGGAGACGATCTCTCATGTATGTCAATCAATATATACTGTAGCAGGTGGCTACTTGAGTCTCGTCACCAAACACTACATGAATGGGGACGATCCCTCCTGTCAATAAATACATGCTGTAGCTCGTGGCTATTTGAGTCCTGTCACCAAACACTACATGTATGTGGACGATCCCTCCTGTCAATCAATACATACTGTAGCAGGTGGTTACTTGAGTCTTGTCAACAAACACTACATGTATGGGGACGATCCCTCATGCCAATCAATATATACTGTAGCAGGTGGCTACTTGAGTCTTGTCACCAAACACTACATGTATGCGGACGGTCTCTCCTGTCTGTCAATATATACTGTAGCAGGTGGCTACTTGAGTATTGTCACCGAACACTACATGTATGGGGACGATCCCTCCTGTCAAGCAATATATGCTGTAGCAGGTGGCTACTTGAGTCCTGTCACCAAACACTACATGTCTGGGGACGATCCTCCTGTCAATCAATACATGATATAGCATGTGGCAACTTGTGTCTTGTCACCAAACACTACATGTATGGGGACGATCCCTCCAGTCAATCAATACATGCTGTATCAGGTGGCTACTTCAGTTTTGTCACCAAACACTACATGTATGGGGTAGATCCCTCCTGTCAATCAATATATACTGTAGCAGGTGGCTACTTGAGTCTTGTTACCAAGCACTACATGTATGGGGACGATCCCTCCTGTCAATCAATATATACTGTAGCAAGTGGCTACTTGAGTCTTGTCACCAAACACTACATGTATGGGGAAGATCCCTCCTGTCAATCAATATATACTGTAGCAGGTGGCTACTTGAGTCTTGTTACCAAACACTACATGTATGGGGACGATCCCTCCTGTCAATCAATATATACTGTAGCAAGTGCTACTTGAGTCTCGTCACCAAACACTACATGTATGAGGACGATACCTCCTATCAATAAATACATGCTGTAGCACGTGGCTATTTGAGTCTTGTCACCAAACACTACATGTATGGGGACGATCCCTCATGTCAATCAATATATACTGTAGCAGGTGGCTACTTGAGTCTTGTCACCAAACACTACATGTATGGAGACGATCCCTCCTGTCAATCAATATATACTGTAGCAGGTGGTTACTTGAATCTTGTCACCAAACACTACATGTATGGAGACGATCCCTCCTGTCTGTCTGTCAATCAATATATACTGTAGCAGGTGGCTACTTGAGTCTCGTCACCAAACACTACATGTATGGGGACGATCCCTCCTGTCAATAAATACATGCTGTAGCACGTGGCTATTTGAGTCTTGTCAACAAACACTACATGTATGGGGACGATCCCTCCTGTCAATCAATATATACTGTAGCAGGTGGCTACTTGAGTCTTGTCACCAAACACTACATGTATGGGGACGATCCCTCCTGTCTGTCAATCAATATATACTGTAGCAGGTGGCTACTTGAGTCTTGTCACCAGACACTACATGTATGTGGACGATCCCTCCTGTCTGTCAATCAATATATACTGTAGCAGGTGCCTACTCGAGTCCTGTCACCAAACACTACATGTATGGAGACGATCCCTCCTGTCAATCAATATATACTGTAGCAGGTGGCTACTTGAGTCTTGTCACCAAACACTACATGTATGGAGACGATCCCTCCTGTCTGTCAATCAATATATACTGTAGCAGGTGGCTACTTGAGTCTCGTCACCAAACACTACATGTATGGGGACGATCCCTCCTGTCAATCAATATATACTGTAGCAGGTGGCTAATTGAGTCTCGTCACCAAACACTACATGTATGGGGACGATCCCTCCTGTCAATCAATATATACTGTAGCAGATGGCTAATTGAGTCTCGTCACCAAACACTACATGTATGGGGACGATCCCTCCTGTCAATAAATACATGCTGTAGCACGTGGCTATTTGAGTCTTGTCAACAAACACTACATGTATGGGGACGATCCCTCCTGTCAATCAATATATACTGTAGCAGGTGGCTACTTGAGTCCTGTCACCAAACACTACATGTATGGGGACGATCCCTCCTGTCAATCAATATATACTGTAGCAGGTGGCTACTTGAGTCCTGTCACCAAACACTACATGTATGGGACGATCCCTCCTGTAAATCAATATATGCTTGGGTCTTGTCATCAAACACTACATGTATGGGGACGATCCCTCCTGTCAATCAATATATACTGTAGTAGGTGGCTACTTGAGTCTTGTCACCAAACACTACATGTATGGGGACGATCCCTCCTGTCAATCAATATATACTGTAGCAGGTGGCTACTGGAGTCCTGTCACCAAACACTACATGTATGGGGACGATCCCTCTTGTAAATCAATATATGCTTGGGTCTTGTCACCAAACACTACATGTATGGGGACGATCCTCCTGTCAAGCAATATATGATGTAGCAGGTGGCTACTCGAGTCCTGTCACCAAACACTACATGTCTGGGGACGATCCGCCTGTCAATTGGTGACAAGACTCGAGTAGCCACATGCTACAGCATGTAGCATATGGCTACTCGAGTCTTGTCACCAAACACTACATGTATGGGGACGATCCTCCTGTCCATCAATATATACTGTAGCAGGTGGCTACTCGAGTCGTGTCACCAAACACTACATGTATGGGGACGATCCCTCCTGTCAAGCAATATATGCTGTAGCAGGTGGCTACTCGAGTCTTGTCACCAAACACTACAGTATGGGGACGATCCTCCTGTCAATCAATATATGCTGTAGCAGGTGGCTACTGGAGTCTTGTCACCAAATACTACATGTATGGGGACGATCCTCCTGTCAATCAATATATACTGCAGTAGGTGGTTACTTGAGTCACATTTTAACACATTTATGATGACGATCAGCTGTCTCATTTAAAATATGTTGTCAGATCTTAGGCAACATTGTGCGAGTCCTTTCACGAACATGACGTGTTAATCAGGTGGAAATACACCATTGTCCGTTGAGGCCGACACTGTATCAGGTAGCAATGCACCATTGTCGGTTGAGGCTGCCACTGCATCAGGTATCAATACACCATTGTCCGTAGAGGCTGCCACTGCATCAGGTGTTAATACACCATTGTCGTTTGAGGCTGACAGTGCGTCTGAATAGTCAAGCAAACTAGTTGGGAGGGGCCGCGCTAGTGTGCATGAGCATATGTCGTCTGAGGCTGCTATTGTGGCGGAAAGTCTTGTCACAGACACAACATTTATGACAAGAATCCTCGTGCGTTACCATATGTAGTTTCAGTCTGTCACTGTGTGGAAACGTCTTGCCACACATATGGCATGTATGGGAGAGATCCTCAGTGTGAATAAGCATATGCTGTTTAAGGTTGGCACTGTGTGTAAATGACTTGTCACATACACTGCATGTATGGGGACGATCCCCAGTATGCAGAAGCATATGATATTTCAGGCTCCAACTCTGAATGAAACCCTTGTCACAAATAGTACATGTGTGGGGACGATCCCCAGTGTGAAGAGACACGTGTCGTTTGAGGCTGCTACTCTGTGCGAAATTTTTGTTACAAACACTGCATGTATGTGGGCGATCCCCGCTGTGTATGAGCATGTGCTGTTTCAGGTTACACATATGTGTGAATGTCGCGTAACAAACACTGCATGTATGGGGACGTTCACCGGTGTGCGTAAGCATATGTGGTTTGAGGCTGCCGCTCAATGTGAACGTCTTGTCACAAACGCTACACGTATGTGGACGATCTCCGATGTGTACTTGCATATGTTGTCTGAGGTTGCCATTCGTTGTAAAAGATTTGTCACAAACACGACATGTATAGGGACGATCCCCGGTGTGAATGAGCATATGCTGTTTGAGGCTTCCACTCAATGAGAATGCTTTGTCACAAAGACTACAAGCATGTGGACGTTCTCCGGTGTGCGAGAGCATATGAATGTTCAGGTTGCCCTTCCGTCCGAACGACTTATCACAAAGACTACACCCATAGGGACGTTCTCCGGTGTGTATGAGCATATGTTGTTTGAGATATATACGTCTTTTGAAAGCCGTGTCACATTCAGTACATTTATGAGGCCGCTCCTCGTTATTGCTCATTGTGTGTCAATGATAATTATACCTTTGCTCTAATCACTAAATGCATGTGTGGTTGTTCCTCAATAATCGGTTATATAAACAATAACAGCGATCATGAAAACGCCAGATCTACGTTGTTGTTATGGATATACTGGATCATGTAGATACTTGCTGGCCACTGTAATAATGTAACTTGTCCACTGTAGCAGAATGGAATGTAGACACCGGATGAACGTTCTTTCATGTGATCTGAAAAGGAAGTAAATCGTACAACTACACATGCACGAAATACACATTTTATCCAATGTGGTCAGCTGAAAGCTCAAATATAGATGTGGCTTTGACTGGAGAAATGGGGCTTATGGGATTCTGACCAGTGTATCTCCTGATCAAATAGCACACTCCTGTAGTCTGATAACTACCCATATTGCTTGTTAAAAGCAAGCAGGTGTTTGATGAATGTAATGGCGAACAGTGCAGAAGGTCACAAATGTCAAGGTTATGCAAATGGTGGTGTGCTTGCATCACACATGTTCAGATGAATTAACTGTCCAAATATTAAATCAATCCTTCAAGTAATATTGAAGATAGTATTTGATGGACACTCTTATAAACTTTACGACATAACCAAATGGGTAAGTGTTTCAGCAATATTTCGAAGGTGACAAAGGTAAAGGTCGTGTTAATGTGGCGCGAGTGTGTGATAATTGTTCAGGTGATTCAAGTGTCCAAGGATTGAAGCAATCCTTCGCGTAATATTGAAGATATTACATGTTGTGGAGAAACTTTTACAAACTTGTTGACGTACCAAAATGGTTAAGTGTTTCAGAGACATTTCGAAGGTGACAAATGTCAATGTCGTGTTAATGGTGGCGCGAGTGTGTGACAAATTTTCAAGTGTATTTTGCTATCGCATAGGGGGCATAGCTAGACTTTGTGTTTGTAAAACATGGATATGCCCGCATGGCATACTGGACTATAACTAGAGAGCGTGTGTAAACTAAGAAAACTTTAAATTTACAAAAATTTCAAAGTGATTTGAAAAAGTCTTACAATTTTTACTTTTTGACGTAAGAAAGTTGCTAAATGTGTCAGCACCATTTTTGAAGGTCACACTGGTCAATGTCATGTCATTGGTGGTGTGATTGCGTCACACATGTGCAGGTGAATGAAGTGTCCAAACATTAAAGCAATCATTCAAATAATATTGAAGATATTACAGGATGGAGAAACTGTTCCAATGTTTTGACGTAAACTTTTTGACGTAAATGTACACGGACAGACGGACGGATGGACGGATCCTCAAGAGCAATGCAATATGCCCCCATTGCTACCTCAATTAACAAGTCACATGGGGCCCGTTTCACTAAACTTCATACGACTAAAATGTTCGTAAGACTTATATTAGTGAAAAATTATGATCTGTAAATTTTCATTAACAATGTTTTCTAGCAAACAATTATTGGATTTACATTTATTGAGCATATCCTATGTTCAATAAATGTAAATACATTGTACATCAATTGAAATTTCCAGACGATCCTAAATTTGCACTTTCGAACATTGTAGTCGTAACAGGCCCCTGGTTTGTCCAGATAACATGTCAATCCAGGTAAATTAACATATGGTCGCTCAGGAGGTGCCATGGTGCAGTTTAACATGCAGGTCACATATAAACTGCATTTAACTATCACAATGTGCATGTACATTCGAAATGTATGGTGAATGTGACTTATTCTCCATAAGTAATGTATCTGAATGAAGATGCTCCCCGTTATTGTATTCGTACATTTACCATCGTTGGCAAGTTACACAAAGAAACAAGTATGTATTTCATGCTTTAACTTCACTACGGTAATGTACAACAAGAGTTGTCAGAAGATAACGAAGCTCGCCTGTTGGCAGCCTTCACTCAAACTTGGCACAGTTGCATACAAAAACATGAATATTATATAGTTTTGCAAAAGTTTACTAGGTGTTAAGAGAAATACGCAAAATGATTTTATCTATGGAGAACTTGGTCGTACCCCACTTGTTCATCGACGCTATCTAAATATAATTAAATTCTGGTTCAAAATATCTGCGTCAGATGATCACAAATACATGAAACATATATACAACATGATGTTAGCAGACTTGCAAAGCACACCAAGTAAAACAAATTGGGCGTCACTAGTCCAAAAAGTGTTATCGACCCACGGATTTCTTGATGTTTGGTTGAATCAAGGGGTCGGAAATATTGAAGAGTTTCTGATAGTTTTCAAACAAAGATTGACCGATAACTTTATGCAGGATTGGCAAGCCAGAATTAACGGATCTAGCAGAGCATTATTTTATAGAAATGTATGCGACTTCAAAATGCAATATTACTTAAAGGACATCACACTCACGAAATTTAGGTACGCATTTGCTAGACTAAAAGTTTCGTCCCATCGCCTAGAAGTAGAATCAGGCAGATGGAACAGAACTCCAATTGAAAACCGGAAATGTACATTGTGTGGACATTTGGAAGACGAATACCATTTTATTTTAGAATGCACAATGTATATGGATCTCAGGAAAACATATATAAACCGTTATTATTGGAACAGGCCAAGTATGGTTAAATTCATAGAGTTGATTAAATCGGAACATTCACAAACTGTAAGAAAGTTGGGCCAATACATATACCAAGCGTTTCAGATCAGAAATGAACATTTATTTATTTTAACATCAATGAGGACACCTTCTCCCAATACATACATAAAGAAATACAGCATGCATATATATTTGCAAATATTAACTTGACATTATTGCATGATATCTTACGTGTTCAGTTTTTTAGTACATGTGTAATGCACTACCCTATAGACAAATGCTGCAACGCCATAACTTAATGTATGTTTATAGATTAACCAAAACATTTTGTATGTGCTTATTGGGCATGCTATTCCACCGCAGGATATTCTCCATGTCATATGGCCAATGGTCGACGGTGGCATAGCTGCACCAAATACAATACATAGTAGCTGCATTCTTAAAGTTACGGTTTATGCACCGGCTGTTGTCTTTGTCACCCATAAGTGTATGTTGTTACATGTGTATTGCTTCAGGGGCCATATGGCTTAAAGCGTTAATCTTTATCTGAATAAACATACGTATAACTTTACCTTGGGTTAAGGGGCGTGCGGTGGACATTGACATTGGGGTCAGTGATGCAAGGTGGGTCGTGGGTTTGCAATAGCATAATATAGCATATTAAGATTATTGTATGTATTAAATATCAATGCGCTCCATGAAAACAGAAGTAAAACAAAATTTAACCAAACGTTAAGTTTATGAACGCACTAAGTTGGTGATTTTCTACAGCATGATAGCTATTCACATTAGCAATGCATGTATGAATGTGCTAGTTTGTGGCCTTGGGGAAAGGGGTGGGGGGGGGTGGGTAGGGCCATTTGCTGTAGCACAATAGAGGATCATCAGATGAATGCATGTATGAAATATCAAAGCGTTCCCTGTAAGAACAGGCAGCTGAAATATCAAGGCGTTCCATGAAAGGAAATAGATGTTATAAGACATTTACCCCAACGTTAAGTTTATGTGTCTGCTAAGTGTGTGACCTTGACCTTGTGGTAAGGGGTGGGCGGTGGGTCATGCATATGCTATAGCACGATAGAGTATCATCAGATGAATGCATGTATGTATCAAATATCAAGGCGTTCCCTGTAAAGAAACAGAAGTTATAAAAAATACATTTACTCCAATGAAAGGTTTATGATGTTGATCGTGGGGAAAGGGGTGTGGGAGGGTCATGGATTTGCTGTAGCACAATAAAGGATCATCAGATGAATGCATGTATGATATATCAAAGCGTTCCCTGTAAGAACAGAAGTTACACAACATTTACCCACAACGTTAAGTTTATGAACATGCTAAGTGTGTCACCTTGTCCTTGGGGTAAGGGTTGTGTGGTGCGTTGTGGATTGCTACATCATGATAGAGGGTCATCTGAGGAATGCATGTATGAAATATCAAGGCGTTCCATGAAAGGAAACAGATGCTATAAGACATTTACCCCAACGTTAAGTTTATGAATGTGCTAAGTTTGTGACCTTGACCTTGGGGTAAGGGGTGGATCATGGATGGATTTGCTATAGCATAATAGAGTATCATCAGATGAATGCATGTATGAAATATCAAGGCGTTCCATAAAAGGAAACGGATGTTATAAGACATTTACCCTAACGTTAAGTTTATGAATGTGCTAAGTTTGTGACCTTGCCCTTGTGGAAAGGGGTAGGAGGTGGGTCATGGATTTGCTATAGTACGATAGAGTATCATCAGATGAATGCATGTATGACATATGAAGGTATTCCCTGTAAATAAACAGAAGTTACACAACATTTACCCCAACGTTAAGTTTATGAATGTGCTATGTTTGTGACCTTGACCTTGGGGTAAGGGTTGGTTGGTGAGTCATGGATTTGCTACAGCATGATAGAGGGTCATCTGAGGAATGCATGTATGAAATATCAAGGCGTTCCATGAGAGAGAAAAGACATTTACCCCAACGTTCAGTTTATGAATGTGGTAAGTTTGTGACCTTGACCTTGGGGTAAGGGATTTGCTATAGCACGATAGAGTATCATCAGACGAATCCATGTATGAAATATGAAGGTGTTCCCTGTAAATAAACAGAAGTTACACAACATTTACCCCAACGTTAAGTTTATGAACATGCTAAGTTTGTGACCTAAACCAACGTTAAGTTTATGAACATGCTAAGTTTGTGACCTAAACCTTGGGGTAAGGGTTGGGTGGTGGATCGTGGATTTGCTACAGCATGATAGAGGGTCATCAGATGAATGCATGTATGAAATATGAAGACATTCCATGACAGGAAACAGAAGTTATAAGCCATTTACCTCAGTTAAGTTTGTGGACGAAGCCGACGCCAACGACGCCGGGGGGTGTTCCAGAAGTTCTTCTGCACTTCGTGCAGGCGAGCTCAAAATGTCTTTGTATAATCACAACACATTCAGTAATGTTTTCCAGAGCTCCAAATAAGCTGTGTATTTGCGTAAATACCCAATTAACATTGCCAAAAACCCAATTGAAATCAGAGGTAGTGAGTATCAAAAAGCAATGAGAACAATTGTGGTACCTTTATCGAGCTGCAGAAAACAATAAACAGACCACCAATATAGCATATTTTTATTATTTTTCCATGAAAACACATCTTGTTATTTCATTAGAATTGTCTCCAAGGAGACAATTGTAATGAAATGTCAAGACCTGTTTTCATTTCGAAACAAACTATTCAATAATTGATCTCTGTTGATGTGTAAACAGTAGTGTGATTTTATTTTACCCAATTAAAATTTTGAAATACCCAATTGCTTTAGAAATGATGGAGTAAAAATACTCAATTACTAATTCCTTATCTGGAGCTCTGGTATTCACAGTTGCAATACAGTCAGTATATAGAGAATAGTAGGTTAGTGCCGTGAATGGGAAAAAATATCTGGCAAGGCTCAAGAATTTCTTTATTTCTCATCAGAAGTATATGTTGTGACCACTCATTTGAACCGTCTCACCGAGACGGTTCAAATGAGTGGTCACAACATATACTTTGGTTCAGAAATAAGGAAAGTAGATAGGGAATAGTAGGTTAGTGCCGTGAATGGGAAAAAATATCTGGCAAGGCTCAGGAAACGGGATGGGCGAGGCTATGCCGAGCACATCCCGTTTCTGTGCCGCGCCAGATATTTTTTCCCATTCACGGCACTAACCTACTATTCTATTTATCCCGTCAACACCTTCAAATGGCTGTAAAATGCAAAAATTGTATTGACTGGATATCAAAAATGTTTCACGGCACCGTGTTTCACGGCACATACGCACTGTGTTGACGGGATAAATACCATTACATTCCATTTAACATGTTTAAGGACTAGCTGTATACTTAGTGAATCATTTTCAAAGTCAAAATTCACCAACATAAAACTGTGAAAAATGTAATATACGAAAATATGTGTACAGGTATACAGGTATATGTGAAGAAGGTATATAAAACCTTCACACAAATTTCAAAGTCATTTGACCTTGACCACATGGGCAGGCGATAGAAAGAAAATATGGATGATGAAAAGGAAGTATTGGAAGTTTGAAGAAAATTGGAGTAACGATTGTGGAGATAAAAGGTATATAAACAAAACTTTAACGCCGATTTTATAATAACGCAACTTTCTAAGTCATTTGACCTTGACCTTGTGGCACATAGGCGGCATGAGTGGGAACAGAATGAATATGCATATATGGATGATGCTCAATAAGCATAGTTACAAGCAAATCTGACTTACGGTTACAGAGATTGTAGGTATGTGAAAAGCTTAACACAAATTTTGACAAACTTTAACGCAAACTTCGAAGTCATTTGACCTTGGGCACATGGGCCGCATGAATGGGATACAGCACGAGTATACGGACTAATAAGCATATGAAGTTTTAAGTCAATGTGACTTAGGACTGCAGAGATATAAGGTATTTACAAACTTTAACGCAGACATCATGGACATCGGACGGACTGACACCCGGATGTCATTGTGATCACGCGTGATCATTGCCGTCATTGTGATCATTGCCTTCCATAAGCGGGCACGACAAAAAAAACCATTGAATGTCGTAAAAATCACCTTAAAGTGGAGGTCGGTGTTCGGTCCTTTTTTAAGGCCAATCGTACAAATAACATATCGTACATACTGTGTTACACTTTAATGATCGTATGCAGCTCACGATTTCGTCACAAGTAAAACATTCGACAAATGGCGTAAAAATTGCCAGGGGAGGCAATACGGATTTACGATGGCTCCTTTGTTGTTGTTGTTGTTTCTGTAATTCAGGCGCTTATTTTTCGCTTCTGTCTCGCTACAGCCACAAAGACTGCGAGAGCATAGTTCCGACACACCACAGTTGACATGTACCGGGTGTAAATAATACCCAAGAAAAAACGGGATTTTATATGCACACACGATCAGCATGCTGACACCGAGTCAACCGGGTTGCCGCAGTCTGTTTTTAATGTGGAGGAAAACCGGAGTGCACGGAGAAAAAGCACAATGAGCTTGCACGGAGCAGACAAAACCGTCCGGACATAACCCAGTACAAGTACAGATACATTGGTCCAGCTGATCGGACGTCGTATACACACAACAGACAAGCTGTCCACCAACATGATATGGGACACCGAATCATCAACACAGCTCATCAAGTTGAGGCCGACACTCCCACGCTCAACAATATTGGGTTAACTCAGCAGTGTGCATAATTTGTGTGTTTGTTTATTAGTGTTTAACGGCCTATCAACAGCTATGGTTGGAGTCTCTAATGTATATGGTCATGGTGCACGACTTTAGTTTGAGCTGGCGATCAGCTACCGGTCAAATATGACCGATAATCCACGCCGGATGGCCTCCGATTCTGTGCGAGATTCTTTCGTACACGCAAATTTCGCTTTGGATGGGGTATACAAAATGCGAATAACTGAATAAATGTTGGAAAGAGCGATTTGAAGTGAGTATATTCACACACCTAATACCTTTATCGATTGCCAGAGACAGAAGTCATACATTTAATCCATGTTCATTGTGTTTGTGCGAGCCGGAAAAGAGAGGGCTCTGTCTATAATAGCCCTATTTATACTCACCTTTATATAGCATATGGTACTGTACGAGACCAAGTGGGTGGGGTAATGGGATTTATTTAATAGGCATTTTTTTTTTGGGCGTCATAGGTCCGAGTCTTCCACCTGTGGGCGTGATATGCTGGCCGCGGCCAATTAGTTTGGACACAGTATGTATGTATTATACAAAAACATTAACGTAAATTAACTTTACCTTGACCTTAGGCATTGGGGCTGCATGAGTGGGCTATAAGATGAACATATGTATGGTGATATACAAGTATATACTTCAAGTCACTTGGACTTAGGGTTCTGTAAATATTTGGTACCTAAACATTTAACACAGATTTCTAAAAATAAATAACGCAAATTTCGAAGTAATTTGACCTTGACCTTGGGCATGGAGCCGCATTGGTGGCCTATAGAATCATAAGGTTCTGAAGATACTGGGTACGTATACACTTTAATGCAGATTTAACAAAAAACCTTTAACGCAAATTTCAAAATAATTTGACCTTGACCTTGGGCACGGGGGCTATAGAATAACAATATGGATGATGCTAATGAGGTATGTGACGGGTTAAGTCAATTGGACTTAAGGCTTTGGAGATATTGGGTACTTAAAAACCTTTAACGCGTATTTCAAAGTAATTTGACCTTCACATTGGGAATGGGCGCCGCATGGGTTTGTTTGTTTGTTGGGGTTGGGCGCCGCATGGGTAGGCTATATAATTAAAATATGGATGATGATAAAGAGGCATGTGAAGTTTCAAGTCAATCAGACTTAAGGCTGTGGAGATATGTGGTACTTATAAAACGTTAACGCAAATGCTGGACGCACATGTCAGACGCACGTCAAAAGCATCGACCACAGGTGTTTCTAGCGTGTCTTGGATGGTCAATTATTGTTTGTGTATACATGAAACACCTTTCTAAATAATGTACAAAACAATTCAAATGCAGCCGAGTCCGAAGATCATGTAATTTAGAAAGGTAGAAAACTAGCATTCGCCACCGTTGTATGAAAATCGCACAAATAGTTTTAAAGGTACATGCCCACAGTGTGTTCTTTGTTGGAATTAAATAAGTGTTTAATTGTGTCACTATTCCACACGTTCTAAAAATTACGAGTGGCCGCTATACACATATAATCACTTAGTAATACTTATTTTACTGATAGTGACGCGCGTTGGTATCAGGCTATTTTCATATGCAAATGAGGCATGCTATTTTTTAATTATTTATACTAATTAAATGCGTCACCTGAAAAAATAATATTTCGATAGATCATAAAGTATGATAATTTCAACAAATAAATACAGAGTATAAATATAAATGCCCATTAACAGTTTAAGGAAACACGCTTATCGCCCCCGATATCAGTGTGGAAAGTTACATCTGATATAAAATGTATAATAATGCCAATCAATACATGGGGTAATGGTGAATGAATGTTTATTTTGCCAGAACATGTATCTGATATAAAGAACAGTTTTTGCCTAATGAGTGGGCATGTACCTTTAAGGTATTAGGTGATAGATAGATACATGTACACTTGACTTCAATGATAATTGATTCATAGGTGTGATGTGATATATGAATATGACATATGTGAATATTGTCTTGTTACTGTATACTATATGGAGATTTGAGTTACCATCTACGCATTGTCGAGCCCGCCGAGGCATTTGATGGTCTCATAGTGTATTTGTTTTAGTTTGATGCCCAATAAGCATACAAAGTCTCAAGCAAATATGACTTACGGTTACAGAGATAGTAGGTATGTGAAAACTTTAACGCAAATTTTGACAGAAACTTCTTTGTTTGTTTGTTTGTTTGTTTATTGGTGTTTAACGGCCTATCAACAGCTAAGGTCATGTAAAGCCGGGCAAACGGGTTCGATCCCGTTTTAACCTGCTGCATTGGGGGGGGGGGGATTCCAAAATCAGAACTGAACATTTACATCGAGAAACAATATATTCAGCCCTGAAATTAGAATAACCTGACCTGGTGGCAGGTCCATACCACACCAGTCACTTGGCCCCTTCCCCTAAAATAGGATTACGAATAATCGTAATATTCACATATTAAGGGGTATAACCAGATTCAACTGTCACGTACAAAATGCCAAAGACGTATGTGAGGGCCAAACCAGGTCTCCAGTCAGAATTCCGGTAAGGATGAACCCCGATCGTTAAATTACCCATCGCTTGCACCCACCTTCCACCCACCATTTGACCTTGACATAGGGGCACAGGGGCCGCATGTGTGGGACACAGAATGAATATATGGATGATAACTAATAAGTATATGAAGTTTCAAGTCAATGTGGCTTAGGACTGCAGAGATACAAGGTATTTAAAAACTTTAACGCAGATTTCGGAACGCAAACTTCTAAGTCATTTGACCTTGACCTTGGGCAAGAGGGGCCGCATGAGTGGGATACAGCATGAATATATGGATGATGACTAATAAGTATATGAAGTTTCAAGTCAATGTGACTTAGGACTGCAGAGATATAAGGTATTTAAGAAGTTTAACCAGATTTCGGAACGCAAACTTCTAGGTCATTTGATCTTGACCTTGAGCACAGGGGTCGTATGAGTGGGATACAGCATGAATATATGGATCATGAGCATATGAAGTTTCAAGTCAATGTGACTTAGGACTGCAGAGATATAAGGTATTTAAAAACTTTAACGCAGATTTCGGACGGACGGACGCACGCACGCACGCACGGACGCACGCCATTGTGATCACTATGTCTCGTTTTACGCAAGCGGGCTCTCGACAATAATATGACAGTAAACCAAATAAAAGTTGGTGCAATACATAATAGACAGATACATGTATTACAAATATTATGCCAGCAAACTATACAAAAAACGAGATATTTGAGCATTTCTCCCATCAATCTCAAAATAAATTCCAACGTGTAAACTTTCCAATCTGATGCACAGCCTATTTTACTGTACACGTTACACATATGTAAAGCCATATTTACTCGCATAGTAGGTAATTAGACACGAGGGACAATACACTCAGGTAACTGCTAACATGTCACTGGATTTTATAGCTAATAACAAAGTACAGTAGTGTGTATATATGGTATGTATTGTGTGGTTTACCAGGTAAACGTGATACACTGTGCGATTTTCTGTGTATGAGGTTATTTATAATGGTGGTTCATGTGGCTAAAAACACAGGCACAAACCTGTCCAGAAAACTGACTTAATTTACAGTTTGGTATAATATATGTTTGTTTTGTTTGTTTATTGATGTTTAACGGCCTATCAACAGCTAAGGTCATGTAAGGCAGGGCAAACAGGTTCGATCCCGTTTTAACCTGCTGCATTGGGGGGAAAATCCCAAAATCAGAACGGAATATTTACATTGAGATACAACATATTCAGCCCTGAAATTAGATTAATCTGACCTGGTGCCAGGTCCATACCGCACCAAAGTCACTTGGCCCCTTCCCCTATTTAAAAGTAAAACCGGTAGGATTACTCTTATAAGGGGTATAACCAGATTCAACTGTCACATACAAAATGCCAAAGACGTATGTGAGGGCCAAACCAGGTCTCCAGTCGGGATTCCAGTAAGGATGAACCCCGATTGTTAAATTACCCATTGCGTACTCCCACCTGCCAGCCACTTGGTATAATATAATTGATACGTATCTGTTCTCCTGGATTTTCTACATGTGCTTAGCTACATTATATCATATATGTTCTACTTCACATTTTAAGTTCTTTGTCAAACGGCAGAACAGGTGAAACTGGCCTATGGCTGGAAAACACAAACATGGCCGACTTGGCCACCCCATGTGCCGTATAGGATACAGTAATGAGGCAGTGTTCACATATATGGTATATATATATTCCATCACATTTACGAAGCAATTATCTTTGAATGAAACGATGATCAGGTGTATAGTTGGTCATTAAAGTGCAAAACTAGTTGTCCGAGTACAGGTTGACCATTTGCACGAAGACGAGTTGACTATTACAACGCCTATGGGTACACTAATTCCAATTCATATATTAACTAAGTTTCATGTAGAGTATGCTATATTCGTAATACATTTCCACATACCTTCACGTCAAGCTACCAAGCTATTTCATTGTCCTATGTATGGCCTTCTAAAATTTTCGAAGCACAAATTTAAACCGTTTAAGAGCAAAATATGGCAATATGAGCTTGGAGACTACGACATGTTATAAATTACGCAGAGAAATATCAACCACAAACTGGGACAACCTAAAATCTGAAAATATTAATGAATACGCCCATAATGTAATTAATAAAGTCATGTCTCTTGCCCAAGAATATATACCTAACAAAGAAATACTTGTTCGACAATCTGATTTACCATGGATAACCACTACATTAAGAGAATGAACAAGAAGCGGAAACGATTATATCATAAAGCAAAACAATCCAATAACCAACACATTGGTTAAAATTTCGAAGTTTCAGGAATGACGTTATTTCAGAAATTCGGGAATCAAAGAAAGATTACCACACTGGGATAATTAACGAATTAAAATCAGGTCAACTCCGTTCAAAAGATTGGTGGTCCACTTTGAAACATTTTATATGCGAGAATGAAAATAAAACAATCCCGCCACTTCAACATAATGGATCAATAATCGACGATAACACGGGGAAAGCTAACATTTTAAATAACTTTTTCCGTGATCAAACTCTTTTACAAGAACCTCCTGTTCCTTCACCCATAGTAACGCCTTATGCAATAACCAGTAGACTTGACGCAATATCACCCTCAACAAAACAGAAATACAAACAATCCCTTCTAATTTGCCCATAGGTAAAGCCTCTGGACCAGATGGCTTGAATAATCGTATACTGAAAGAAACAAAGTACGAATTAGCAACTCCCCTAAAAGACCTCTTTAACAAATCAATTGAATTTGGACTATTTACAGACGTATGGAAAGAGGCCAATGTGTGCCCGATATTTAAAGCTGGCGATCCTTCTCTCACTTCGAATTATCGTCCCATCTCCCTGCTCAACACTGTTAGTAGTTTTTGAGAGGGCGGTTTTCAAGTATTTGTACAATCATTTTAATGACAACAATATATTAACACCATTACAGTCCGGATTTGTACCTGGCGACTCAACTATGAACCAACTGACATTCCTTTACAATACATTCTGTCGTGCATTAGACGATGGAAAAGAGGTGAGGGTGATATTCTGCGACATAAGCAAAGCATTTGATCGAGTTTGGCATACAGGTCTTCTTTTGAAGCTGAGAGCCGCAGGTGTTACTAATAATATTCACAACTCGTTTAAAAGTTATCTTAACAATTGCAAGAAAGGGTTGTATTACCAGGTGTTTATTCCAACTGGAACCAAAATAAGGCTGGCATCCCGCAAGGATCTATCATCGGTCCTTTGTTATTTCTATTATATATAAACGATATTGTTACGGACATAAACTCTAATATTCGACTTTTCGCAGACGACACCAGTTTATATCTTAGTGTTGATTTGCCCGCAACAGCATCCAGGTCTATAAACAACGATATTGATATAATTATTAACTGGTCTAATACCTGGCTTGTATCATTTAATCCTAGGAAAACTGAATCACTACTTATATCACGTAAACGTAATAGAGAAGTACATCCCCCAATCCTCATGAATAATGTTAATGTCTCAGAAGTTGATAGTCACAAGCATCTAGGTTTGTATTTTAATAACGAGGGAACATGCAACACATAGACTACATAACCGGAAAGGCATGACGTAGGATCAATGTTCGGAGAAAATTAAAATACATACTAGATAGAAAATGCCTTGAAATAATTTATCTTACTTTTATTAGACCGGTATTAGAATATGCGGATGTCGCTTGGGATAATTGTATCCAGTACGAGAAGGATGCCGCCGAAAAAAATTCAGATTGAAGCAGCACGTATCGCTACAGGTGCCACTCGGCTTGTTTCAATCGAGTCCTTATATATAGAAACCTGCTGGGAAACATTAGGAAATAGACGTCACTCCCATAAATTATAAATTGTCCCTATTTTACAAAATGAAAAATGGCATCTCACCCAGTTACTTGATCGATGTGCTTCCACCGGAAACAGATACGTCCCGTTACAATTTACGAAACCCTGAGAATATACATAGTTTACGGTCCAGAACCACCCTTTATTACAACTCGTTTCTACCATCCACTATCCGGGAGTGGAACTCTCTTCCAGATGACACGGAACGCCCCATCATTTAATTGTTTTAAAACCAAAATAAAAACAAATACCTGAGAGGTCCCACCCTACTACTACAGTGGTACTAGGTATGTCCAGGTATTACACACACGTCTTAGAACGAAATGCAGTTCTCTCAATTATGATTTATATCGTAAGAACATTATCGACTCACCCAACTGTAACTGTGGACAAGTTGAAGATGCCACCCATTTCTTTTTAAACTGCACTCAATATGGAGCAAATAGAGCCCAACTAATAGACGACATACAAACTGTTTGCCAACCCACCCTCCACACTATACTCTATGGTAACAGACAACTTGACAATAGTAGCAGTTGACACTGCGACGGCGTCGGCTGAAAAGTGTAGCATTCACTTGCACTATGTACCGTGTAATAGCAAACGGGCGGCGCAGACAAACGACGTAGACAATAACAATTTGTTCCCTCAATTTAACAATTTGTTCCCATGAATTAACAATTCATTCCCATGAATTAACAATTTGTTCAAACGAATTAACAACTCGTTCTCTCAATGTAACAATTCGTTCCGACAAAATAACAATTCGTTCCCACGGGAACGAATAGTTAATTTGTGGGAACGAATTGTTGTATCGTGGGAACGAATTGTTAATTCTAGGGAACAAATTGTTAAATTGAGGAAACAAATTGTTAAATTGAGGAAACAAATTAATTTAAAAAATATCCATGTCCCCTGTGGGGCTCCTTACCAATTCTCGATGTGAATGTACACAGGAGCTATTTGCCTATGATTTCTCCGTTATGTTATAATGCTGTATTTGGAGTGGATTCACATGTTGCTACTTTTTGTTGGTAACATTCATAAGCTTTTATTTTCTCTGTGCCTGAGCGCGTGCCGTTTGAACACAAACTGTACGAGTATGTAGATGGGCATGCGTCGTTTGATGTTTATATGGGTATGTGAACGCTATTCTGTACCGGTGTGGATGAGCATGTGCCGTTTGAGGGTGGCGCCGTGTGTGAAGGACTTGTCACAAACACTACATGCATGGGGACGATCACCGGTGTGGAGGAGCATGTGCCGTTTGAGGCTACTGGTGTGTGTGAAAGTCTTGTCACAAAAGCTACATGTATGGGGACGATCCCCGGTGTGGAGGAGCATGTGCCGCTTGAGGCTGCCACTGTGTGTGAAAGTTTTGTCACAAACCCTGCATGTATGGGGACGATCCTCGGTGTGGATTAGCATGTGCCGCTTGCGGCTGCCGATGTGTGCGAATGTCTTGTCACAAATACTACATTTATGGGGACGATCCTCGGTATGGATTAGCATGTGTCGCGTGAGGCTGCCGCCGTGTGCGAATGTCTTGTCACAAATACCACATGCATGGGGACGGTCCCCGGTGTGGAGGAGCAAGTGCTGCTCGAGGTTGCAGTTGTATGGGAAAGTCTTTTCACAAAAACTACATGTATGTGGGTGATACCCAGTGTGTCTAAGCATATGTTCTTCCAGGTTGCCCCTCCCCACGATCTTCTCGTCACAAAGACTACAAGCATATGGACCTTCTTCGGTGTGTCTGAACATATGTTCTTCCAGGTTGCCCCTCCCCACGATCTTCTCGCCACAAAGACTACAAGCATATGGACCATCTCCGGTGTGTATGAGCATATGTTGTTCGAGAAATGCACTGGTTTTGAAAGCCGTGTCACATTCAGTACATTTATGAGGCCGCTCCTCGTTATTGCTCATTGTGTGTCAGTGATAATTATACCTTTGCTCTAATCACTAAATGTATGTGTAGTTGTTCCTCAATAATCGATTCTATAAACAATAACTTCCGAAAATAGATCATGAAAACGCCAGATCTACGTTGTTGTTATGGATATACTGGACCATGTAGAAACTTGCTGGCCACTGTAATACTGTAACTTGTCCCCTGTAGCCGAATAGAATGTGACACCGGATGGACGTCCTTTCATGTGATCTGAAAAGAAAGAAAATCGCGTAACCACACATACACGAATATTTTATCCAATTTGGCCAGCTGAAATCTCAGACAAACGTGGCTGTGACTGGAGAAATGGGGTTTATGGGATTTGTTTGTTTGTTGGGGTTTAACGGCCTATCAACAGCTAAGGTCATTTAAGGCCAGGTCAATGGGTTTAGTACTAAATCCCATATATTACCTGTACATGTACATGTTCAAGTACATGTACAAATGGGGGGAAAATCCCAAAATCAGAACTGAATATTTACAATAAAAAAACTATGTATTCATCCCTGAAATCAGAATAATCCTGATCTGATGCCAGGTCCTCGCCACACCAGAGTCACTTGGCCCCCAGGGCCATTTCAGTGAAGTTGGAGCCAAATTTTAAGCCAGCTTCAAAATCAAATATTTCACCATCTTAGTTTTTCAGAGACCGTTTTGAGAGACTTAATGTGATTGTGTCTCAGATGGTACCTCCGAAGATGCATTTCACAAAAACAGTTGAGATACATCAATGAATACCATCGCAACCACAGGTTGAAGTAACGGACCGAGGTCTATAAATACATTAAATATACCTAAAAGCATTAATAAGTCAAAATATAGGAGAGAGTAAAGAATTTGTTTAGCTTATTTTTCACTTATTAATGCTTTTAGGTATATTTAATGTATGTATAGACCTCGGTCCGTCAGTTCAACCTGTGATCGCAACTTGTCCTTGTTCATAAGTATATGTTTTTCGGCTAATTATCGCATCTGCATGTCCACTTTCAACGTCATGGATAGCAAATCCAGAAAATTCCATGCTAAATTTAACTTGGCCGTATTGCAATCTATCTGGAAAATCTCACTAGTAGTGATGTAATTCCTTTCACCGATTTACAGTTGCCACCGACTACCATTTTGCTGCAGATAAGACACATTACAAGATATTTCAGCATTGCACACTTCTACATAATTGTGGCCGGACTGGTCCTTAGACCTTGCAAGGACGGCCGGTAGATGTGGGTTCTATGTTTGGGGCGGTTCTACATATGGTGGGACTCGAAACAGTAACTGTAAATGAAACAATTTACGAATATTTAATAAAGTAATACATGTGAAAACTGATGTGTATGTAATGGCGTCTTCTAGAGAAGTGATAGCCCGCCACCGCAACGCGCGCGCATGCTCGTGCATTTGTTAGTCACGTGATGCCTAACAACAACTACCCGTGGACGAGATGAACTAGGTACGAACGCTATACAAGAGTGGGTGGATGGATGGATGGACAGTGGCCAAGGAGTGGGGGTGCAAAACAAACACGTAATGGGTACATTTTATTTTCCACAAACTCCACTGCCACATACTCCCCCTCTTTGGGAAAAAGACGTCCCGACTTTCCACTTCCTAATCACATGTGTAGGGTACATGTATACACAATGAATAGACAAATCTGAAGTTGGAAGAAATTTAAAATTGACATGAGAATTAAGTATGTGTTTAGACTGGTGACCGGGTAGAACCAGTACAAGTCCTGAAGTACCAATACACGAAACATAACATGACATTGCATTAAAATGATAGAGTTGTGGTGCTACGAAAATCATATCACACAACACATATATACAAGATAATAGGACATGGTGTTACATGTCATCGTCACGGTTGAGCGCATTTGTGATCTGTGTATATGACAAACGGAAAGCATGTACCCGCGGACTATGTAAATACCCCGATATCTGGTCACAGCCTGGCAACAAAATTGCCAAACCATCAGTATGGTACATACGCGAACGTCATGTTTATTCACAATCACAATCTAGTCACATGCATATTGAAGTCAGCGAGTCCTAAGCATGATTTATTGGGTCCTAAGCATGATTTGTTGGGCCCACGTTGTGTTAACTAGCACAGCAAAACCTTACCAGGCCATGCAAAAAAACACGCCCACAGTCGATCAACATGCGAACATTCACCATCATCACCGTTTAGCGGTGAAAATATCAAATAATAATTACATCTGAACTTCATTACCCCCTACTGATCATGGTTTACCATGAGCAGCCATGGAGTAACATCTCTAAAACCTACCGACGGGTAAATATATATACACTTAGTTCTCGTGACAACTGTGTTACGTTACGACAAAGCTAGTCAAGCAGATTGGCATTTGAATCCCTAATGGATGCAAATATTGCCAAGAGCTGTGATTAACTTTGAAGATATGGTTTATATATGTAAAATCAGGTAGTTCTCTTCGCTGAAGTAATGCTATACCCAGACCACTTGCTCCCGGGGCACGGTGAATACGTGCTCTTGTGCTTGCGGGATAACCCAGTCGCCCGTCGTCATCCATGCAGGCTGTTTGGTCTGGCGCCTAGGTCTACTACTGGATGTGTCGTCTTCCGTCTCATCACTCAGTGAGGCTGATCTAGGTAGTAGACCCGGCTCTCCTGCCCTCCTGCGCATCGGTATGACATATGGCTGAGTTGGCTGCATGTCGTCGACCTGACCCTGCGTTTCATCGGCCGCTGACATATCATCGCGGTCTGATGATTCACCGGGCGCGATATTAGGCGACGCTGATGCATGTGGTACTCGTTCTGCATCTTGGACCTCCTCATCCGGGGCGGACGCCACGGACATGAGCAGGAGCAGGTTGCGATGTACTGTCTTCGTCTTGCGCGCCCGCGACTGTTCAGGAGCGATCTCGTAGACTGGAATACCGCCGATGGGTTGACGTTTGACGATGTACGGATGTCGCTCCCACTTATCGGCTAACTTCTGTTTGCCGCGGAGACCGACATTTCGTAGCAGCACCCTGTCGCCCGGACGAAGTAGAGAGTTCCGTACGGTCTTGTCATAGCCCTGCTTCTGTTTCTCGGAACTCTTCTTGGCCTCCTGTCTGGCCTTGGAGTATGCCAGCTCCAATCGGTTGCCGAGTTTCTGTAAATAGTCGTGTGTGCTTTTGGCGCTGATATCGTCGGGTTTGAGACCAAGAAATGCGTCAATCGCCAGACGTGGGTGTCTCCCATACATCAAGTAGTATGGAGAGTATCCCGTGCTGTCGTGCTGTGTGCAGTTGTACGCATGTACCAAGGTTGGTACATGCGCCTTCCAGTCTGATTTCTGGTCTTCTTCGAGCGTGCCCAGCATCTTTAGGAGCGTCTGGTTGAACCTCTCTACCATCCCATTACCCATGGGATGGTACGGCGTGGTTCTGGATTTCCGGATTCCGGCGATGGCGCATAGTCCTTCGATTATCTTGCTCTCGAAGTTCTGGCCCCTGTCGCTGTGTATGGTGGCTGGGAACCCGTAGTGTACAACGAAGGAGTCGAAAAGCACCCTCGCCGTCGTCCTGGCCGTCTGATTCCTGGTCGGGATCGCCTGCGCGTAGCGCGTGAAATGGTCAGTGACGACGAGGATGTTCTCGAATCCTCCCTTGGACCTTTCGAGTGATCGGTAGTCCACACATACCAGCTCCATGGGCGCAGACGACGAGATGCTGACAATTCCGCGCTTCGTGTCGGTGCCGTCTTCCGGAGAATACAGCGTCTACAGGATTTTACCCTCTCCCGCACGTATGCCTCCATGCCCGGCCAGTAGAATCGTTGTTTGAACAACGCTATGGTGCGATCGCGTCCCTGGTGGCCGAGGTCATCATGGAGGGCGGAGAATGCCATCTGGTGTACAAGCAGAGGTAACACTAGCAACCTGACATCCTGCTCCTGGATGGTAGCGCATCTGTACAGCACCTCGTTGTGGATGATCAGCTGATCCCAGATCTTCAGGTATCGCCTATCAATGAGATCTGAACCCGCCCGCATAGCGGACGGCGGGGTTCCACTCTTGATAGTGTCGATAACCTGTCGAATCTGCGGATCAGCTAACTGCAACTTCCTCCAGTCTTTGTCGCTGAGGGCGTACTGGTCGACTAGCTCTGCAGGAGGGTCGTGTAACTGCTCAGTGCGTTTCTCGGCGTCGGGCGATGACACGAGGCTGTCTGCACATGGAAAATCCTCCACCGAAACTGACACGGCTTGGCAAAGGGCGTTGAATACTGGCGTATATATCACTTGTTCGGGTCGGTGAGACAAAACATCTGCGTCAGTGTTGTCCTTCCCTCGCCGGTACTTGATTGTGAAATCGTAATTCGCAAGTGCAGCGACCCAGCGCTGACCGGTGGCGTCGAGTTTGGCCGTTGTGAGTACGTAGGTGAGAGGGTTATTGTCGGTTTCCACGCTGAATTTGGTACCATAAAGGTAGTCGTGGAGTTTTTCGGTGACCGTCCATTTCAAAGCCAAAAACTCGAGCTTGTGGGCCGGGTAGTTCTTCTCGGCTGGTTTTAAGCTCCGGCTGGCGTAGGCAACGACTCGATCCTTGCCATCCTGTCTCTGGTACAGCACTGCGCCTAATCCCTTGGATGATGCATCTGTATGCACCACAAACGGCATGTCGTAGTTGGCGTATGCCAGGACAGGTGGGTTGATCAGCTCCTTCACCAAGGTGTCGAATGCTGCCTTCTGCGATTCCCCCCAAACGAATGGTGTTCTTGGTTTCTTGGACTTCGACGTCTTCGTTGTTGGTACGCCAACGAGCAGGTCGTTCAAGGGGCGCGCAATGCTGGCATATCCTTTTATAAATCGCCGGTAGTATCCGGTGAAACCGAGAAACTTGCGAACGTCTTTCGTCGTTTTCGGGACGGGCCAGTTCTTTACTGTGTCCACCTTGGCGGGGTCGGCTTTGATACCTTCTTCTGAAACCACATGTCCAAGATAGAGAACCTCCCGACGGAAGAACTCGCACTTGGACGGTTTCAGTTTCAGGTTGAAAACTGTCGAGTTTGTCGAAAACTGCTTCCAGGCGTTTCACGTGTTCTTCGAAATCTGAGGAAAAAATGATGATGTCATCCAAATATATTAAGCATTCCTGTAAATTCAGATGGCCCATGCACTTTTCCATCAGCCTCTGAAAGGTTGCAGGTGCATTACATAGCCCAAAATGGCATCCGATTAGCCTCGAAGAACCCGATCGATCCCACCTGGAAGGCAGTTTTCTGTTTGTCTTCTTCGTAGTTCCACTGCCAGTATCCGCTCTTCAAGTCTAGCTTGCTGAAGTACCTGGAACCGGCCAGGATATGTAGTGATTCCTCGATGCGAGGGATGGCATACGCATCCTTGGTAGTCCGGTTGTTGAGCTTCCTGTAATCTATACAAAATCTTATGCTCCCATCCTTCTTCCGGACTATCACTACATTTGACGAAAATGGGCTGTTCGATTCTCGAATGGCTCCAATTTCCAGCATTTCCCCTACATGCTCCCGTACCTCTTGAAGCAGTCCTGGGGGGATTCGTCTGCATGGGTCCTTGAAAGGTTTGTTGTCTTCCAAGTGAATCTCGTGGCGAATCTCATCTGTGTGACCCAGGTCGGTGCTACCCTGTGAGAATATATCTTGCCACTTGGCCATCATGTTGGTCACCAGCTTCTTCTGTTCATCGGTCAAGTCGGACTCCTCAAGGTCAACTCCATACGTTGTTGCGTTTATTGTATATGTTGGTGTAGACGTAGTCTGCTGACTGTATGTACCTTAGACGTATCAGTACTACCAACTTCACAACTTCGTATGACGTTGACCTCTTGAAGCTCGCACACGACCGACTTCGCTGGCAGTGTGACGGTCTTGGCTGAGAGGTTGCAGAGTCTCACTGGAACCCTGGACGTTTTTCCAGGATTGTTCAGGCTGACAACTCTTGGGCAGGCAGTTACTCTTGATGTATATTTCCTGCTGGCTTCTTTCTGTAACTGCAGAATCCACTTGTTTCGTCTTCCTTGTGAAGCCTGTTATTGTCTTGGTCTCCATTGGTTTCAGGGTGATCTTGTTGGTGGTGCGGACCAGTCCAACAGAGTTCTGTGCTATCGCGTCGAAAGCCACTGCCCATGGCTCTGGTATCTGATCACTCTCCTCGTCGATGGTGCTGTACCTGCACATGCGGATTATGTTGGTGCCCACAATGACTGGTACTTTGTCATTATACTCCGTCATTGGGACAACCAACAAAGGCATGTGCATCGGCGAATCTTCCATCCATGGTACGATCACTTCCGCCTCTATATATCCCAAGTAGGGGATGACTTGACCATTGGCAGCATCGACTCGGAGTAGTTCTGATATGCCGTGTAGTAAAGGTCGTGGTTCCAGTTTTTTCCAGAACTTCACTGTGACCGTACTGATCATGGCACCGGTATCGATCAGAGCTCTGGTGTCTTGGCCTTCAACCAGGATGCTATGTACATTGTTGGCCCCAACTAGCCTATCCAACAAATCATGATTAGGGCTCTTGTCGCGGGTACTGTCTCCAATCTGCCCTTCGATGGAGACATCTACCGGTTTAAAGGAACGGCGGATTTCTTCTGTGTTGGCGGTGCTCCAGCGGCCTCCTTCCGTGCCGTCTCATCTGGCTTCCGGTTGGTGCTGTTCCTCGAATGCCAATTTCCTTTTCCGGATTTATTTAGGTCATCCATTTTCTTCTCCATCCTCTCCATTCTGACCATCAGATCCGCAAACATGCTGGTCTCCTTGTTCAGGTGTACCTGCTGTTGCTGTACCTTATCCGGGTCGTGTTCGGTGTTCCTGGCCGTTTTATGTAGCTTGGTGTACCTTCGGTTACTTGGATCTCACACTCCTCGGATCTTATTTCTTTCTCAAATCTTCAAAGTTCTTTCGCTTCTGTCTCGAAGGACATCTAGTGGCGTTCCTTAACTCCGTACTACTCAACCCTCTCCAGAATTTAATTCGGAGCATGTTGTTCCGTTGTTCGGGTTGAATGTGCCCTTTTCTGATGGCCTTTTGCAAGATTTCTTCCAACCGAAGGCCCCATGAGGTGATCGTCTCGTCATCAGCCTGTCGTGTGCAGTAAAATTGCTGCAACACTGACTCCCCACTCACCACATTCCCGAACACGCCCTCCATCTTCTCCATAATCTCGGCCGATGTAGCGAATGCACCCAAGGGCAGCAACACACGTCGCGCTTCGCCTCTAAGGGAGTGACGAATGGCCTGGCTCACTAAATAGTCGGGGTACGCGGACATCAATGACTCCACCTCTAATGACCATATTTCAAAGGAGCACTCATTCTTCGGTATAGGTTCTGTTCCACTGAAGGGAGTCACGGTTGGTTTGATGTAATATTTCTGACGGTCATCCTGATCTCTCTGTCTCGTGTCCTGTTGGTGTTTGGTTACTCTTCTGGATTGACCAGTCTCTTTATTCTCCTCCTGTAGTTGCAGTTCCTCTTTCTTCAACATTTCATCGGCTATGGCCTGTGCTAGTTTCTTCTCAGCTTCAAATAGCAGCTGTAGTCGGTCACATTCGGGATTCTGTTGTCTCTTGATATCTGTGCCCCAATCCATAAAGGTGTCGTCCTGTTCCTCTTGGCTTGTCCTGGGCTTATACTGTTGTGTGGTGGTAGTTTGTCGTAGTTCTTGTTCCATTCGTCTCCCTTCTATGGTCAGCTTGTATAATCTATCTCGTTGTTCCTGTTCCTCTGTCCCTCGTGCTCTAATCTTCGTCTCAAGTCTTCGTTCTTCCTCTCTGAGTTGGTTCAGCCTCTCTTCCATTTCTTGCGTCTCTATTATATGTCGTTGCTGCATCTCATATGCGTGTAATCTGTCCGTCCTGATCTGTTCCTCCTTTGCTTGTTTTTGTCTCTCCATCTCTAGTGCCTGTTCCTTCGCTCTATTATCGGCGATTGATTTTCTGCTACGTTCAATATCGTACAGTCTGTTCCTAATCCCAATCGCCTCCTCCTCTTCTTCTAGTCTTTTTTTGTTCACTTCCAACTCCATTTCCTTCTCACGTAGTATGTCCAATCTAATCATTTCTTCTTCTTCCATTCTCCTTTTCATCAGTCTAATCTCCAGTTCCTTGTCTCTGAACAATGACTGTGTTCTGATGTGTGCCTCAGCTTCCGATGCATGGAGTCTATCTTCTTCCATCATCTGCATATCGTGCTGCTTCTCTATCGACAATGAGCTTTTTCTAGCTTTCTGGACTTCTGCATCTGCAACAATTTTCCTTCTTAACTGATCTTGACGGATGCTATTAAATTGGTTCCCAGAAGTTCCTTTCGGTGGTGGGATTCCGTCAATCCTACTGATGAAACTAGGAGGCGTAACATCTGGACGGGCAGATACGGAACTGTTGTACACCGCCATCTCATCATCTATATCATCAGAAAAACTAACAGATTTTCTACGATGAGTATCTGTATGAGTAGACTGTGTAGAAACCGGGTCGCGATATGAGCTTGGCGAGTCCCTCTTGGGATTTACCTTGCCTTTTCGACTTATTTCCCGTTCAATTCCACCCGTATCTGGCAGGCTATCCCGTATTTCGGTATGACCTATGCCATCTACCCTGCATCGTTCTCTATCCCGTCTTTCTTCTTGTTGTGTTGTCGGTGTACTTTCAAGAACATCTTTCTGTGTTTGTGTCTCTTGGGTCTTAACCTGTTCTCTATTCATTCGCCTCCTTTCTCTATCATCTATACTGGACAGGTGTAACTGTTCAAGACGACTGTCTATGTCCTCAAACTCCCCAGTCCATTCTTTTTGTTCATTGTCCATTCTACCTGTCTCTCTCTTCCTCCTCGCCAACCATAGAAATCTCATCTCTCAAATTAATCAGTTCCCGTTGACCAATGTTTGCCATCTTTTCCAATTTACAAACGCTCTGGGAAACTCGAACAACTATGCCCCATCAAGTTTGCTCATTAATTGCAAACTAAATTATTGCTTGTAAGAGTACCCCTAACTGTACTATTATTGTACAAACAGCTCCACTATGGTACCAAGTTGCTAGAATACGTACCCACAATGGTACCAGGTTGATATACAATGTTACCTAACACACTGTACTATTTCACCATTAGCCGCCGGGACATGTACTCACCCAGGTACTAGGCGGATGTACAGTTGTACGCAATATACTATCCTAGGTACCCCACCAGGTACCAGTCGGATGCTCAATGGTACACACGCCACTGCACTATATTGTGGTACAAAGTTGCTGCACTATGGTATCTGTGAAATTTGATCTTTCGGAACTAATCAAATAACGCCGTCGTGCTCGCAAGTCAAATCGTTATTGTGGAATGTAACGACCACAATATGTTTCACAGACCGCTGGAGAAATTGTGGAATTTAACGACCACAATTATGTTTTCTCCCGTTAGTGAGGATCACAAATCAACCTATCAAACTCCTATCCTGACAGCCAACAACTAAGATCTAATTGAGCTACTTCAGAATTTAACATCCGTGCTCCTTGACTAAAGCAGTCAAAAGAGTTCAATGGTTGTTTTTGTTCAATGTAGCTCCCGGACTAAATCACAATAAATTGTCAAACCTTGTTGATTTCAAATTCAGCAATGTCCCCACCCCTGGACTACATACAACAAAAACTAACTAAACTTGATCAGTCATGTTTAGCTTCAATACTAAGCCGAAAGGTCCAAATTCAAAATCTGAAAAATTCACATTTAGAAACTTAACTCCTGCACTAAGTCCAAAATATAATTTAATTTGCTCCTGGACTAAGTCCAAAATAATTTTTTTTTTTTTTTTTTTTTTTAAATTTTAGCTCTTGGACTAAATTCCCAATTCCGTTGTCATGAGCAACCACCTTAGTAACGGAATTAACTACCAGAGTTACAAGTCATTCGTACCTAATCTATAATCGACCCAATTCCAAAATGACTTGTCGATCAACGTGCTATGTTTCGAGGCTAACCGCACATGATAACCCAACAGTACCAACAGTTCAATACCTCTATACCAATGTTTCCAATCGCACCGGTTATTATTATTGATTTGTCTCCCTACCTAAGTCACTACTAATTGCAGAATTCTGAAACTCAGTGACCAGACTATTTGGTTTCCAATCTACCACAGTAATTTAATTTTAGCTGCCTAACTTACGTTTTCAATCGCCTGTACTAAAATTTGATTTTTAAGTTTAGTGATCCGATTTTTTATTTTATTTTCCCACTAACACAAAATATTATATTTAGCGACCGGACTAAAATTTTATCAGCTCCACCATGGTGCCCCATATTTTGACCAACAGATTGTACCCTGCCCATCAACCTACACCATTCAGTGCTCCAGCCTGATTTTGCAGTTTAGTGCCTAGACAATCTTTAACCGTAATGACAACACAATTGTCCTGTTGATATTTGCTTTCAGGGCAATATATCCAAGGATCTAAGGCATATTTTGTGATTGCTAAATTGCTATGATATCATGTATATCTACAGATATCATAGAAATGTTGACTTTTCACCAAAATTGCCAATCTACAGTTGCCTCTATTTTACCAATCCGGAAACAGCGAAATCAAGATTGCTATGCCATCATGTAACTGTACAGATTTCATAGAAATGTTGACGTCATCCGACAAACTTTTGTTTGTTGTTGTTGTTTTTATTATTATTATTATTATACCCAAAATTCTATGCCGAGCTTCTCGCACAGAATTTTCACCTTTTTTTTCACAACAATATGTTTTTTTAACAAGCGGCTCCTGGGTAAAAAAATTAATAAATTAAACGCGTTTTGTTTAATTTTAGTCGCTGGGGTTTTCCATGGTTTACCGTAGGTTCTGGGTAGGTAGGATGAGACCAGATATGAAGGACTAGGATGGCGGGACTAGGATTAGCTAGGACGGGTCTAGGACTAGGACCTTGCTACCAGGTACACTCTGCAATGAAAGTTACCATAATGTTGTTAGAGGTTTTTACGTGCAGTTACAGTGCTCCCTGTACCAAGTTTGGTGAAGTTAGTGCAAGTGTATGCCAAAATTGGTTTTGTCAATTTATTCCTAGCACATGTAATTGTCACCATCACTAAGTGTCACTATTACAAATTATTGTCACAAAGTCTATCACTAACTATTGTCACTAAGTGTCACGATCACAAATATAATGTCACTTCCATACAATGAAATGTTCCAATCCAGTGAATAATGTCTTATTCAAATAGCCAATTCAAATCATCAACCATTTCAACATGTGTATGATGTGAAATCAAAGCATTGTTTACATTTGGAAACACACGACCCTGGCACCCTTGAAAACGGTCCAAACTGAATATCATATGATTTTATGAGGCTGAAACTCTATCAACAGTACTCACTGGCTTAGAAAACCTACGTACATGGTCAATGACATACAGCATGTAAATAGTTTACACATAATATGTAAACACACAGGATTCATGTCTATAAATAGATATTCACGTCAGTCAAGGTCATGTCAACACGGTCCAGATACAACGTTAATCGCTGTTCAGCAGCTAGTTCCAACGTTTTTATCGGAACATATTCATGATTTTCAAAGAACACATGGAGATAGTATTACCATTCGTCCGTCGTCGAACTAACGCGCAACTTCAGAATATGTTTGAGCTCATTTTTATTTCCGCGGAAACTTATCACACACGTGTGTTCAGTAGGTCGGACTTGATTGTTGGCCCGGGAATGTCTATTGTCGGAATTTATCGACCCGAATGTGCATTTACGCGTACGACTACCGGGAATTTGAGAATTCGAGGTCTATCCCGTCTTCACCGCCTTTGTCCGATATAGACGTTACGTTCCATGATATAGATCAGGGTGTGACGGGTCGTTCACCAGGACACGGAAAAGCGAAATAGCCACAGCAGTGTAGATGCCCGGGGTCCAAACAGTTCAGTTGGGCGCCATTGTGGCCGGACTGGTCCTTAGACCTTGCAAGGACGGCCGGTAGATGTGGGTTCTATGTTTGGGGCGGTTCTACATATGGTGGGACTCGAAACAGTAACTGTAAATGAAACAATTTACGAATATTTAATAAAGTAATACATGTGAAAACTGATGTGTATGTAATGGCGTCTTCTAGAGAAGTGATAGCCCGCCACCGCAACGCGCGCGCATGCTCGTGCATTTGTTAGTCACGTGATGCCTAACAACAACTACCCGTGGACGAGATGAACTAGGTACGAACGCTATACAAGAGTGGGTGGATGGATGGATGGACAGTGGCCAAGGAGTGGGGGTGCAAAACAAACACGTAATGGGTACATTTTATTTTCCACAAACTCCACTGCCACATAATCACCACAAACATTGTAATACATGTACAACAACTGTGCATGATAAGCAAAACTAACCGAATTTAACAATACGACAACTGAATGTTATCGCTGGCGTAGCCGATGATGTAGTGTTCAGTCATGTGACCACAATCGCGAGGTCATGCGCGGGAAATAGGAATGCTATATTTAGCAAAACTGGCTTTGCAACAATTTTTTTTTTTTCAATAATATTTTTTTTATTATTACTTAATTTTGTTCAGGTCATATACATATATGTTCCGAAATACAAATCTACCGTAAAATGATCTTTCACTAACTGTTTTGCTCACAGTCCATCCACCCAGGGCCTTTAACCATTACAATGCTGAATGAAATGTTGTCGTCTGCTGATTATTATTTTGTTTTCCCTTTTCTTCATCAAAAACATGCTCTCACAGCACTTTAGAATTATTTCCATTGAATTGCTGCCAGGTTGGATGACACTACAAACCGAGATCCCATCCCTATATGACCATAGTTGTTGCTGGGACATATAACCCACTGACTTTTACTTTCTCAGTTTCTGAAATGCTGTCATGGTTTATTGACAGAGAACAAAATATATAACAACAGCAGACGACAATTTTGGTTCCCTCATTCTAAGGGTTAAAATATAACTTGCATACACCAGGTTCCATGCAATTTTGAATAAAAGTATCAAAGAGGCTGAATCTCAAGTACGCATCAGCTGTTTCAAATGAATACAACTGTGGATATTTCCCTGTTTACCAGGCGAATTTCACTTCCTAGCCCACAACAGGAGGTGCCTCTTGTTGATAAACCATGATAATTTACTTTGTAAAGAATCCCTTGACCAGTTTATGGCGCACGCCTGTTAATGATACATAACAAATCTGTTCCCAATAAAGTTTATACAGTAATTGACCGCCACTTAAAACTTCACATGTTTCTGTCAAAATTACACACAGGTGGACTGGTTATAGATTTTCTCCAAGCGAAATGTGCATGCTTAGAGGCAAGCGAAAACCCAGTCTGGACCTATCAATACACACACAGAGACCGTGTCCTGGGAAAAGCAGACTTGTGTCAATTTTGCTATTTTTTTACCGGCGCCATTACTTTCGCCAAATTTTGTTTTCTTGTGCAACATTCAACTTATTAGCGCATTTGGCGCCATTTGTGAAGGCCAGCGTGAGCTGTGGCCCCCTCCCAAAAGCAGTAGGATCAGTAATAACCAGACTACTTTTATAATGGCCAATAACCCAATTCAATTCCCAGGTAACAAAAGAGCCAAAGATAAAAACGTACATTAGGGCCAAACCAGGCAAATCGTGATTCCTATTAGGAGGAACCCCTACCGCTAATTTACGCCGTCGCGTTCGCCCGACCAACCACCCACTTATGAGATTTGTCATTTGTCAAATAGCAAACTGTTGTAGCCTGATAACTACCCATATTGCTTGTTAGAAGCGATGTAATGGCGAACATTGCAGACCCTCGTCAGACTGTGCGGCTGCACATGATGATCTGGATCCACTTGCCTCCAACCCATAAGACCCGATTCTCCAGTCACGAATTATGTGGCAACAAATTAAACATGACAGCTGTAGATAACTGTAACCTTGACACAATGAAGTGTACAGTGCTCCAGATAAGGTGTGTATTGGCGTATTACACTTTAGACACAATGCTTATCTGGAGCTCTGGTACACTAATTTTTAGCTGCGAGAGGCAGAGCCTCTCGCAGCTTATGTAACCGGTTCTCAAAATACAGTCAGATATCACAGCGCTATTTTTTCTTGTGGCGCATATGCATACATCTTGTATCTACATGTAGGTCATTGTTAACGACCCGTTTTATGCTATTTTACATTTTCACATTTATTATTATCTTTGGTACATAATTAATTGAAGAAAAACCAATGGAACCTCAGATTTAGCCGTTCATTTTCCACAAATAAAACGGACTAGTCGCGCATGTGACACATATAGTAATTATATGAAGATTTGGGTAGATTTGGGTTAGATTATCATTTGGGTAAGATTTGGGTAGATTTGGGTAAATCATGCCACCCCAATAATCTGGAGGATCCTTGTAGTGCGATTCATCCGGCAAACTTATTTTTCCTCCTAGGGGTAGTTTATCCTCTGGAAAAAAGAATTATGTATCTGTGCCTGCCCAATTAGCTCAGTCGGTAGACCTACCGCCTTGTAAAGCGGGAGGTGCCGAGTCACATGCATATTTTTCACTGCCTGTTACAATTATAATTATTATATTGCATCCTGCGTTTAATAAGCGTCTGAGTGACACTGATCAACGTGAATGTCGTACAATATATTGTAAAGTGGAGTTCGCTCTTTTTGATAATTAGACGCGATAGTGCCATATATCGTACATACCCCCACCCACCTGTTGTGGTACTGTACATATGTGATACTGAATTTATATTTATGCAGCTCACGATTTCTCTACTTTCACAAGTAAAACATTCGACAAATGGCGTAAACACAATGCCAGGGGAGGTAATGCGGATTTACGGAGGCTTCGTTGTTGTTGTTGTTTGTCTGTAAATTCAGGCGCTTATATTTCGCTTCAATACCTCTACAGCTACAAAGACTGCGAGAGCATTGTTCCGACAGAGCACAGTTGACATGTACCGGGTCTAAACAAATACGCCCCCAACCCTACACTAAAAAACTGGGTTTTCTATGTACACACGATCAGCATGCTGGCACAGAGTCAGCCGCGTGGCCGCAGTCCGTTTTTAATGTGGAGGAAGACCGGAGCGCACAGAGAAAACCCACAGTGAGCTTACACAGAGCAGATAAAACTGACATATGTACAAGTACAGAGACATTGGACCAGCTAAACGGGCGTCGAATACCCACAACAGACAAGCTGTCCACCAACAGGATGGGACACCGAATCATCAACCCAGTTGTATCATCACGTTGAAACCGACACTCCCACTCTCAACACTATTTGGTTATCTCAGTGGTGTGCATAGAAAGCTCTAGCTCAATATATGCAAACACGTTCGAGAAAGCTCTCACTCAATCTCTTACACATTCCCCGAGTCCGCCATACCATATTACCCCCACCAACTAGTTGGTCGCGGCCAGCATATCACGTTCGCAGAGGTATATGCTGGTCACAGTATACATGTGTAACAGAGGACCAAATTATTCTACTAAATTTATCTTGGCTATCTTGGATTTTTGCAATATGCACACAGGTACGTTTTGGTCAACTACATCAACGTCACTTGTGTACAGTAACCAGCTCCAATTAGTGCCAACTAGTCAATTATCATTTAACGGATTAACGTTACACGTCGCACGTCTCGTTACGTCACGTCACTATTGACAGCATTGTACGTACGGCTTACGTCAATCCGATCGAACGCCTTCGTAATCTTGATTTTCCAGAAACAACACAACTTTCGACATACTCTTCATTTTATTCTAAATTAAAAGCAAAAACATGCACGTCCTCTGCCCCCTTTTGCTTAAAACCAACCACAATTGATTGTCCTTCATCTTTGTAATAAATTAGGTCCACTTTATCCCATCAACGCCTATTTGCCGTGAAACACGGTGCTGTGAAACTTATTTGATATCCTGTTAATACGACCTCATCACATTTCATACGCGTCATTCGTGTTGGTAACTACTTTTGCCAGTATTCTTCTTAAAGGTACATGCCCACGCAGCAGGTTATACTGTACTACTACTTTTAATTTTCTGTCATGCCTTATATCAGCCATTTGTCTACCCACTGAGTTATTTTTAATTACGGCGCGTGTTAATTGGTGTTAAATCGCATTTTATATGCCGCGACCAGAAAGGGTATTTTCCGACCTCGTGCTATTTTTACCAATACGCGTCACGTGACACGGTCAATCATATCACATCTTTGACATGCGCAGTGAAGTATCGGAAGTTGAGAAGAAACATCTCTGTTCGAGTCCAAATCTAAATCTCCACGTAACTCATTCCATTTGGTGATCTGGTCGCCAATATTAACCACTCTCTCTCTGTACTGCCTGTCCCTCAGACATTTCGCCTTTTGTTGGCAGACGCCGTTTCATACAATTTCCGTCCTGGACGTTTCGACATGTTGATATTCTTGTTTACATATTGGGAAGCCTACTGTCGCGCGTAGTATACTGCGCATGCGCACCGCAAGCCGTGATGTGAAAGTCGTCGTCCCCGCACATTATCAAAATAGACTGTTACCGCCGCGCGTCGCTAACAGTAAATTGATAATTCATAAATGATTATATTTGTATAGCGGGCACTCGTAATGTTTAGAACTGGTGGAATAGTGACATAATTATACACTTATTTAATTCCTATAAAGAACATTTTGTCCCTACTGTGTGGGCATGTACCTTTAAGTTGACTGAATAGTTTGATGAAAATGGAACTGTTACAGCGTGAGGGTTAAATTTGGCAAATAACAAGAGCTGTAGGAGAACAGCATAGCTCGACTACGAGGGTTGTCAATGTACACATAGCTTGACAAAGAAGATGGCTGCGGCCTGCATAAAAACCTTAACCAAGGTTGACTAAAAACATTAACCAAGGGAAATTAAGTAAGTAATTCAAGGTTAAATGTAGGTCAATGTCAGATATAGGTCAGGGGTTATTGATGTACATCACTAGGAGATAAAGTTTTCCAAGTATGGTTGCTGTATGCTCAGGAGTATTCCATATACAAGCTTGAGTAAAAACCGTAACCAAGGGGAGATAACTACGTAATCCAAGGATAAAAGTAGGTCAAGGTCAAATATAGGTCAGGGACTATTGATGTACATCACTAGGAGATGAAGTTGTCCAAGTATGGTTGATGTAGGCCCAGAAGTATTCCATATACAAGCTTGACTATAAACATTAAGCAAGTAATTCAAGGTTAAATGTAGGTGAAGGTAAAATAAAGGTCAGGGGTTATTGATGTACAACCCTATGAGAAAAAGTTATCCAAGTATGGTGTCTGTATGCACAATAGTATTCCATCTACACGCTTGACTAAAAACCTTAACAAAGGTTCAGTAAAAACCTTAACCAAGCGGAATTAAGTAAGTAATTTAAGGTTAAATGTAGGTCAAGGTCAAATATAGGTCAGGGGTTGTTGATGTACATCACTAGGAGATGAAGTTGTCCAAGTATGGTTGGTGTAGGGCCATGAGTATTCCATCTACAAGCTTGACTAAAAACCTTAACCAAGGGGAATTAAGTAAGTAATTCAAGAGGAAATGTAGGTCAAGGTCAAATATAGATCAGGGGTTGTTGATGTACATCACTAGGAGATGAAGTTGTCCAAGTATGGTGGGTGTAGGGCCAGTAGTATTCCATATACAAGCTTGACTAAAAACCTTAACCAATGCGTGACGGTGACGCCGACGCCGACGCCGACGCCGACGTCGGGCGTCGCCGACGCCGACGCCGGGGTGACAACATAAGCTCTACTTATTCTTCGAATAGTCGAGCTAAAAACGATATCGCCGGAAAATAAAATTTCTAAAACTAAGTTCATGCCATTTTCTGGATGTCAAATCAATTTCCATTACGAGCCTCAATTTCCATTTGTGTTTGCTCTATACCCCATTCAGTGCGTCATTCAGACATTACTGACGGCATAAGCATAAGTACGTAAATAACTCTAGTACGTCATTTAAAATAAAAAGGACTGCTCCCAGTGATCCAGACAGGTAAGGAAATAAACCAAAAAAATTGTTGTTTATGTTGTTGATTTTTACTAGGTTAGTTCCCTTGGAGCTACCCAGTATAGCAGTTGTAGAGATGCAATGTCAACTATTTCTACATTTAAAACTACCATTATGTGTGTCGAATTTGTAATGTTTCATTACTGAATGTTACTGCATTAGCACATGTGAACTAAAGAATAAAGCACACAGTCTGAATTATTTAATGATATATTTACACTATAGTCAATGTTTTGTCATACTGTCCCATTAAACAATAGTTAACTGTCACCATAGATATCACACAAGTTTAGTGGAAGGATACAGGCCCGTACGCAGGAATTAATTTAGGGGTGGGGGGGGGGGGGGTGCGTTATCGACGGCGCGAAGGGCTAAACATTGTTTTTTTGCACATTCACGGATAGACCACGGCAGATTAACCATTTCAGCCCTAAATAACTGGAATGGATTTGATATGTCAATTTTTCAACCCATTCCAATCATCACAAAATGATTTTCAGACCAGTACATTTATGAACATGATGTGTTTTTGTTCTCAAAATGATGAAAATTACTTGCAAAAAGTGCAGGCCTGTGGTGTTGAACGGGTTAAGGGGGGTGCGTACGCACCCGTCGCACCCTCTGCGTACGGGCCTGGGATACCTCGCGGCCATTATGGAGCTGTTGAGGTCATATAAAGTTAATTTTATGGATTATAATCCGAATATTGGGGGAAAATAGGGCGTATTTTTTTGTATTAAAAGTTGTTATAAATAGTGTTAACAAACAATAATTAATGATTTATCTTCAAATATATTGAAATGAAAAATAATCTGGAATTACTGTTTAAGGGCAGGTGGGGATTATATTCATTAAATTAATGTTATATTGCCTGAAGATCTCTGAACAGAGCCGCCGGACACCACGCACCACATCTGACACACCGATGCTGTGTATTGATGGATCGACTAAACAGAGCCGCCGGAAATCACGCACCACACCAGACACACCGATGCTGTTGGTTTATTGTCGTCGGTGCGATGGTGTGGGTGTTTGGTCAATAATATTATTTTTGCTGTTTTCATACACGGTGACACAAACGTTTGAATAGTACGTTGATGTAGCTGGGTGCCAGACGTGACCATTGTGGGTGTCCTTCACACATATTTAGTTAATATGTCTTTATTATTTGAAAATATAATGGATTGATGCTGAACATCAAATTTAATTGTTAGTCTAAGTATAAGTTAGATCGGAAGATTCATGTAGTACAACAACAAAGGCGGATCCCTGACTCGCATGAACTGTCCGACATATTTCCGGTGTTGAGTGTCATATCTGTGAAAATACAAACAAAGGCGAAGTTTATTTGTATACTTCTTTCTGATAATTATCAAAATATATGTAAAGTGTGAGAAGCCATGTACACCGACTGTATTTATTTTCAGTAAATAGCCTCTTCTGATTTCGGGATTAACCTTCTATTCATACACATATGGGATTTGACCCTGTTAAGGCCATCCATAATGATATCTCCGTTTCCTGTAACCCGACCGACCCGCTAAAAACGGTGCGACTCGACTTTCTTTATTGCAATTTCGTTTACAATTTTTTTTATTTTTTTTTTCAATTTAGTGCTACAGTGGGTTAAAATGGTTACTATAATCTCTGGCCCTAAATGACATACATGTTCATACAACAACACATACAGCAATTGACATACTTGTATTGCAAGACTTGCAATATTGAATTTAAAAATTATTAATATTAAAAAGGTACAATATTTTAACACTTGCAATGCAAGTGTTAAAATATTGTACACTTGCAATGCAAGTGTTAAAATATTGTACCTTTTTAATATTAATAATTTTTAAATTCAACATGTCATGTGACAGAGAAAAAAAAATTGCCTACCGACCGACACACTTCTAAAATTCTGGGTCGGGTTACAGGAAACAAACAATTTTTTAAGGACGGCCTAACCGACCTAAACTTACTTTAACTGATGATAAGCCATTAAACATCATTATATAAATAAATAATAAGTGTTAACAATCTTGTGGAGCTAACATAGTTTCAGTGCTTTTCAGTACTTTGATTATTCTGGACAGATCGCAATCGTCACAGAACCTGCATCGAATGGAAATGGATGGGTCTGGTGAATTTTGAGATAAATTTCGTTGAAAAAAAAAACCGATGTGATTTTACAACCATATATGTTCTGAGCGCCAAATAGTCTTTAATGCAATTCGGTTCTAACATATCTCACTTTTGAAGGCCAATTAACATAATTAACTAACTCAAGTTGATTTAAATGCTGTTTTACAATTTTTACCGGATAAATAGAATAGTATATATACTGAAAGGATAAAGAAATGCAGGGCAAGGCCTAAACAAAAAAAAGGTTTGTTTCCTGTTACGGGCCCGAAAAAGATAGGGTCGGTAGGTAGGGATTTTTTTGTTTTCATTGTAATTTAGTCAGACCGGGTCGGGTGAATCAATTTTTGACACCGCTGCTAATATACCTACTGCCCTGTGGAAGAGAAAAAATGTAGGGGGGTGGGTGGGGGCGTGATCACCACCAAATGTAGGGAGGGTGACGAACAAAAGAAATGTAGGGGATGGACTATGTCACATGAATATCTCTTCCACAGGGGAGTATGTATGTTTACTGGAATAGCCCAATATTGAAGCATTAATATTTGACAGGAAAAATAGTCAAAAGTCATAGTGTATCTAGAATCAATTGTTAGACACACTAAAGTAAACAATTACACAACTGTAACAGCTCTTTTTTTTAAATTTCATGTCATATTAGGAAATAACTTATTTTCCCTTAAAAAATGTCGTGCCGCGAAAACACATGACACACAATTATAACGCTGTAAATCGCCAATACTTACAGAGCAAGTGGCCTTAAATGGCGTAGATTTGGTGTGGACCATGTGGTAAATGCCATTTATCGACGAGCCATGGTGGTCTACCACCCGAATCTCGTTGACCTTGCACCAAAAACATCGCAGAGCAATGAAACGGTTGCTCTCGCTGGTAATGTTGGATACGGGACAGGTAAAAAAAATTAAAAAAAGTAATAAAAAATTGTTTACAGTCGGCTGTTTGCTGTTATATACAATATTATATATGAGTATTAAAATAACATCTTTAGTCAACACATTACCAAAATTGCATTAGGTTTTGACCAATAATTCATTAGTAATTGAATCACAATTGACGGTACCCCCCAATATCGCACAGTGAAATCCACTGTTTTGTCAGTATCTCGTATGCCCCCCTCGCGCATCTGTCACAGCCCTGATTCACTTGTGCATGTAATTCATCAGTGCATTTATCCTTCTTATTGGGATATTGTTCCACTCTTCCAACAATGCAATCCTTAGTTGGTCGAGATTAGAAGGGGTATTCCGACACCCCCTTATCCTCCTGTCAAGTTCGTCCCACAGATGTTCGATTGGGGACAAATCGGGACTGTACGCTGGCCAGTCGAGTGGGTTAATGTTATGGTCAGCGAGAAAGTCTTGACAAACTCTGGCTACATGGGGCCGGGCATTATCATGCTGGAAAATTAGTTGACGCTGTTGCACAAATGGAACAACAACGGGGCGGAGGATTTCATCCCTATATCTTACGGCGGTTAAATTCCCGGCTACCACAATCAACGGTGACTTCACCCCGTGAGATATCCCTCCCCAGACCATAACCGAGCCACCCCCAAACCTATCCGTCTCAAGAACGCAAGCGTCGGCGAAGCGTTCCCCACGACGTCGACCGTCCGGACGAAAAAGAGTGAACCGGGACTCATCTGTGAAAAAGACTCGTCTCCATTGTCTCATTGGAAATCGTCTGGGAGCATGTGCAGCCAACCAAGCCATACGACGCGCGCGACGTGCACGAGTGAGAGGCAGACCAACGTAGGGACGACGTGCTCGCAGACAAACCTCGCGCAATCGATTTCTTACAGTTTTGGGGTGAATGTGGCGATTATGATTGCCTACTGTGTTAATAGCGGTTTCAGTGGCAGTAACGTGGCGATTACGTAGGTGGGCGAGACGAATAGCCCTGTCTTGACGTCGCGACGTTACGCGCAGACGTCCCGATCTCGGTCGGTCGGCAAACCTTCCGGTCTCTCTCAGACGACGGACCAGACGTTCTATGGTGGAAACATTCACACCGAACTGCATAGCAACCTGCTGTTGCGTTTGACCTTGCATTAGCAATGCAATAGCATGGCCCCTCTGAACTTCCGTCAGACGTACCATGATTGTGAGAGCTATAAATTCAGTGTAAATAGCGGAAAACGATGTGTATACCTCAAGCGTATCAAGTGCTGCACGTGTTTTTGACTTTTTATCACTTTCTCTATGTGATACGGTGCATTACACGGTTGAGTAACTTTAGGCACCGGTTTGTGTGCACAGTGACCCAAGATAGTCGCCTGACCGGTTTTCATAATTTTAGGCCAAGCATTTAAATAATTATTGCGACAGCGTATATTGTTACCCTGCGTTTCTTTATCCTTTCAGTATATGTTAGTGCCGTGAATGGGAAAACATGTCTGGCAGGTAGGTGCTTCATTTGTTTACTGTTTTCCCCTAAAACTAGCAAAAATCACGAACTAAACATAGTAATCCAGTGTATAAATGTTGTTTTAACCCTCGGTTGCTCTTTTCAGGGTCCATCTCTCGCTAATATAAGCAGGATCGACCGAAAAACGTGAACATTTTGAAAACGAAGCGAGAGGACGGTCTTTGCCGAGCTCGCATACGGTCATTCCTGTATGAATTTGAATATGTCATTGATTGATGCTGTTTCTGAATACTAGTATGTGCCCCTCGTTTCCACACTTTAATTGCAAATATGTCAAACATGACTTAGAACAAAAATTCCGCGGAATCAAATGTCTCGCCTTGTTCCGCCTTGACCTTGGGGCCTTGACCTTGACCCTGGGGCCCCGAGAATAGTCCTATATTCATCTACATATCATAGTAAAGGTATGTATAACGTTTGATGACTGTAGCTGATAAGGTGTTGAAGTAATGACCGTAACAGGAAAACATAACATTGAATGATGACGCCGCCGCCGACGACGCCGACGACTCCGGAAAAACAAAACCTATGTCTCGCTTTCCGCTTTCGCGGGCCAGACAAAAAAACCAACACTGTACGGAGGCGACTCCGGAAGCCAGTCAAGCAAATATGTGTATGTACGGACGGGACATAGACAGTTGCACACGGATTGTGTACGGTGTGGACGCCTAATTCTGTACGGAATAGATATTTCTGGTGGAAACGAGGGGTTCATTTGTAAATTGGCTAACACCGGTTACGTGGCGAAAGCCTGAATTGGAGGCCAGGAGTCAGTGTTTGGGCAGACCCATATCTGAAATTAGTGCAGAGCCTTAACCTAAAATAACCGTACACACGAAATGTTTTGACGGTTCTGATAACTTAAGTGCCTACTAATCATGAAACAGCCAGGTGACACCTTGGCACCCTTGGGGAAACTGAGAAATCCAAGATGGCCACCATAACGGTTTATAAAAACACATTTATTGTCACAACCTCATTTATTTGTCTTATCACATCTTTGACACATTTTCGGGTGTTGTTTCTGTATTAACACAGCTCGTGTGTAAGGTATGTGCATGAGGATGTGATAAATAAGTTAGATCACGGTTCGTCCGCATGTACGAGCGATAATCCGCTCGCTAAAGCTCGCGGATTATCCCATCGTACATGCGGACGAACCGTGATCTAACTTACACTAATACATCAATTAATTCATGTTGAGTTATCGTGATTTAACGGCGATGTAGTAACTTGTTACTGGTATTGATATATCAGATGTAATAACTAGCATAAACTCCAATATGGACGCCATATGTGTTCAACATGTATATTTTTAGCCATATATATGTGTGTCATTATATATTTTGACACAGTTTTCGAGTCTTTCTTACGACTATGAAATCATCCATGCCACATTTAGTTAAATTGAGTGGTGAACTAATGGACAATTAAAATGGCCGACATGTTGTTGGCAGGATTTGCGACAATTAGCATAGGTAAATACAACAGTATGCTTATGTGGTAGTATGAAATTAACACAAAATCAGAAAAAGTCCACAAGGTGACATCGCAATACACCATATTTACGGGGCGCCATGCATGACAGGTTAATTATGTGTACAAAATTGAGTTTTGTAACACTAAAAATCACAAAATTCAATTCTGTGTCACAAAATTCAATTCTGTCAATTCTGTGTCACAAAATTCAATTCTGTGTCACAAAATTCAATTCTGCATACGTTTCGTATACAAAATTCATTTTTGTTATAATGGATTCAATTTTGTAAGACAGAATTGAGTTTTGTGAAGAAAATTCAGTTTTGTGGGACAGAATTCATTTTTGTCCACAAAAATTAGTTTGCGTAGGATAGTCTATGTCATCTCTACGTTGATTGGTTGAGATCGGTCTTAGTCCATTTTACTAGATGGTGGAGTACACTTGCAGGTTTAAATATTTCAATGCGAAAATATAACCCAATATATCAATATTATACTTCTTTATGGACAGTTATTTTGGTTATATTATGATTACAAATAGATGGTCACACCATATAAGCATATATACTTTGAAGGAGAAATAAGAAAAATATTCAGAATTTTCCCTCAATTATGTAAACAGGGTCAAACATAAAGTAGCCGGGACATAGCTAGACCTGAGAGCATGCCCATATATAGAGAATACCAGGCTAGTGTATTTTGATATCAAGTTTATCAGGCAAGGCTAGGAAACGCGTAGGAATTCCGAGGCTTGCCGAGGAATTCCTACCGTGTCCGAGCCGAGCCTGATAAACGTGATATTAAAATACACTAGCCTGGTATTCTATTTATCAGGTAACGTTTTATGCTCGAAAATGACATTAGATGACGTCGTATTCTAACAGTATATATAACCTTGTGAAACAAATGGCATTGGATCTGTGTCTACTAGTTGCGAAGTTACGTGTTCGCAACTATGTATCTACATGCATTATTTACAGTATACACCATCTTAGTATCCATGGTATCTACACAAATACTACAAATGGTTTCCTCAAATGGCCCAATACACACATTCTGTTTATAAACACAGACAGCAGTCAGAACACAGGCCACAGCGCGTGTAATATTGATTTAACTGGGGCAGATGTACCTTGCGATACACAATAAATGACGTCAGTACTCGCGGGAGATCTACATGTACATGAATTATGTGTACAATTATAACGCAAATGAGCTTAAATACGAATGGGTTTGTCAACGTTTGACTGTTTGGAGATAGTTGAAGCAAAATGGCAGAATGAGAAATGAATCATCGGCAGAATGAGAAATGAATCATCGACATTGAATGTGTAGATCGGCGACCGTGACCCATTTCTCCAGTGCAGTTTCTGACCAATGGTAGTCCTTCTTACATGCGTGTACAGAATTGACAGAATTGAATTTTGTGACACAGAATTGAATTTTGTGGCAAAAAAGTGAATTTTGTGACACAGAATTGAATTCTGTGGCACAGAATTGAATTTTGTGGCACAAAAGTGAATTTTGTGACACAGAATTGAATTTTGTGACCCAGAATGCAGAATTGAATTTTGTGGTACAAAAATGAATTTTGTTGACAAAATTGAGCCATGTCCCACTTGGCGCCCCGTAATATTTGCATATTAACATATGAACAGTGGATTTTAAGTCCGAAATGGGCAGATAACAAGAGTCGTCAAACATTAACATTTACTTGCGCATCATCAAATAATAAGATAACCACAAACTAAGCAACAAATCTCTACGCATACCTTAATAGTTGAGTCCAGTCAAACATTACAATTTACTTGCGCATCATCAAATAACAAGATAACCACACACAAAACTAGAAAGTCGTTTGTGAAATAAAATGCCACCGCTGTTGAGCATTCATGAATACAACAGCAATCACTGAGAGTGATTGGAGAAAAAAATATTTTCATAGTCGAAAAAGGGGCATAACTGTGGATGGATCGGTGGAACAGAAAAATGTTTTATGTTACACACTCTTGCACTTGACGGTTGGAATGCATACCGAGAATGAAGAGAACAGCCAAAAACTGTAGAAGTAGTTCGGCGGATAAGGAAAATAATATATATTCCGAGTTGTAAAAAGGGCATAACTGCGGATGAAACTGTGGGACAGCTGCACTTGATGTTTGGGATGTATACCGAGTATGAAGATAATGCGATTTAACACCAATTAACACACGCCGTAATTAAAAATAACTCGTTAGTGGATAGACAAATGGCTCATATATAACGAGTTATTTTTAATTACGGCGTGTGTTAATTGGTGTTAAATCGCATTTTATATGCCGCGACCAGAAAGGGTATTTTCCGACCTCGTGCTATTTTTACCAATACGCGTCACGTGACACGGTCAATCATATCACATCTTAGACATGCGCATGAAGTATAGGAAGTTGAGAAGAAAAATCTCTGTTCGAGTCCAAATCTAAATCTCCACGTAACTCTTTCCATTTGGTGATCTGGTCGCCAATATTAACCACTCTCTCTCTGTACTGCCTGTCCCTCAGACATTTCGAAATGCCTTTTTTTTGGCCGACGCGTTTCATACAATTTCCGTCCTGGACGTTTCGACATGTTGATATTCTTGTTTACATTTTTTGAAGCCTACTGGCGCACGTAGTGTACTGCGCATGCGCACCGCAAGCCGTTATGTGAAAGTCGTCGTCCCCGCACATTATCAAAATAGACTGTTACCGCCGCGCGTCGCTAACAGTAAATTGGTAATTAATAAATGATTACATTTGTATAGCGGGAACTCGTAATTTTGAGAACTGGTGGAATAGTGACATAATTATACACTTATTTAATTCCTATAAAGAATATTTTGTGCCTATTGCGTGGGCACGTACCTTTAAAAATTAAAGATTTTTTCCAGTAGAAAATCGTTGTTTTGCCAAATTGTGGTTACGTTTATTAAACATAGCTTGGTCCTATATGTGTATGTGACTGGAGAAATGGGGTTTGTGTGATTTGTGACCAGTGTAGATCCTAATCAAATATCACACTCCTGTAGTCTAAATACGATATAGATTGCTTGTTAGTGTGTTTCATTGATGGAATGGCGAAAAGTGCCGATCATGATCAAACTGCGCGGATGCACATGCTGATCTGGATCGACACTGGTCGCAAAAGCTCTACAAGCCCCATGTTGTGTTTGGCTTACTACAGACCTTCTCAGTGGCAGTGCGCGGGTGGCAGGAACAGATTCGGGAGGTTCCGTCAACTGGAGGTTTCGTCAATTAGGCAAAATAGAGTGAAAAGTCGAGTGGTTCCGTCAACTGGTTACCGGTTCGTCAATTAGGCGATTATAGTTGAATGGTATTTATCACACCTCGGCTAATTGACTATCGCACTTTCATCAAGTAGTTGACCTTTGATCGTTTAGTAATTATTACCGTCAAATGACTGATCAGTTAAAGGCACTGAACGGCTCAGTATTACAATTTTCCGATTTTTTCAAACACAAAAACATGTTTGCATGGCAACTGAGTGCAAAATGTCAATATTGACAATTTCATTTCCGTAACCCAACGGCTTCGGCTCGGAAGCGAGTCGATAAACTCGGCTATCGGAATTCATCGGCCGCGAATCGGGGAGTTGAGGAGTTGACCCGAGCGTCTATCGGAAAATCGATCGGGCTTTGAAACACGCACCTGCTGTTTGTTTATCAACAATTATTGATATTTTCATCGACTACAAACTCATTTTTGTACCAAAATGAATGCAAACAGTTTCAAAGTGTGTGTAAATAAAAACCTGTTGGATTTATGTGTGGGAAAACCCAATAGGAGGCCAAATTCGACAACTATGATGATTACATAGTTAATATAGTTTTATTTCCAATACCAGACCCAACAAGCCTCAATACACACATTGTTATTGCTGACGAAAATATGCTAACGTATGTATTCTATTCAACTGATTGTGTATCTGGTGATGGCTGAAAAATGATGGCTGACAAATGCTGCAGAAGCGGGTGATTATACAATACACAAAATATACACCGAAAGATACTTTAAAATGTTATTAAAATATATGCCATTAAATGTCCATATACAACAAATGTCTGCCATTAAATGCCCAAATACAACTAAACATACTTTGAAATATCAACAAATATCAACAAATATTTGCAAATATTTGCCATTAAATGCCCATATACAACTAAACCTACTTTAAAATAGCAACACATATCTGTCATTAATGTCTGATCAATTGTATGGCACGTGCCGGTCATTATCGAGTTTTACTCTTAATTGCCTAATTGACGAACCGGACGCCGAGTTGACGAAACCTCCAGTTGACGGAACCTCTAACACCCGCAGGAACCATTTGCGGGACAATTAATCGCTCTGATAAGTATAGCTAAAATAATTCACCTCCGATATGTTATCTACGCGAAAGGTATGGAGCGGGGTAGCAATTTTGTTTCTATGATAAGTACAGTGGATGTTGATAAAATCTTCAAACAACATATGTCAATATGCCGTCACTGGCCCTGTTGTGCACCCCACCCCAGTGACAATTAAAGCGACTAAAATGCACAAGACCTACTAAGTAAATTTAAGCTAGAATATACTAGAGACCCAATCAGTACCAGCTAAAACTCACATGAAATATTTTTGTTGGACCCTACTTTCTAAGTAGACACAATTGTATTATCTGCAAGGATAACAACTACTTTAGAAGCATTACTTTATATCAGTTTTATATCCTAATTCTAACACAGATTTCAATTGAAAGATATTTTAAAAATTTCATAATTACTATCTAAAGTGCGAATCAGATCTGATTCACCACTCTGCAAGGGAATGCTATGGGAGGAAGTGTAACTCTGGTACGTACGGTACGGGAGGGTCACAGAGTTACAGACTGCAACTAATACCCACGTTGACGCAAAGGTAAATAACCGTGTTAAGCAAAACAAGTGGAAGTTAGTCATGCAGTGACGGTAGGAAAAAATGACTGTCCGGAGTATGAAATCCTTAAAACAGGGCACATAATGGTCGGATTACTGTTTTATTTTGATATATAAATGATGAATACATAAGCGTATCGCGAAAACAAAACCTGGTTATCCCTTGCTCACTGCTGCGTTTATAATGTAGCAGACTCTCGCTTCTTTTTGTAAATAGTTTTAATTTGGTAAAGTGTGTCTTTGAATTTTTTTCCAGAGTATATATATTGTGTCAATAATACACTTTTTTTATTTTTTTTGTTCATGCGCTTGCTTTGATCAAGCGCATGAACAAAAAAAGTGTATTATTGACACAATATATATACTCTGGAAAAAAATTCAAAGACACACTTTACCAAATCGGATTACTGTTTTATTTTGATATATAAATGATGAATACATAAGCGTATCGCGAAAACAAAACCTGGTTATCCCTTGCTCACTGCTGCGTTTATAATGTAGCAGACTCTCGCTTCTTTTTGTAAATAGTTTTAATTTGGTAAAGTGTGTCTTTGAATTTTTTTCCAGAGTATATATATTGTGTCAATAATACACTTTTTTTGTTCATGCGCTTGATCAAAGCAATTTGCCACCACACCTGTCATAATTATCTGTATGGAGCGGAGCGAGCGAGCGAGATAGATAGATAGATATATTGTGTCAATAATACACTCTTTTTTTTAATGCGCTTGATCAAAGCAATTTGCCACCACACCTGTCATAATGCTCTGTATGGAGCGAGCGAGATTGACTGACTGACCGACCGACCGACCGACCGACCGACCGACCGACCGACCCGCCCGCCCAAACCCCCCGCCCGCCGACCGACCGACTGGGCGGCGAGACCAGACAAGACAGACAGACAGACAGACAGACAGACAGACAGACAGACAGACAGACAGACAGACAGACAGACAGACAGACAGACAGACAGACAGACAGACAGACAGACAGACAGACAGACACAGACAGACAGACAGACAGACAGACAGACAGACAGAAGACAGACAGACAGACACACAGACAGACAGACAGACAGACAGACAGACAGACAGACAGACCGACAGAACAGACCAGACAGACAGACAGACAGACAGACAAGGACAGACAGACAGACAGACAGACAGACAGACAGACAGACAGACAGACAGACAGATGTAGGATACCAGTCTGTATATACATGTATTTATATTTACATTGTCAGGTTACAATCTATGTTTCCCCCCATAGTACTTATATATAATGCAAAATTAGACGGGCAACAGAGTAGACACTTATCAGAGCTGTCTGCTGCAGAGATGGATCTGGTGCTATGCTGGTCAAACTGTCATAACGTCATTCTTGTAGGCCATTTTCTACTTACAATGAAACAATGCTGTACATGGGGTCACATAAGGAAAGCCCGGGGTGACAGCAGTGGGAAAATTAGTCGCTCTAATTGCCACGGGTGGTGGGGTGTTGTTTGAAGATTGTGTCAACATACGCTGTACATTGCGACTGAGAAGGTGCAATAAGCCAAACACAACACGGGGCTTATAAGGTGTTTGCGACCAGTGTAGATCCAGTTCAGCCTGTACATCCGCAGTTTGAACAGGATCTGCACTTTTCGGCATTCCTTCAATAAAACACACTAACATGCAATCTAGATGGTATTTAGACTACTTGAGTGTTATATTTCATTAGGACCTACACTGGTCACAAATCACACAAACCCCATTTCTCCAGTCACAGCCACATATAGGACCAAGCTTCGACGTAACCCCCATTTGGCAAAACAACGATTATCTTCTGGAAAACATCTTTAATTTTTAACATCAAGTCCAAACATTTTCTATGTATTTGAAACAAGTCAGTAGGAAAATAGATTAGAAATAGTAAAGAATTTACTGTACATGTGAACATTGAATATATACTTTTAATTATTTTTAAATGTCAACGAACAGAATATGTGATCTAGTTATATTTTAGTATTCAAAAACAGTATTTACGGAAAAATAAGCGAGTGGGCAGAATAGTTACACAATTTTAGTCCTGCAATATAACATTCATCCATGTGTAAAAACAAACACATCAAGATTGGATTTTCAGAACTGTAGAAAGCACCCTGATGTGCACAGTGTATCTATTCTACCATGTCTGTCAAATTGAACTCAACCAATCAGCTTGGCATAGGTGTGGCCTCGCGGATTCAATATGTACCTGTTGACATCCGTTTGAACGTAGCTTCACACATCTGTCACTGACTAGGACAGATAAACAAAATGGATTCAACCAATCAGCATAGAATAGGTGTGGCTTCATTGAATTCAGAATACACCTGTCCCAAGATCCACTTCCCTATTTGCCTGCAGTCAAATCATCGGATAAGTTGTTTGCTATGCCAAACTATTAATGAACTCCGGCGGCATCTGTTTGAACATAGCTACACACGCGTGTCACTGATTATTTCAACTCGAAATTGTCAAAGCACAAGTAATAAGTATGCTGAAGAAATATTCTGCAAAGAATCAATTTACGAAATGTCGGATATTATGTCAGCATTTTGTAAAAAAAAATTAGAAAGATAACATTTAATTTCACAGTCTTTCTGATTCTGGCTCTGCTGTCTGTTTGACCATGAATTGGGAATTTTTGAGTATGAAAAATGTTAATTTCTCGAGAACCGAAATGTTGGCATCTCTGGTAAAATTTTCTTTTCGCCATCTTCTTCCGGTTGTCAGATTGGTTGCGGACAAATTATTGGTGTATTAATTACGAAATGATAAAAGGTTTTTATTTTATATTAAGTCATCTATTTAATTCTATTGTTATGATCTTGATTTGGGTAATGCTAATTGATATTATTTTATAAATATGGGATAAATAATTTGTTTGTGGTTTCTATTGGTTACGTCTATGTGATTGGTTAAATTTCTGCGAGTCTGTCGGGAAGGGAAAATTTTATGTCTTACCGGCACAGTTTGATTCAGCTTAGGAAAGAAGAAGTGATATATTTTTGTTCTCGTGGAATATTGTATCGAGAACTGTATTCGTGTTTGATAATAAGTATATTAGCCGTAACCATACTGTACCAGTTGTTTGGTCTTATGAAAATCAGCGGTTAAAATTGCGAGTAAAATTCTGGAGTGTGTGAGAAGATGGCGGAAGGCGGGGAGAGACCGCCTAAGCGTAGTTCGTCGCTAAAAGTGACGAATTATAAGATGTTTGGAGAAGAAGGAGCTGGGAGTGATAGTGACACAGTTAGATATGGGATGGTGATGTGAGAAGGACACAGGGGGGAAGTTTGTCAACGGTCGGGGACGAGTTAGATGAGGAACGAAGTAGGAGCCGAAGTGAAACACAGCCGGGAAAGCGAATTGCGTGGTGCCAGTCTGCACAGATGTCCGGATGTTCCGGTAGTGACAGCGAAGAAAGTGGAGAGGACGAGGAGTTTCAACAATTAAAGTTGAAAATTGCCGCAATTGCGGAGGAGAAGCGAAAGTTGAAAAGAAGGCAGGTGAAGGATCGGCTCAAAGCGGAACTGGCTCAGTCGACGAAAGAACTGGAGTTCTTGAAGAAAGAAGGTAACTTGGACTTGGCAGTTGGCAAACTTTCTTTGGGAGATGACAGAATTATAGCAAAAGGGGGCGAAAGAAATTCTAAATCTACTAATTATATGGGGAAACGGTTGGTAAAAAATAAACACATGTACACGGATCACAATAACGTGGATGACATTACTATAAAAGATTTGCGGAATGATAAGCATTTATTGAGGAATGTGAAACAACATATGAGACAGACTAGGGATTGTTAAGTAGTGCTTATTCTGAGTCGGAATCGGAGGAATCTTCATTGGAATCAAATCAGTCGGACAGTGATGATTCTTCCTTTTTGTCTTCTGGGTCAAGCAGGAAGTCTAAGAAATTAGTACAAAATTCAAATAAAAAGAAATCGAAGAAATCAAAAAAAATCGGGAATTAACTCCCGGTCATCGGATAGGGTTAAATTCCCTCAAAGATGGCCGCATTCGCAACTTCAATTTGAATTTGTCAATAAATCATTAAGTTTTGAGAATTTGGATTTACGGTTATTCGTGGTAGGCGAGTTAGAAATTGTGTCGGATGCTTCGACTGGGAAAGATGAACGGAAAGGAAGAATGTCTCTGTTAAAGATGATCTTGTATTATGCCAGTACATACACATTTGAAGGCCTCAAGATTCTTTTTATGCTTCATGGCTCAGGCAAATTGAACTGGGGTTAAAATGTTGGAGTGACGATCCGCAACAGACTGAGCATGCAATACTATCTAAGTATATAATTAGGAGTGAGGCACCACTCAAAAGGAGTAAGTTTAATGTGCAGCAAAGTGCAGGGGGTGATCCAAGAAAGGAAGTAGATTCTACAGATAGAATCTGGTTCTGTTCTTGGTTCAACAGAAACAGATGCTCTAAGACAGGTGATCACTTGGATGTTGTTCGGGGTAGGATGCGGCATTGTCTACATATCTGTGCCGAATGTTGGCAACGGGACCGGAAAAAACTGAAACATCCTGAATGTTCGAAGGATTGTCCGCATTCTATCCCGTGACATTTAGGGGATCAGGTGGCAAATATACTACGGGCAAATGAGCATTTGACAAATTTGTTTTTGCCAGAATTTATTGAGAAAAATGTGCTTAAGTGTAACAAATTGATGATAAAACTAATCGTCGCTATGGGGGATTGTGAAGGTTCGGATTCTGGTGATGTTGTTTACCGAGCTGGTAAGGGGCTGGCTCAGAATTTAGGAATGATACATAGAGACTGCAACTTATGTAGTTTGGTGAATGAGTCGGAGAGGGTTCGAACACAATTTCTTATATCGGCACATGATAAGATAGTTAGTTCTGGTAAATACAATTTTGAAGGATGTCAAATCTCAATTAATCAACAGTTAAATTTGCCATTTTTAAGACACATGTTGGCAGATTATAAGGATGACAAACTTTGTAAATTTTTAGAATTTGGATTCCCATTGGGGTGCATAGAGGAGCCTTGTCCTTGTAAGTTATCAAGAAATCATAAGGGGGCACGGGAAATTTCCAAAAGAAATTAATAAATATTTTTTGTTAAGAGATAGGATATAAAACGGTTTTGGGGCCTTTTAAAGAAAATCCCTTTAATATACCAATGATATTATCACCTTTGAATTCAGTTCCTAAAAAAGATACAAACGAAAGACGAATTATTCTTGATTTAAGTTTTCCAAAAAATAAGGCAGTTAATGATTTAATTGTTAAGGACTATTATCTAGGGGACAATGGTGACGTTAGTGTATCCTAAAGTGGATGATCTAGTAGAATTGATTAAAGTAAAAGGCCGTGGGTGTCATTTATATAAGAAGGATTTAAGGCGGGCATATAGGCAAATCAATTTAGACCCTTGTGAATATCATAAGGTTGGTTACAAGTATAAGGGTCATATTATGTTTGATACGGTGTTGTCTATGGGTCTGAGAAGTGCGGCTCAGATATGTCAACGAGTGACTAATGCGATTTCATTTATTATTACAACCGACTTCCGCGAATTACAACCGACTTCCGCACAGGTAGTCGTCGCCGACGATTGCAACCAACGTATAAATAATACAAGTATAACTAGGCGAAGGATAAAATAACGATGAACGTGTATATTAAATGACAAAAACGAAGAAATTATGCAACAAATACATGATGTCCGTAAATCCAAATGATATTATATAAGAAACCTTCATCCACCAATCAGGTAAGCTGTACTACTGCTACATCATACTCATAGCGGTTATTTTTACAGCGCAACCTCGCGTCAATAGGTTGCAGGAACAGGAGATAAGCGATGACCAATTCATTGCATGGCTCTGTATAGGTGTCAGATAAGGTGCGATAAGAGAAATCTCAATATCACGAAAAATACAAACGAACCGGAAATCGGTTATGGTTATTAGCGTCGCCTTTGTTGTTTTTAGAGTATTTTGAAGAAAACAAGTGATAGTTTGTGAATGTGATGCGACCTTTAAATATCGTGTTGGCGTTTATACCACAAAGTGTGGTTGTGATGGTAACTCTTTCAATCTACTTCCGTAACATCCATAGCTGGAGCTACGGACGGTACGGGTGTTGCAAGAGTTACTGTTCGCAACTATTTCAAAACCTACCCGCACGCGGACGCTTAACAGAGAAATACCTTGCTACATTGAAAAGAAGACGTACCTTTAGTTGGACAGGAATGCCGGGACTATATGGGAGAACACGCGGAATGACTCGCACGAGGTCAAGTAAAATACTGAAACAAATGGCGTAAATCAATTACAAGGGACGCAACAAGGGAGAACAAGACGTACTCGCGATCCCTTCTTTTACCTGCGTCTAGTTCCGAGTACATACCTCTAATTACATTTCATTATACTGCATTACATAAGCGTTATGACGGAGTAGTATTTCCAAATGTGCGTTTGAAGTGTTCTTTGTTTACTTAAATCTATTTTGTGGAGAGTGACCTAAGATTTCTTTCTACAATAGTTTTGTGTCATTTTTGTAGAATTGTCTCTCAATAACAATATACTTCCAGCACAAAAATATTTACACAATTCCCTAACATTTGATTGGTCCGTAGCAAGTCTCTGTCAAAAATTTATATCACAGTAAACTCCCATGCCGAACTACTTTCCGTAACCGTCAGGCGCAGTTAAAATAATTCTTAAGAAAACGGAAAATAAACACATTTTCTGGAATTATAAGGAATGAATGGCCTTTATGTGGAATTTATCGGGGATATAAACTTGGAAAAGTCGCGGGAATACTGGACGAGGCCTTCCGGCCTTCGTCCAGTATTCCCGCGACTTTTCCAAGTTCATACCCCGATAAATTCCACAAAAAGGCAATTCATTCCTATAATATCAAAACTGTACAGTACACTGGAGCGAAGTATGAACGCCAATGCCCTGCAGGTTTTTGTTTCTATATTTTAGTGGCGAAATGTGAAAGGTACGAGGGTGGGTGAATAAGTACTAAGTAGTGCCATTCGACCATTATCTTTCTAACAACTCGTTCAACTTGAATAAAATGTGTCACTTGCATTCATTACCGTTATTCGCATTCACGTAACGCTCATGGTGTCGATACAGTACATGACGTCATAATGGCGTCATCTTTTATGACGCCATGTTTGGAACCGCGGTCAGAATCACTAACGAATAACAAATGCGGTACATTTAAATAGAAGGAATAAGAAGGAAAACAACCGCAGAAATACGCCATATGCGGCAGGGCGTTTGTATGAAGTCAGTGATACTTTGCCAGCCCGTCTGAAAATGCGTGGCTCCCTTCAGTGCCGGACGGGAGACTACCAAATATAGGAACTGCTGGGTTCAATTACAGACCCAGATAACGTTGCACCCCCAAGGTGGATGATCACGTGGTTACAACAACAACAACGTCGCCCACTCCAAAGTAAGTATTATTTGATATTTTCCTTACTATGAAACGGATTTTGATGAAATATGGCGCAGCAAACGCGTCTTCATGAGATGCATTTGGTGGTCCATGGAGCTTGGCACAGACTTATGTCGTTTTTGCAAAGAATCGATTTCCGTGTCTCCGACACGGAAATCGATTCTTCGCAAAAACGACAGAAGTTTGGGCGAAAATGCAGCTCAACAAGACGCGTTTGATGCGCCATTTGTCATCAAAATCCGTTACGTAATAAGGACAACATAAAAGAATACGTACTTTCAATCGGATGGATTCTGGAAGTTTCAGTACTTGTTGTTGTTGTTAGTACCACGTGATCATACACCTTGACCTCCCCAGATAAGGAATTAGTAATAGAGTATTGTCATTCCATCATTTCTGAAGCAATTGGGTATTTCAAAAATTAAATTGGGTATAATAAAATCACACTACTGTTTACACATCAGCAGACCGCAATTATTGAATAGTTTGCTTCTCAATGAAAACATAAAGATTACACCATCATGTATTTCACCGAGGTCAATGAAGATGCATAAATATGTAGTTATCAAACGGAATTAACAGACCAGTCTAAGGAATGCGACGATTTGAAGCCTCAATGACAAGTAAACTTCTGGCAGAAACAGGAAAAATATAAACTTCTAACACGATTTTCGTACGATTCAGATTGTGTATAATTATCTAGGTTGGTGTTAACATCGTAAAGCTATCAACAAAGAATGTCACACAACTTTTTTATTCCAAGCTGTCAAACATAAGCTCTCCAGAAAGGGTCTAAAAGAACTGGACGTGGGGCCATTCATTTTACAAAATGATGTGTTGTGGGCACTACGCGCTACTCGTGACGTCGCCATGCGCGTGCGGGATTATGACGTTCTAACATATGCCATTCGTCGGACAAAAACTACACAAACATAGTTATATTCCATTATTTTAAAAATACACTACAAAGTAACCGCTATAGTAACTTATATGACATTCAGTCACACGTGACAGCAAGCGTCGAATGTACCAACGCCGGTTGCCCAGCAACGAATATTGCGGCACGGCGACAACGGGATGATTTTGTCATAGACACCACGAGAGACTACCCTCACGGAATGAAGAACGATAAGTGTAGTTTTAGACATACTTTTAACGTTATGTATCACGTGACACTACTCATTGACCAACACTCGTACATACCAATTGGTATTAAAACTTGAAGCAGAACTATCCTATAACATCATGACGGGTTAGTTTCTTAGATGAACAGTTAATTTAGTAAATGAGACGGCTATTCCATCAGCATGGTCAGCTTAGCAAACTATCGGAATGTGATAAAAGTGTGCCACATTGTAGCATCGGAATGTGATAAAAGTGTGCCACATTGTAGCAATTAATCAGTTTGTTTATTCCAAAATCCACATATATTATTATGACGTACGCAATGCTAAATTTGACGTGAATTGCGCATTAGCCGAAATGCAGTAGGCTATATGTCGTTTGAAGCTTCTACTGAGAGGAAAATACTAAATGCTACATCCATGGGGCATTCACAGTGTGGATGAGCATGTGCCGTTTGAGGCTGACGCCGTGTGCGAAAGTATTGTCACAAACACTACATGTGTGGGGGCGATCACCGGTGTGGGGGCGATCACCGGTGTGGAGGAGCATGTGCCGTTTGAGGCTGACGCCGTGTGCGAAAGTCTTGTCACAAACACTACATGTATGGGGACGATCCCCGGTGTGGATGAGCATGTGCCGTTTGAGGCTGCCGCCGTGTGCGAAAGTCTTGTCACAAACACTACATGTATGGGGACGATCCCCCGTGTGGATGCTCATGTGCCGTTTGAGGGTACAAGCTTGTACAAACGTCTTGCAACAGACAGTGCATGTATGTGGCCGATCCCCGGTGTGGATGTGCATGTGTAGTTTGAGGCCACGACCTTGTGCAAACATCTTGCCACATACAATGCATGAATGGGGCCGATCCCCGGTGTGGATGAGCATGTGCCGTTTGAAGTCACTAGTCGGTGTGAAAGTCTCGTCACAAACACTACATATATGGGGACGTTCTCCGGTATGGATGAGCATGTGCAGTGTCAGGCGGTTACTATGTGCGAAATCTTTATCACAAAAACTACATGTATGAGGACGATCCCCGGTGTGGATGAGCATGTGCCGTTTGAGGTCACCATTCACCGTGAAAGTCCAGTCACAAACACTACATATATGGGCACGATCCCCAGTGTGGATGAGCATGTGTCGTTTGAGGTGGTCAGCTTGTACAAACGTCTTGCCACAGACAATGCATGTATGGGGCCGATCCCCGGTGTGGATGAGCATGTGCCGTTTTAAGTCACTAGCCAGTGTGAAAGTCTTGTCACAAACACTACATATATGACGACGATCCCCGGTGTGGAAGAGCATGTGCCGTTTGAGGTCACCATTCAGCGTGAAAGCCCTGTCACAAACACTACATATATGGGGTCGATCCCCAATAGGGTGAGAATGTGTCGTTTGAGGTGGTCAGCGTGTACAAACGTATTGCCACAGGCAATGCATGCATGGGGACGATCATGTGCCGTTTGAGGCTGCAACTTCGTGTGAATGTCTTGTCACAAACGCTACATGCGTGGAGACGATCTCCGGTATGAATGAACAGATGCTGATTCAGACTGCCACTCAGTTTGAATGTCTTGTCACAAATACTACATTTATGGGGACGAACCCCGGTATGAATAAGCATATGCTGTTTGAGGCTGCCACTCCGTGTGAATGTCTGGTCACAAACAATACAGCTATGGGGACGATCCCCGGTATGAATACGTATATATGCTGTTTGAGGTGACCATTCAGTCTGAATGTGTGGTCACAATGACTGCATGCATAGCGACGATCGCCGTTATGTATGAGCAAATGCTTATTTAGGTTACCACTAATTGTGAATCTCATGTCGCAAACACCACATGTATATGGACGTTCCCCGGTATGGACGAACATGTTCTGTTTCAGACGGTTGCTCAGTGTGAAATCCATATCACAAACACAGCTTGTATGTGGACAATCCCCGCTGCGTACGCCATTTGTTGTTGCTACTTTGTATGAACATCTGGTCACATTTTGTGTATTTATGTGTTCGCTTCCTGGTATGGTCCATCTTGAGAAAAATCACTTTCTGAGATTGGCGTTTATCAAATATGCTGGTATGATTAGCTCCGGATGTACATATAGAATACCAGGCTAGTGTATTTTGATATCAAGTATATCAGGCAAGACTAAGAAACGTGTAGGAATTCCGAGGCTTGCCGAGGAATTCCTACCATTTCCGAGCCGAGCCTGATAAACTCGATATCAAAAGACGCTAGCCTGGTATTCTATTTATCAGGTAACGTTTTATGCTCGACAATGACCACATATGACCTAGTTATATATGGCCAGAACGCGGACTTGTTTACGGTAACGTCGATTGACGTAATCAGACCAATGGAACGTCAGTTTTCACTTCGTTGTAACCCGGATGTTTGTAGCAGGTCAATGCCAGATGCAACACTATGGTATCAGTCCGTACGTATTCGGTCAATACAGGGCTGGGCCCGTTTCACTAAACTTCGTACGACTAATTGTTCGTAGGTGCACATTTAGGATCGTGTGTAAATTTCAATTGAAGGATTTACATTTATTGCGCATAGGCTGCATGCTCAATAAATGTAAATCCATCAATTGTTTACAAGAAAACAATGTTAATGTGGAATTTACAGACTATCATAAATTTGCAACATTTTAGTCGTACGAAGTTTAGTGGAACGGTCCACAGGTTACCTGATAAGTAACAAGTGTATTCACATTCCGCACCATAGAAGGATATGGTCATTGCACAGGTAAGCCTTGATGCTGCTTGCACGTGACCTGAAAAAGAAGAAATTATTCGAAATAAAAGGCATCGGCAACGTGTCGCAGAGGACAGTCTCTACATCACTGGTAACATATCTCGAACGCAGACCCAGGGGCGGTTCCAGCATTTGGGGAACGAGGGGGTGTCTAATTACTCCCGTACCGTAGCTACGGACGGTACGGGAGTAATTGCAACAGTTACCGTTCGCAATTAGGAGGTTGTCGTATTTGTTAGCTCTTCGAAATGCACTTGTGTTTTACGGCATGTAAATTCAGACCCCAACTGGTGGTTAATGGGTTTAGTACTAAATCCCATATATTACCTGTACAAGTACATGTTCAAGTACATATACAAATGGGGAGGGGGGGATCCCAAAATCAGAACTGAATATTTACCATAAAAAAGCTATATATTCCGCCCTGAAATCAGAATAATCCTGATGCCAGGTCCTCGCCACATCAGAATCGCTTGGCCCACTCCCAAAAGCAGTAGGATCAGCAGTAATCTTACTACTTTTATAATGGGCAATAACCCAATTCAACTCCCAGGTAACAAAAGTGCCAATGATGAAAAAAGTACATGAGGGCCAAACCAGGCAAATCGTGATTCCTATCAGGAGGAACCCCTACCGTTAATTTACGCCGTCACGTTCACCCGACCAACCACCCATCAACAGTACGACTTTATGTTTAACAACTATTAGCTCTTAATAGACCGCTACACGCAACAATTGTCGTTTGCTGTTGCTTTTATATATTGCCTTATTTCTCAATAAAAACATGGTTTGACTACACTTCAGAATCATTTTCAATGGAAATGATTCTGAAGTGCTGTCAAAGCATGTTGTAATTGTTCTAAAGTGCTGTCAGAGCATGTTTTTATTATGATAAAATTGTAAAATAGAAAATAAACATGCGGATGACAAAACATTAAGATAGCGGTGTAATGGTTAGATATCACCACTGTGACAACGACTGCCAAAAATGCTCTAAGTAAAGCTGAGTGACATCTCATCAGAAAATCGGGTCATTATTTAACATAAAACATTTTACACCGGCGCGGGGTGCAGCATCAGTGATAATAGCAGAGCTCCAGATAAGCTGCGTATTTGCGTAAATACCAAATTAAAATCGCCAAAAAACCAATTGAAATCAGAAGTAGTGAGTATCAACTAGAAATGTGGCCTGTCGGCACACGAATGCCCCCGCTGGCAGCCAAAGAAAACGAGGCATATTTAAATTATAAGCCATTTACCCGAGCGTTAAGGTTTCGAACGCACCAAGTCTGTGACATTGACCCTGGGCTTAGCGGGGGCGGGACAAATGGCGGTAGAGGAGCATTGGAGCAATGCGTGTGTGAAATATGAAGCAGATTCGAACAAGGAAACAGAAATTATAAGCCATTTACCCGAGCGTTCAGGTCTCGGGACGGACGTACGGACGGACGCCGGTAACACTATATGCCCCCCCCCCCCCCTCTCACCATTCGGTGGCGGAGGACATAAAAAGCAATGAAAAGGTTGTGGTATCTTTATCATGCTACAGAAAACAATAAACATACCACAAATATAGCATATGTTCTTATTTTTCCATGAAAACACATCTTGGTATTTCATTAGAATTGTCTCCAAGGAGATAATTCTAATGAAATACCAAGATGTGTTTTCATTTAGAAGCAAACTATTCAATGAGTGCGGTCTGCTGATGTGTAAACAGTTGTGTGATTCTATTTTACACAATTTAAATTTTTGAAATATCCAATTGCTTCAGAAATGATGGAGTGACACTACTCAATTACTAATTCCTTATCTGGAGCCCTGTAATAGGTTCAGTAATGAACATCGGCGTAACATCTAAGGAATGGAATGGTGCGTAACGGCCCATCAACACAAATGAGTATCATTTAGGGCCAAGCAATGTAGATGAAGAATAAAACTAATAGTACAATAGTATGCTAGATGTGGTAGGCAATCAGATGATTAGGGTAAAAATATTAATATGATGAACAATATAAATGAACAACATGTATAGAATTATAAAATTATAGAATAAGAAACATGTATACAATGATAAAAGTTGGTTTCATGACGAAAGCGAAGCAAACCTTCAATGTTCTCCACCTGGAATAACTCCGCAAGTGAAGTAACATTGAATTGTTTGCGTCGAATATCGGCAAAATCGATACAGTCCAGTAGGATGTGATGCACGGTAAATGCGCTGTGGCATGGAATACACATGTAAGATCTAAGGTGAAAATGGTGAACAATTACGGTTCAACTGCGAACGTATAGGTGCGGCCAGTGTGAAACGTGGATCGCTGTGATTAACCTCTCACAGTATGCTTGTGGACCAATACAAAAACGCCGCCAACGGCATGTATCCCATCGCTGTGGTGGTTGAATCATAAATATGCACATTATATTTCATACCAATCACACATACAGTAATGTTAAAATAACTTATAGACGTATGGGGAGCATCGATAGGTACATTGAATGAAAATACAAATAATGAGAAACATGCACAAGAAGTTTCAAGCCAATCGCTAATACAGTAAAAATGTTATAGCACAACGGAGAAACGGCATGCATCTACTGGACTGAAGTATTTGACCATGGTAAGTGATGAGAAGGAGAGCCATGGGGTGTGACGGAAAATGAAAATATGGATCATTATGAACATGGCTAATCCGCTATGACGTGAATCGCTAATACGGTAATGAAAAGTCATGCAGAGCATGATGTTATTAGCCGATCAAATCACGGTTCAATATATGTCCACATTTTAGTAGTTACGGAATCTCAGGGAAAAGTGAGAGAAGTTTTGATTTCCTCCCCAACCAAATTCTCCCAGTTATATTTAGCTATCATTAATATCTGATCATAGCAATACTTATGGTAGTCAAATGTAAATGAACTAGCCACAAGTTTATAAAACATTCTAATGTGTTAATCATTTCTCTATATGCTGGTATATTTGAGCAAAATAAGTAGATTCCGTTATATATATTGGGCCAATTGATGTTCAGTTGGTGTGGTAAGGGAACCTGCCACCATATCAGCAAATGGTAGTTTCAGTGTTGAATGGATATTGTATATCCCCCACTGTGGCGCCGTTAAACGTAAAAACGCTAAATATAAGCCAACATTACATAAAATATTGTTGATGTTTTTTCCCCAAAACATCTGGCATCTAAGGGCCGTAATGGCTCCACATTTCTCTCGGTACAGTATAAATATACTGCAGGGATAATCCCCACTCGTATATTGTTAATTAACAGTTTGTAGCGTATATTCTCGTCGGTATTTATATTCAAATGTACTTTGCAAAACAAATTACCTGTATCTAATGGTTGTATCTTCTTGCAAATGAAGCTGATGTGCGCTTATCAAGATCACGTGATCGGCAACTGTTCGATTGATTGGTCAGCTGGGTGAGCCAACAGTGGTCCGGTCCAATCAAATCACGAATACAAAATATCACGTTTTGTAACGAATATTTGGGATGAATTGTCGATATTCCGGCACCGTGTGTTAATTTTTGTTCTTGGTGGTTTTGTATACATTTGGGGTCTGGCTTTCCGAAAAATCCGGGTGCCATTTTTTTCGGACACGTTCAATGTCATTTCAAGGTCATTGACCTTTTTGGCATAATTGGAGCCCGTGTGCCCTGAATTATACACCAATATGTCATGTATACATATGACCCTAAACTGGTATAAATGACACAGAAGAACCGACTAATAGACACACTAAACATTTTCGGAAGATTCGATTTTCAACTCACATATCTGGCGGTCATATTTTAAAGATGGATATTCTGAAGCTCTGTAAGTGTAGTATATTCTGCGACTGTCGTCTGTGTTGAGAACAGACGTCCAGACATGGTCTGCCCTACTTTTGTGGGTGTCAAAATTGTCTATGTTCATGAAAGTAAATTACTATGGATTTGCCATTTACTTGGCGGCCATTTTGAGTTTTCTGACAATGGAGTATGTTAACTGCAATATTATTCCAGTTGAAAGAATTAACCTTTGAATGTAGGTGAAGGCGCTTAGCATTACACAAATATGGAGCAAGTCAACCGAAATCTCATAAATACCCGATTTTTGGCGGCTATCTTGAAAATATGATAATTATATACCGAATATTAGTGTAGTCTACGTAAATTCTTTAATATACCCATCAGAAATGTTTTTGAACAAGTTACACCAATTTCCAAGTTAAGGACCATGACCTATTGGCTCATATATTGACAGTTTTCGACTTCCGTCAAGCATAACGTTCAATGACCTTGAAATGACCTTGAAGTTGGTTTAAAAAAATGGCACCTGGATTTTTTGGAAACCTTATACCTTCAAGTTTATAAAAACACCGGGTGCCATAAATTAACACGAGGTGCCGGAATCTTATATATATACCTACTTACGCTCCAATCAGATGTATAATTACGGGAGCAGCTGTATTTTTACAGGTGCAGCTGCATTTGTTACAGGTGTAGCTATACTTTGTACAGGTACAGCTATAAAAATACAGGTGCAGCTGTATTTGTTACAGGTGCAGCTATACATTTACAGCTGCAGTTGTACATTTTACAGGTGCAGCTACAAAACTACAGGTGCAGCTACAAAAATACAGGTGCAGTTGTATTTTTTACAGGTGCACCTATACATTTACAGCTGCAGCTGTACATTTTACAGGTGCAGCTATAAAACTACAGGTGCAGCTGTATTATTTACAGGTGCAACTATACATTTTCAGCTGCAGCTATAAACATACAGGTGCAGCTGTATGTTTTACAGGTGCAGTTGTATTTTGTACAGGTGCAGCTGTATATTTACAGGTGCAGCTGTATTGTTTACAGCCGCACCTGTATATTTACAGGTGCACCTGTATATTTTTTATAGCTGCACCTGTAAATTCAGTTTTGACCCCGTTCGTACACCATACAACTGTTCCTTGTAGTTATACAGACATAGATCATACACAGTGAAAATGTGTAGCATATCCTCACAATGTTATGGATTAATGTTTACCAATAATATTTATTTCAAAGATACATAATATAAATCAAATTATATGCATCTGTGTTTTACCATTTTTCCCACTCCATTACTCCACAAGAGGTGCTTGAAAATTTACCAAACAATAAATTACGAAAACACATTGAGCAATGTCTTTTGTCGCAGCTTCCTCTTGTGGAGTAAATCTGTGTCTCGTACTAAGAAATGGTGGCCTAATCATTTTCACTTGACGCTCATTCAGGAGATCAATTAAAAACCCTCGGTCGGCCATAATGACATCACCTGGCTCAAGGAAATCTAAAAAATCAGACTGTTTTACAATTTCCTTGTCACTAATGCTTCCTTCAAATGCACCACTGATTTCCTTGAGCCTCGAAGTTACCAGGCGAATGGACATGAACTTCAGTGCAATCTATTATACACCTTATATTTCCTTCTCGAAGCAAACATGGCTTTGCGAAGTGCATACAATTGTTTGTACAGTAACTGGATCCATGTGATGATGATGGTGGAAACCAGACGTGTATTGGTTTTGAACCGATAAGCTAAATCCTGGTGCAATAAGCCGAGACGTAGATGTATTAAGGTCATGAATAATTGGTTCATTGGTGACATAGTTCTTTTGCGCCCTCGTCTTTTACTCGGAGTCTTATTGGCATCAGACACATTATAATTCCAATAGTTCATCTTTTATGTACATTTCCCGAAAAAATCCCACAGACACATGAATTGAATGTAAGTTAATCCAATATAAAATTTAAAGGCTTTATCATCATCCTTGACACTGTCAACATTGAATGTGTCATGAAATGCAGTAGATGTGTCCGAGGTTTGTTTTTTACCTACAGGCTTGCGTAATGCAAATGGTGTAACACTTACATTTAATTTGGCACTGTTTTCCAATATTTTGTAAACTTAATTTAATTACTTCAATTGTTGGTGGATTGTCTGTTTGACATTCATGATCACGTACAGAAGGTTTACAGGTGATTCCAACACTTATAAAGAGCTGTCGCTGGTCTGGAATGGTCTTGGTATGTGAAGTTGATGGAACTTCTGGTGCGCTGGAGCCCACGACACCCACATCACTTTCATTTGTATCCGTCAACAGCAGTAGACTCTGCGCTGCATCCGATCTTTCCAGTTTGATTTGCTTTGGTGATCGATATTCATGACGCTGAGGTGGTCGTCTTCTTTTAGTTGTGACCTGCAAATAGAAAATGTACAACAAATACCATTAGTTTCATTATGAACCATTTCAATAGATCCAGATGAGCCGACTGATCATGCTGAGCTCATTATCAGGTGCATCAGCAAGATCTGGACTGTTGTCAGCATAGACCCAGATCAGAATGCACACTTATGACTGACTGACCTTAGAGCTAGGGGCATGGCATAATATGAACTGGATCGTATGAACAGTAAAATAGTATGGCCCATTTTACAATGATTTAAGCTGAAAAACTGAAAAACGGATACACACACTCTGCACACACAGACGGACATACGGACCTTTGTGACATGTGTTAGCCAAACCAGCATGTGCATCAATACAACAGTCTGATCACTCAGATCAGGGTCAACATTCATGATTATTACTCAACAAAATGCACAGGCTGACTCTTGAGTGGCCAGTTCAGACCAATATTATAATCCGGTTATGTGCACTGTCCGGACACACCTCCGTCATTACAAGTTGTACAGGTCCTACTGGGCATGTACATGTATGTCAATAATTAATAGGCCTAATGTACCTGTGTTCCGCATTTGATGGGGTCGGGATATTCAGCTGTCGGGCCTCGTCCACCCACAAAGTGCATCGAACATATGTAGGTGTCTCTGGTAAAATGTCAATGGTAAAATATTTTCGACCACAGTTCTGTACCCAGCGTTGACATTTTTCTCGATTTTGTGCAGGTTTTGGAAACCCGTTCCCACCCAAATCCATCCAATAAAGTATTTGTCTTCACCGGGTTTCAGGGTTCGTGAATCGCCATAGCAGCAATGTTTTGTTGTCACATTATGTTGCGAAATATTCCAGTGTAAAACCTGTACCGTATGCTCTATTTATTTACAGATTACACTCTGCAATACACAAAGTTGTAGTCCGAATTATGTGGCAACACGCGAGTGGTCGGAGCTACCGGAGCTACCGGTTACAGTGCCATCTAAAAATAGACGCAAGCTCCGTACAAATTGCCCCGGGACTAGAAGGCAAACCGCCTAACTTTAGTTTACCGAACTCTTGTAGTTATTTTTAAAATGTTTATTTATAGCCAGTTTACCGAACTCTTGTAGTTAAAACGCTTACTTATAGCCAAATTGTGTTATTTCGCTATATTTATTAGCCGATCTATTTATAGATCGGCTAATATGTTGGTTATCCATCGAATTCTGAAAAAGTTTGTAGCAACCCTTTTCTCCGCTATTCGGTAATCTACGAACGCGAATTTTTCTGTATCACTTCCAAATTGCATCAACCGATAAAGTTTGCATTTTTGGCAATTATCTCCGTTTAAAACTTTACTTATAGCCAAATAACACAATTTTGAATACTTAATGAGCTGAACGCCTGAAGAGATTTAACCCGGAAGTTATTGTTGTTGAAGTCCATAGTTGGCTCTAATGGCCATATACGCCAACATACGCCGATTATTGGGCTAATTTAAAGCTTTTATTTATTAAACAGAACAAGTTTCAGCCACGTATAATCGCGTAAAATGTGTTTATTCGGCTAATTTATAATCGACCTCTGCTCAAAATCTCCTTACTAGTAACCCCAGCATTTTCGGGTTTATCCCAGCATCTCGGGTTTATCCCATTGGATCGCGTATGCGCGTCATTTGACGCTAGTTAATATTCACAAAATTTTCCACCAATCAAAACGAAGAATTGCCCTTCATAGCCAACTTTGATTTGTTTACGTATCATGCAGGGATGGCAGGGATGCATCCAGCACGCGCGATTGCGGCAATCCCCCTTAATTATTGTCAATGCCGCAAATTATTGATTGTCTTGCGCCCGACATCGCGCAAAAAATCACGGATGGGGCACATTAGGCCAATCTGGGCATGTGCCTGAATATGCAGGAGCTTGCGTCTATTTTTAGATGACACTGTAACCGCTAGATATATATAGCCCTGGTAGCTCCGCCCACTCGCATGCTGCCACAGAATTCGGACAAACACACACACAGTGACTACAACTTTGTGTATTGCGGAGTGTAATTTGTAGATAAATAGAGCATACAGTACAGGTGTTACGCTGGAATATTTCGCAACATAATGGTGACAACAAAACATTGCTGCTATGGCATTGCTGCTATTGGATGGATTTGGGAACGGGTTTCCAAAACCTGCACAAAATCGAGAAAAATGTCAACGCTGGGTACAGAACTGTGGTCGAAAATAGTTTACCATTGACAATGTTACCAGAGACACCTACATATGTTCGATGCACTTTACCCTGATTTGATCGGCTAATAACATCATGCTCTGCATGACTTTTCATTAAAGTTTTAAACAGAGATAATGGCCAAAAATAAAAATTATCCGGTTGATGTAGTTTTGAAGTGATACAACAAATTTCGCGCTTGTAGATTACCGAATATAGGAGAAAAGGGTGGTTACAAACTTTTTCACAAACCAATGGATAACCAATATATAGCCGATCTATAAATAGATCGGCTAATAATAAAGAGGTTATAGCAGACGGGATCTACTGAAGAGAAATGTAAAACGTACTGAATGGGAAATTTAACCCTCACTACGCTAGAGACGGAAAGTGTCGTCTGCTGTTTTTCATTTTTGCCTTAGTTCTTAAAAAAAACACACTGTTTTGACAGCACATGATAATCGTCTCCAGTGGATATATTGAAAGTAAAACATTTCCGGCAGACGACAAAATTTAATTAAGCGTAGTAAGGGTTAAAGTTGTTTGACATTGGGGACTTAGCGGGAAATGCATGCACATGGAGGTTGTTCAAAGCCAATCGATCATACAGTAAGACAGTTATAGCAAAATGGAAAAACGCGGACCCGTCTACTGGACGGACATTTCTAAGTTATTTGACCTCGACCTTGCGCACGGGGTGGGCAAAGGACATATGGGTGATACTAGACGTGGGCATGAAGTTTCAAGCCAATCGGTCGCACGATATATACATGTATATAAGTTATAGTAGAATGTAAAATGTGACGGACGGACGACTTTTGCATACCTATATCCCATTTCGCTACCAGGGATTCCGCTGGCGATCGCCACTTTCGCAATTGGCGATAAAAATAAACAATTGGCGATACAATTTTCCCTGCTACGCGATTGGATTGTATGCCACTCCAATATACATGTATGTTATTCCAGTAGCTCCCCACCAGGGGCCTGTTTCACTAAACGTCTTATGACAAAAATGTTCGCACGAAGATTTCTATGAATTTGCTTCTCTAATGCTACCATTTTGTACCTACGGGTTCACGTCATTAATTGTAGCACATACACAAATTAATTTAGCGGGATGCGTTATCGACGGCGCGATTTTCAGAGCAGTACATTTATGAACATGGGGTGTTTTTGTTCTCAAAATTATGAAAATTACTTGCAAAATGTGCAGATCTTCATGACACGGCTCGTCACGAGCCGGCTAATCTGAATCTACAATTTTTTTCCAATACCACTATACAGGCCTGTGGTGTTGAAAGGGTTAAGGGGGTGCGTACGCGCCCCCTCTGCATACGGGCCTCCCGACCCACCACATAAATGAAACATACCTATGTCACTGATGAGTCGGGCAGGAGGACAAGACCTGTGACAGATACACATGTACGGAAACATGGTAGGACAGACTCACTGGGTGCAATAATACACACCAGGAACGGACAGTATACACTAATGTTCGTTAAAGGTACATGCCCACGCAGTAGGTTATAATATAGTGAGACAGATACTTTTGTATATTCTGTACGTATGGCATTTTCTGGCAAAATAAACATTAATTCACCATTACCCCACGTATTGATTGGCATTATTATACATTTTACATCCGATGAAACTTTTCACACTGACATCAGGGGCGATAACCGTGTTTCCTTAAAATGTTAACGGACATTACTATTTATTCTCTGTATTTATTTGTTGATGTGCAATGATCATACTTTATAATCTATCGATAATATTATTTTTTCAGGTGACGCATTTCATTAGTATAAATAAGTAAAAAATATCATGCCTCATTTGCATATGAAAATAGCCTGATACCACCGTCACTATCAGTAAAATAAATATTACTAAATGATTATATCTGTTTTGCGGGCACTTGTAATTTTTAGAACTTGTGGAATAGTGACACAATTATACACTTATTTAATTCCTATAAAGAACATTTTGTGCTTACTGTGTGGGCATACACTTTTAATACATAGAAAAGTAAACTATAAGGTTTCATTCCAGTAAATCGAGAGTGGTCGAATGTAGTACATATTGAAGAAATAGTGCGAAACATTTTGCTTGCTTTGAGCTAACCGTTTGTGGTTACTGGTGAGTTTCGGATTGGAATTATTAGAAATACATATACATTTACTCCTGCAACAAACATATGGAATTCTCATAGATCATAAGTTAAGGGACATTAGCATTTTACGATGGGAAAATGTTCCCTGGACTCGCTGTAGGCACAACACTGCACGTTAGTTGCAAACGGTAACTCTTGCAATCTACTCCCGTACCGTCCAGACGGTACGGGAGTAAATTGCAAGTTACCGTTCACAACTACACTGCAGGTTTGCATGTCAAATATGCCTAATGTGTGTAACGCACTGCTTCTATACACGTCACATCGCGTGTGTCACAGCACAGGGACGAAGATGTATGTCGTATGGTCCCTGCAGAGGGCGAGCCTGTCCGGCAAGGCAGTGTGTGACTGGGTACAGTTAAGCATGTACACTTGGTCCTACATTGGTCTGTTAGGGAATTTTGCCAAGTTACTTCCCGCAACAATATTTACACCAGCACCTAGCTGTAATACATCCATACAGGGATCCTTGCTCTAGATTATCAGACAAATATGGCAGTTTTTTTACGATATTATTCTCAAAAATAGCAGCTATACAGGCATACAATTTTCACAGAACAATCGTCGGTTCTTGCTTTCTCAATGCATGCAAACTATTTCGCAAACTGTGCCATCGTTCTCACTTAAAACTTGGGTCAGATCATCAGTCGTAAGATTGCCCCAAAATTAACATCGACAATCACTTATCCGGACAAATGTATAATAGTCTTATAACTTGTATTCTCACCTTAAAATCATAATGTTATTGCCTGAAAACCAGTGTAAACAGCATCGTGTAGTTTTGCTAAAAAAAATCACCATTCGCTTCTTGGAAAACATCGTATTTATAGAATGTATTGTATTTATAGAATAACTCTGAAATGACGTAATGAGCGCACTCAATTGGAAGCCCTTTTGACGTTGTAAACTACTTGTGGACAAAGTGGAGAAATGTTTTCAGCAAATTTTACTAAAATGTTTACCTTGGCGATATATTCTTCACACTGGCATGCAAACAGCAAGCACCGGAGTGATTTAGATGTGTTTGATGCAAAATCGGATCAAATGAATGCGTTTAATTAACATGTATTTTCATTTGTCAGATAAACTGATTGTCCGGATAACTGCCAACTGGTATGACCCTAGACTAACATGCCATGTCTCTATATCATGTTTAACTTCTATTTTTCATGATCTGACTTTTTTCATTTATTATTTTCTTTGCTATACTGGGTCACATAGCGAATACTCGATACGAATACGCGCATAATTTTGACACATCGTGAACTTTACGATACCGAAATCATCTGACAATACGTTTAAATAATATTAATACACCAAATTTCATTCATAATTTATATGCAAATACTTTCCTTACTAGTTATTTCTCAACATTTCTTTGAAAAACAGCGTGCATAACACGTTCAGTTTAACACCGTCGCCATTTTGTTTTCCAATACAATATCGGAAATCTGCAAAGTAACCGACCAATGAAATCGATTGACGTATGTGGAGGTTTCCCGCTCAGATGTCAGATAGTCTGGCAGCCAAGTGTATGGCACGTTCCATGCAGGAGCATCAACATCAAGAATCCGACTGATGACACTATGTCATCTTTGATCATTTTGAGAAATTTGCATAAATCCAAAATGGCTGCCAAACAGTTATGTGTCATATATAGTTGTTTCCACATGAGGTATTAGCATACATTAACAGCATAAAGTGGATTTACTTGACTTATCGAGATAAGTGATCAACATTACATTTCAATTCACTGTTAAATGGTAAAAATTCAACATGGCCGCCAAACGTAACATGATATTTTGCATATGACTGCTCCCACGTACACTCCATATGAAAACAACATGTATACTAATCTTGGATATATTGACATGATAAACGCTTACAGTAAATTTGATAGTAACTAGACACATTTGTGAAGAGCGAAAGTCCAAGATGGCCGCCATATATACAGAAATTATCCCATGACGATCATCACAGAGAATAATAATTAAGTGTATAATTGCACATCGATGTCATATCGTAGAAAATTGGAATGAAAGTACTGAAGTTATGTATACTATGAACGTTTTTACTAACTTAGGAATACAATTAGATAACTACCAATAGCAGAAATCATAGATGATCGCCAAATATAAAAATAATGTTTCCTTATATTGAACAAATTGCATATAATTACTAGGATTATAAGTAAATATATCTCTTAGATACTTATATACATGGCAGACGTATATATAAAGATAAATTACCTCGCAATGGCAATCATATCGTGTAATGATTAAATATTACATTTCAAAGGAAATAAATATATGGCTAATGGATGCAGTATACATGGACAACAACTATTACACAACAGTCCCAACATTAACAAAAAAATCATACTGAAGTGCAGTACACGAAGACATAACAACAAGGATGCCACTTTGGTATTGTCAAAACAGTCCAGTTGGGTGGTTGAACCCGATTAGACACCATATAATTTCTCCCGCAAACCTCTCCATCATAAGTGAAAAGGACAGTATTATACATGGCAATGATGAATCAAAAAAAAAAGACATTAATTACACAAAATGTATTGGTTTCCGTAATTGAAAGCTAATATTGTAAATATAACTATAAGAAAACAATGATATAATTATGATGACACAAACAGCATTTTCATATTAGTCTATTAAATTGCGTGAATACTGTATGCCTCATATCCATATTATGGTACCTTGAAGTTTGTCACGTTCTATATATGGTTGTGTACCATGTGTATTGCTGTCTGCATGTACTATAATCGTTTTTGTTACCGTGAGTATTGAGTAGTGGCACAACTAGATTGTCCGTCATATAATATCAATTACATTTGTATTAGCTGTGTCCTACCTGTTGTATTTAATATATAGCATCTCCATGTTATTCTCGGAATTATTATATTTGTGATTACGGTTGTTTTTTTTATCCACATTTATGTATACTGACGGCGTCAAGTTTTAGTTTTTACATATCATATGCATTCACAGGTGCTGAATTCTGTCATATGTTTAAATAAGTAAAACTCATTAAATGGCATATAACTACACAATAATTCGACAAAAATAAAGTATTTGTATTGTTTATCTTTGAAACAATACACAGAGAAAATTGGTGTACATACATTACCTCATCATATAAATATGTTGCTCTACATCGGCGATAGTGGTCTGAAAACACATCAATTACTTGCAGCTTACAAAGTAATAAGTGATATTAAAGTGGTGTACATCAACCATCATGTGCATACAGCCGCTTTGTGGAAACTGACTACTTTCACAGAAATAAAACATGTGGCCAATACTATCAGCTATGGGGTTGTACTAAGTAGGTTGAAAGCACGTAATGGTAGCCATAAACTGGAATAAGCTACTGGATGGCTGAACTATGTTATTGTACGTAGTCACCGATTGTGACAGAACTATATAGACGTATCATCCATTTGTACGTATTCAATTGCTATATCCAGACACTCAAGTTGTTAATGACACTATCTAGAGGAGCCATTTCATGCGATGTTGCACAGTAAATCACATTGAGCATTTGCGTTTTTGGAGCCAATGATATAAACGACGACATCTGGTGTTTTTACAAATTGAGAAGTCCTTGAAGTATAGTGTAATGAATGCTGCTATGGAATGGCAAGACAAGACAAAACAATATCAAAATATCTAACTGAATGCACGAGTTTAAATCTTATATTATAATATAATTGTATTACTATTGTAAGGTACTATAGTCATATCCGGCGGCCATATTAGACTTACGTTATTGCCGATGCTGTCTAATGGTGTATATCAAGGTGTAATTACATAAGCTATTTACTACACAAGTTAGTTATCAGGTAATATGATATTTGGTGGTCACCTTGAACTAATGCGATTGAAACATGTGTCTAAATACATACCCAATGTATTGGAATAATTATATACCTAAATACAATATTGGTATGCAAATTCGCTCTGATATGATTGCAAGTATATAGTGTTTCTTATTTGAAGATACGGTTGCAAGTAAATTGTAATATATTCATATATGGCTGCCATCTTGGACTTGTGTTATATAGATTAGTATATAATTTTACATCAAAGTTACAAAAAACACACATTCATTGTTTTAAACACATAATTAAAAAACGTATATTCTTTGATATGACGAATTAGTGAAAGTATGTAAAATAGTCACATTTGGCGGCCATCTTGGATTTTTTATATATGCAGTTAAGGAATTGAATTTTAAAGTTGCCCGTTTGTGTCAACACGTTAATACATTCACTATACTCTCTTAGATGGTTTAATTTCCTCCTGGTGATGCAATTATATCGCACAATATATCTTGGTGGCAGCCATCTTGAATTTATGCAGATTTCTCCAAATGCTCAAGGGTAACAGATTTTCATCAGTCGGATTCTAAAAATAGAAAATCTACATAGGCAAAATCAGTAATAAAAAAATTAAGTTATTCAAAACGAAGTTAAGCCCCAGAATCGGCCTTTGGCCGCCGGATTAAAAACAGAATTACGGAAGTTAATTTATTCTGCCGGAAATTCTTTGGCAAAATGGCGACAGTAGCGTGTAAACTTTGTACACTTTATGTAGTCGGACAAAAGGAGCGATACACACTTTATTTTAATAGGCAAGTCACCCATTGTAACTCATACAGGCTATTTAATATAATTTCTGGCTTTGCACTGCTGGTTTAGCACCATTAGACGAGTATTTAGACAATAATCGACAGATTTCAAATCTTGAAATCAAGTCGCTACAGTAGGTATCTTTGAGGTCTATGGCTGTAACGGTAGTGAAAGCCATAGTGCTATGTCTAGTATGACCCCTGTATGCATGTAGGTGAATTATTCTGCAAAGTGTAGTAAGAGGCTCATCCGTAGTCCACACTCACACACAATACAGGCAATTCGCTGCATTGAACAGAAAACGTACCTTAAGTTGGACAAGAACATCGGGATTATCTGTGAGAACGTGTATGGAATCACTCATCATACTCATACGAGATCAATTAAAAAGCAAATTATGAATAGCACACTTTCGAAACTATGAACGGTTCCTTGGGTTCCGGGGATTTTACGCTCCATTTTACCAGTGACAAGCAATGTACATTTTTGCTAACTTCCAATGAATATTTATATTGATTGCATCCGTCGTAGACATACATATCATATATCGAATTTGAGCATAGAGACATACATTTCATTCGATACAGTTACCATCAACACAGGTATTATCAAATACGAGTTCTACCCGTGTATAAAAGTTCCGTTTTTTTACCACATGATAAGTGCATGAGTTCCGGCGAAAAAACCTGTCCAACGTATAACTCGTGATCCCGTCTTATACCTGTAACCTATTTCACCAACATTGCAAAGTATACTTTTCTAGCAACTTTGAGGCAGTAATCATTTATTTTTCCTGAAATGCATTATGTCATATAGAACTAACGACTGCATATATTTGATGATTAAAAGTATGCAGAATTATTATACTGAATTTATTACATTGGGTTGTTTTTGGGTAAAACTAACAATGGTTAATTGATTGCATTCAGAGATAGTTCCTTTAACTTTCATGTGTTACTTGTTTACGGTTCGATAGTTGGGTACCAGTAGCGCTGGTCCTCGGCTTTCGCGCGCTTGATATTTTTGTAGTCATGGTTGCATAACAAGTTCCTCGCTTTTGATTGGTGCGCAGTGCGTAACAAACTTTTGTTCGTCTTGCGCATTTTTGTTTGGTCACAGTTTGTTTGTCCATTGATTGAGGCAGTTCTAAAATGTTGTTATATTGTATTCGAGTCGGCATAACGTGTCTTCACTGTAGCACGCTGCAAATTGTTCGCAGTAGCCATATATAAACATATAAATATCTTTTTGGATCATTCCTGTAATAAACGACAGATGCGGAGTGTCAGGGGAATTTTCTAGTTCGAGAAAGTTACGAGACTCTCGGAATGAAGGCGGAGAGATGGAGTTGGGGGCACGGCCGAAGCATGCTACGGCAAAAAAAATAACTGATTACAAATCGTATGGAGAAAGTGGAACGACCGAGTCGGGAGCGTTATTGTGTTCACCGATAAGAGCTGGGTCGTCTTCGGAGGGTGCTCGGTGCAAGGACGGAGATTCCCGAACAACAGTAGTGGGCGGAGTTTCCCGAGCGGGCGACGGAATGCTGGGAAAAACAGAGGTACCGCAATTTTCTTCGGAGGAAGATAGTGACGCCGAATTAGATTCGTTGCGTCGAGAATTGGAAGAGGTAGAGGCGGCGAAACGCAAACTCAGGAGGCGGAATGAGAAACAATTATTGCGTGAGAAACTGGAGCAGTCCAAAAAAGACATTCGGCGCTTGGAAAAGGAAGGTAAATATTGCAAAATTTCCGAGCAGTTCAGTGCCAGTGGCGTGTCTACTAATAAAGAACATGGTGTGGGCGGTTCATCCGCTGATCGCAAAAACGGTCATGTTACCAGTTCATTGTTGGATAATCTTACAATAAATGATTTGAGGAAAAATAATAAACTTAAGAAACAGGTCGGCTAATATTTGAAGCAGACGGGCTTGATTGAATCGGATGAATCCAGTTCACAATGGGCAGACAGCTCAGTTTCTTCTTCAGATTCTGAACAGCACAGCGATATTGTCAGTTCTACAAAATTAAATCAAAGTACTGAAAGTACTGAACATAGGGTACTACAAGATTAAACTAGATTGATTGATTGATTGATTGATTGTTGGTGTTGCAGTTTCATTAACCCGTAAAGGTACATGCCCACTCAGTAGGTACAAAATTTTCTTTACATCAGAGACATCATCCGAGACATTTCCTGGCAAAATAAACATCAATGCGCCATTATCCCACGTACTGATTGACATTATTATACATGTTATATCAGACGTAAATGTACACACTGATATCAGGGGCGATAACCGTGTTTGCTTAAAATGTTAACGGACATTACTATGTAATCTCTGTATTTATTTTATGATGTGCAATGATCATACTTTAAAATTTGTCGAAAATAGTATTGTTTCAGGTGACGCATTTCTTTAGTATAAATAATTAAAAAATATCATGCCTCATTTGCATATGAAAATAGCCTGATACCACCGCGCGTCACTATCAGTAAAAAAATAAATATTACTAAATGATTATATCTGTATAGCGGGCACTTGTAACGTTTAGAAACTTGTTAGATTATTTTTTTTGTCGTATTTCAGTACTTGCATTAATATGGGTATTGACTGTAAGTTATCACCTTAAATACTGACTTATTGACCCCCTTCCCTGAACGTAGAATTGACACTCATGTTGGCGTGTATTGGCCACCATAGACAAATGTCAATCAGGCCGAATTCAGAAATGTCACTAAAATCCACTGTAAATCCATCGATAGAGAGAGAGAATGAGGATTAAACATCAGTTAGACCGACACGTGCGAGTTTTGTTTCGCACAGGTGTCGGGTGAGTTTAAAAATAGGCTGTCGGAAGGTCAAACTTGATGTAGTTTGTGTGTTAAACGCGTCGCTTGTTTCGGAGAGTATTCGGAGGGGAGTTAACTCTGTCACTAAATTTAGCGATGACCGCACGTTTTGTGCTGCAAATGGGGGCAAATCACGCGCAACAAAATAATCCGATGTATTTTTGTACGTAGAACATCCGTTGTTGATATTGTGCAGTGCAAGTAGTTTTTCATAATATTATTTTCAATTAGCGGTTGCGTATGCCAGTTAAACGTTGAGTAACACAATGCATTTTGTTGTTATGGTTATTCCAAGATATCACTACGGACGTGCCCATCGAGGGGCGTCTGGGGCGTGGCTAACTGTCAGACGACGCGATTCCAATACATAGGCTACCCTATCTAAAGATATTCTCAGTTGTATTTCACGGGCGATAAATCATCATTGAGTTTTTTCAAACTGTTCTACGAGTTGTCTCTCTTATATTAGAAAATCGGTGAGATTGGCTGTTTTATATGCAGATATTCTCAGCTGTCAATCACAGGCGTCCGCACCACGGGGGGTCGTGGGCGGGGCCAAATGATCCCGCTCGATCGCAATACATACGGATACACATGTACCCTATGTAAAAACAAAACATAAATTGCGATCTGGGATTGAAGCTAAAGCGTCCGAGAGAGTAATCCCCCCCCCCCCCCCCAGCGTTGGCCCTAAGCGAGTCTACAGTATGAGCACAGTAGATAGAGCTGTTAAATTTGATCAATTGGATTTGAAATTACTAACCGCAGGTGAATTAGAGATTATAAGTAGAGAAAACATTTCTGATGAAGAGAGAATCGGACGATTAGCTTTGCTAAACAAGATTGTTTGCTATTCTGGATTGTATTCGTTTGAGGGCTTGCGTGGATTTTATGCTTCCTGGGTCCGTCAAATTGAGCTTGGTCTAACGACATGGTCCGATGACTCTCAAGTGATCGAACATGCGGTGTTGTCCAAGCACGTCCTCAGGGATCCAATCCAGAATAGAAAACAATTTATACCGCAATCTTCACGCAAATTGCCGGTTACAAAAGAGATGGAATTTGGCGAGAGAGTTTGGTTTTGCTCCTTGTACAATATGAATAAATGCAATAGTAGGCAGGATCACCTGGAAACCATACGCGGCAGAATGAGACTTTGTCAACACATTTGCGCAGAATGTTGGTTGAAAGACAACAAAACACTTAAACATCCTGAGTGTTCTAAAGTCCTCATTCTGTTGCGTGACTTCCGGCTGATCCTGGTTACAAAACATTGATAATTTCCGAGCAAAATAGACAACTAACTTAATTGTATCTACCAGAATTTATGAAGAAGGCAAGCAAGGCGCATACTAATGTTTCTGAAAATTATCTGGTTAACATGCATGTTGATATTGGTGAACATGTGCATAACAATATTACAGGAAAATCTCCGGTGATAGAGTCTGTCTGTGTTCATAAAAATTGTAATATGTGTGGAACATTAGAGTCTAATGATATAGAGAGAAACAATTTTTTGTTAACGGCTCACGAGTCAGTAGTGAATTCTGGGAAATACAATTTCGAGGGTTAATGAAAAATTTAATTTTGAATTTTTGCGGCACATGTTAGAAAGTTATCAAGATAAGATTGTTTGTGACTTACTTGAATTTGGTTTTCCTTTGGGATGCACCAATGATTTGGTGGCTAATTCTTGTAAAATACATAGAAATCATAAAGGGGCAAGAAAATTTCCGTTGGAACTACAAAAATATTTTTTGAAAGAAATTCGTAGCAAAACTATTTTAGGTCCATTTTGTGAAAATCCGTTTAGACAAGTTCCTATTATATCTCCATTGAATACTCCAAAGAGACCTCTGAAAGGCGCGTTATTTTAGATTTAAGTTTTTAAAAAAATAATTCTTTAAACGACACTATTCCGAAGGATGAATACTTAGGCGAACGTGTATCCTTGGTGTATCCTAAGTTTGACGATATAGTGGCACTAATCAAGAATAAGGGAGCTAATTGTCACCTTTTCAAGCTGGATCTTCGTAGGGCATTTCGGCAGATCAGCATATGTCCTGGGGAGTACCATAAAGTTGGATTTATGTTTAAGGGAAACCAAATGTTCGATACAGTACTAAGTATGGGGCTTAGGAGTGCAGCTCAGATTTGTCAGAGAGTGACCAATACGATTACTGTTATCATGAAGCAAATTGGTATTATCAAATGCAATTATTTGGATGACTTAATGGGCTGTGAAACGCCGTTTCAATCTAGCTTTGCATTCAATTGTATCAGGGGTATTCTGGAGAAGTGTGGCATTGAGGAAATCTAGGGAAAAAGCTTGCGAGCCATCCACTAGAATGGTATGTTTGGGAATTCTAGTGGATACGGTTACTATGACTTTGGAAATCACTTTGGAGCGATTGGCAGAAATTACACAACATGGCTGCAAAAATCTGTTGCAACAAAAAGAGAATTGCAATCACATTGCACAAAGCAAGCTTTGCCTATTACTCCTAATATCTTGTTACAGATTTGTTCTCATTTGAATATGTCTATTAAGTGTGATGTAGTGTTCTGGTATTTATGTCTATTTGCATTTTGTCTTGATGGCAAATAAGTCCAATTTAGTGTTGAGTACAAAGTCTGATATGTCAAACAGGTGTTTTTTGAGGAGCGATGTGATAAAAAATGGTGAGATCTTGTTGGTGAATTTCCGTTGGTCAAAGACATTACACTTTGGGGAGCGAAAATTAACGGTTCCTTTAGTTAGGTCCGATTCTGTTTTATGTCCAATTTCTGCTTAGAAAATATGTTAAAGCTTTGTCCAGTATCAGAAAATATACCACTTTGTTCGTGGTCATCTACTCATGCCTTTACATATGCAGATTTTCAGTCTAGGTTGAGAAATTTGATAAATCGTATTGGTTTGGATTGTTCGGCTTATTCAACACACAGTTTTCGTCGAGGTGGTGCTACTTTAGCTTTCCAGGCTGGTGTTTCTTCCGAGTTGATTAAGTTGCATGGAGATTGGAGGAGTGATGCATATCAAAAGTATTTGACTTTTTCAGTTAATGATAAGATACAAGTTGCACGCGCTATGAATGCGGCATTATTCTGAATATTGTATGATAAGTTGTTTTATTTTATTTTTTCCTCAACTTCTTAGGCCGGAAGCAGACGATTATTGTGTGCGACTCCATTGGGAAATACGTTGAAGGCATAGACTATCTAGAGACGTACAGTTTGCCAGGTACTACACTTGGCAGATTGGTTCAACAATTTAAAAGGAATTCTTCTTTGAAACGTGCGGTGTCGTCTACGGATTACATCATTATTCATGCGGGTACTAATGACATTTTCAAACTGGCTCCGGATTCTTTTCCCTCCCTCAAGTGCATCTTTGGTTAAACCAGCAAATACGTTGTTAATGCGTTTTTGTAAGTTACGAAAGGTACCGTTTCTTTCTACCTTTCGCTCTTTCGTGGGGGAAAATGGTGTTCTGCACAGGCATCTTTTTGCTGTACGAGATGGGGGTTTGCACCTTAATACTGAAGGTGTAACTGTTCTCACCAATTTGTACCTACATGTTATTAAGAGGTTGAGGAAATCATAAATTCATGTACAGGTATGTGTAGGTGTGTCTGGCCACGAGATTGAGGGCTTAGTAAATTATTTCCTGTTTGACAAGCTTACTCGTGCATCTGGAACACACTGCCTTTCCATTTTAAGACAGAAATGTAGATCCAGATCAGATTGTGCGGGGGCTGGTTTGGGACTATACATTCTGCATCAGCTATGCATTCTTTACTCGTGGTTGGATACTTCAGCCTACAGTGTATGCCATTTGTGCTGGCAGATCACATTAATACAATGTATTGGCGTGATTTGGAGTATAGGGTGTTAGGGCGGTTGATCTGGGGTTAATTTCTTTTTGTTTTATTTTCTGTTTTTTGTTAATTGCAGCCTTTTTCTGTGCTTTATTTTCGTAGTTCAACATTTATATATATTGCGCATTCTGCCGGGCTTTGTCATTTGTTGTAGAACGAGAAGTTTCCACTTCGGGGCGATATTCCCTTTCTTGCGTTTGATCAGTTGTCACGGGTGCCACAGCTGTTGTCCCACGGGGAGTTGACAGGGAGGTATCGGCGGAATGTGTAAGTATATAAGTGTAAACTATTTATTTTATTTTATTTTTGGCGGCCCTTCGGCTTGGCGGCTAGAGAAACATTGTTTCTGTGGTTGGTTGGTCATTAGGTATATTACTGCTGTTTTGCTTACCAAGGTTGGAATATTTGTTTCATGAGCATATTACAATAGTTTATATGTGAACGCATAGTTTTGGTAGCTCTCTGTGATATTTGGTTGCCGTCAGGCAGCTGCATATTGCAGATTGGATTACCAGTACCATATGGTCTGTTTTCAGCCTTGTTGCGCGTACCAGCTGTTATGTACCTTGTCATAGGACCTTTTCCGTTGCCCATTTACTGTACAATGCAAGTTGCTGTTATCGTCAATGGACATGCAATTACCATGAATTACAGCCTTTTGCCTATCATTCTTGCCTCAGTTTTATTCCAATTCCATTATAAAAGGGTTTTCGAGCATGTGAGCAATTATCACAGCAAAAATGTAGTATAACTTTATTTCCTCCATATGTGGAGAGTATCAATATGATAGACAAACACGAAAGCATATAAATATATACATGTACATGTAAAATAAATTAGATATACATCGGTTGATGGTTGCGGTACATTAATTTTGTAGTGTCCATACAAAATTGAATTTAATCCGAATCGACTGTTTAAGGACATTGCATTTATGAACTATCATGTCGTGTTTCACGTTTCATTGCGTCATTGGTATAGAAATTTACATATATACATACATAAAAGGGCCCCCAGCGGAGAGAATGATCCTTATGACACACACACACACACACACATGTGCGACCAGCACAGACCCAGATCGGACCTCACATATGCACGGGCCAATCAGGGTCTGTCATGTTCGTCAATGTATATGTATTTATCTCACACGCCAGCAAAGCGATTAGCATTCGATCAGACTGTGAGTGTGCAGTCGGACCCCTTTCTTTAAGTATTGTCACTTATTGTAAATGCTATAAGAAACATTTTCTCAGACAATGGTCCATATATACTGCGCGTCACCCATAACAACCAGATGGTGGAACATATGTTTATGGTTTCACGTATCGTTAAGTAGTTGTGTATATTATGCAACCACATTTGCCTTAATGTTTGATGAACGTGTTTCAGACGGTTCAGCGGTCAGTGTGATCGTAGGTCAGTCGGCACATTTGAGCAGGCTGACCAGTGGTCGTACTGTCCCCCATTGAATATGATAGACTCTGATGGCATTTGGCACAACTTTTGTGCAATATTGCGTCGTGATACATAGCAGTTATGGCGTATCGCGAAGGCATCCAGTATAAGGAATAGTATTATACTCATATGATACGTCATATGTTCTCATGAAACTTTCAGGGATTGTACAAATATATATTGTTGCATTTATATAGAGAATAATTTGCTGAAGAGTGTGGCACAGCAAATTATGAATTGTTCATACGCTGATAGTGTGAGCATAGTCAGCATGCGCTCTGTGTTTCCACCGAGTGTACATGCTATGAAGCTGTTATTGCTCATATTTCTCAGATAGTCACACATATTTGGACCAAACTGTCTGAGTACATGTATCCAAAAAGTTTCAATAGTGTTTTGGATAGCACTATTTTCACAGTGGAATATACGGTGTTCCAGTTCGTCATCACACGCAGCGCATGTTGTACATATAGCGTCCTGTACAACTGTAACACATAGACGGGCCGAATGAAAACAGACCGCCATGGACTTTGGGTGATTCTTCGCCGCCTTCCATATTATAGACGGTTTTAGAGTTGTGTGTATATCAGGAAAACGAGCACAGTCGGTGTTTTCAGGTTCTGTAATTCGTGATAACCAGGCGGCTTTTTCGTGACGTTTCACTGCACATTTGCACATGTTTTTCCACGCATATTTGGAATGGAACGTACCAGTGTCCACCAACCATATTATATGGTCCTCTATTTCACACTTTTTGAGTATTCTCATGGTATGTGTCTATGCACTTTATGTAGTACATGTGGAGTCTGTACACGAGCAAACGATTGACCGTGTAAGATGGATCAGTTCTGCATAACGCTCCAAGGAAAATCAGCTTTTGCAAGTCTATGTATCCTTCAGTACTTGTAGCGCCTACCATACTGAGGGCCATATCAGTGCGTGTTCGTTTGGGAAAGTCTTGAGGGATTTTAATACACATGCGATGTACAACTTCGAGTTTGTGCAATTCCGTGGCACTTATCGTGTTCCATAGCTCGCACTCGTATAGTGCTCGGGGAAGGACGATCGCGTCATACAGTTGCATGGCTGTGCTGGGATTTACGCCTGCGACGTGTACACCGGAACGTTGAAGGGAGAAGAATGTATCTCGCATTGATTGTAGGACAGTGTCTATATTGCCTGGTGTTTTCAAATACTTATTTTAAAATTGAAAATTTCTCCCTCAAAGTATACTTTGCTAGATAAATATACTTTGCAATTTTGGTGAAATATGCTACTGGGTCATAGATAGAGAATAGTAGGTTAGTGCCGTGAATGGGAAAAATATCCCACAAGGCTCAAGAATTTCTTTATTTCTCATCAGAAGTATATGTTGTGACCACTCATTTGAACCGTCTCGCCGAGACGGTTCAAATGAGTGGTCACAACATATATTTTGGTTCAGAAATAAGGAAAATAGATGGAGAATAGTAGGTTAGTGCCGTGAATGGGAAAAAATATCTGGCAAGGCTCTGGAAACGGGATGGGCGAGGCTCTGCCGAGCACATCCCGTTTCCGTGCCGCGCCATATATTTTTTCCCCATTCACGGCACTAACCTACTATTCTATTTATCCCGTCAACACCTACAAATGGCTGTAAAATGCAAAAATAGTATTGACTGGATATCAAAAATGTTTCACGGCACATACGCACTGTGTTGACGGGATAATACCTGGTATTCTTATGACCCAGCCTATACATAGATGCTGTCATCAGATATGTATTTACTAAGTGTACTGATTGAATACATTAACGAGTTTAATACCATCAAACTTATGCAGCACGCGTGAGATTATATTATAGCATAGGCACATCATCATAGATCGAGGTATATGCCTTCTGGTCATCTATCTGTAGTTCGCATATTTATCACGCTAGCGTATCAACCCCGTGTTATTGCACTGCCAACACATTTTATGCAATATCAAGGTGCATGATCACGTGGTTACAACAACAATAACAATGGCTGAAAGTGTTAAAAGCGCGCCCTCTCCAAAGTAAGTATTAATTGATATTTTCCTTAATAGGCAACGGATTTTGATGAAATATGGCGCAGCAAATGCGTCTTCGTGAGCTGCACTTCATGGTCCGCAAAAACGACAGAAGTTTGGGCCAAAGTACCGAGACCACCAAATGCAGCTTAACAAGACGCGTTTGATGCGCTATATTCCATCAAAATTCGTTACATAATAAGGACAACATAAAATAAAACGTACTTTGAATCGGAGTGTTTCTGGAAGTTTCAGTACGTGTTGTTGTTGTTGTTGTTGTTGTTGTATCCACGTGAACATACACATTGAATATTATAATACACTTTTTATCGCATTAACTTGGCTTGAGCTGCTCAGTGTAACAGCACAGTGTTTTAAATCACAATAAATATGGCAAACGATACATGCACAGAAAGCTCGTTAGGTGATCAGTACAATTTCAATGCATGATCCTGTGCTTGTGCAATACATATAATCTAATATGTGTGATGATTGAATAACCTCGTTTCTTTTTAACTCGGTAAACTTGTTATCATTAATAATATATTAAATCATCGGTCTTGTGAGATCCTCTATATATAATTATTTTCAGGTTGTTTATTTTTGCATAAATAAATATTGTTTAGCAGTAATGTTTCAGTGGTAGATTTTCTTGTTCAGATGTTTAGGAACTTTGATGGAATTTGGTTTTGACCTTTGGCCCAATACACTTCATTTAGGATCGACTTGTTTGAACTTAACCCTAGACATGTATGTGTAGTTTGATTTAGATTCTATTCTATTTGACCATCAGCATTTATTGACCTTCAGTCTTGACTGATATTCTGTTTGACCTTTCGTGACCTTCGGTTTGACAAAGTGACGTCCCAGATGTATTCCCTTTTTTGGAAGTCGGTGATACGTGTAATACATACATGTAATCATACGATATACGTGTAATCAGAACTACATAAGTGTAATACATACGTGTAATACATACGTAATATACGACGCGTGCACGAACGAACACTTGTTGCTATTTGTTCTTCAAGTTGAGTTGCAGATTTTGCTTTTCAGGGTAAATACTTTCGTTACACATTGTTTAATATGTTCAGCATTGAAATATGTTCAGCTTCATCTTTCGTGTACATACTTATTTTCATGAGATTCACATGTTGAACGATTGTTTTTGAAAAGCAGTAATTTCATTTCAGATACAGATTTCACACATTGGTTTTTTTTCTTCAACCGTACGTAGATCTAATACCCTATGGAATTAGGACCAGAGCTCCAGATAAGGTGCGTATTTGCTTAAATGCCAAATTAAAATTGCCAAAAACCCAATAGAAATCAGAAGTAGCGAGTATCAAAAAGCAATACAAATGTTATGGTGCCTTTATCATGCTGCAGAAAACGATAAACAGACCACAAATATAGCATATTTTTCTTATTTTCCATGAAAACATATCTTGGTATTTCATTAGAATTGTCTCCAATGAGACAATTCTAATGAAATGCCAAGACATGTTTTCATTTCGAAGCAAACTATTCAATAATTGCTGTCGGTTGATGTGTAAACAGTAGTGTGATTTCATGTTACCCAATTAAAATTTTGAAATACTGTACCCAATTGCTTCAGAAATTATGCAGTGACAAAACTCAATTACTAATTCCTTATCTGGAACGCTGTACGACACCTTGTAATTTGTCATTTCAGATTTTGATTTTGGCCCAAAGTGTTTTACTATTCCAGTGTATATGATCTTCATTGTACTGTCAGGTACTTTGAATTTCAGCATTGCAGACCAGCGTGCTTACCATATCAGGGGCGGCGGATGTGAGGGCCGGGGTTGGGCCTGCCCCCCTCCCCAACCCCAATAATTTTGTAGGGGAGGGTGGGGGGGGGGGGGGCAGGCCCAACCAAGTTTATATCCCCGATAAATTCAACAAAAAGGCCATAAATTCCTTATAATTCCAGCAATTGAAATAAATTCATCAAGAAAATGTGTTATTTTCCGTTTTCTTAATAATTATTTTAACTGCGCCTCACGGTTATGGAAAGTAGTTTGGCGTGGGAGTTTACTGGGATATAAATTCTGGACAGAGACTTGCTACTGGCCAATCAAATGTTAGGGAATTGTGTAAATATTTTTGTGCTGGAATTATTATAGAATAGACACTTATGAAACACATTATTTGACATACCTGTATTACATATATCAGTGCATTCATACAGAATAGATACTTATCCCATACATGTGAAACTACAATGTGAGTATAGAGAAGTGAACACATACGTTGATTCAACAGGACTGTTTCTGAAGATGATTTGAAGCTTTTAGAAGCATTCCACTCGGTGAAGGTCAAGCCACCGAAGATATAGATATAGAGACCAACACACTACCCGAGAATATCGACATCCTACGGTGAAGATAGTTAAATAGTCGGATCGAGACTGAAGCAAGAACAGGACAATGGACGCAGCCATCAGTTTGCGTTGCGTATGATACGGGACTGTACTACAGAGGCAATATAGGGTGATAATTCCAGCACAAAAATATTTACACAATTCCCTAAAATTTGATTGGCCTGTAGCAAGTCTCTGTCCAAAATGTATATCCCAGTAACCTCCCACGCCCAACTACTTTCCGTAACCGTGAGGCGCAGTTAAAATAATTCTTAAGAAAACGGAAAACAAACACATTTTCTTGATGAATTTATTTCAAATGCTGGAATTATAAGGAATGAATGGCCTTTTTGTGGAATTTATCGGGAATATAAACTTGGAAAAGTCGCGGGAATACTGGACGAGGCCTTCCGGCCTTCGTCCAGTATTCCCGCGACTTTTCCAAGTTTATACCCCGAATAAATTCCACAAAAAGGACATTCATTCCTATGATGACGTAGAGGATCCTGTAGTGGATCCTATAGAGGAAGAGAAATGCCATGCGAGAGAGGGGGTCAGCATAGAAGCAGAAGAGGATACCGCCCTTCCAGACAAACACACTGTCTCAACAAGGGACTTATTGTGGGTACAACGGATAATACAGGTCCCAAATTAGTTGGAGAAATTAACGAAGCAAAAATTCAGCTGAATAGCATCAACGCTACAGCATTACTAGACACAGGAAGTTATATCAATCAGTGTACTTTCGGACAGTTTCTACAAACTGAACTACGACAACATCGAGATCAAGCCACTCAACTGTATTTTAGATACTAATTCCAGCACAAAACTATTTACACAATTCCCTAACATTTGATTGGCCTGTAGCAAGTCTCTGTCAAAAAATTTATATCCCAGTAAACTCCCACGCCGAACCAGGGTTGGCAATTTCCCGGGAAATAAGAGTATTTCCCAGGACGGCGGGAAATACCGGGAAATACTGGGAAATACCGGGAAATACCGGGAAATATGAATCTTGATAGTCATTTTCATTCCAATGGCGGCCGAACTACTTTCTACAGGTGCGCTGTCAATGTAAACAAATGGCTGCCGCCTGTCAAAATAAACACATTTTTCTTGATGAATTTATTTCAAATGCTGGAATTATAAGGAATGAATGGCCTTTTTGTGGAATTTATCGGGGATATAAACTTGGAAAAGTCGCGGGAATACTGGACGAAGGCCGGAATACCCCGATAAATTCCACAAAAAGGCCATTCATTCCTATATTGAATGCGCGGATGGCACGAGTTTGCCATACATGGGCTTTGTTGAAATAGACATTACAGTGATCGAAGGAATGCCCATGTCACAATCAATGCCTTGTATCTTCTTCCAGATAATAACTAGATTGGTCAGTAAGCGAGGCTTACGGAATACCCCCCGCGTGGGCCCAGGTACCCCTAAATATGTAAAATTGTCCACGTGTGTGGGCTTGTGACCTTGACTCTGGGCTTAGCGGGGGCGGCACGAACGTGAATGTGAAGCAGATCCGAGCAAGGAAATAGAAGTTATAACCGATTTCTCTGATGTTAAGTTTTGTAAAGAGACTAAGTATGTGATCTTGACCTTGGGATCAGCGAGGATATGTCACAGTATGATAGTAAAGCCTTAGAGGAATGCATGCATGAAATATTAAGAATTTTAGATGAAGTTATAACATATTTCTCTGATGTTAAGTTTTGTAAAGAGACCATGTATGTGACCTTGACCTTGTGATCAGCGGGGGTTATAACAATATTTCTCTGATGTTATGTTTTGTAAAGAGACTATATAAGTATTTGAACTTGACCATGGGATCAGCGGGGGTTGGACGGTCGTGTATTTGGCACAGCATGGTAGTAGAGCCTTACAGGAATGCATGTGTGAACTATTAAGCATTTTAGATGAAGGAAATAGAAGTTATAACAGTATATCTCTGATGTTAAGTTTTGTAAAGAGACTAAGTATTTGACCTTGACCTTGTGATTAGCGGGGGTTGGACGGTCGTGGATTTGGCACAGCATGGTAGTAGAGCCATACAGGAATGCATGTGTGAAATATTAAGCATTTTAGATGAAGGTATTAGAAGTTATAACAATATTTCTCTGATGTTAAGTTTACGGACGCTCGCACGGACGCACGCACGGACGGACGTACAACCCGACTCCAGTATACCCCCCGCCACAACTTGTTGCGGGGGGTATAAATACACCCCGTTGCTATTGGGAACCAACATACTACATGGGCTGATCACCGATCGCAAGAGCCAACATGGTGATATACACTTACACACTGCCCGTCTTACCACTCCATGGTATTTGACCTTCAGAGTCATCGCCGTTAGGGAGAAGCAGCTGAAATGCAACAAGGACAGGATATCGATAATCAGAAGTGCCGAAACCTCCAGAGTAACCATCGGGTTCGATCCATTTTAACCTGCTGCATTGGGGGGGGGGGGGGGGGGGGGGGTGGTTGGGGGGGGGGGGGGTGGGGGGGGGGGGGGGGGGGGGGGGGCGGGGGGGGGGGGGGGGGGGGGGGGGGAATCCCAATATCAGAACGGAATATTTACATGGAGAAAAAATATATTCAGCCCTGAAATTAGAATAACCTGACCTGGTGCCAGGTCCATATCACACCAGTCCATATTACACCAAAGTCACTTGGCCCCTTCCCCTAAAATAGGATTACGAATAATCGTAATACTCACATAAGGGGTATATGTTTTTTTGTTTGTTTGTTGGGGTTTAATGGCCTATCAACAGCTAAGGTCATTTAAGGCCGTTTCAACGGGTTTAGTACTAAATCCCATATATTACCTGTACAAGTAAATGTAAATGTTCAAGTACATGTACAAATGGCGGGAAAACAAATAAATTATGACTGAATATTTACAATAACAAGATGGCCGCGACCCGCATGTCGAGCCCGCCGAGGCATTTGATGGTCAGAGTGTATTTATTTGAAGTTTGAATTAATGGTTGTGGAGATATAAGGTATGTAAAAGCTTTAACACAAATTGCAGTCATTTGACCTTGAACTTGAGCATGTGGGCCGCATGGGTGGGATATAAAATGATAATATGGAAGATAATAAAGAATTATTTGAAGTTTCAAATAAATCGGAGTAAGTGTTGTGGAGATAAGGTATTAAAAACTTTAAAACAAATTGCAAAGTCATTTGACCTTGACCTTGGGCATGTGGACCACAATGGCAGGCTATGGAATGAAAATATGGATGATGAAAAGGAAGTATCGGAAGTTGGAAGTAAATTGGAGTAACAATTGTGCAGATATAAGGTATGTAAAAACTTAACGCAGATTTTATAATAACGCAAACTTCTAAGTCATTTGGCCTTGACCTTGGGGCACAGGGGCCGCAGAGTGGGACACAGAATGAATATATGGATGATGCCCAATAAGCATACGAAGTTTCAAGCAAATCTGACTTACGGTTACAGAGATAGTAAGTATGTGAAAACTTAACTTTAACGCAGACTTCGGACGGACGGACGCACACACGGACGGCAAGACAAATGTCCAAGAGCAAGGAGCTATTTTTGTAAGGCGCCATTTTTAAAGGGCCATCGGTTTTATTGCCATTAAAATGAATGAAGGGGCCATGGCTTATGGACACCATAAGGGGCCATCAAGAAGGATGGTCCTTTGCTCCCAATAGTGCATATGTCCAACTATTGATGATGGCCCTTTGCTCCCAATGTTCAGATAAACAATAGGCCAAGATTGATTGATTGATTCTTGGTGTTTAACAGCCTATCAACAGCTAAGGTCATTTAAGGCCGGGCCAACAGGTTGGAATATCCCGTATTCAACCTGTCAATAATGAGGAAAATTCCCAGAATCAGAGCTCAATATTTACAGAAAATATATATTCAGCTCTGAAATTAGAATATCCTAACCTGGTGCCAGGTCCATGCCACACCAGTCACTTAGCTCCAAACCCAAAAGTAATAGGACTAGCTCTAATCTTATTACTTTCTTAATGGGGCATAACAGGATTTATCACGTCAACACAGTGCGTATGTGCCGTGAAACACGGTGCCGTGAAACATTTTTGATATCCAGTCAATAGTCAATACAATTTTTGCATTTTACAGCCATTTGTAGGTGTTGACGGGATAAATAGAAAAGTAGGTTAGTGCCGTGAATGGGAAAAAATATCTGGCGCGGCACGGAAACGGGATGTGCTTGGCATAGCCTCGCCCATCCCGTTTCCTGAGCCTTGTCAGATATTTTTTCCCATTCACGGCACTAACCTACTATTCTCTATCTATTTTCCTTATTTCTGAACCAAAGTATATGTTGTGACCACTCATTTGAACCGTCTCGGTGAGATGGTTCAAATGAGTGGTCACAACATATACTTCTGATGAGAAATAAAGAAATTCTTGAGCCTTGCCGGATATGTTTTCCCATTCACGATATAACAGGATTTAGCTCTCAAGTATCGGAAGCAAAGTGTACAGGAGGGTCAAACCATGTAAGTCGGCATTCCAGTAAGGATGAACCCCGATCGTTAAAGGGCCATCGGTTTATTTCCATTAAAATGGGTTGGGGGTTAGAATGAAAATATGGATGATGATAAACACCCATGTGAAGATTCAAGGTAATGGGCGAAGCAGTTGCAGAGATATAGTATAACAAAAAAGTCAATTACGTAGAAATAATAGGTGAAGGTAAAAAAATGGTCACATGTTGGATAGTTGTATGTGGTAGGCACCCCCTTGGTTATGAAGCTGTGAAAGTTTGATGGTCCTAGGTGGTACAGTACCAAAGAAATGGACTTAAACACGAAAACTTAACATTGTAAACGCGAAAACTTAACATTGAAAATGGCTAAGTCGACTGCGCGGAAAAAATGGGTCAAGTTAAAAAAAAAGTAACATGTTGGATAGTGATATGTGGTGGGCACCCCTTGATTATGAAGCTGTGGAAGTTTGGTGGTCCTAGGTGATACAGTAACAAAGAAAGAAATGGACACGAAAACTTAACATTGATTGTGGACGCCGCACGCCTGCCGCCCGCCCGCCGCCCACCCGCCCGCCTGCCGCCCGCCCGCCGCCCACCCGTCTTTCGCCAATCCAATAACCTGGATTTTTTTTAAAAAAACCTGGCTAAAAAGTAACATGTTGGATAGTGATATGTGGTGGGCACCCCTTGATTATGAAGCTGTGAAAGTTTGGTGGTCCTATGTGGTACAGTAACAAAGAAATGGACTCAAACACGAAAACTTAACATTGATTGTGGACGCCGCCCACCCGTCGCGCCGCCCGCCCGCCCGTCCGCCCCGCCCGCCGCCCGCCCGCCGCCCGGCTTTCGCCAATCCAATAGCCTGGATATTTTTCTCAAAAAACCTGGCTAAAAAAGTAACATGTTGGATAGTAATATGTGGTGGGCACCCCTTGATTATGAAGCTGTGAAAGTTTGGTGGTCCTTAGGTGGTACTGTAATCGAAGAAATGGACTCAAACACGAAAACATAACATTGATTGTGGACGCCGCCCGCCCGCCCGCCCGCCCGCCGCCCGCCGCCCGCCCACCGCCGCCCGGCTTTCGCCAATCCAATAGCCTGGATTTTTTTCTCAAAAAACCTGGCTAAAAATGACTACGGCTTTATAATAGGACATGAGTAACATAAATGAACGAAGAAGTTATGTTGTTTAAAAATGTTTTATTTTTTTTAATTTTCTTAACCCTTATCCTGCCAGATGACATTACGCAGATGACATTTTATACATATTCATCCTATTCCTCCATGAAAACATATATAATTGGCATTTCAAGAGAATAGGCCACGATGGATGGCTCTTTGCTCCAAATATTCAAGAGCAAGGGCCATCGGTTTTATTTCCATTAAAATGAAGGTAGAGGCCCTTTGCTTATGGACACCATAAGGGGCCATCAAGAAGGATGGCCCTTAGTTCCCAATTATGAATAGTGTACATGTCCAACTATGGATGATGGCCCTGTGCTCCCAATGTCCAGATAAACAATAGGTCATGATGGATGGCCATTTGCTCCAAATAGACATGTCCAACTCAGGATGGCTCTTTACTCACAATACACAGACATGTTTTCATGGAGAAATAACCTATCATAGTAAAGGTATGTATGAAGTTTGATGACTGTATATGATATGGTGTTTAAGTAGCGATCGGAACATGAAAACTTAACATGGAAGATGACGCCGACTCCGGAAAAGCAAAACCTATGTCTCGCTTTCTGCTTCACAGGCGAGACAAAAAAATGAAGAAAATGGCACACAAAATCCACTTGGTAGTATTCACTGTGAACACCGAAGTTAGGTTACCAGCATATTTTGGCACATTTTCACACAACAATTAACCAATATACTACGAAAATGCAATATAATTTTATTAACACCACATACCAATTAAAAAACTGTTTAGTCCAAAATAATCCTTACATCAAATAGTAAATGAAAACATATCTTGGCATTTCATTAGAATTGTCTCCAAGGAGACAATTCTAATGAAATACCAAGATTTGTTTTCATGGATAATCTTATCTGGTTTCTTTTGATATAAAACTTTCTATTGCACTTTTTCTGTTGCAATTTTTCTGTTGCAATTTTATCAGATAATATTTTATCAGATAATAATTCCAGCACAAAAATATTTACACAATTCCCTAACATTTGATTTGCAAGTCTCTGTCCAAAATTTATATCCCAGTAACCTCCCATGCCGAACTACTTTCCGTAACCGTGAGGCGCAGTTAAAATAATTCTGTATCGCTCACCTGTGCAATGACATAACAAGAATTCAGCCACGGAAGCGGTGTCTCGTCTGAAAATGCCTTGTCAGTACAAAAAAAGGTATGTATAAAGTCTGATGAATGTAGCTGGTAATGTGTTGAAGTAATGATCGTAACACGAAAACGTAACATTGAAAGTATTAACAAATAGAGTTGGACCTTGACCCTGGGGCCCGGATTTTTTTTTTTAATAGTCCTTTATTCATCTACATATCATAGTAAAGGTATGTATAAAGTTTGATGACTGTAGTTGATAAGGTGTTGAAGTAATGATCGTAACACGAAAACTTAACATTGAATGATGACGACGCCGATGCCACCACCGACTCTGCAAAAGCAAAACCTTAAGTCTCGCTTTCGCGGGTGAGACAAAAATGAAAAGGCTTGACCATTACTGTAAAGTTTGGCCAATATTGGCTAAGCGGTTCACGAGAACAAGACGTTTGAAATCTTTATTAAAAGAACGACCTTTTGACCTTTCGGCGGCAATCTTGGATGACGTAATCATCCCATTTCGACAAAAAATGGTCCAGAGTGACCGTCTGGTCGATAATTTCGATTTGATATACGACAGGACCAAGTTTGGTCAAATGTGGAATTTGACCCCATCTGCCCCACCCATTTTTGACCCGGGGTCCACCATTTGAAGGAATCTGAACCAGCGTTAACTATATCGGCCAAGTGGTTCACGAGAAAGTATGCAGATACTTTTGACTGGCACCAAAAGGGAGATTCGACTTTCCTAAGAGGGAGATTGGGGTCTTCAAGAGGGAGATTCTTTCGATGTCATATTTTTGCTGAACATTGAAACATCCTCAAGTTTTTATCCTGATGTCCAATTTCCCCCCCCCACCCCCATTTAACATAAACATAGCAATAACCACCCCCCCCCCCCACCCCCCCCCCCTCATTTATACGGTGATGTTGTCTTACAACGGACTTCACCGTTGGCGCCACTCTGAATATGAGGGCCAAAACCAATTAGAATCCATGAAACATTTCCTTCCTCAGCCCAAGTGGGGTCCCTTGTAAGACACCATCACCCTTTTATACTACATTCACAGAGATTAAGGTGCGTGAGATTTTGCTATTTTTTCATCAAAAATGGCAAGTCGGGAGTGATTTAGAACCGTCTCATGCCGACGCTTCTAAAGCACTCCCCGACTTGCCATTTTTGATGGAGAAATAAGAAATAATACCACTGTGCTTTGCATAGTATTACATTTACATTATTGTAAATCGTTAACGATTAATACAAAATATATTACCATAAGGAACATTTAATCGTGACGGCTCATTTGAGGAGAAAACCGGCATTTTGTTTGTTGTTTGTTGGGGTTTAACGGCCTATCAACAGCTAAGGTCATTTAAGGCCGGGTCAATGGGTTTAGTACTAAATCCCATATATTACCTGTACAAGTACATGTTCAAGTACATGCACAAATGGGGGGAAAATCCCAAAATCAGAACTGAATATTTACAATAAAAAAAATAAAAATATATTCAGCCTGAAATCAGAATAATCCTGATCTGATGCCAGGTCCTCACTACACCATAATCACTTGGCCCCCTCCCAAAAGCAGTAGGATCAGTAATAATCTTACTACTTTATAATGGGCAATAACCCAATTCAGCTCCCAGGTAACAAAAGAGCCAAAGATAAAAACGTACCTGAGAGCCAAACCAGGCAAATCGTGATTCCTATAAGGAGGAATCCCTACCGTTAATTTACGCCATCGCGTTCGCCCGACCTGCAACCACCATAAGGGGCATAACAAGATTTAACTGTCACATACAAACTATCAAAGACGTATGTGAGGGCCAAACCAGGTCTCCAGTCGGGATTCCGGTAAGGATGAACCCTGATCGTTAAATTACCCATCACATACTCCCACCTGCCACCCACCTCATAATCTCATCATCATCTCTTACTCTAATCATTATCCAACCTCATCTGATAGCTTTCTCACATTGAGAGCTATCCACGCATGGCCATTGCAGTGACCTTGACCGTGACCATGAACGTTTAAAAAAATATATGGATTTACGTCGAAATGTTGAATATCTCCACATCATTAACAAACCTCGTCAATAGTGAAACGGGCCCCTGATGTTAAATTTGGACATTATACAAGCTATTACAATATGCCAGTAGTTTAAATAACTTTATTAACACATTGATAGGGTTTAACATGTATAATACATTTACAATTTCGAAATATTACTAGTGATACAACTGTTGCAACAGTTATATGTATACATGAGCTTTATATAACATAGCAATTAATACAAGTTCCTCATCTGAGCCTGTGTATGTGAACGTGTACAACAGTTGTGCATGTGCTATCTTCTATAATCCAGACCAGCATGTTTGTTTGTTTGTTTGTTTAACGGCCTATCAATAGCTCATGTCATTTAAAGCCGGGTCAATGGGTTTAGTACTAAATCCCACATATATTACCTGTACAAGTACATGTTCATGTACATGTTTAAGTACATGTACACATGGGGGGAAACTCCCAAAATTATAACTGAATATTTACAAACTATATATCCAGCCCTGAAATCAGAATAATCCTGATCCTATGCCAGATCCTTACTTTTATAATGGGCAATAACCAAATTCAACCCCCAGGTAACAAAAGAGCCAAAGATAACAACGTAACGGAGGGCCTAACCAGGCAAATCGTGATTCCTATAAGGAGGCAAATCGTGATTCCTATAAGGAGGCAAATCATGATTCCTACAAGGAGGCAAATCGTGATTCCTATAAGGAGGCAAATCGTGATTCCTATAAGGAGGAACCCCATCGTTAATTTACACCATCGCGTTCGCCCGACCAACCACCCACCAGACCATGTAATCCGTGCATAATGATATAGCAAACAGAGTAGACAATGATCGTCATGTATTATATGGCTGATCTGGATTTACATGTATACAAGTTTGCTCAATTTATTTGCCATGTGTATTCTTGTTCAACATGCAAAACATTGTACAATAATTCCAGCACAAAAATATTTACACAATTTCCTAACATTTGATTTGCCCGTAGCAAGTCTCTCAAAATGTATATCCCAGTAAACTCCCACGCCGAACTACTTCCCGTAACCGTGAGGTTCAGTTAAAATAATTCTTAAGAAAACGGAAAATAAACACATTTTCTTGATGAATTTATTTCAAATGCTGGAATTATAAGGAATGAATGGCCTTTTTGTTAAATTTATCGGGGATATAAACTTGTAAAAGTCGCAGGAATACTGGACAAGGCCTTCCGGCCTTCGTCCAGTATTCCCGCGACTTTTCCAAGTTTATACCCCGATAAATTCCACAAAAAGGCCATTCATTCCTTTATTTAACATGTTCACCCCCCAGTAACTGAAATGGAATTTGATATGTTTGTTTGGCAACCAATCCAATGGTCACAAAATGATTTTCAGACTAGTCCATTTATGAAAAAGGGGTGTTTTTCTCTCTACAAAAAGATGAAAATTACTTGCAAAAAGTGCAGGTCCTGATGAGACGGCTCGTCACGAGCCAGACGGCTCGTCACGAGCCGAATCATCTGGATCTACACTGTTTGCCAATACCCGCAATTATAATAATTAGCTAGCAATAATTATTTGAGTTTATGTAGATTTGGTGTTCCAATTGGCTATAACATAGGGGGCATTAATAGACCATATCAGTTACTTAGGGGTGGAAGGGTTAATTATTCATTCATTCCTATAATACGTCAGATTTGGATATACATTGTACATGTACATGTAAAACTCAGTAAAAGCATAAACAGGTAAACAAGTATAAGTTTTAAACCATTGTTAACCCTGTAGCCAACATTGAAAATAGCCTATTTCACCAACATTGAAAATAGCCTATTTCACCAACATTGAAAATAGCCTATTTCACCAACATTGCAAAGTATATTTTCCTAGCAAAGTATACTTTGAGGGAGAAATTTTCAATTTTAAGATAAATGTATTAATTTGTATTATACTGAATGTATTACATTATCACAGCCATTTTGGCTGTGATAATGTAATACATTCAGTATAATAATTCTGTATAGTTTTAATCATCAAATATATGCAATTATTAGTTCTATATGAAATAATGCATTTCGGAAAAATCATTGATTACTCCCTCAAAGTATACTTTGCTAGATAAGTATACTTTGCAATGTTAATGAAATCGGCTACAGATCACCATGCACATATACATGTATGCATGTGACAAGACGATGAAACCGGTTCGAGTAGATTCAAACTATTACACTTTGCAAGAATATATTATGTTCCAATACAACCATGTTATGTTGATTTAAATATGTTTCCATGTCAACATAGTTGTCTCGCATACACTGTGTAAACTTAAATAGTTAGCCACGATATGTACTACTACTATAAATTGGACGTGGATCTGATGTCGATAGAAGAGTCTTAGACAAAACTTTGTTACAAAATAACAAGAGTGCCAAAAGTCACAAAATACGCCCGTCGAAAATGGGCCAGACAACGAAGATGCAGAGATGTGAAGCTGTCACCAAGGCAAGAAATATTTTTGTGAATTTGAAAATCATTAGCATTATTTCTTCCTTTTGTTGTGATATACAGGTATACTAATTTAGTTAGAGATGTGTAAAGTAGAAATAAGAATTTGACACAAATATGTAGAAAAATAGAAAATGTGTTCGTAGAACACGGATGCCCCACATATCGCTTTGATAATAAATGAGGCCAAATTCCAAGTCAAACTTTTTTTTTACCCGAGCGTTAAAGTTTTTGAAGCACCAAGTATGTGACCTTGACCCTGATGCTTGGGGGGGGCATGACAAACATGGATTTGGCACAGGGCAGTAGAGGACCATTAGAGCAATGTGTATATGAAGTATGAAGCTGATCCGTGAAAGGGAAGAGAAATTATAAGATATTTACCCGAGCGTTAAAGTTTTTGAAGCACCAAGTATGTGACCTTGACCCTGGGCTTGGCGGGGGCAGGACAAACGTGGATTTGACACAGGGTGGTAGAGGACCATTAGAGAAATGCGTATATGAAGTATGAAGTTGATCCGTGAAAGAAAACAGAAATTATAAGATATTTACCTGAGCGTTAAAGTTTTTGGAGCACTAAGTATGTGACCTTGACCCTGGGCTTGGCAGGGGGCAGGTCGAATGTGGATTTGGCACAGGACAGTAGAGGACCATTAGAGCAATGCATATATGAAGTATGAAGCTGATCCGTGAAAGGGAACATAAATTATAAGATATTTACCCCGAGCGTTAAAGTTTTTGAAGCACCAAGTATGTGACATTGTCCCTGGGCTTGGCGGGGGCAGGACGAACGTGGATTTGGCACAGGGCGGTAGAGGACCATTAGAGCAATGTGTATATGAAATATCAAGCAGATCAGTCCTTCGAAGGATGAAGAAATTATGAGACATTTACCCGAGCGTTAAAATTTTGTGACGGACAGACGGGACGGGATGGACGGACAAGGGTAACACTAAATGCCCCCTCCACTATCGTGGTGGGGCATAAAAATGGCTAAGTGAACAAGTCTATATTTTTGTTAAAAAAATGTCAGCATAGAAACATCAAGGGGCACATGTACAATATGTTTTAGAGGAGTAGTGTACACAAACTCGGCACTTTTTCTGTCCGCCGCCCATCCGCCGTGCAGTAAAACATAATACGTACCGTTATTTTAAAACCTTTTTGCTACATATTTTATTTTTAGCGTAATCCTGGTAATAGGAAACAATTTTGTTTGCCTTAGCAAACAACTGCTGAGACTATATTAGCGATTAACAGCAAAAAGGGAGGAGTCGAACCGGTTTCTGGTAGCCAAAATGGAGCAATACGGCACGATCGTTAACATCGAAGATCTTAGCTTTAGGGACATGGCAATTCAGAATGGGACGCATGTCATAAGATACAGACAAATCGCCAAGCATATTCGGCTAGCCTGTTCAATAGGGGCATGCGATTAAGGACGAGATGTTAGTGGTGCAAGCAGTGTGGACATTTCTGGCGCAATTGCCCCGACATATTGTATGTCATCGATTGGAAAGCTTCGGAGGACGAGACAGAAGAGGCTGACAAGACGAAACAGCATCTATAGAGAGTGGGCAGAGAAGGAGGAAGAAGACAATAATATGAGTGTAGATGAGAAGATGGATGAGAGAGAATGGACGGAGGTGATGAGAAAGAGGAAGTGTGAGCAGCCAGTTGAAGTATTGAGGGGCGAAGATGGAGTTAATGGGTGTAATAGATTTTATCCAGTTAACACAGTGTGTATGTGCCGTGAAACATTTTTGATATCCAGTCAATGCTATTTTTGCATTTTACAGCAATTTGTAGGTGTTGACGGGATAAATAGAATAGTAGGTTAGTGCCGTGAATGGGAAAAAATATCTGGCGTGGCACGGAAACGGGATGTGCTCGGCAGAGCCTCGCCCATCCCGTTTCCTGAGCCTTGCCAGATATTTTTTCCCATTCACGGCACTAACCTACTATTCTCTATCTATTTCCTTATTTCTGAACCAAAATATATGTTGTGACCACTCATTTGAACCGTCTCGGCGAGACGGTTCAAATGAGTGGTCACAACATATACTTCTGATGAGAAATAAAGAAATTCTTGAGCCTTGTCGGATATTTTTTCCCATTCACGGCACTATTAAACCTACTATTCTCTATATATTTGATGGATTGACGGTGGAGGAATGCGCTGAGACTGAGCAGAGTGTGGAGCAGCACGAGAAAAGGGAGAGGAGGGTGGCATTTGTAAGTGCAAAATCGGAAATACTATAGGAATGAATGGCCTTTTTGTGGAATTTATCGGGGTATAAACGTGAAAAAATCGCGGGAATACTGGACGAAGCGATAAAAAATTATAATTTTCGAAAAATAAATCCAAACAAAATAATATTTTTATTTTTTTTATTTTTTTTTCGAAAATTGTAATTTTTAAAGGCCTCGTCCAGTATTCCCGCGACTTTTCCAAGTTTATATCCCCGATAAATTCCACAAATTCCGACTGCGTGGATGTGCCGACGGATTTGGGACTATAATAGTCACATACCGGTATGTTGTATATATTATATATCCTAATCAGAGGGCATCGAAATCAAACATTGCTTGACGGCATATGGTTACATGCCCGCATACATGTATGGAGAGATATAAAGCAAAACATTTTAAATATAAGGGTCATACATGTAGATAGTGTAAATCCGTTCCATTTACGGTATATATATATGAGATCTAGCACGTGCACAGGCCCTGATCAGACTGCTTGGATGTGCAGACGGATTTGGGACTATGCTGATCGATCATTGTCTTGTGAACCACCACAAAACTCAGATATTGCTTGGCGGCATACGGTTATATATGTTTATGGTACAGCCGGTATGACTACATATTTCCCGATGTATCTCCTTGTGTCCCGGGTGGCCATCATTCACGACGCAGAGAAGAAGTCCAGGTATCATGAGGATGACATAACGCACCGATTAAACGACGTCTGTAAGTTAACTAGTGATTACATCGATAGTATGGCGTCCGTACGGACGGACATCCGCGTTAAGGAAAAGAAAGGTAGCGACAATAACCTCGTTCCTTGTTGAAGGAGGCCAACACAGTAATTAGTAATAATGTAACTTGAATATTCTGTGTAATGCAGGGAAGTTGCCCGCCGTTACAGGCAGAAAATTCTGGTAACTAATAAGGAGGTATTATACTACTTCTGTTGTTTGTATTTTCTTGTGTATCCTATTACAAGTATTAGTATTAATCAATTGCATATGTAACTCACATATTGCTTGACGGCATATGGTTACATGCCCGCATACATGTATGGAGAGATATAAAGCACAACATTTTAAATATAAGGGTCATACATGTAGATAGTGTAAATCCGTTCCATTTACGGTATATATATATGAGATCTAGCACGTTTGTGTAAGTATAAATCGTAATGGAATACATGTATATATACTCGACCACAACGCACAATGAGAATCTAAGTGTTTTGCTCGTATGTCAGGATCAGCATAGGCCCTGATCAGACTGCTTGGATGTGCAGACGAATTTGGGACTATGCTGATCGATCATTGTCTTGTGAACCACCACAAAACTCAAGATATTGTTTGGCGGCATATGGTTATAATGTATATGTTTATGGTACAGCCGGTATGACTACATATTTCCCGATGTATCTCCTTGTGTCCCGGGTGGCCACCATTTACGATGCAGAGAAGAAGTGTAGGTATCATGTGGATGACATAACTTGTCAATTAAACGACGTCTGTAAGTTAAAATGTGACTATATCGATAGTATGGCATCCGTACGGACGGACATCCGCATTAAGGAAAAGAAAGGTAGCGACAATAACCTCGTTCCTTGTTGAAGGAGGCCAACACAGTAATTAGTAATAAGGTAACTTGAATATTCTGTGTAATGCAGGGAAGTTGCCCGCCGTTACAGGCAGAAAATTCTGGTTACTATAAGGAGGTATTATACTACTTCTGTTGTTTGTATTTTCTTCTGTATCCTATTACAAGTATTAGTATTAATCAATTGCATTTGTAACTTACATTCTTCATTTCTCAATTAAAGTATATGTTGTTACCACTCATTTGAACCGTCTCGCAAATGAATGATCACAACATGTCTAAGCAGAAAAAAGGAAAGATTTTTCCATCAGATTTTCAGCTATAATTCACTATATAAATAGCTTACAAGGGGTGGGTGTGTTGTGGATGGAACTGACTTTGCAGGTAATATTAACATTTCACACCAAGAAATTATAATGTTACGCAAATTGTACTTCCTGGTAAAATAGTAGAAGAAATGCATTATTTGGATTGGAGTGAAAATGGTTCATATCGACATGAAAATAGTTCGGTCCGGTATGATGATGAAAATGTTTCAGATCGGAATGAAAATTCTTCGGACCGACATGAAAATGGTTTGGATCGGCATGAACATGGTTCGGGCATAAACATGTTTTGGGTATGAAAATTTATCAGACCAACATGAAAATGGTTATAATCAACATGAAAATGGTTCGGTTCGGCGTAAAAATGTTTTGGGCATGAAAATGGTTCTAATCGACATGAAAATGGTTCGGATCAGCATGAAAATGTTTCAAACAGGCATGAAAATGGTTCAGATTGCATGAAAATGATTCGGATCAGCATGAAACTTGTTCCGATCAGCATGAAAATGGTTCATAAAAGTGATTTGGACCGGCATGAAAATGGTTGACTGTTCAGACCTGCATGAAAATGGTTTCGGATCGTCATGAAAATGGTTCAGAATTGGCATGAAAATGGTTCAGATGAGCATGTAAATGGTTTGAATCAGCATGCAAATGGTTCGGATGGCATGAAAATAGTTTGGGCATGAAAATGGTTTGGATCAACATGAAAATGGTTGTGATCAGCATGAAAATGGTTCATATCAACATTCAGGTTCAGACCAGCATGAAAATGGTTTGATTCAGATCTGCATGAAAATGGTTCAGAATTGGCATGAAAATGGTTATGACCGGCATGAAAATGGTTCGCATCGGCATGAAAATGCTTTATGAAAATAGTTCGGATCAGCATGAAAATGGTTTGGGCATTAAAATGGTTCGGACAGGCATGAAAATGAAGTGTAGGTATGTGGATGACATAACTCGCATATTAAACGACGTCTAAGTACGGACGGACATCCGCGATGAGGAAAAGAAAGGCAGCGACAATAACCTCGTTCCTTGTTGAAGGAGGCCAACACAGTAATAAGGTAACTTGAATATTCTGTGTAATGCAGGGAAGTTGCCCGCCGTTACAGGCAGAACATTCTGGTTACTAATAAGGAGGCATGAAAATGGTTCATATCAACATGACAATGATTTGGATCGGCATGGAAATGGGTCGGACCAGCATGAAAATTGTGTGATTCGGATCTGCATGAAAATGGTTCAGAATTGGCATGACAATTGTTCAGACCTTGACCAGTTCTTTCAGATTAATCAGTCTGGATCATGTTGGACAACATATTTTCAGCTGCAATTTTCGAATGCTGAAATGTCAATGCTGATTTGTACTCCCTCAGATCTATTTCAATGCTGAATTCCTGATTTTCAATGCTGATTTACCACGAAAATATGCTTATCTTTGTTGTAACACGACAAACCTATATTTATGCCCCCATCTAGGGATGGGTTGTGGCCGAGGGGTTAACACCCGACTTCCAATCTGGAGGTTGTGGGTTCAAACCTCGCCTTGGGCATCAAAAATACTTTCATAGTATTTCCATCCCACTGGTCTGTCGGATGAGACTTTAAATTGTGGTCCCGTCTCTATATGACCTTAGCTGTTGGTGGGACGTTAAACCCTTTCACTAGACTATGCCTCCGTCTTGGTAGAGCCGTAGGCATATAGTATTTGGACTGTGTCTCCATGTGTCCGTCCGTCTGTGTCCGGTACATTAAGAAGTTTGACGGAGTTTAGAAATTCTGCTATAACTTCTATATTCCTTGAAGGATTACTTAAATATTTCAACACAGCATACTTGTGGACAAATGACACACATCCATGCTGCCCTTAATATGACCTTGACCTTTTGACCATGACAACTTTAAACTTTTTCACACACAAGTTCGCCGGAGCTTCTCATTTATGTCATAACTTCTATAACTCTTTATGGATTACTTTAATATTTAAATACATCATAGTTGTGGACAAATGCCACACTTCCCTTAATATGACCATGACCATCTGACCTTCATAAATGTGCTTGTGAATACTTATCACTTTGGTTAATTAACTTTGCCACAGTTTCTCCAATCTGGGGGTATTTGTGTGCAGACAGGCCACATTTCTTGTTTATTGATATTTTAATGACTTGTTCAGTAAAAATGTTTTACGATACATATTCAACACTGGTCCATGCACCATTAAAACAGACAAACTGATGAAAATAAATGTTGAGTGCACGTTTCGTGCCTAAACCAATCCTAACATTCCGAGTCGTGTTACAGGAAACAAACATTTGTTTAAGAATGACCTTTGATCTCATAAGATGCTTCATCTTATCACCCTGGTAAATAGAGAATACCAGCCTAGTGTCTGTTGATATCAAGTTATCAAGGCTAGGAATCGCGTAGGAATTCCGAGGCTCGCTGCTGCCATTTCCGAGCCGAGCGTTATCAGGTATCGTGTTATGTTAGGTGATATTTTTTGTTGAAAGGAATTTCACGTTGTGTCATTCCACTGATCATGTAAATGCCTACTGCGACATTATGTTATCAGTCAGTACATATTGGGTCAATACAAAACGTATGCGAGGGCCAAACCAGGTCTCCAGTCGGGATTCCGGTAAGGATGAACCCCGATCGTTAAATTACCCATCACATACTCCCACCTGCCACCCACCTCATAATCTCATCATCTCTTACTCTAATCATTATCCAACCTCATCTGATAGCTTTCACACATCAAGAGCTATCCATGCATGGCCATTTCAGTGACCTTGACCGTGACCATGAACGTTTTAAAAAAAAAATGGATTTACGTCGAAATGTTGAATATCTCCACATCATTAACAAACCTCGTCAATAGTGAAACGGGCCCCTGATGTTAAATTTGGACATTATACAAGCTATTACAATATGCCAGTAGTTTAAATAACTTTATTAACACATTGATAGGGTTTAACATGTATAATACATTTACAATTTCGAAATATTACTAGTGATACAACTGTTGCAACAGTTATATGTATACATGAGCTTTATATAACATAGCAATTAATACAAGTTCCTCATCTGAGCCTGTGTATGTGAACGTGTACAACAGTTGTGCATGTGCTATCTTCTATAATCCAGACCAGCATGTTTGTTTGTTTGTTTGTTAACGGCCTATCAATAGCTCATGTCATTTAAAGCCGGGTCAATGGGTTTATAGTACTAAATCCCACATATATTACCTGTACAAGTACATGTTCATGTACATGTTCAAGAACTGAATATTTACAAACTATATATCCAGCCCTGAAATCAGAATAATCCTGATCCGATGCCAGACCCTTACTTTTATAATGGGCAATAACCAAATTCAACTCCCAGGTAACAAAAGAGCCAAAGATAAAAACGTACCGGAGGGCCAAACCAGGCAAATCGTGATTCCTATAAGGAGGCAAATCGTGATTCCTATAAGGAGGAACCCCACCGTTAATTTACACCATCGCGCTCGCCCGACCAACCACCCACCAGACCATGTACATCCGTGCATAATGATATAGCAGACAGTGTAAACAATGATCGTCATGTATTATATGGCTGATCTGGATTTACATGTATATAAGTTTGCCATTTAACTAGCACCTGCTCTTTTATTTGCTGACCAAGTTAAAGGGTGTCATCATTAACAGCCGCAAGAGTCACAATTTCGACTCGGCCAGATGCTGATCAGACGCCATTAACCACTACATACCTCTTGAGTGTTCGGGTAAAACCTAGTAAGTCAGAATTTGGTAAAAAATTAGTTATAACAGTTTTGCGCTTGCTATGTTTTGCCGCACCATATTGTGTACCAACAACATACCCTCTAGTTTCTTATATTTTGTTATGGTAAAACATAGCAACTGCTTAGTGAGTGCCCAGTAAACCATGTCCTGTGAAGCCAAAACCTAGCAAGTCGAACAGCCAATCGCGGAGCATTATTTAGTCACATGAACTGTCATGGCAGCCCCCATGAATTGATATGATATCTAGCACATTTATGTATGTATAAATCATCATGGAATATGTGACCGATCACATCGCACAAGAAGAATCTAAGAATTGTGCTTATGTTGTAAATACCACTCCTGTCACTGATTGGGAATCAGGTTAGGCCCTTATCAGACTGCGTGGATTTGGGACTATTATATATAGGAATGAATGGCCTTTTTGTGGAATTTATCGGGGTATAAACTTGGAAAAGTCGCGGGAATACTGGACGACGCGATAAAAAATTACAATTTTCGAAAAAAAAATAAAAAAAAATAATTTTTTTTTGATTTTTTTTTCGAAAATTGTAATTTTTTAAGGCCTGGTCCAGTATTCCCGCGACTTTTCCAAGTTTATATCCCCGATAAATTCCACAAAAAGGCCATTCATTCCTTATAATTCCAGCATTTGAAATAAATTCATCAAGAAAATGTGTTTATTTTCCGTTTTCTTAAGAATTATTTTAACTGACGGTTACGGAAAGTAGTTCGGCATGGAGTTTACTGGGATATAAATTTTGGACGGAGACTTGCAACGGACCAATCAAATTTTAGGGAATTGTGTAAATATTTTTGTGCTGGAATTATTATATTATATATCCTAATCAGAGGGCATCGAAATCACATATTGATTGACGGCATATGGTTACATGCCCGCATACATGTATGGAGAGATATAAAGCACAACATTTTAAATATAAGGGTCATACATGTAGATAGTGTAAATCCGTTCCATTTACGGTATATATATATGAGATCTAGCACGTTTGTGTAAGTATAAATCGTAATGGAATACATGTATATATACTCGACCACAACGCACAATGAGAATCTAAGTGTTTTGTTCGTATGTCAGGATCAGCATAGGCCCTGATCAGACTGCTTGGATGTGCAGACGAATTTGGGACTATGCTGATCGATCATTGTCTTGTGAACCACCACAAAACTCAGATATTGCTTGGCGGCATACGGTTGGTTATACATGTATATGTTTATGGTACTGCCGGTATGACTACATATTTCCCGATGTATCTCCTTGTGTCCTGGGTGGCCATCATTGACGATGCAGAGAAGAAGTGTAGGTATCATGTTGATGACATAACTCGTCGATTAAACGACGTCTGTAAGTTAAAATGTGACTACATCGATAGTATGGCGTCCGTACGGACGGACATCCGCATTAAGGAAAAGAAAGGTAGCGACAATAACCTCGTTCCTTGTTGAAGGAGGCCAACACAGTAATTAGTAATAAGGTAACTTGAATATTCTGTGTAATGCAGGGAAGTTGCCCGCCGTTACAGGCAGAAAATTCTGGTTACTAATAAGGAGGTATTATACTACTTCTGTTGTTTGTATTTTCTTCTGTATCCTATTACAAGTATTAGTATTAATCAATTGCATATGTAACAATGCATATTTACATTGGAAAATAGTAGAAGAAATGCATTATTTGGATTGGAGTGAAAATGGTTCATATCGACATGAAAATAGTTCGGTCCGGTATGATGATGAAAATGTTTCAGATCGGAATGAAAATTCTTCGGACCGACATGAAAATGGTTTGGATCGGCATGAACATGGTTCGGGCATAAACATGTTTTGGGTATGAAAATTTATCAGACCAACATGAAAATGGTTATAATCAACATGATAAAGGTTTTGGTTCGGCGTAAAAATGTTTTGGGCATGTGGGCAAAATGATGGTTCGGTAATCGACATGAAATGGTTCGGATCAGGCATGAAAATGTTTCAGCATGAAAATGGTTTCAGATTGCATGAAATGTTCTGCAGAAAATGATTCGGATCAGCATGAAACTTGTTCCGATCAGCATGAAAATGGTTCATAAAAGTGATTTGGACCGGCATGAAAATGGTTGACTGTTCAGACCTGCATGAAAATGGTTTCGGATCGTCATGAAAATGGTTCAGAATTGGCATGAAAATGGTTCAGATGAGCATGTAAAGGGTCTGAATCAGCATGCAATTGGTTCGGATGGCATGGAAATAGTTTGATCAGACTGCTTGGATGTGCAGACGGATTTGGGACTATGCTGATCGATCATGGTCTTGTGAACCACCACAAAACTCAGATATTGCTTGGCGGCATACGGTTGGTTATACATGTATATGTTTATGGTACTGCCGGTATGACTACATATTTCCCGATGTATCTCCTTGTGTCCTGGGTGGCCATCATTGACGATGCAGAGAAGAAGTGTAGGTATCATGTTGATGACATAACTCGTCAATTAAACGACGACAATCCGCGTTAAGGAAAAGAAAGGTAGCGACAATAACCTCGTTCCTTGTTGAAGGAGGCCAACACAGTAATTAGTAATAAGGTAACTTGAATATTCTGTGTAATGCAGGGAAGTTGCCCGCCGTTACAGGCAGAAAATTCTGGTTACTAATAAGGAGGTATTATACTACTTCTGTTGTTTGTATTTTCTTCTGTATCCTATTACAAGTATTAGTATTAATCAATTGCATATGTAACATTCTTCATTTCTCAATTAAAGTATATGTTGTTACCACTCATTTGAACCGTCTCGCAAATGAATGATCACAACATATCTAAGCAGAAAAAAGGAAAGATTTTTCCATCCGATTTTCAGCTACAATTCATTATATAAATAGCTTACAAGGGGTGGGTGTGTTGTGGATGGAACTGACTTTGCAGGTAATATTAACATTTCACACCAAGAAATTATAATGTTACGCAAATTGTACTTCCTGGTAAAATAGTAGAAGAAATGCATTACCAAATTGGTTCGGATTAGCACAAAAATGGTTCAGGCGACATGAAAATGGTTCGGGTTGGCAAAAAGTTGGAATTGTCATGAAAATTGTTTGGATCGGAATGAACATGATGAAAATTTGTTCAGATTGGCATAAAAATAGTTTCATAAAAATATTTGGATTGGAGTGAAAATGGTTCATATCGACATGAAAATAGTTTGGTCCGGCAGGATGATGAAAATGTTTCAGATCGGAATGAAAATTCTTCGGACCGACATGAAAATGGTTTGGATCGGCATGAACATGGTTCGGGCAGGACTAAACTGTTTTGGGCATGAAAATTTATCGGACCAGCATGAAAATGGTTATAATCAACATGGAAATGGTTCGGTTCGGCGTAAAAATGTTTTGGGCATGAAAATGGTTCTAATCGACATGACTAGATGGCCGCGGCCTGCATGTCGCGCCTTGTGGCGAGGCATGGACACTAAAAAAAAAGATATACATGTAGTATAATGAAAAAGTTTAACCAAAAAACTTAACCAAAAACTTCAACCGGACACACGTACGTACGTACGCCAAAGTGCCGACTATATCGCGCTTTCCACAAGCAGGCGCGAAAAAAGTTTAACCAAAAACTACAAAGTAATTTGACCTTGACATTGGGCGTAGGGGCCGAACGTGAGGGGGGTAGAATGAAAATGTAGATGATGATAAACACCCATGTGAAGCTTCAAGGTAATGGGCAAAGCAGTTGCAGAGATATAGTATAACGAAAAACTTTAACCAAAAAACTTAACCAAAAACTTTAACCAAAAAACTTAACCAAAAACTTTAACCAAAAAACTTAACCAAAAACTTCAAAGTAATTTGACCTTGACATTGGGCACAGGGGCCGCACGGAAGGGGGGTAGAATGAAAATATAGATGATGATAAACACCCATGTGAAGTTTCAAGGTAATGGGCAAAGCAGTTGCAGAGATATAGTATAACAAAAAACTTTAACCAAAAACTTTAACCAAAAAACTTAAGCAAAAACTTTAACCAAAAAACTTAACCAAAAACTTCTAAGTAATTTGACCTTGACATTGGGCACAGGGGCAGCACGGAAGGGGGTAGAATGAAAATATAGATGATGATAAACACCCATGTGAAGTTTCAAGGTAATGGGCAAAGCAGTTGCAGAGATATAGTATAACAAAAAACTATAAACAAAAAACTTAACCAAAAACCTTAACCAAAAAACTTAACCAAAAACTTTAACCAAAGAACTTAACCAAAAACTTCAAAGTAATTTAACCTTGACATTGGGCACAGGGGCCGCACAGGAGGGGGGGGGGGGTAGTAGAATGAAAATATAGATGATGATAAACACCCATATGAAGTGTCAAGGTAATGGGCAAAGCAGTTGCAGAGATGTAGTATAACGAAAAACTTTAACCAAAAAACGTAAGCAAAAAACTTAACCAAAAACTTTAACCAAAAAACTTAACCAAAAACTTCAAAGTAATTTGACCTTGACATTGGGCACAGGGGCCGCACGGGAGGGGGGTAGAATGAAAATATAGATGATGATAAACACCCATGTGAAGTTTCAAGGTAATGGGCAAAGCAGTTGCAGAGATATAGTATAACAAAAAACTTTAACCAAAAACATTAACCAAAAAAGTTAACCAAAAAAGTTAACCAAAAACTTTAACCAAAGAACTTAACCAAAAACTTCAAAGTAATTTGACCTTGACATTGGGCACAGGGGCTGCACAGGAGGGGGTAGAATGAAAATATAGATGATGATAAACACCCATATGAAGTTTCAAAGTAATGGGCAAAGCAGTTGCAGAGATGTAGCATAACGAAAAACTTTAACCAAAAAACTTAACCAAAAACTTCAAAGTAATTTGACCTTGGGCACAGGGGCCGCATGGGAGGGGGGTAGAATGAAAATATACATGATGATAAACACCCATGTGAAGTTTCAAGGTAATGGGCAAAGCAGTTGCAGAGATATAGTATAACGAAAAACTTTAACGAAAAACTTTAACCAAAAAACTTAACCAAAAAACTTAACCAAAAACTTTAACCAAAAAACTTAACCAAACAACTTAACCAAAAACTTTAACCGGACACACGTACGTACGTACGTACGTACGTACGTACGTACGCCAAACGGCTGACTATATCGCGCTTTCCGCAAGCGGGCGCGACAAAAACTGAACCAAAATCTTTAACCAAAGAACTTAACCAAAAACTTCAAAGTAATTTGACATTGGGCAAAGGGGCCGCACGGGAGGGGGGTAGAATGAAAATATAGATGATGATAAACACCCATGTGAAGTTTCAAGGTAATGGGCAAAGCAGTTGCAGACATATAGTATAATGAAAAACTTTAACCAAAAAACTTAACCAAAAACTTTAACCAAAAAACTTAACCAAAAACTTCAAAGTAATTTGACCTTGACATTGGGCACAGGGGCCGCACGAGAGGGGGGTAGAAATTGAATATAGATGATGATAAACACCCATGTGAAGTTTCAAGGTAATGGGCAAATCAGTTGCAGAGATATAGTATAACGAAAAACTTTAACCAAAAACTTTAACCAAAAAACTTAAAAACTTAACCAAAAAACTTAACCAAAAACTTTAACCAAAGAACTTAACCAAAAACTTAACCAAAAACAAATTTAAAAAAAAACTTTTACCGGACTCACATACGTACGTACGTACGTACGTACGTACGTACGTACGTCGTCGCCAAATTGGCGACTATATCGCGCTTTCCGCAAGCTGGCGCAACAAAAATGGTTCGGATCAGCATGAAAATGTTTCAAACAGGCATGAAAATGGTTCAGATTGCATGAAAATGATTCGGATCAGCATGAAACTTGTTCCAATCAGCATGAAAATGGTTCATAAAAGTGATTTGGACCGGCATGAAAATGGTTGACTGTTCAGACCTGCATGAAAATGGTTTCGTTCAGAATTGGCATGAAAATGGTTCAGATGAGCATGTAAATGGTTTGAATCAGCATGCAAATGGTTCGGATGGCATGAAAATAGTTTGGGCATGAAAATGGTTTGGATCGACATGAAAATGGTTGTGATCAGCATGAAAATGGTTCATATCAACATTCAGGTTCAGACCAGCATGAAAATGGTTTGATTCAGATCTGCATGAAAATGGTTCAGAATTGGCATGAAAATGGTTATGACCGGCATGAAAAAAATGGTTCGCATCGGCATGAAAATGCTTTATGAAAATGGTTCGGATCAGCATGAAAATGGTTTGGGCATTAAAATGGTTCGGACAGGCATGAAAATGATTCAGATCGGCATGAAAATGGTTCGGTCGGCATGAAAATGGTTCGGTCGGTATGAAAATGGTTTGGCCGGCATGAAAATGGTTCGGTCGGTATGAAAATGGTTTGGCCGGCATGAAAATGTTTGTATGAAACTGGTTCGGGCTTGAAAATGGTTCGGATCGGCATGAAAATGGTTCATATCAACATGAAAATGATTTGGATCGGCATGGAAATGGGTCGGACCAGCATGAAAATTGTGTGATTCGGATCTGCATGAAAACGGTTCAGAATTGGCATGACAATTGTTCAGACCTTGACCAGTTCTTTCAGATTAATCAGTCTGGATCATGTTGGAACATTATAATTAGTGCTGTAACCTCTTAAGTTAGCTTCTAGAGCATTTTGAAAACTTCTAGAAAATCAACCAAAATCTGAAAATGAAGGTCCGAAACATTTTCATGTTCATTTGAGCCATTTTCATGCCAATCATAACTATTTGCATGCCGATCTGAACTATTTTCATTACGATACAGACCATTTCATACCGCTTCGAACAATTTTCATGCTGCTCTGATTTATTTTCATGCTGTTCCGACTTCTTGTATTTTGATGAAAATTGTAGTAACATATTACATGTGATTTTTAACTTGATATACTGCAGATGACCTACATGACAATCAACTTGTGCTTGTGATCATTTGAGACACATTTGGAAATAAATACAAAGTCAAAGTGTTAAGATGACACTTTATCAGGTAACGAGCTTCGTATTAACCGAATACGTACCAACTGATAACATAGTGTTGTATCAGGCATTGACCTGATACAAACAACCGGGTTACAACAAAGTGAAAACTAACGTTTGATTGGTCGGATGACATCCAAATGACGTTACCGAATGACGTCAGTGTAATGACGCAACGTGAACAAGTCCGCGTTCTGTCCATAGATAATGACGTCATCTTTTAGCATACATGTAAAACGTTACCTGATAAATAGAATACCAAGCTAGTGTCTTTTGATATCCAGTTTATCACTCGGCTCGAAAACGGTAGGAATTCCTCGGCAAGCATCAGAATTCCTACGTGTTTCCTAGCCTTGCCTGATAAGCTTGATATCAAAAAACACTACCCTGGTATTCTCTATTTATCAGGTAACCTGCCCTGTATTGACCTAATACGTACTGACTGATAACATATTGTTGTATCAGGCATTGACTTGATACAAACATCCAGGTTAATACAATAACATGAAAACCGATGTTCCATTGGTCGGATGACGTCACATGACGTTACCTAATGACGTCAGTGTAATGACACAACGTAAACATGTCTGCGTTCTGTCCATAGATTACGACGTCATCTGACATTCTGTGGTCATTTTTTAGCATAAAACGTTAACTGATAAATCGAATACCAGACTACTGTCTTTCGATATCAAGTTTAGCAGGTTCGGCTCGGAAACGGTAGGAATTTCTCGGCAAGCCTCAAAATTCCTACGTGTCACAGAAACAAGTCCACATTCTTTTCAACGAAAACAAGTCACAATTGCTCATTATGTACCTAAAGATGTTACCTGATAAATAGAATACTATGTTAGTGCCTTTTGATATCATGTTTATCAGGCTCGGCTCGGAAACTGTAGGAATTTCTTGGCAAGCCTCGTAATTCCTACGTGCTTCATAGCCTTGCCTGGTAAACTAGATATCAAAAGACACTATAGTCGGGTATTCTCTATGTCACTACAACATTATGGTAAAGCTCTGCTCTAACACACAATGTGTTTATATTACAGGACAGAAGATCATCGCTCTGACTACTTGGAAGTTTAGGAAGCCAGCTATGTTAATTAACCTAGCGGTACATTGTGTCACCCAAGAAATGGATAACCAGCCAAAGACTGGGAGCCACATTAGTGCCCTGTGTGCCACCTACATGTACTGGATGGGAACCAACTTCATTGTGTCTCAAGCAATAATTGTGAAATTTGTAGTGATGCTAGTGAGCATGTACAGTGCCAAGGGTATTCCGCAGTGACGATGGAGCTGTATGGTGTTGAGTTGCGAGAAATTCTGGTCATCTTTGGTTTAAGAACGACTGAGACACAAGAGACTAAAGCCAACCAGCTGTCTGAATGAGTGGTGTGCATCCAAAAGTTGAAGTACATGTACTTTTAGTGCATGCTAGGGACCAGAGCTGCAATACGGTTTTGCCTTAAAGAGTATTTTACCCCCAAAAATATTTTTCAGTGATGAAATTAGATTCTTATAGTACGGAGCCCCGCAGGAGACATTTATATATATACAAGATCTAGCACGTTTGTGTAAGTATAAATCGTAATGGAATACATGTATATATACTCGACCACAACGCACAATGAGAATAAGTGTTTTGGCTCGTATGTCAGGATCAGCATAGGCCCTGATCAGACTGCTTGGATGTGCAGACGGATTTGGGACTATGCTGATCGATCATGGTCTTGTGAACCACCACAAAACTCAGATATTGCTTGGTGGCATACGGTTATACATGTATATGTTTATGGTACAGCCGGTATGACTACATATTTCCCGATGTATCTCCTTGTGTCCCGGGTGGCCATCATTTACGATGCAGAGAAGAAGTGGAGGTATCATGTGGATGACATAACTCGTCGATCAAACAACGTCTGTACTTTAACACGCGATTACATCGATAGTATGGCGTCCGTACGGACGGACATCTGCGTTAAGGAAAAGAAAGGTAGCGACAATAACCTCGTTCCTTGTTGAAGGAGGCCAACACAGTAATTAGTAATAAGGTAACTTGAATATTCTGTGTAATGCAGGGAAGTTGCCCGCCGTTACAGGCAGAAAATTCTGGTTACTAATAAGGAGGTATTATACTACTTCTGTTGTTTGTATTTTCTTCTGTATCCTATTACAAGTATTAGTATTAATCAATTGCATATGTAACTTACATTCTTCATTTCTCAATTAAAGTATATGTTGTTACCACTCATTTGAACTGTCTCGCAAATGAATGATCACAACATATCTAAGCAGAAAAAAGGAAAGATTTTTCCATCCGATTTTCAGCTATAATACACTATATAAATAGCTTACAAGGGGTGGGTGTGTTGTGGATGGAACTGACTTTGCAGGTAATATTAACATTTCACACCAAGAAATTATAAAATAGTTCGGTCCGGTATGATGATGAAAATGTTTCAGATGGGAAGGAAAATTCTTCGGACCGACATGAAAATGGTTTGGATCGGCATGAACATGGTTCGGGCATAAACATGTTTTGGGCACGAAAATTTATCAGACCAGCATGAAAATGGTTATACCGGTAATCAACATGAAAATGGTTCGGTTCGGCGTAAAAATGTTTTGGGCATGAAAATGGTTCTAATCAACATGAAAATGGTTCGGATCAGCATGAAAATGTTTCAAACGGGCATGAAAATGGTTCAGATTGCATGAAAATGATTCGGATCAGCATTAAACTTGTTCCGATCAGCATGAAAATGGTTCATAAAAGTGATTTGGACCGGCATGAAAATGGTTGACTGTTCAGACCTGCATGAAAATGGTTTCGGATCGTCATGAAAATGATTCAGAATTGGCATGAAAATGGTTATGACCGGCATGAAAATGGTTCGCATCGGCATGAAAATGCTTTATGAAAATGGTTCGGATCAGCATGAAAATGGTTTGGGCATTAAAATGGTTCGGACAGGCATGAAAATGATTCAGATCGGCATGAAAATGGTTTGGTCGGCATGAAAATGGTTCGGTCGGTATGAAAATGGTTTGGCCGACATGAAAATGGTTCGGTCGGTTTGAAAATGGTTTGGCCGGCATGAAAATGTTTGTATGAAACTGGTTCGGGCTTGAAAATGGTTCGGATCGGCATGAAAATGGTTCATATCAACATGAAAATGATTTGGATCGGCATGGAAATGGGTCGGACCAGCATGAAAATTGTGTGATTCGGATCTGCATGATGGTTCAGAATTGGCTGTGATTCGGATCTGCAGAAAATGGTTCATTGGATGACAATTGTTCAGACCTTGACCAGTTCTTTCAGATTAATCAGTCTGGATCATGTTGGAACATTATAATTAGTGCTGTAACCTCTTAAGTTAGCTTCTAGAGCATTTTGAAAACTTCTAGAAAATCAACCAAAATCTGAAAATGAAGGTCCGAAACATTTTCATGTTCATTTGAGCCATTTTCATGCCAATCATAATTATTTGCATGCCGATCTGAACTATTTTCATTACGATACAGACCATTTCATACCGCTTCGAACAATTTTCATGCCGCTCTGATTTATTTTCATGCTGTTCCGACTTCTTGTATTTTATAAAATTGTAGTAACATATTACAAATTGTAGTAACATATTACATGTGATTTTTAACTTGATATACTGCATATGACCTACATGAAAATCAACTTGTGCTTGTGATCATTTGAGACACATTTGGAAATAAATACAAAGTCAAAGTGTTAAGATGACACTTTATCAGGTAACGAGCTTCGTATTGACCGAACACGTACCGACTGATAACATAGTGTTGTATCAGGCATTGACCTGATACAAACAACCGGGTTACAACAAAGTGAAAACTAACGTTTGATTGGTCGGATGACATCCAAATGACGTTACCGAATGACGTCAGTGTAATGACGCAACGTGAACAAGTCCGCGTTCTGTCCATAGATAATGACGTCATTTTTTAGCATACATGTAAAACGTTACCTGATAAATAGAATACCAAGCTAGTGTCTTTTGATATCCAGTTTATCACTCGGCTCGGAAACGGTAGGAATTCCTCGGCAAGCCTCGGAATTCCTACGCGTTTCCTAGCCTTGCCTGATAAGCTTGATATCAAAAAACACTACCCTGGTATTCTCTATTTATCAGGTAACCTGCCCTGTATTGACCGAATAAATACGTACTGACTGATAACATATTGTTGTATCAGGCATTGACTTGATACAAACATCCAGGTTAATACAATAACATGAAAACCGATGTTCCATTGATCGGATGACGTCACATGACGTTACCTAATGACGTCAGTGTAATGACACAACGTAAACAAGTCTGCGTTCTGTCCATAGATTACGACGTCATCTGACATTCTGTGGTCATTTTTTAGCATAAAACGTTAACTGATAAATCGAATACCAGACTACTGTCTTTCGATATCAAGTTTAGCAGGTTCGGCTCGGAAATGGTAGGAATTTCTCGGCAAGCCTCAAAATTCCTACGTGTCACAGAAACAAGTCCACATTCTTTTCAACGAAAACAAGTCACAATTGCTCATTATGTACCTAAAGATGTTACCTGATAAATAGAATACTATGTTAGTGCCTTTTGATATCATGTTTATCAGGCTCGGCTCGGAAACTGTAGGAATTTCTTGGCAAGCCTCGTAATTCCTACGTGCTTCCTAGCCTTGCCTGGTAAACTAGATATCAAAAGACACTATAGTCGGGTATTCTCTTGTCACTACAACATTATGGTAAAGCTCTGCTCTCACACACAATGTGTTTATATTACAGGACAGAAGATCATCGCTCTGACTACTTGGAAGTTTAGGAAGCCAGCTATGTTAATTAATCTAGCTGTACATTGTGTCACCCAAGAAATGGATAACCAGCCAAAGACTGGGAGCCACATTAGTGCCCTGTGAACCACCACAAAACTCAGATATTGCTTGACGGCATACGGTTGGTTATACATGTATATGTTTATGGTACAGCCGGTATGACTACATATTTCCCGATGTATCTCCTTGTGTCCTGGGTGGCCATCATTGACGATGCAGAGAAGAAGTGTAGGTATCATGTTGATGACATAACTCGTCGATTAAACGACGTCTGTAAGTTAAACAGTGACTATATCGATAGTATGGCATCCGTACAGACGGACATCCGCGTTAAGGAAAAGAAAGGTAGCGACAATAACCTCGTTCCTTGTTGAAGGAGGCCAACACAGTAATTAGTAATAAGGTAACTTGAATATTATGTGTAATGCAGGGAAGTTGCCCGCCGTTACAGGCAGAAAAGTCTGGTTACTAATAATGAGGTATTATACTACTTCTGTTGTTTGTATTTTCTTCTGTATCCTATTACAAGTATTAGTATTAATCAATTGCATATGTAACATTCTTCATTTCTCAATTAAAGTATATGTTGTTACCACTCATTTGAACTGTCTCGCAAATGAATGATCACAACATATCTAAGCAGAAAAAAGGAAAGATTTTTCCATCCGATTTTCAGCTATAATTCACTATATAAATAGCTTACAAGGGGTGGGTGTGTTGTGGATGAAACTGACTTTGCAGGCAATATTAACATTTCACACCAAGAAATTATAATGTTACGCAAATTGTACTTCCTGGTAAAATAGTAGAAGAAATGCATTACCAAATTGGTTCGGATTAGCACAAAAATGGTTCAGGCGACATGAAAATGGTTCGGGTTGGCATAAAAAGTTGGAATTGTCATGAAAATTGTTTGGATCGGAATGAACATGATGAAAATTGTTCAGATCGGCATAACAATAGTTTGGATTGGAGTGAAAATGGTTCATATCGACATGAAAATAGTTGGGTCCGGCAGGATGATGAAAATGTTTCAGATCGGAATGAAAATTCTTCGGACCGACATGAAAATGGTTTGGATCGGCATGAACATGGTTCGGGCATAAACATGTTTTGGGCATGAAAATTTATCGGACCAGCATGAAAATGGTTATAATCAACATGGAAATGGTTCGGTTCGGCGTAAAAATGTTTTGGGCATGAAAATGGTTCTAATCGACATGACTAGATGGCCGCGGCCTGCATGTCGCGCCTTGTGGCGAGGCATGGACACTAAAAAAAAGGATAAACATGTAGTATAACAAAAAAGTTTAACCAAAAAACTTAACCAAAAACTTTAACCGGACACACGTACGTACGCCAAAGTGCCGACTATATCGCGCTTTCCGCAAGTAGGCGCGAAAAAAAGTTTAACCAAAAACTTCAAAGTAATTTGACCTTGACATTGGGCACAGGGGCCACACGGGAGGGGGGTAGAATGAAAATATAGATGATGATAAACACCCATGTGAAGTTTCAAGGTAATGGGCAAAGCAGTTGCAGAGATATAGTATAACAAAAGATTTTAACGAAAAAACTTAACCAAAAACTTTAACGAAAAAACTTAACCAAAAACTTCAAAGTAATTTGACCTTGACATTGGGCGCAGGGGCCGAACGGGAGGGGGGTAGAATGAAAATATAGATGATGATAAACACCCATGTGAAGTTTCAAGGTAATGGGCAAAGCAGTTGCAGAGATATAGTATAACGAAAAACTTACCAAAAAAAGTAACTAAAAACTTTAACCAAAAAAATTAACCAAAAAACTTTTAACCAAAAAACTTAACCAAAAACTTCAAAGTAATTTGACCTTGACATTGGGCACAGGGGCCGCACGGGAGTGGGGTAGAATGAAAATATAGATGATGATAAACACCCATGTGAAGTTTCAAGGCAATGGGCAAAGCAGTTGCAGAGATATAGTATAACGAAAAACTTTAACCAAAAAACTTAACCAAAAAACTGAAACAAAAACTTCAACCAAAAAACTTAACCAAAAACTTCAAAGTAATTTGACCTTGACATTGGGCACAGGGGCCGCACGGGAGGGGGGTAGAATGAAAATATAGATGATGATAAACACCCATGTGAAGTTTCAAGGTAATGGGCAAAGCAGTTGCAGAGATATAGTATAACAAAAAACTTTAACCAAAAACTTTAACCAAAAAACTTAACCAAAAACTTTAACCAAAAAACTTAACCAAACAACTTAACCAAAAACTTTAACGGGACACACATACGTACGTACGTATGTACGTACGTCGTCGTGGGGACTATATCGCCAAAATGGCGACTATATCGCGCTTTCCGCAAGCTGGCGTGACAAAAATGGTTCGAATCAGCATGAAAATGTTTCAAACAGGCATGAAAATGGTTCAGATTGCATGAAAATGATTCGGATCAGCATGAAACTTGTTCCGATCAGCATGAAAATGGTTCATAAAAGTGATTTGGACCGGCATGAAAATGGTTGACTGTTCAGACCTGCATGAAAATGGTTTCGGATCGTCATGAAAATGGTTCAGAATTGGCATGAAAATGGTTCAGATGAGCATGTAAATGGTTTGAATCAGCATGCAAATGGTTCGGATGGCATGAAAATAGTTTGGGCATGAAAATGGTTTGGATCGACATGAAAATGGTTGTGATCAGCATGAAAATGGTTCATATCAACATTCAGGTTCAGATCAGCATGAAAATGGTTTGATTCAGATCTGCATGAAAATGGTTCAGAATTGGCATGAAAATGGTTATGACCGGCATGAAAATGGTTCGCATCGGCATGAAAATGCTTTATGAAAATGGTTCGGATCGGCATGAAAATGGTTTGGGCATTAAAATGGTTCGGACAGGCATGAATTTGTGCTGGAATTATTATATTATATATCCTAATCAGAGGGCATCGAAATCACATATTGCTTGACGGCATATGGTTACATGCCCGCATACATGTATGGAGCGATATATAGCACAACATTTTAAATATAAGGGTCATACATGTAGATAGTGTAAATCCGTTCCATTTACGGTATATATATATGAGAGTCTAGCACGTTTGTGTAAGTATAAATCGTAATGGAATACATGTATATATACTCGACCACAACGCACAATGAGAATCTAAGTGTTTTGCTCGTATGTCAGGATCAGCATATAGCATACGGTTATAATGTATATGTTTATGGTACAGCCGGTATGACTACATATTTCCCGATGTATCTCCTTGTGTCCCGGGTGGCCATCATTGACGATGCAGAGAAGAAGTGTAGGTATCATGTGGATGATATAACTCGTCAATTAAACGACGTCTGTAAGTTAAAATGTGACTATATTGATAGTATGACGTCCGTACGGACGGACATCCGCATTAAGGAAAAGAAAGGTAGCGACAATAACCTCGTTCCTTGTTGAAGGAGGCCAACACAGTCATTAGTAATAAGGTAACTTGAATATTCTGTGTAATGCAGGGAAGTTGCCCGCCGTTACAGGCAGAAAAGTCTGGTTACTATAAGGAGGTATTATACTACTTCTGTTGTTTGTATTTTCTTCTGTATCCTATTACAAGTATTAGTATTAACCAATTGCATTTGTAACTTACATTCTTCATTTCTCAATTAAAGTATATGTTGTTACCACTCATTTGAACCATCTCGCAAATGAATGATCACAACATATCTAAGCAGAAAAAAGGAAAGATTTTTCCATCCGATTTTCAGCTATAATTCACTATATAAATAGCTTACAAGGGGTGGGTGTGTTGTGGATGGAACTGACTTTGCAGGTAATATTAACATTTCACACCAAGAAATTATAATGTTAAGCAAATTGTACTTCCTGGTAAAATAGTAGAAGAAATGCATTACCAAATTGGTTCGGATTAGCACAAAAATGGTTCAGACGACATGAAAATGGTTCGGGTTGGCATAAAAAGTTGGAATTGTCATGAAAATTGTTTGGATCGGAATGAACATGATGAAAATTGTTCAGATCGGCATAAAAATAGTTTGGATTGGAGTGAAAATGGTTCATATCGACATGAAAATAGTTTGGTCCGGTATGATGATGAAAATGTTTCAGATCGGAATGAAAATTCTTCGGACCGACATGAAAATGGTTTGGATCGGCATGAACATGGTTCAGGCATAAACATGTTTTGGGCATGAAAATTTATCAGACCAGCATGAAAATGGTTATAATCAACATGAAAATGGTTCGGTTCGGCGTAAAAATGTAAAAATGGGTTTTCATGAAAATGGTTCTAATCGACATGAAAATGATTCGGATCAGCATGAAAATGTTTCAAACGGGCATGAAAATGGTTCAGATTGCATGAAAATGATTCGGATCAGCATGAAACTTGTTCCGATCAGCATGAAAATGGTTCATAAAAGTGATTTGGACTAGCATGAAAATGGTTGACTGTTCAGACCTGCATGAAAATGGTTTTGGATCGTCATGAAAATGGTTCAGAATTGGCATGAAAATGGTTCAGATGAGCATGTAAATGGTTTGAATCAGCATGCAAATGGTTCGGATGGCATGAAAATAGTTTGGGCATGAAAATGGTTTGGATCGACATGAAAATGGTTGTGATCAGCATGAAAATGGTTCATATCAACATTCAGGTTCAGACCAGCATGAAAATGGTTTGATTCAGATCTGCATGAAAATGGTTCAGAATTGGCATGAAAATGGTTCAGAATTGGCATGAAAATGGTTATGACCGGCATGAAAATGGTTCGCATCGGCATGAAAATGCTTTATGAAAATGGTTCGGATCAGCATGAAAATGGTTTGGGCATTAAAATGGTTCGGACAGGCATGAAAATGATTCAGATCGGCATGAAAATGGTTCGGTCGGCATGAAAATGGTTCGGTCGGTATGAAAATGGTTTGGCCGGCATGAAAATGGTTCGGTCGGTATGAAAATGGTTTGGCCGGCATGAAAATGTTTGTATGAAACTGGTTCGGGCTTGAAAATGGTTCGGATCGGCATGAAAATGGTTCATATCAACATGAAAATGATTTGGATCGGCATGGAAATGGGTTGGACCAGCATGAAAATTGTGTGATTCGGATCTGCATGAAAATAGTGCTGTAACCTCTTAAGTTAGCTTCTAGAGCATTTTGAAAACTTCTAGAAAATCAACCAAAATCTGAAAATGAAGGTCCGAAACATTTTCATGTTCATTTGAGCCATTTTCATGCCAATCATAATTATTTGCATGCCGATCTGAACTATTTTCATTACGATACAGACCATTTCATACCGCTTCGAACAATTTTCATGCCGCTCTGGTTTATTTTCATGCTGTTCAGACTTCTTGTATTTTATAAAATTGTAGTAACATATTACATGTGATTTTTAACTCGATATACTGCAGATGACCTACATGAAAATCAACTTGTGCTTGTGATCATTTGAGACACATTTGGAAATAAATACAAAGTCAAAGTGTTAAGATGACACTTTATCAGGTAACGAGCTTCGTATTGACCGAATACGTACCGACTGATAACATAGTGTTGTATCAGGCACTGACCCGATACAAACAACCGGGTTACAACAAAGTGAAAACTGACGTTTGATTGGTCGAATGACATCCAAATGACGTTACCGAATGACGTCAGTGTAATGACGCAACGTAAACAAGTCCGCGTTCTGTCCATAGATAATGACGTCATTTTTTAGCATACATGTAAAACGTTACCTGATAAATAGAATACCATGCTACTGTCTATTGATATCCCGTTTATCAGATTCGGCTCGGAAACGGTAGGAATTCCTCGGCAAGCCTCGGAATTCCTACGCGTTTCCTAGCCTTGCCTGATAAGCTTGATATCAAAAGACACTACCCTGGTATTCTCTATTTATCAGGTAACCTGCCCTGTATTGACCGAATACGTACTGACTGATAACATATTGTTGTATCAGGCATTGACTTGAAACAAACATCCAGGTTAATACTGTATTTAGCCGTGTATTACGCGCATTTTTTCAGCCCCATTTTTAATCCAGAAGTCACCCTGCGCGTTATAAGTAGGAACATAAATTTCAAACATTTTTTCCAACTGATTTCTGCCAGTTTCACGCAAACAAAACAAGCCCAGAAACGGAAATGTCAAATTTTGACAGACGTTTAAATACGCATAGTGTGAAACAAGAGAAAAGGAATCAATCGATATGAATGGGTGCGGTAAGTATAGATTGATGGTAAATTGGTATATTTTGGGATTTAATATAGCCAGGCTCGTAACATAAGAGGCTACGTGTATTAGAGGAAATTTACGTGTTTTCTGTATTTACGCTGGTGTACCGATCTCATATCGGTCAAATGTTGCCTGTCGGGTATTGTTTGGTTGTACATTTTCAAAGTGACGTCACACGTCTGCCATTCTGTGAATAATTAATGAGGACAGATCATCTCAATCCCATAAGCGCTTGATGTAAGATTTTAGATGCTAAATCAAGCGTCGCGCACATTCAGATCGCATTCGGTAACACTCGGTAATGGTCGTTTTTCGTTGCTAGGTGCTGACTGACTGTGTAACTATTTTTGTAAAGTATTGACAAGTATTCACGCATCAATACCTTATGACATGTGCGACCAGCATAGCCCCTGATTCATCTGCGCATACACTGTATGGGGCTATGCTGGAATGTCGTGTATTCAGGTAGTACCTATGTATATTGTTAAACCTAATCAATAAACAGTTAATAAACACTATCTGTACCTCCGTATATCCACGGTGGTCCACAGTGTCAATATTTGGCGGGGGGGAATTGTTTAGGGCCCATTTCTCTCGTGTGCAGGTCACTAGTAGGGAGTTATTATCGCCTTGGGGAAGAAGTTTACACATAGTTAGCCTGCTGTGTTTTTGTGATTACGGGTAATTATGTTCTACACGAATGGCAAATATGGTGGAATTATATACAACAAATTTCTTCGTAAGTAGGTTCAATAAGTTCATTACATGCATCATGAATTTTTATTAAGCATATTAATGAGTAAATAACAATAAATATAACATACTTTTAGACAATATAAAGTCTAATTTATGCCATAAAGCTGACCTTTGGCGATATTTTTCTCTTCGAAAGAGCCTAACAGCACACGTTCAGCATTGTGGATGTGAACTCGGAATGAAATTTTCTTATACGTGATGGAATTTCCGCCGATTTTATTTTATTTTTTTTTGTTGCGCGCTATAGACGCGAACTATTTTTTTCCCTGATTTTTCCCCCCAAAATATAGATGCGCGTTGTACACCAGTGCGCGCAATACACGGCTAAATACGGTACAATAAAATGAAAACCGATGTTCCATTGGTCGGATGACGTCACGTGACATTACCTAATGACGTCAGTCTAATGACACAACGTAAACAAGTCTGCGTTCTGTCCATAGATTACGACGTCATCTGACATTCTGTGGTCATTTTTTAGCATCAAACGTTAACTGATAAATCGAATACCAGACTACTGTCTTTCGATATCAAGTTTAGCAGGTTTGGCTCAACGAAAACAAGTCACAATTGCTCATTATGTACCTAAAGATGTTACCTGATAAATAGAATACTATGTTAGTGCCTTTTGATATCATGTTTATCAGGCTCAGCTCGGAAACTGTAGGAATTTCTTGGCAAGCCTCGTAATTCCTACGTGCTTCCTAGCCTTGTCTGGTAAACTAGATATCAAAAGACACCATAGTCGGGTATTCTCTATGTCACTACAACATTATGGTAAAGCTCTGCTCTAACACACAATGTGTTTATATTACAGGACAGAAGATCATCGCTCTGACTACTTGGAAGTTTAGGAAGCCAGCTATGTTAATTAATCTAGCTGTACATTGCGTCACCCAAGAAATGGATAACCAGCCAAAGACTGGGAGCCACATTAGTGCCCTGTGTGCCACCTACATGTACTGGATGGGAACCAACTTCATTGTGTCTCAAGCAATAATTGTGAAATTTGTAGTGATGCTAGTGAGCATGTACAGTGCCAAGGATCATCCGCAGTGACGATGGAGCTGTATGCTGTTGAGACGCGAGAAATTCTGGTCATCTTTGGTTTAAGAACGACTCAGACACAGAGACTAAAGCCAACCAGCTGTCTGAATGAGTGGTGTGCATCCAAAAGTTGAAGTACATGTACTTTTAATGCATGCTAGGGACCAGGGGCCCGTTTCACTAAACTTCTTACGACTAAAATGTTCGTAAGTTCAAATTTAAGATCGTCTGTAAATGTCAATTTATGGATTTACATGTATTGAGTATTTACAAGAAAACATTGTTATTGTGAAATTTACAGACTATCATAATTTTGCACTTACGAACATTTTAGTCGTACAAAGTTTAGTGAAACGGGCCCCAGAGCTGCAATACGGTTTAGCCTTAAAGAATATTTTACCCCCAAAAATATTTTTCAGTGATGAAATTAGATTCTTATAGTACAGTGCCTAGGTGACGATGGAGCTGTATGGTGTTGAGTTGCGAGAAATTCTGGTCATCTTTGGTTTAAGAACGACTGAGACACAGAGACTAAAGCCAACCAGCTGTCTGAATGAGTGGTGTGCATCCAAAAGTTGAAGTACATGTACTTTTAGTGCATGCTAGGGACCAGAGTTGCAATACGGTTTTGCCTTAAAGAGTATTTTACCTCCAAAAATATTTTTCAGTGATGAAATTAGATTCTTATAGTACGGAGCCCCGCAGATTTTTTTTTATAGTAATTTGTTCCCACGAAATAACAATTTGTTCTATCAATTTAACAATTTGTTTCCTCGAATTAACAATTTGTTCCCACAAATTGACAACTCGTTCCCTCAATTTAACAATTTGTTCCCTCAAATTAACAATCGTTCGCGTGGGAACGAATTGTTAAATTGAGGGAACAAATTGTTAATTCGTGGGAATGAATTGTTAAATTGAAACGGAAAATAAACACATTTTCTTGATGAATTTATTTCAAATGCTGTAATTATAAGGAATGAATGGCCTTTTTGTGGAATTTATCGGGGATATAAACTTGGAAAAGTCGCGGGAATACTGGACGAGGCCTTACGGCCTTCGTCCAGTATTCCCGCGACTTTTCCAAGTTACCCCGATAAATTCCACAAAAAGGCCATTCATTCCTATAATAAAAGTCTGATTTTAATATTTCTAAGAAGAACATAGATAATGTGCAAGTACAGGTATACATGTACAGTATGTTTCACATCATATGTGAGCCCCTGCTTACTGTCTCTAGTTATATATTATAGGAATGAATGACCTTTTTGTTGAATTTATCGGGGTATAAACTTGGAAATGTCGCGGGAATACTGGACGAAGGCCGGAAGGCCTCGTCCAGTATTCCTGCGACATTTCCCCGATAAATTCCACATTCATTCATTCCTTATAATTCCAGCATTTGAAATAAATTCATCAAGAAAATGTGTTTATTTTCCGTTTTCTTAAGAATTATTTTAACTGCGCCTCACGGTTACGGAAAGTAGTTCGGCATGGGAGTTTACTGGGATAGGAAATTTTGGACAGAGATTTGCTACGGACCAATCAAATGTTAGGGAATTGTGTAAATATTTTTGTGCTGGAATTATACTGCCGTAAATTGTGAATAATAAACACAATTTGGTTTATATATATATGCATTTTTGTGCTGGAATTATATGGAGTTATGCCCCATTTGTGACTCAGAAAATGCAACTTTATATTTGTCTTCTACTATTTCTAGTGTTCAACCGATTTACTTCATACTCATGCACATAACAATCAGCTAATGATGTAGATCAGCAAGTGACATACACATACATGTATACCACATGACCTTAATGTGACATTGACCTACATTTTTTTTTGCTTCATTGACCATGCCTCGGTGGGCTTTTATTGTGACCTCCGGCGCTCTTATTGGTATATCTCTGCAGGTCCAATTTGCTTGAAATTTCAAATACTTATTTGTCATCATCCATATTTTCATTATTTAGTCCGTCCATGCAGCCCACTGTGTTCATGGTCAAATGACTTTAACACAACTTTCTGTCGTTATATAGCTGCGTCTCACAGGCAATATCCGCCATTGATTAAACAAATATATAAAATTTGAACACTAGATGGGCATCTAATTATATCAAGTGGTTATCAAACTTTAGATAAATGTATGCCTTTAAACTTTTCCACACGGTCAAAATTATCTTGTTTGAAGAGTTAAAAACAAATGATAGGAAAAGGGTCCGATTCACCCGTGCTCTTCCAGGACGTATTTCTAATCTGCAAGTGCCGAAATGGACGAATTATGACTTCCAGAATAGTTCATGTAGGTCATTTGCAGTGTATAATGTGAAAACCCATATGTCAAATATATGAGACGGATTGGCTTTAAATCAGTAATTGCAGTGTGTCCCAGCTAGGGTGTCACATTGACTGGTACATCAACATGCAACGTCGTGCCAACGTTGCATGACACAATGGGGACGAATTAATTTGTGGATGGGTTGACTAAATATGTAAGTTATATATCGGACGAGTTGCCATGCTCCAGATTAAACTTTTATTCCTAACTAATGACTAACTAATTATTAGTGTTAGTCTCTCCAATATATCAGATCTACTGGAATGAGTTGGGTTAAATTATTTTTAAAAAAATACGATCTCCAGCAACAGATAAACAAATTGGTTCCCTCTTTACTTCGCTTCCTTTACTTATTGTGTTGGAGCGGGACCAGAGTAATTGGTTCGGCTTACTGCTTCGCTTTTGCTATGGCTGGGAACCCGCTTGCTTATATCGGATGGTCTGTTCTGGCGTATGAACCGGTGATTCGGCCACACGGATGCATTCTAGAATTACCACAGACGCAATGCTGAAAACAAGAATTCTGCCACGGAAGCGGTATCGCGCCTGCCGAGGCATTTGACCGTGTTGTGAAAAAACAATAACTTTAACGCATTTGCCTTACAAAAAAAGCGGACGACGCGGACGACGACGCGGACGACGGAAAAAGCGCCGACTATAGTCGCGCCTCTGATAAAGCAGGCGCGACAATACAAATGGCAGCCTCCCAGTCACTCCCGAGTCTCTATTATCGATTTAACGGAATGGGTCGAGGGTTCCCGAGTGGGACGGGTGGTGGGGTCATGGATTTGCTATAGCACGATAAGAGTATCATCAGATGAATGCAAGTATGAAATATCAAGGCGTTCCATGAAAGGAAACAGATGTTATAAGACATTTATCCCAACGTTAAGTTAATGAATGTGCTAAGTTTGTGACTTTGACCTTTGGTTTGTGACCTTGACCTTGGAGAAAGGGGTGGGGGTGGGTCATGGATTTGCTATAGCACGATAGAGGATCATCAGATGAATGCATGTATGAAATATGAAGGTGTTCCCTGTAAATAAACATTTACCCCAACGTTAAGTTTATGAACATGCTAAGTTTGTGACCTTGACCTTGGGGTAGTGTTGTGTGGTGGTCGTGGATTTGCTACAGTATGATAGAGGGTCATCTGAGGAATGCATGTATGAACTAGAAATGTGGCCTGTCGGCACACGAATGCCCCCGCTGGCAGCCAAAGAAAACGAGACACATTTGAAAACAAGGAAACAGAAATTATAAGCCATTTACCCGAACGCACCAAGTCTGTGACCTTGACCCTGGGCTTGTCGGGGGCGGGACAATTGTGGATTTGTCACAGGGCAGTAGTCTGTAGAGGACCATTGGAGTAATGCGTGTGTGAAATGTGAAGCAGATCCGAACAAGGAAACAGAAATTAAAAGCCATTTACCCGAGCGTTACGGTTTCAAACACACAAAGTACGTGACCGTGACCCTGGAATTGGCGGGGGCGGGACAAATGTGGATTTGTCACAGGGCAGTAGAGAACCATTGGAGCAATGTGTGTGTGAAATGAGAAGCAGATCCGAGGAAGGAAACAGAAATAATAAGTCGTTTACCCCGAGCGTTAAGGTTTCGAACGCACCAAGTCTGACCTTGACCCTGGGCTTAGCGGGGGCTGGATTTGTCACAGGGTGGTAGAGGACCATTGGAGCAAGGCATGTGTGAAATGTGAAGCAGATCCGAGCAAGGACACAGAAATTATAAGCCATTTACACGAGCGTTAACGTTAAGGTTTTGAACGTACCAAGTCTGACCTTGACCCTGGGCTTATCGGGGGCAGGATGAATGTGGATTTGTCACAGGGCGGTAGAGGACCATTGGAGCAATGTGTGTGTGAAATGTGAAGCAGATCCAAGCAAGCAAGCAAATTATAAGCCATTTACCCGAGTGTTAAGGTTTCGGGACGTATGTACGTACGTACGGACGCCGGTAACACTATATGCCCCCTCACCAATCGGTGGCGGGGGCATAAATATCAAGGTGTTCCATGAATGTTATAAGACATTTACCCCCAACGTTAAGTTTATGAACATGTTAAGTTTGTGACCTTGACCTTGGGGTAAGGGTTGGCTGGTGGGTCATGTATTTGCTACAGCACGATAGAGGGTCATCTGAAGAATGTGGCAATGGCCATCATTGACGGAATCATGAACGAAGCAGAGAAGTCCAGGGATCACGTGGATGCCATAATGCACAGACTAAGTTATAAGACATTTACCCCAACATTAAGTTTGTGGTACGCCGACGACGCAGATGCCGACGACACCGGGGGTATGCCATAAGCTCTTCTGCACTTCGTGTATCATCAGATGAATGCATGTATGAAATATCAAGGTTTTGCATGAAAATAAACAGATGTTATAAGACGTTTACCCCAACGTTAAGTTTATGAACATGCTAAGTTTTGTGACCTTGACCTTGGGGTAAGGGTTGGGTGATGGGTCATGGATTTGCTACAACATGATAGAGGGTCATCTGAAGAATGTGGCAATGGCCATCATTGACCGACTCATGAACGAAGCAGAGAAGTCCAGGGATCACGTGGATGCCATAATGCACAGACTAAGTTATAAGACATTTACCCCAACATTAAGTTTGTGGGATGCCGACGCAGATGCCGACGACGCCGGGGGTATGCCATAAGCTCTTCTGCACTTTGTGCAGGCGAGCTAAAAATGAAAAACTCATTGCACTGACCGAGTGCTATCCGCCAGGCAAGAAGTTCTGGCTGGAAATGCCAGTTAATAATGCAAACAAAGACCTTGTTCAAACATTTGATCGAGTCACAATCCTGTTGGTTTGGGCCCCTGACTGAGAAAATATACCATACGACACAGGCGACCAGTATAGGCCCAGATCAGCCTGTGATTCCGCGCAGTCTCATCAGGGCCTACACCGCTCGTTATTCAGTCAATGAAATATCAGTGATGTAGTAAGCAATGCAATGAAGGTAAGTATGCCCTTATTGGAGCCCCATGTAAAGTCGATGGAAATCTAACAAAAAATCTCGCTCAAAAACCTATTGTCACTTACACATAGAACTCATATCAATATGTTCCATATCTGCTAGGGATTAACTGCCAGCATTAAAACAACACATAGGAATAAATGGCCTTTTTGTGGAATTTATTGGGGTATAAACTTGGAAAAGTCGCGGGAATACTGGACGAAGCGATAAAAAATTACAATTTTCGAAAATTGTAATTTTTTAAGGCCTCGTCCAGTATTCCCGCGACTTATCAAAGTTTATATACCCGATAAATTCAACAAAAATACCATTCATTCCTTATAATTCCAGCATTTGAAATAAATTCATCAAGAAAATGTGTTTATTTTCCGTTTTCTTAAGAATTATTTTAACTGCTCTTCACGGTTACGGAAAGTAGTTCGGCGTGGGAGTTTACTGGGATATAAATTTTGGACAGAGACTTGCTACGGGCCAATCAAATGTTAGGGAATTGTGTAAATATTTTTGTGCTGGAATTATACTGCCGTAAATTGTGAATAATAAACACAATTTGGTTTATATATATATGCATGTACATGTATATACAACTGTCTACACAAGTGTGTAGGCAGCTAAATATACATGTCTACACAGCAATGTGCTTATTATTTCCTATCTGCAACATACTGTGTAATTTTCATGCTAGCAGTGTCTGCTTAAAATGTGGATATTGTGCAAGTGACTTGCACAAATAAATCATATTACGGAAATGAAATTGTCAATATTGACATTTTGCACCGAGTGCCAGTGAGTGGTACACAACACAAGTTTTTGTTGTCTTCACATTGCGATTAGATGTAAATCTCAAGACTTCAGATGCATCTATTAGGCAGTATATGTTAGTTTTGTGTACTAAATCAGTTGCCAAACATGTTTTTGTGTTTGAAAAAATCGGAAAATTGTAATACTGAGCCGTTCAGAGCCTTTCAGTGTTGATCAAATCTCTTGTACTCTACTGGTATTGGTGTTAGTGTTTTAAGACTATGCCTGTTAATCTGTCTGGACACTCAGTTAACCCTTTCAACACCAAGTAACTTAATAGGATGTTCCATGCCAATGTTTCACGCTATTTCATTAATTTTGTTCATTCAAATTATCCCATTCTTCTAAAAGGGTAATCTGTACGACGTTTAAAATTATTAACAAACAGTGGAGATCCTGATGAGACGGCTCGTTACGAGCCGGCTCATCTGGATCTGCACTGTTTGCAAACATTGTCTCTATAGAGGTCTGTGGTGTTTTGAAAGGGATAAAGCACATTGTAAGCTGTCAGACTTTGTGCCAAGTATTTAGTAATTTATGGAAGAAGATATTCCGACTCGCTATTTGACGAAAATCGAATGCACAATAGAGGTGGTTAATGTCTCATCACATGTATGCCGATACCCGATTTGATAGACGGAATCACCCTCGCGGTGAAGAAATATGTCTATACAATCAAGTTCACCTCGTAACCAAGATTGATTCTATTTATAGTTTACTAGTTTACATGCTTTATCTACTAAATCATACAAATATTTTGTTAATTTGTATGCTCGTTTGTTTGTTTGTTTTAACGGCATATCAACAGCTATGGTCATTTAAGGCCGGGTCAATGGGTTTAGTACTAATTCCCATATATTACCTGTATAAGAAGTACACGTACATGTTCAAGTACATAAAATCCCAAAATCAGAACTGAATATTTACAATAAAAAAAACAATATATTCAGCCCTGAAATCAGAATAATCTTCATCTGATGCCAGGTCCTCGCCACACCAGAATTACTTGCCCCCCCCCCCCCCACCCCCCAAAAGAAGTAGGATCAGTAATAATCTTACTATTTTTATAATGGGCAATAACCCAATTAAACTCCCAGGTAACAAAAGTGCCAAAGAAAAAAACGTACCTGAGGGACAAACCAGACAAATCCCGATTCCTATAAGGAGGAATCTTAAGATTGTTATTTCTTGTGGCACTCTTGAACATTACACTATAATTCCAGCACAAAAATATTTACACAATTCCCCAACATTTGATTGGCCCGTAGCAAGTCTCTATCCAAAATTTATATCCCAGTAAACTCCCACGCCAAACTACTTTCCGTAACCGTGAGGCGCAGTTAAAATAATTCTTAAGAAAACGGAAAATAAACACATTTTCTTGATGAATTTGTTTCAAATGCTGGAATTATAAGGAATGAATGGCCTTTTTGTTGAATTTATCGGGGATATAAACTTGGAAAATTCGCGGGAATACTGGACGAGGCCTTCCGGCCTTCGTCCAGTATACCCGCGACTTTTCCAAGTTTATACCCCGATAAATTCCACAAAAAGGCCATTCAATCCTATAATGTATACTTACTTCAACTACACAGGCATGTGTATAGGAAAACGAAAGTAAGCAGCACATAGTTGTGGAAGTGTAACCCAGTCTGGGAGTTCAATTCCCATGTACGGAGAACTACTGTCTGTTTCACGAAAGCTGCCCAAATTTTACGGCCATATAAACAATTAAAAAACAATATTTTTTTCAATAGTATTAAATTAAAGGAAAATTTAAGAATGAGCCTTCTTTTTATTTCGTGAAATTTTGTCAAATATTGATTTTATTGCGAAAACAAAATTTCCCCATGTTAAATCCCCATAGACAAGAAGATGTCTATGGGGATTTAACATGGGGAAATTTTTTTGAATTTCAAAAATACTGAACCGATTTTTAAAATTTAACTTGTTTTCTTAGATCATTTCCAAGCTATCTAGCTAGGTTTCGGAGTCAATTTCCAAAATACGGAGAACTAGAAAATACGTTGATGTCTGCTCGGTTATGTCAGACGTTCGGTTACATGTGTTTATTGTAGTGCGACGGACTTCGAGTAAACACTTGTAGACTGTATTCGGCAACAGGACAATGCTGGTCATCATGAATCATCGGTAAGAATTAGCACGTGCGTGTTATGAACAATAGATACCGGGAGTAGTGTGTTGAAAGGCGACCAAACACACAACGATTTATTACCCGACAATGTTTTAATACGGATATGCCCCGGATATGTGTCATAAAATTGACATTACTGGGTGTCAACATCGGTACATTTTCATGGTTGATACGGAAATAGCAGCCGGATTTCATTATTTTCGGACCGAATTTTAAGGATAGTTTGCAAATCACAATCGGTCTGAGATTTCAAAATCCGGTCCAGAACCGACAAACTGAAAATTGTAGAAGCCCTGAATTCATGATCATACCAGGGGGCATGCATGACTTCCGTACTGCAGCCATTGGATGTCACAATCAACAAACCTATGAAGGTGCTACTACAGCGGCATTGGAGTCGGTGGTATGTGGAGGGTCAGCACACATTGACCACTGGCATGAAAATGCGTCAGCCAGAGTTAGAAGTGATGTGCGGCTGGATCTGGGCAGAGTTGGACCTCGCGATCATCGTGAAGTCCTTCAAGAAATGATGCATTAGTAACAAGATAGCCGGAAGAGAGGATGACATTTGATGGGAAGATTACGTTCCACAGCGGCCAACAGACGAAGACGAATCCAGCCATCAGCCAGTTTCACCTGTTCTGCCGTTTGACAAAGAACTCAAAATGTGAAGTAGAACATATGATATAAGGCGGCAGCCTATTGCTTTTAAATAGGCCGTTTTATTTCAGTGCAGAAATGGTAAAACTTTCCGGCCGGGTAAATCTGTCAGGAAGAACGGGTGCCCGCGCACCGGGCATCTAATCAGCATGTGCAGTGGCATAAATTATATGTCCGCCATTTTGTCAAAGCTGAAATTCTGTTTACACGATTATTTTGACGTTTTATTGGTCATCGTTGGTATTCTATCTCGGGGAAATGCCGAAAAGAAGATCGCGGAGGGGAGGCAGCGCTGCCACTGCATCGAATAAGCGGCCGAGAACTGCGACAGCCGCTCTGCAGACTGATACACATCTGGTGCAGCGCAGATCAACCCCGGGCTTGGGACACACGTCGGCGAAGCCGACGGCGCGGCGGACAGCGGTCAGCCGGCCGAGATCATTCATTTGGCCAGTATGGCGGAGGTGAGTGAGTGAGTGAATAGGGTTTAACGTCCGCTTTTCTGACATAGAGGTACAAGCCTCAGGGAGTCTACACGCAGACGGGTCAACGGGGTCGTGTCCCGTATCCACCTGTCCGAGGGGGGTAAATCCCAACTTCAGAACTCAATATTTACAATCAAAATATATATTCAGTCCTGAAATTAGAACAACCTGATCTGGTGCCAGGCCCTCGCCACACCAGCATCATTTATCCCATCCCCTAAAAGTAATAGGATTAGCGCTAATCTTACTTTTATATATGGGGCATAGCCCGACTGAACTCTCACATACAAGAAAGCCAAAAATGTACATGAGGGCCAAATCCGGTATAGTGGGTTCCGGAAAGTATGAACCCAATCGTTAAGCCAGTTAAGTCGCCTTTTACGACAAGCAATGGCTACTGCAGCACTATTCTCAGGATCAGTTGATCCCGCCCCGGTGCCTGCACGAGGACGACGCAGGTATAAATGACGTGTGGGAAAATACGTTGTTGTCTTCGCCCCCACATTTGTCAATGACCGAATTTAGTATCCCCCGATTGCAATGTGTCGATGACGATTTGGCCGTCCATGTTTCGCCAGAAATTTGCGCCTCAGAGTCTAGCGGAGCAGATATTTATGTTGGATTCTGTGTGTTACCCCCTCAGAATTATGCGGATAACATATTTTATAGTTTGCAGGCTCTGTGTGTTACCACCTCGGAGTCTAGCGGAGGAGGTATTTTATTTTGCAGGCTTTGCGTGTTACCACCTCGCAGACTTCAAGAACTACTGTTTACCCTCTATTTTCCAGGCGGTGTGTTAGCACTTCAGTCTTGCAGATGAGCTATTGGTTTTGCACACCTTGCATTATCACTATCGTGGCGTTTACTGTAATTGCATAGTCTCTATCGGCTAGTGGTTCCAGGTTTTGCGGCGGGACTGTTTCACTCTTAGCAGGCCTGTACATCTTCCGCGTTTGTGCACCTTGTTAAAACAGCAGTCCGTATCCTTAGCCCATCAGGTAATTTTTGTTCCTATTGTCCTTGGTTTTGCAGATTTGTGGTTCTGGTGACTTGTTACATCTTAGTGATGTGGGGACTGATTTCTTCCTTTTTAACATCGGTGAGGCAGTATATTGTCTGCATAGGCGGAATTTTGGGGCGAACAGAAGTTTGGATGGCAGGAAAATTCCGGGGGTATAGGAATTAAAATGATCTGCTGGCAGTGTGTAAATGACGCCTAGTGTATACCTGACCATGTATATTTGGTTCCATCTATTCAGAAACAAGAAATGGCATCGTTCAACGAAGCTTATCCGCCTTGATAATAATAACAAGAGTTGTCAGAGGACAACGAAGCGCGCCCGGTGGCAGCAAAGGAACCGAGGGCACATTTGAAAACACAACGTGCTGGATAAGGGAAACACAATTTATGAGCCATTTACCAGAGCGTGTTAAGGTTTCGAGCGTACAAATATTTGACCTTGACCCTGGGCTTAGCAGAGGTAGAGGACCGTTGGAGCAATGCGTGTGTGAAATATGAAGCAAATCCAAGCAAGGAAACAGAAAATATAGGCCATTATAATTTTTGAAGACGGACAGACGGACGGACGTTCTTACAGTACTATACTTATGTGGCTTATCACATGTTAAATATTAGCCACATAAAACGATGTTTAGCCACATAAAAGGATTTTTTAGGTGGCTAATTGTAACCAACCCTATCCTTTACTAAGTCCATAACCCTGTGGGGCTCGCCACATAAGTACCCTAATGTGTGCCCCAACGGACAGACGGACAGACAGACGGACGCCTACGACGCCGAGGGTATGCCATAAGCACTTCTTCCTTCGGAAGGCACGCTAATAATAACGGATGCCCCACAAATCGCTTTGATAATAAAGGAAGCAAAATTCAAAGTAAAAAAGGGGAGATAATCAATGACCTGGGTGTCGAATAAACAATCAAAATAAATGTTGCGCATCTACTCATTATAAGGAAGCTATACTGAGCAAAACTAGAAACGTCCCTCCATGTTTAAGGAAAGATTCATCAAAAACCAAAAGGGTTACTTTTAAAAATCAAAATGGAAAAACAAGTTCATTCATTTCTGTATCAAAGCCAATAAATTGCATTTGGATATCTTGTTAAATATTCGAGAGATAACCGGCCAAGGGCGGTAGGGGTCAAAATCAAAAATCACAAAAACTCAGAAATGTGTTATTTAATGTTTAGAGATGGAATTTCAATAAGTAATGTGGCAAATTCAGTAAATCTCGTTAGTACCGAGTGTGGGCACCATTTGCATGAATGCATGCAATGATCCTACGCCGCATCGACGTGACGTAACGCAATACCAGTGCGTTGGGCAAATTCCTCCATTCCCGTTGTAACGCCCGTGTAAGATCGCGAACATTGTCAATCTGATGGTTAGCTCGTGCTTTGCGGCCCAGCTCATCCCATATGTGCTCAATGGGATTGAGATCCGGTGAGACCGCGGGCCATGGCATGACGTCGACGTTGTTTTGCTGTAAGTATTGAGTGGTGACCCTGGCTACGTGAGGGCGGGCATTGTCGTGCATCAATGTCACACCAGGACCATGCTGACGGATAAATGGTAAGGCATGTGCATTTAGCACATCTGCAACATAACGTTGTGCATTGATGTTGCCCTGTACAACAACCAAATCTGTCTCTCGGTTTCCCATGATCCCACCCCAGACCATTACGCTCCCTCCCCCAAACCTGTTCTTCTCAACAATGCAACAATCGGTGAATCTTTCATTTTTACGCCTGTATACCCGTAATCTTCCGTCAGCATGACTAACTGTGAACCGAGATTCATCAGTGAACAAAACTCGGTTCCAGTCAGCCCTTCTCCAGTTCAGATGACGTCGCGCCCATAACAGTCTGGCAGCACGGTGACGTTGGGTCATTATCTGACCAGTGTACGGGCGGCGTGCCCGGATTGGTTGGGCGTTACGACGTAACCGGTTGCGAATGGTCTACCCTGAGACACCGTATCGCCTAGCAGTGACTGTGGCTGCCAATCGACGTTGACGTAAGTGCGTCAACGTAATGTAACGATCGGCTCTAGCCGTCGTTACACGAGGCCTACCAGGTCGCTGCCGGTCGTGAACAGCCCCAGTCTGCTGGTACCGGGCTGCAAGACGATCAATCGTCTTCCGACAGCAACCAAACCGAGGCGCGACCGCCCTGGCGGCCATCCCACCCGCAAGCATCCCAATTGCCTGATTTCGCTCGTTTTCGGAAAGCCGTGGCATATCGAAAACAGTGAAAAATTAAAAAAGTTTTTTAATTTTCCGAATAGCCCCTATCGCATGAATGGTACGACATGAACTGAATCACCTTATCGATGACAAGTATAGCGTGCACGTGCAAAAAGTGGAAATCAACGTTCCGGTCACTGGCCGCTATGTAAACCGTGTGTATCGGCTAAACTCTACACGATCGTATTCTGAACATCGCCACGGTTTAAAATAGATGTACTTTGAACATGTGGTACATACATAGACAGAGCTACACCGGCTATAAAACAGGGACGTTTCTAGTTTTGTTGAGTATACATACCAAGTTTCAGGTCTGTAGCTTACAAGGCGAAATTGTCAAATTCTAAGTCAAAAGGAGGGAGATAATCCATGACCAGGAGGTCAATTCCAAAATCTAAATAAACTTTGCGCATCTACTGAGCCATCCTGTATCACAGCATTAGGTTCATGGAAAACATATAGAGCATTTTGTCAGATAGCTTTAAACGTTTACCACCAGGAGCCTATTTCACCAACATTGCAAAGTATACTTTAGTAGCAAAGTATACTTTGAGGGAGAAATTTTCAATTCTATGATAAATTTATTAATTTTTATTATACTGAATTTATTACATTATCACAGCCAATTTGAATTTGGCTGTGAAAATGTAATAAACTCAGTAAAATAATTCTGCATACTTTTAATCGTGAAGTATACTTTGCAATGTTGATGAAATAGGTTACAGGGCTCCAGATAAGGAATTAGTAATGGAGTATTGTCACTCCATCATTTCTGAAGCAATTGGGTATTTCAAAATTTTAACTGTGTAAAATAGTATCACACTACTGTTTACACATCAGCAGACCGCACTTATTGAATAGTTTGCTTCTAAATGAAAACACATCTTGGTATTTCATTAAGAATTATCTCCTTGGAGACAATTCTAATGAAATACCAAGATGTGTTTTCATGGAAAAATAAGACAATATGTATATTTGTGGTCCGTTTATTGTTTTCTGTAGCATGATAAAAGATACCACAAATTTTTCATTGATTTTTGATACCCACTACTTCTAATTTCAATTGGGTTTTTGGAAATTTTAATTGGGTATTTACGCAAATATGCAGCTTATCTGGAGCTCTGTACCACATTGTGCAATGAACTGTGACCTGTTTCTATATTAGCCAATGTACCTGGGCTATGCTCAATAAATGTAAATCCATCAACTGAAATTTCCAGACGATCCTAAATTTGCACTTACAAACATTTTAGTCGTACAAAGTTTAGTGAAACGACCCCCTGTTGCGACACCAAATATGAATAATCTCATCGTACAAGATTCAATATAGGAATGAATGGCCTTTTTGTGGAATTTATCGGGGTATAAACTTGGAAAAGTCGCGGGAATACTGGACGAAGCGATTAAAAAATTACAATTTTCTAAAAAAATATATATTTTTTTTTTTTTAGAAAATTGTAATTTTTTAAGGCCTCGTCCAGTATTCTCGCGACTTTTCCACGTTCATATCCCCGATAATTTCCACAAAAAGGCCATTAATTCCTTATAATTCCAGCATTTGAAATAAATTCATCAAGAAAATGTGTTTATTTTCCGTTTTCTTAAGAATTATTTTAACTGCGCCTCACGGTTACGGAAAGTAGTTCTGCGTGGGAGTTTACTGGGATATAAATTTTGGACAGAGACTTGCTACGGGCCAATCAAATGTTAGGGAATTGTGTAAATATTTTTGTGCTGGAATTATAGGGGCCATAAACGTTTTTCTTTCTCGTCTGAAGAATAGGTTGTGACCACTGATTTGAACCTTCTCAAAGAGACTGTTCAAATGAGTGGTCACAAATGAGTTGTAACAACGTATTCAAGAAGGCATAAGAAAGTATATCCTCAGCATGGATTAACCCTTACAGTGCTGAATAAAATTGTGTCGTCTGCTGTTAATCTTTTATTTTCCAGTTTTCTCATCAAAAACATGCTTTGGAATGATTCTAAAGTGCTATCAAACTATGTTTTTATTGAGAAAGAAAACAAAATATAAATAACAGCAGACGCCAATTTTCGGTTCCCGCCTTCTAAGGGTTATTTAACTCTGCATGCTAGCGGTGAAAATATTCGCCAAACGAATTAATAGGAGTACATGTATATGTTTTATTTCTCTCTGTAAATATGTTTTGAAATTTCATTAGAAATGAGTCCTCAGGACTCAATTCTAATGAAATTCCAAGACATATTCATGATAGTTACGGGGAGAAATACAAGAAAATATGATGAATTTTTGTCCGCGAGTTTTTAACTATTTATAGCCCACAAGTTTCCCAGCATGCAAAGAGTTAAATACTACCACAGTCAATGCATTCATTTACTGATGGTAAGTAAATATGTTGTACAGTTTGTGTACACTGAATTACTGAATGAAATTGGAATGTGCATGCACATGCAATACCTCATGAAAATATAGACACACTTGTCAATTTACAAGTACAAGATCAGTAGCCGATTTCACCAACATTGCAAAGTATACTTTTCTAGCAAAGTATACTTTGAGGGAGAAATTTTCAATTTTAGGATAAATTTATTAATTTTTATTATACTGAATTTATTACCTTATCACAGCCAATTTGGCTGTGATAATGTAATACATTCAGTATAATAATTCTGCATACTTTTAATCATCAAATATATGCAGTCGTTAGTTCTATATGAAATAATGCATTTCGGGAAAATTAAATGATTACTCCCTCAAAGTATACTTTGCTACTGAAGTTAACAAAATGCATAGCGAGACCTATTTGTCACACGTGTGGCTGTGATTGGACAAAAGAGGATTCATAAACCACATTTTTCCAATTATGGGAAAAAAGGGGGTTCAAAAACCACATTATCCCAGTTATGGAAAACAAGCAAGAGGATTCATAAATCACATATTCGCAGTTATGGAGAAAAGAGGATTCATAAACCGCATTATCCCAGTTATGGAGAAAACTGGATTCATAAACCACATTATCTCAGTTATGGAAAAATGGGATTCATAAACCACATTATCCCAGTTATGGAAAAAATAGGATTCATAAACCACATTTTCCCAGTTATGACCGAGAAAATGTGGATTATGAATCCCCTTTTTTCCAATCACAGCCGCGTGATATAACTATAAATACCCCATGTATTGCATAAAATGGGCTTTCAGTGTAAACCCAAGTTTCTCGACCAGTGAAAGAACACTATTTCGTCTCAATTAATCGCATATTGCGACACTTTCGCCAATATCTATTAAATTAATCATTAAATGTTCAGCCGCTATATTTAGAACTGATTTTATGCCTTGTCGTCAGTTCACGAGACACAAAGCATATTACCGCCCACACACGCGCTCACTTCGTGTCACTCCGCCAATCACATGCTAGTATAGAGATTCAAAATCCCGTTTAGGGGCGAAGCTTCGCGAGTGGGCTGGTAAACAATAAGTACGTAAAAGATCACATAATTAATTTTGGAAACAGATGTTATAAGACATTTACCCCAACGTTAAGTTTATGAATGTGCTAAATTTGTGACCTTAACCTTGGGGAAAGGGGTGGGGGTGGGTCATGGATTTGCTATAGCACGATAGAGTGTCATCAGACGAATGCATGTATGAAATATCAAGGCGTTCCCTGTAAAGAAACATTAGTTATAAAAAGACATTTACACCAAAGTTAAGCTTATGATGTTGATCTTGGGGAAAGGGGTGGGGGTGGGTCATGGATTTGTTCAAAGCGTTCCCTGCAAAGAAACAGAAGTTACACAACATTTACCCTAACGTTAAGGTTATAAACATGTTAAGTTTGTGACCTTGATGTTGGGGTAAGGGTTTGGTGGTGGGTTGTGGATTTGCTACAGCATGATAGAGGGTCATCTGAGGAATGCATGTATGAAATATGAAGGCGTTCCATGAAAGGAAACGATGTTATAAGACATTTACCCCAACGTTAAGTTTATGAATGTGCTATGTTTGTGACCTTGGGGTAAGGGGTGGGCGGTGGGTCATGGATTCGTGATAGCATGATAGGGTATCATCAGATGAATGCATATGTATGAAATATCAAGGCGTTCCATGAAAGGAAACAGATGTTACAAGACATTTACCCCAATGTTAAGTTTATGAATGTGCTAAGTTTGTGACCTTGACCTTGGGGAAAGGGGTGGGTCGTGGATTTGCTATAGCACGATAGAGTATCATCAGATGAATGCATGTATGAAATATGAAGGCATTCCCTGTAAATAAACAGAAATTACACAACATTTACCCGAACGTTAAGTTTATGAATGTGCTAGGTTTGTGACCTTGGGGTAAGGGTTGGGTGGTGAGTTGTGGATTTGCTACAGCATGATAGAGAGTCATCTGAGGAATGTATGTATGAAATATCAAGGCATTCCATGAAAGAAAACAGATGTTATAAGACATTTACCCCAACGTTAAGTTTATGAATGTGCTAAGTTTGTGACCTGGACCTTGGGGTAAGGGTTGGGTGGTGGGTCGTGGATTGCCTACAGCATGATAGAGGGTCATCAGATGAATGCATGTATGAAATATGAAGGCATTCCCTGTAAATAAACAGAAGTTACACAACATTTACCCAAACGTTAAGTTTGTGAACATGATAAGTTTGTGACCTTGACCTTGGGGTAAGGGATGGGCGGTGGGTCATCGATTTGCTATAGCACAATAGAGTATCATCAGATAAATGCATGTATGAAATATCAAGGCGTTCCATGAAAGGAAACAGATGTTATAAGAAATTTACTCCAACGTTACGTTTATGAATGCGCTAAGATTGTGACCTTGACCTTTGGGTAAGGGGTGGGCGGTGGGTCATGGATTTGCTACAGCATGATAGAGGGTCATCTGAGGAATGCATGTATGAAATAACAAGGTGTTCCATGAAAGGAAACAGAAGTTATAAGACATTTACCCCAACGTTAAGTTAATGAATAATTGTGGACGCCGCCAACGCCGACGACGCCGGGGGTATGCCATAAGCTCTTCTGCACTTCGTGCAGGCGAGCTAAAAACTGGAACATTGATTTGCATGTGAAATGTAGGTCAATAAACCATGAAAACTAGGTCAAGGTTACATGAGCCCCCTCTGTGTGAGATGGTTACACCACAGTGTTGATGTATACCGAAGCATTCCATCAAGAGAAACAGAAGTTGTAATAAATTAAACTGAGCGTTAAGCGTTGTAAAGCCATATCTACTCCAGCGCCGTAGCCACGTTGAGGCGCACCGAGGCAACTGCTTCAGTGATATTTTCAGAACTTTTTATGTTGTTTTTTTTAATTTGTTATGCTTTCATCATAAAAGCAGATCGTGACTACTCATGACCATGTAATGCTATGCCTCGGTCTTTATCTCGGGGGACAAGCCTCCGGTAGGGGGACAAGTCTCCGGTAGGGGGACAAGCCCCCCGGTAGCAAATATAACTCAGTCTGCCATTCTCTATGATTTCAAAAGGATTCCTATAAAAATAGCAAAATATATTGTTGAACATAGATATCTAAAATACGTCAGAACGAGGGAAATACGACATTATTGTTTAACATCTGTAGAAGATGTTGCACCAAATTATATTTATGTACATCATATTATTTGTATGTGTCAAATGCAACAAGAGGTAAAACTGACTGATGGCTTGTACACACTAAGATGGCCGACATAGCAATTCCATGCGTCATATAGTATACAGAAACAAGCTAATGTCCACAAATATGTTCAACATATATCCAATCACATATAGGAAGCAATTATCTTTGAATCAAACGATGATCAAGTACATAACAAATCCTTAACCCTTAGACTGCTGCACACAACAATAGTCGTCTGCTGTTGCTTTTATATCTTGCCATATTTCTCAATAAAAACATGGTTCGACAGCACTTCAGAATCATTTCCAACGGAAATGATTCTGTTGGAAATAATTCTGAAGTGCTGTCAAAGCATGTTATAAATTATTCTAAAGTGCTGTCAAAGCATGTTTTTGATGATGAAAATGGAAAATAGAAAATAAACAACGGACGACAAAAAAATAATAAGATAGCAGTCTAAGGGTTAAGGGACATGGGCAGTTTCAGGTGGCAAAATGTCCCCCGGGCACAACACTGGTTCACTCGGGGGTGGGAACAGTTCCAAATGCCAAAACCCGAAAATGGCTAAACAAACATAATTTTTGCACCCACAAATGCGTAAAAAAAAGTGTGCTTGCTTCCCATGTTGAAACATTACTATTATTCTGCGATTATCAGAAACCTCAAATCCTGATTTCAGAATACTTCCTGAAAATTCCCACCCCTGTTCACTCGTGTAAAATCCTTGTCTCTATCACAGTAATCAAATTTATTAAATATTATATTTTTATTATTTCTCAATGAAAGTATATGTTGTGACCACTCATTTGAACCGTCTCGCCGAGACGGTTCAAATGGTGGTCATGACATATTCTTTGGAGCACATAGAATGAAAATATTTAGGATTTTCCGCAAACATAATAGCTAAACAAACAGGAACCTCGACTCCGGATTTCAGGAATGCTCCTGAATATTCCCACCTGTAAATGTAAAATCATCCATCTCTTATCACAGTAATAATGAACACAAACCTGCCACACGCCCGTAGCTCCACCACCATCAATCTGGTGTCTCTATGGAAACAACCGGCACCACGATCTTTGGTTGTTCCTCGGCAACAGTTATTTTACACACGGACGGTTTGGAAGATATACTGGTGTTGGAAACACTCACAGACACACTGTCGTTTCGCTGTATCGAGTACGAGATGTTTCCGTACTCTTGAAGACACGGACAGGCGCCAAGTAGAAACTGGCAGAAGTCTTTGCGGATCCCAAACCACCCTGAATACAGATTGAGAACAACACTGTAAACCAATTGATTGATTGATTGTGGTTTTACCTGTACCTTGAAAACAGAATCAAAGAGTGCTGAAGGTCACAATATACGCCCGTCGAGGCAAGGCCAGTCAACAAGGGAAGATAACTCACTGAAAACCAATAGGGTTCTTCATCGTGCCTTGATAAACACATATACCGAATTTTGTTACGGTCCTTCAAGTAGAACTTCAGTTATTGCGTGGACAAGGAGGCAAAGTGCGAAAATTAAAACTGGCCGCTAAGGGGAGATAAGTTATCAATTATTTTTGAAAATCGATAGGCTTCTTCGTATTGCCGTGATAAACATGTATACCAAATTTGGTTACAATCCGTCAAGTAGAGAGTTATTGCGTGGACAAGGATACGGAGTGTGAAAATTAAAATGGCTGTCAAGGGGGGAGATAAGTCATCAGATTATTTTGAAACTGAATAGGCATCTGCGTCTTGCTGTGAAAAACATGTATACCGAATTTGATTACGATATGTCACGTAGAACTCTAATTATTGCATGGGCAAGCTGTGGTACAAGGTGAGAACATAATATGTCCTGTTTTTCAAAACGGGTATACAAAAACCACACTGTAAACTGATCGATTGATAATGATCAACTAATTGATTGATTTATTTAGAATGATCAATTGATTGATTTATTGATAATGATAGACTGATTTACAATAACGATCGACTAATTGATTGATTGATTGATACTGATCGACTAATTGATTGATTTATCGATAATGATCGATTTCTTGAATGGGGTTCAGAGCTCCAGTTAAGGTGCGTAATTTGATCAACTTGCGTTATTTCTTCGCCAAAATTGGAAAGTTGGGAGTGCTTTAGAATCGTCTCGATGAGACGATTCTAAAGCAATCCCAACTTGCCATTTTTCGTGAAGATATAAGTAAAATACCTGGAAAATTTGGTCCAATTACGCACCTTAACTGGAGCTCTGGTGTTTTACATCCACTTTTAATACAGAGCAAGAACCACTCTGTTGTCACAAGTTCATCAATATAGTATAGGTGATGTCAGGGCTCCAGTAGCCTATTTCATCAACATTGCAAAGTATACTTATCTAGCAAAGTATACTTCGAGGGAGAAACTTTCAATTTTAGGATAAATTTATTAATTTTTATTATAATGAATTTATTACATTATCACAGCCATTTGGCTGTGATAATGTAATACATTCAGTATAATAATTCTGCATACTTTTAATTATCAAATATATGCAGTGGTTAGTTCTATATGAAATAATGCATTACGGGAAAAATAAATGATTACTCCAAATGGCTGTGATAATGTAATACATTCAGTATAATAATTCTGCATACTTTTAATTATCAAATATATGCAGTGGTTAGTTCTATATGAAATAATGCATTACGGGAAAAATAAATGATTACTCCTTCAAAGTATACTTTGCAATGTTCATGAAATCTGCTACAGGTAAGGAATTAGTAATCGAGTAGTGTCACTCCATCATTTCTGAGGCAATTTGGTATTTCAAAATTTTAATTGGGTGAAATAAAATCACACTAACAGACAGCAATTATTGAATTAGTTTGCTTCAAAATGAAAACATATCTTGGAATAACAAGATGTGTTTTTTTGGAAATAAGAAAAATATGCTATATTTGTGGTCTGTTTATTTTCTGCAGCATGATAAAGGTACCACAAAATTGTTATTGCTTTTTGATACTCGCTAATTCCAATTTCAATTGGCTTTTTTTGGCAATTTTAATTTGGTATTTACGCAAATACACAGCTTACCTGGAGCTCTGATGTATGAAAACCTGTGCTCATGTCCAACCTAGAATAATCGGGTGACTTCCGTGTTTTCGGGCTGGCGTGTACAACGCTTATTATCTGTCAGTTATATTAGGCTCAGGTGGGTCTTAGCTAAATGTAAGCACTAGGATTAATGCGATTTTATCGAAAATAAAAAATATATTACTTCAGGCGAAGGCAAAATAATCTGAACTTACAGTGGTTGCCTCCCTTTGCCCCGAAGCTCAGCGCCACCAGGGTTACCAAGGAGACCAATAGCGGCACGGTGATGGCGCTGAAGTGGAAATCGTTGTCGTGGTCCAGACGATTCGCCAACAACACCTGGCGGATACAAAACAATTAACAAGGTCAGTGGAAGAAGGGGAGTAACTTATGGGAGTTACCCCCCTTCTTCCACCGAGCCTGTCACTAACGATTTTCAAGATGTGAGGACCTGAAAAATGTATTAATCTGCAGGTGTTCTGTCCTTTGGGCTGGTGAGGGACGAATATTAGCGATCAGCGGAAGAGCGGGCAAACTCCCATATGGCGTTAGTTCCTTATGTAATTATCTATATAGATACACAGATGTACTGTAGTAGCAGGGATTTCTTTTTTCTTTTTTTGTTCTTTTTATTTCTTTTCCGAAAATTGTAATTTTTTATCACCAAATAATTCCAGCACAAAAATATTTCCACAATTCCCTAACATTTGATTGGCCCGTAGCAAGTCTCTGTCAAAAATTTATATCCCATAAAACTCCCACGCCGAACTACTTCCCGTAACCGGGAGGCGCAGTTCAAATAATTCTTAAGAAAACGGAAAATAAACACATTTTATTGATGAATTTATTTCAAATGCTGGAATTATAAGGAATGAATGGCCTTTTTGTGGAATTTATCGGGGATATAAACTTGGAAAAGTCGCGGGAATACTGGACGAGGCCTTCCGGCCTTCGTCCAGTATTCCTGCGACTTTTCCAAGTTTATACCCCGATAAATTCCACAAAAAGGCCATTCATTCCTATATTGTTTATTTTTATCGCCAATTGGGAAAGTGATGATCGCCAGCGGAAACCCTGTAGTAGTAATTACCTGCCGTAACAAAATAAGAGTTTCTTACATTGCATTCAGTAGTTTACGCAAACATAACAGTAGTTTACAAGACTCTTGTGTTTTCCATATATGGAGAAATGAACACACAATTTGACACACGAGACAGCCGCTTCCGAAAATTAATTTGCACACAACTTGGGAAATTTTACGCTTAATTTGTTTCATTTTGATAAATGTTTACGTGTTTACATGCAAGAAAACGTTTATTTAACCCTTACACAGCTATTTTAATTTTTTGTCTGCTGTTTATTTTCTATTTTCATCATCAAAAACATGCTTTCACAGCACTTTAGAATAATTTACAACATGCTTTCACAGCATTTCAGAATCATTTCCATTGGAAATGATTCTGAAGTGCTGTCAATAACTGTGTTTTTATTGAGATATTAGGAAAGATAAAAGCAAAAGCAGACGACAATTGTTGTGAGTAGTGGTCTAAGGGTTAACCAGGTGTACTGATAATCTTGAAATAATGCACTTATCATTGGATCCTACCACTAAACAAACTCTGATTGCCATTCTCAGTCGTTTATTTGCGTCTCGAAAACAATTTTTGGATGTATAAAAAGTATCTACATTTTACTTACCTCAAATATCAACATAGGAATGACTAGTAGCGAGTAGCCGATAGCGGTGGTTAGGTTGCTGCGACCCTCCTCCGTGGAGAAGTTAGTAGATCGAGACAGAATGACGGCCAGGACGATGGCATAGATCACACCAATCATCGACACACACATCACAATCCAGATGGGGATGAATACGATCTGAAATGGAGATTAATGGAGCGATTGGGTTCTACATACATAGATGTATATAATTGCAAACAGATTTAGACAGACTTTGCGACTGGAGTGAGAAATGGAAATTATCGTTTAATGCAAAATTATACATATTGGTAAAACTATAGTCTGTTTCACGAAAGCTGCCCAAATTTTACGGCTATATAGACAATTAAAAAATATATACTACAGTCGAACTTCGATGGGTCGAACCCTGGTAAACTCGTCAGACATGCTTGCCTCGAACTAGCCTTTAGGTCCCGGCAGAATTCCTATATAAATACGTTAAAACTACCCGGTATAGGTCGAACTTGTGAAAGTCGAACAACCCTCAATGCCTCGAATCGCTGTCACGCCCGGTCGTGTATAAATCCACTATAAACACCACAAAAACTCGAACATGTCAGACGATTGTCTCAAGACTAGTTGATTGACTTTCACACCTATTGTTAACCGGTTGTCAAACAAATCTCAAGTGGTCATTTGAGCGTATACAATAACGGCAGTCGTGACCAGCATACGTGGTAATTATGCATTGACCAATGTCGGCGAAGTTGTTAAGTAGTTAATTAAAGTGGGTTTATGGGACTGGGTTCCATGTGATAGTAAATTATGATATGCAGTGAATGTGGTTCCGGGTCCGAAGTAGTGATGGGGCGACTGGGCATGCATCTATTGATTTATCAGTGTATGACGAGCGATGTAATTTTATACCTACAAGAATGCGCATCATTTTATGGCAAATACATATTCACTCACAAAGATTTATATTTGATTAGATAAATATTTGTCATGAAATTACGCAAATGCCAATAGGTACAAAATCAGAGATGCTTTCACATGATCGTATCGGACGGGGCAATCAAGTCCGCCAATTGTATTTCGTAATCATTTTCTGTTGTTCTCATGTTCTATTGCTGTATAATGGCTATGAATAAACTACACATAAGTTTGCCGCTTTCTTTATTTTATTAAAGCCTGTTTCTGTTAATAAACGACTGTGACAATCAACCGTAAATGCAAATGTAAGCGCATTTATATGAAACAACATGTCGTAATGACGACTTGTTTCACTTAGTACACTGAACAACTCGTAGATCTGAAATGGTTACAGTAGAAAATCCCGATGGGTCGAACAACGGATGGGTCGAACTAAAACTTAACCCCGCAGGCTGTTCGACCCATCGAAGTTCAACTGTATTTTCGATAATATTAAATTAAAGGAAAATTTAAGAATGAGCCTTCTTTTTATTTCGTGAAATTCGGTCAAATATTGATTTTATTACGAAAAATTGATTTGTCTATGGGAATTTAAAATGGGGGAAAAAGTGGTAAGGAAGTGTGGGAGGAGTCAAAAAACGAAAAAAATTGGAAATTGACTCCGAAACCTGACTAGATAGCTTGGATATGATATAACTAAGAAAACAAAAGTTAAATTTTAAAAATCGGTCCAGTATTTCTGAAATTCAAAAATAAATTCCCCAAAACAAAATTTTCGCAATAAAATCAATATTTGACCAAATTTCACGAAATAAAAAGAAGGCTCATTCTTAAATTTTGTTAACATTTAATATTATCGAAAAAAAATTTGTTTTCGAATTGTTTATATGGGCGTAAAACTTGGGCAGCTTTCGTGAAACAGACAGTAATGAGAATTATAGATATACTATGGTGGACTGACAGGTATCATACATACATGTATTGATCCAGTAATGTCAGAAAAGGACCTGGGAATAACATTTGATGAAAATTTGAGCTTTCAAGAACATATATCAAATATAGTAAACAAAGCCCTGAGAAATCTCGGGATTTATTCACAGAACATTTGAATATTTGGATAAAAATATGTTTATTACGTCATACAAATCAATTGTAAGACCCTGCTTAGAATATGGATGTAGTGTTTGGTCACCTTATAGGAAACAAGAGGGCCATGCTTACGTCCGTTCAACATTCCGGTCAAAGACAGATTGGGGTTTACCCCCGTTCAACAGTCAGGTCAAAGACTGATTGTGGTCTACGCCCGTTCAACAGTCGGGTCAAAGACTGAACGGGGGTTTACATCCGTTCAACAGTCAGGTTAAAGACTGATTAGGGTTTACATCCGTTCAACAGTCAGGTTAAAGACTGATTAGGGTTTACATCCGTTCAACAGTCAGGTCAAAGATCGACTTGGGGTTTACCCACGTTCAACAGTCAGGTCAAAGACTGATTGGGTTTACATCCGTTCAACAGTCGGGTCAAAGATTGATTGTGGTTTACGCCCGTTCAACAGTTGGGTCAAAGACTGAACGGGGTTTACGTCCGTTCAACAGTCAGGTTAAAGACTGATTAGGGTTTACATCTGTTCAACAGTCAGGTCAAAGATTGACTTGGGGTTTACCCTCGTTCAACAGTCGGGTCAAAGACTGTTTGGGGTTTACATCCGTTCAACAGTCAGGTCAAAGATTGACTTGGGGTTTACCCCCGTTCAACAGTCGGGTCAAAGACCGATTGTGGTTTATGCCCGTTCAACAGTCGGGTCAAAGACTGAACGGGGTTTACGTCCATTCAACAGTCGGGTCAAAGATTGATTGGGGTTTACGTCCGTTCAACAGTCGGGTCAAAGACTGATTGGGGTTTACATCCGTTCAACAGTCGGGTCAAAGACTGATTGGGGTTTACATCCGTTCAACAGTCGGGTCAAAGACTGATTGGGGTTTACATCCGTTCAACAGTCGGGTCAAAGACTGATTGGGGTTTACATCCGTTCAACAGTCGGGTCAAAGACTGATTGGGGTTTACATCCGTTCAACAGTCGGATCAAAGACTGATTGGGGTTTACATCCGTTCAACAGTCGGGTCAAAGACTGATTGGGGTTTACATCCGTTCAACAGTCGGTCAAAGACTGATTGGGGTTTACATCCGTTCAACAGTCGGGTCAAAGACTGATTGGGATTTAAATCCGTTCAACAGTCGGGTCAAAGACTGATTGGGGTTTACATCCGTTCAACAGTCGAGTCAATGACTGATTGGGGTTTACATCCGTTCAACAGTCGGGTCAAAGACTGATTGGGGTTTACATCCGTTCAACAGCCGGGTCAAAGACTGATTGGGGTTTACATCCGTTCAACAGTCGGGTCAAAGACTGATTGGGGTTTACATCCGTTCAACAGCCGGGTCAAAGACTGATTGGGGTTTACATCCGTTCAACAGTCGGGTCAAAGACTGATTGGGTTTACATCCGTTCAACAGTCGGGTCAAAGACTGATTGTGGTTTACATCAGTTCAACAGTCGGGTCAAAGACTGATTGGGGTTTACATCCGTTCAACAGTCGGGTCAAAGACTGATTGGGATTTAAATCTGTTCAACAGTCGGTGTCAAAGATCTGATTGGGGTTTACATCCGTTCAAACCAAGTCGAAGTTCAAATGGTCTGATTGGGGTTTACATCCGTTTTCAAACAGCCGGGTCAAAGACTGATTGGGGTTTACAATCCGTTCAAACAGGTCGGGTTCAACGAAACTGATTGGGGTTTACATTCCGTTCAATCAAGGGCCGGGTTCAAAGAAACTTGATTGGGGTTTACATCCGTTCAACAGTCGGGTCAAAGACTGATTGGGGTTTACATCCGTTCAACAGTCGGGTCAAAGACTGATTGGGGTTTACATCCGTTCAACAGTCGGGTCAAAGACTGATTGGGGTTTACTCCGTTACACGCGGGTCAAAGACTGATTTGGGGTTTACATCAAGTTGGGTCAAAGACTGAGTCGGGTCAATGATGTGGGGTTTACATCCGTTCAACAGTCGGGTCAAAGACTGATTGGGGTTTACTTCCATTCAACAGTCGGGTCAAAGACTGATGGGATTTACATCCGTTCAACAGTCGGGTCAATTGGGGTTTACATCCGTTCAACAGTCGGCACATGGACTGATTGTGGTTTACGCCCATTCAACAGGCTCCAAAAGCATCTGTAAGACGTGAATACCATATGTTCAGTACACTGAAATTGCGATCAATCGCCAGCGAGCATCGCGCCCACGATGGTCAACGTGATACGCACGACACAGCGTGGTTGACTAGCCATCAATGAGAGGATGAGATTGATTGGTAAAGATCCAATAAACATATCAGGTGTTATGCAACATTTAGACGCATGTCACTAATGTGGGTGAGTGAGTGAGTGAGTGAATAGGGTTTAACGTCCGCTTTTCTGACATAGAGGTACAAGCCTCAGGGAGTCTACACGCAGACGGGTCAACGGGGTCGAGTCCCGTATCCACCTGTCCGAGGGGGGTAAATCCCAACTTCAGAACTCAATATTTACAATCAAAATATATATTCAGTCCTGAAATTAGAACAACCTGATCTGGTGCCAGGGCCTCGCCACACCAGCATCATTTATCCCATCCCCTAAAAGTAATAGGATTAGCGCATATCTTACTTTTATATATGGGGCATAGCCTGACTCAACTCTCACATACAAGAAAGCCAAAAATGTACGTGAGGGCCAAATCCGGTATAGTGGGTTCCGGAAAGTATGAACCCAATCGTTAAGCCAGTTTAGTCGCCTTTTACGACAAGCAATGGCTACTGCAGCACTATTCTCAGGATCAGTTGATCCCGCCCCGGTGCCTGCACGGGGCTACTAATGTGGGTGAGAAAAAAACTGTCAGAACAGATTATTTTCCATTATTCTCATGACTACACAATGAAATCATTTCCAAAGAAAAAACTGTGAATTTTTAACATGAAAAGTGAAAATGGTTAACCCATTGAAGTCTAAGGATACAATAACTTTTGTTGAAAAAAAATCAGATTTTCTAGTTTATTTCTCAATACTAGATGGCCGCGGCCTGCATGTCGTGCCTTGGGGCAAGAAGGCATGGACACTAAAAAAAGAGATATAGTATAACGAAAAACTTTAACCAAAAAACTTTAAACCAAAAACTTTAACCGGACACACGTACGTACGTACGCCAAAGTGCCGACTATATCGCGCTTTGCGGGCGCGACAAAAAGTATAAGTGACTCAACGTATACTTTCGAGAAGAAATGAGAAAAACATGGATTTTTTTTTTAGAAAATTTCATACTACTTTAATGGTACCCCGTCTGCAATGGGTTAAAGAACGTACCACCCAACTCCACTTGATGACGCCATCGAGTCGGAGAGCCAGGAAGACAAACTGTAGGATGTTCACCGAGCAGAACAACTCCAGCTGAAATCAAGGCGAATTAGCATTTGCCGCCGACTGTACAAGACATATTGAACTCAGGGCTCCAGATAAGGAATTAGTAATCGAGTATTGTCATTCCATCATTTCTGAAGCAATTGGGTATTTCAAATTGGGTAAAATAAAACCACACTACTGTTTACACATCAAGATACAGCAATTATTGAATAGTTTGCTTCGAAATGAAAACATGTCTTGGCATTTCATTAGAATTGTCTCCCTTGGAGACAATTCTAATGAAATACAGTAGCGTAACCATTTGTCAAGATAACCCCCGCGTCGGGAATTTTGGTAAACCACATTTGTCACTAACCACGGAAACTTTCACGGTCAGTTTCACGGATATTTTTTTCAGAAGACACCTATCTGTCAAATGGATAAAAATATTCCACATTGCCCTTGGTCTTGTAAGGTTTTAATCAAAATTGTTAGAATACCTACAAAATGTTGTATTTCAGCTATTCCCACGTTTGTCCACTCATAAACATCAGTATTGAGAAAGATTTAAAAAGCATGGTTCTGTCAGTCTATGTCACAGGATTCTTTAGCCATTTTGAGCAATCAATGTAATGTAAACACAGACTGGTAGCTGTCAAATTACCAGAATAGAGCTTCTCATTATACTGGGGGGTCTTATATGAAAAACAATAAAAAAAACTAACACAGAATTATATTTGATTACACAGATGTAGATACAAACTCTGTGTGTTTTTAATAGAATTTATTGTTCTGTTGATTATAAAAATGCTCAGAATAATAGTCTACAGTTTGTAGAGTGTTATTATCTTAATTGTTGTTGGTATAAATCCTGCCTGTAGTGTGCACCATAATGAATATGGTAAAATAGCATGTACTACAACTGAAAATTAAACGTGATCTGAAAGCATCTTGCTTTATGATTATTTGCCTTGTGATAATATTATTTTCATTTATGACTGGCAAAGGAAATGGTGGAAAATTGTTTACTGTACACTCCTCTGATAATTTAGACAACCATTTTTTTTACTCTGACCCGATGGTGCGTCACACTAGAGGTGTACCGCTTTGAGCTGGCGCGTTAATATTGTAAATATTATTGTAAACACGTGCTATTTTTAAATAGTTTACGTCATATGTTGTGGACATGGTATTTGTATACCAGCGCAAACGCATTAACATTCGATAGAATTGCTATAATAATCGTAACATCGTTTAGTGCTCTAGTGGGTAGATCTGCTGTTTGGTGATCGGACGGTCGTGAGTTCGAATCCTGCCAAAGGCATACATTTTTCTCTTGCTTTTACTATTTTGGCGCCAGAGGTAACGCACACATGCCGAAACAGTCATGCATTTACTTTTACACAACATTATAAAACACTTCACTTTGAACCTAATCATTGTGAAATGCATTTTGCACATTCGTGTGTTATTGTGAAAGTCCACCTCGACTCATTACAAATGCAAATATGTTACGGAGAACACCATGTCGAAAAATAAACCTCTCACTTCAGATAATAAACAAATAAATAAATAAAAGTGGATGCATGTGGTTCATAATTACCATGTCAATTGTTGTTACATGTAATAAAGATGCATTAAAGGTACATGCCCACGCAACAGGTTACACTGTACTACAACTTTTAATTTTCTGTCATGCCTTATATGAGCCATTAGTCTACCCACTAACGAGTTATTTTCAATTACGGCGCCTGTTAATTGGTGTTAAATCACATTTTATATGCCGCGACCAGAAAGGGTATTTTCCGACCTCGTGCTGTTTTTACCAATACGTTTCACGTGACACGGTCAATCATATCACATCTTTGACATGCGCAGTGAAGTATCGGAAGTTGAGAAGAAAAATCTCTGTTCCGAGTCCAAATCTAAATCTCCACGTAACTCTTTCCATTTGGTGATCTGGTCGCCAATATTAACTACTCTCTCTGTACTGCCTGTCCCTCATACATTTTGCCTTTTTTTTTTTACCGACGCCGTTTCATACAATTTCCGTCCTGGACGTTTCGACATGTATTCTTGTTTACATATTGGGAAGCCTACTGGCGCGCGTAGTAAACTGCGCATGCGCACCGCAAGCCGTGATGTGAAAGTCGTCGTCCCCGCACATTATCAAAATAGACTGTTACCGCGCCGCGCGTCGCTAACAGTAAATTGATAATTAATAAATGATTATATTTGTATAGCGGGCACTCGTAATTTTTAGAACTGGTGGAATAGTGACACAATTATACACTTATTTAATTCCTATAAAGAACATTGTGTGCCTACTGCGTGGGCATGTACCTTTAAAAAGAAAAAGAAAACACAAAAACAATATTTTAAAAAAAATAAAATATTTATAATGGCCAAAGTGAGGATCGAACGCATGCAGTGCAAAATTAAAATCAAATTCTACCGTTGGCCGCCAGTTTACCCACTGCTCCAGTGTGAGAAACTGTTTTGTCAATCGCAATATATCGATCATGACTATAGCGACGCGCCATGATAAACAGGGAAATACCTACATTTATATAAACAAAGCATGTAAACAACGCCATGTGAGGCTGGTATACTTATACAGGATGATAATAACCCAACAACAAAAATCCAGAGTCTAAGGTCACAGTCTATTTTCTACAAGCGCCTGGATGAAACGTTAACAAAATCGACGACATGGAAACAAGCAAGACTTTTAGATAAATCTGGTTTCACAGCACTTTTATGATAAGTTTATTATTTTAAAAAGTTTTGAATAATTGTTTTTATATGCGTATAGCTCTAGTAACTGGCCAACGAAGGCTTATTATCCAGAAACTAGGTATATCCACTGTACCAAGATGTGTTTTCATGGAAAATAAGAAACATATGCTATGTTTGTCGTTTGTTTATCATTTTGTGCAGTGAGTGAGTGAGTGAATAGGGTTTAACGTCCGCTTTTCTGACATACAGGTACAAGCCTCAGGGAGTCTACACGCAGACGGGTCAACGGGGTCGTGTCCCGTATCCACCTGTCCGAGGGGGGTAAATCCCAAATTCAGAACTCAATATTTACAAAATATATATTCAGTCCTGAAATTAGAACAACCTGATCTGGTGCCAGGCCCTCGCCACACCAGCATCATTTATCCCATCCCCTAAAAGTAATAGGATTAGCACTAATCTTACTTTTATATATGGGACATAGCCCGACTCAACTCTCACATACAAGAAAGCCAAAAATGTACATGAGGGCCAAATCCGGTATAGTGGGTTCCGGAAAGTATGAACCCAATCGTTAAGCCAGTTTAGTCGCCTTTTACGACAAGCAATGGCTACTGCAGCACTATTCTCAGGATCAGTTGATCCCGCCCCGGTGCCTGCACGGGGCCTCGTTTTGTGCAGCATGGTAAAGGTACCACAAATTTTTGATTGCTTTTTGATACTCGCTACTTCTGATTTCAATAGGGTTTTTTGGCAATTTTAATTGGGTATTTAAGCAAATACGCAGCTTATCTGGAGCCCTGGAACTCACCGTCGCAGAATATTTCTCTCTCTCGAAATATGCAACAAATATTCCCCCTTTGCCTAATGTTCTTTCACTAAATACTTTTATATAACATCAAAACAAAAATGTTAAGTGAATTTTTTTCATAGTTTTCTTGAAAGTACAAGTTGTTATCACTCATTTTAACCGTCTCAATGAGACGGTTCAAATTAGCCATGACAACATATACTTTCGTACACAATAAAGAAGATTATTATATGACTAAGTATTTCAGTCATTCTCATTGGCCGAAACACGACCACGTGATTATATACAAATTTAATGTAGACCTCTGAACGGTTTGTTTACACGAATAAGCACTCTCGGACCGAGATGTGTTTATTCATGTAAACAAACCTAGTGTTCACCTCCTTAGAGGTTTTTTGAAAAAAATATTTTAAAATTTAAAAAACATTTCATTTTTTTTTAAATAATTATTGAAAATTGTGTGAAACCAAAAACAAGTGAATTTTTTTTTCGGCCGGATATTTTGAAAAAAATATTGGCCACAAATATTTTAATATGGGCCAAAAAGTGTCATATAATAAAACAATTATTTTCTTTCGAGTCGGTGTACATGAGATTTACGGACCTTCGAAAAATGATGTTCACCTCCGCCGAACATCACTCTTCTCAGGTCAGTAAATCTCATGTACACCTCCTCAAAAGACAATAATTGTATAATTGTACCTCAACTCTACCTCAATTGTACCTCAACTCTACCTCAATTGTACCTCAACTCTACCTCAATTGTACCTCAACTCAACTCTGCATGCTAGCGGTGAAAATAACATCCAACAAATTACGAGTATGTTTCTTATTTCTCTCTGTAAATATGTCTTGGAATTTCATTAGAATTGAGTCCAGCGGGCTCAATTCTAATGACATTCCAAGACATATTCTCTGAACGCAATTCTAATGAAATTCCAAGACATATTCATGATATTTATATAAGAAAATATCATGAATTGTCGTCTGCTATTTTTTAACTATTTACAGCCCAAAAATTTCCCAGCATGCAAAGAGTTAAAAAGATATGTTGTTCTTAATTTCCCAGACGCAGAATCCTACAGACACGATAGTCATGAAGTCCATTTATCATATTGTATTGACAGCAAAATGTAAAATTCAAATATTTTTTTTCACGATTTTCTTATTTCTTCTAGCAAGTATACATTGTTACCACTCATTTGAACCGTCTCGGTGAGACGGTTCAAATGAGTGGTGACAACATATACTTTCGCACAGAAATAAAGAAAATACAAAATCCTACCTCAAACAATGTGTATTTCTTGATTGCCAAGACGTAGAATCATATAAGACACGATGGTCATGAAGTCCATTCATCACATTGTGTCGACAGCAAAATGAAAAATTAAATATTTTTTCACGATTTTCTTATTTCACATTGCAAGAATACATTGCTAACGCTCATTTGAACCGTCTCGGTGAGATGGTTCAAATGAGTGGTCATAACATATACTTTCAGAGATGTAAAGAAAACTGAAAATCCGACCTCAAACGAATTGTCATTTTGTGAAATGATTTAGCCTAATCATATCTCTTGGCTAATATGTCTGTCTAGTGAGAACACATTTCCATGAAACCATCATACATGTTTGTTATATGGCTATAAATGTGCCTTTTGCTGTTTAATGCCAATAAACTAAACAAATTGAATTGAATTGAATTGATTGCCAAGACGCAGAATCCTATAGACACGATAGTCATGAAGTCCATCATTTATCACATTGTATAGACAGCAAAATGTAAAATTCAAATATTTTTGTTCAAAATTTTCTTATTTCTTCTAGCAAGGATACATTTTTGCCACTCATTTGAACCGTCTCGGCGAGACGGTTCAAACGAGTGGTGACAACCTATACTTTCGTACAGAAATAAAGAAATTACAACATCCTACCTCAAACGATCTGTCATTCTTGATTGCCCAGACGCAGAATCCTATAGACACGATGGACATGAAGAGAAGAGGTATGAAGACAAACATCCACGAATGGTCGTCGGTGGCCATATTGTCGCATACGAGGATATCGAACACGAGTAACATCAGGTGCATGCTGGACGTCATCACCATCGCTTTGAACTGTATAAAGCAGTCACCTTCAAGTCTGCATGATAGAGAATAATAAGGAAATTTATTGTTTACGATGTGTCCATACCACACCAAGTCACTTGGCCCCTTCCCAAAAATAATATTACTCATAATCGTAATACTCACATTAGGGGTATAACCAGATTCAACTGTCGCATACAAAATGCCAAAGAGGGCCAAACAAGATCTCCAGTCAGAATCACAGGTTGAAGTAACGGACCGAGGTCTATAAATACATTAAATATGCATAAAAGCATAAATAAATGAAGAAAAAAAATTTTTTTTTACCCCATCCATCTAATCTTAAGATTAGATGGATGGGGTAAAAAAAAAAATTATTTTTTTTTCTTCATTTATTTATGCTTTTATGCATATTTAATGTATTTATAGACCTCGGTCCGTTACTTCAACCTGTGGTCAGAATGGATGAACCCCAGTCGTTAAATATTTACTCTTTCTCAAAATGTGAGTGTAGTAAAGCAAAAGTTTATTTAAATACCGTATTTCGCTGTGTATTGTGCGCACTGGTGTACAACGCGCATCTCTATTTTGGGGGGAAAAATCAGGAAAAAATTGTTCGCGTCTATAACGTGCAACAAATTTTTCAAACAAAAATAAAAATAAAAAATCGGCAGAAATTCCGTAACGAGTATAAGAAAATTGCATTCCGAGTTCACATCCACAATGCTGAACATGTGCTGTTAGGCTCTCTCGAAGCTGCTAATCCGTGAGAAAAAGATCGCAAAAGGTCAGCTTTACTAATCGAAACATAAATTAGACTATATTGTCTAAAAGTATGTTGTATTTATTGTTATTAGGTTTGAGGCGGCTTTCAGCTGCGCCGAAAACCTATTGTATTCGTTGGTTTTTTTTTGGTTTTTTTTGTTTTGTTTTTTATTCAGCCGTTCAGTCTACAGCCCAAACCGCTGGTCGGATCGACTTCAAATTTTGCATGCCAGTGTGATAGGGGAGTGTCAGGCGCATAAAAGATGATAATTTTCAGAGCTCTATCTTGACTACTTCCGGTTCTATTGGATGTCAAAGATGAACGTCTTTTTTTTCAAGTTTTCAAAATAGAGCAAACGGATGTGACGTCAGCTTCGTTATTTATCAATAGATTTCAAAATTTCTTGCTGCGGTCGATATTTCAGTCCTTTAGCTAAAACTTTCCCGCTTTGTGCCCGGCCTATGGTGAAAAACAAACGAAAACTTCACTGGCGGAATATTGCATATTTCCGTTTTATTAGGTGTATTTACAAATGGCGTAAACTGCAATTTAAGGGCGATAACTATCGAAAAATAATCATCCGCTGACTTACGGGCTCCCTCCATCTACACCAAACCGCTGGTCGGATCGACTTCAAATTTTGCATACCGATTCGGATCAAGTGTGAGCAGACTCAGAGATTTTCAGATATCTTTTAATGCTACTTCCACGAAAATGGAAGTGACGTCATACTTCCTATAACTTCCTTATTTTCCAACCGATTTCAAGAATTCTTTTTGCATTGGAAAGCTGACAAAATTCTCTATCTCAGATTCGCTGACAGCTTTCGGCTATCTGCTCAAATAAAAGATCTATATGCATTTGAATTTGAAAAATGTACATACTTTTCAACGATTTTGCCGAATTTCGGCTGATAACGGGTGGTCTTTACAAACGTTTTCCAATTTGTACAGTACTGTCAGCAACATAATTTCTTGCCAGGGTGATAGGGGAGTGTCAGCCGCATGAAAGATGATAATTTTCAGAGCTATGTCTTGACTACTTACGGCTCTATTCGATGTCAAAGATGAACGTATTTTTTCAAGTTTTCAAAATAGAGCAAACGGATGTGACGTCAGCTTCGTTATTTATCATTCAATTTCAATTGTTTTTGCTGTAGTCGATATTTCAGTCCTTTAGCTAAAACTTTGGCTAGGATCGAACCCGGTATCCCTCGCTCCGAGTCCATCGCTCTACCTCTAAGCCAACCGGCCCCACATCGGTGTGATGATGCGAACACAATAATGTTGGACAGTTCATTCTAAAACTTCAGAAATTCTTTTTGTAACCGATAGTTTACACCTTGGGCTAAAGCTTAGTTACACATGAAATCAATGTTTGAGGCTCAAACCGTTGATGCAGCTCAAGCTGCTCTAGTTTATTGATTAATATGCTTATTAAAAATTCAAGATGCATGTAATAAACTTATTGAACCTACTTACGAAGAAATTTGTTGTATATAATTCCACCATATTTGCCATTCGTGTATAACATATTACCTGTAATCGCAAACACACAGCAGCCATGTGTAAACTGCTTCCCCAAGGTGATAATAACTCCTGCACATGAGAAAGGGGCCATAAACAATTCCCCCTCGCCAAATATTGACACTGTGGACCACCATGGATATACGTAGGTACAGATAGTGTGTATTCACTGTTTATTGATTAGGTTTAACAATACACGTAGGTACTACCTGAATACACGACAGTCCAGCATAGCCCATATCAGTGTATGTGCAGGCGAATCAGGGGCTATGCTGGTCCCACATGTCATACGTGAATACTTGTCAATACTTGTCAATACTTGTCAATACTTTACAACAAGAGCTCCGCGGAGCAAGATGTCCCGCCTGGTGCAGTTTGATAGTACATAAAGAGCTTTGGGGTTAGTGAGCACCATGGGCTTTCTGTAGAATGATGCAGGATGATGTTACAAATGCACCTATGAAATACTACAGCATTCCATCAATGGAAACAGAAGTTATTGCAGATTAACCCCAATGTTAATTTTTGTGATGGACAGATGGACAGATGGACGAACAGACAACTTTTGCATCGCTATATCCCCTTTTCGCTACACGAGGGGATAATAAACTGAAACCAAAACATTTATTTTCCAACAAACACAGCTAAACACAAACAAGAATGCCACCAATGACATGTATCTCCTAATTTTCTATACTATACATTTTTGAAGTCCGTGACCTCGACCTTGGGGCTACCGGACACCATGAACTTTCTGCAGATGATGCGGAATGTTCTTACAAATGCATGTATGCAATATTAAAACATTCCATCAAGGGAAACAATAGTTACAATAAATTAAACCAAACATTAAGTTTTCAAAACTGAGCATTTTCTAAGCCCGTGACCTTCACCTTGGGCTTTCTGTAGAATCATACCAAATGTTGCTAGTTTACACCAAGGGAAACAGAGGTTGTAATAAAGTAAACCAAGCGTTAAGTTTTCCAAACCCAGAATTTCTAAGCCTGTGACCTTGACCTTTGGGGTTAGCGGGAACCATGGGCTTTCTGTAGAATGATGCGGGATGTTGTTTCAAATGCATGTATGGAATATTAAAGCATTCCATTGAGGGAAACAGAAGTTACAACAAATTAACTGAGCGTTAAGTTTTAGAAACATAGCCAAACGCAAAACGTTGAATGCATGTGAAAATTAGGTCAATGAACCATGAAAACTAGGCCAAGGTCACATGGGTTCCCTCTGTGTGAGATGGTTGCACCACAGTGTTGATGTATACCAAGTTTGGAGGTCGCAGGACTTAGTTTTCCGGAAATTGAGCTAAATGCAAAAACTTAACATTGAATGCATGTGAAATGTAGGTCAATAAACCATGAAATCTAGGTCACGGTCAAATGAGCTCCCTCTGTGTGAGGTGGTTACACCACAGTATTGAAGTATACCGAAGCATTCCATCAAGGGAAACAGAAGTTGTAATAAATTAAACCGACCGTTCAGTTTTACAAACCCGGAAATTTCTAAGTCAGTGACCTTTGGGGTTAGCGGGCACCATGGGCTTTCTGTAGAATGATGCGGGATGTTGTTACAAATGCATGTATGGAATATTAAAGCATTTCATTGAGGGAAACAGAAGTTACAATGAATTAACCTCAGCGTTAAGTTTTAGAAACAGAGCTAAACGCAAAAACTTAACGTTGAATGCATGTGAAAAGCAGGTCAATGAACCATGAAAACTGAGTCAAGGTCACATGGGCTGCCTCTGTGTGAAATGGTTAATTCCATCAAAGGAAACAGAAGTTGCAATTAAATTAAACTGAGCGTTAAGTTTTCCCAACCCGGAAATTTCAAAGTCAGTGACCTTGACCTTTGGGGTTAGTGGACACCATGGGCTTTCTGTAGTGATGCGGGATGTTGTTACAAATGCATGTATGGAATATTAAAGCATTCCATTGAGGGAAACAGAAGTTACAATGAATTAACCGGAGCATTAAGTTTTAGAAACACAGCTAAAGTTGAATGCATGTGAAAAATAGGTCAATGAACCATGAAAACTAGGTCAAGGTCACAATGGCTCCCTCTGTGTGAGATGGTTACACCAGTGTTGATGTATACCAAGTATGGAGGTCGTAGGACTTATAGTTTTCTGGAAACTGAGCTAAACGCAAAAACTTAAAGTGAAATGTTGACGCCGCCTACGTCGACGGAAAAGCTATGCCTATGTCCCACTTCTGCTAAAGCAGGCGGGACAAAAATAGCAACACAGCCAGTCGGCAACCTAGCAACGAAAACGACCATTACCGAGTGTTACCGAGTGCGATCTGAATGTGCGCGACGCTTGATTTAGCATCTAAAATCTTACATCAAGCGCTTATGGGATTGAGATAATCGGTCCTCATTAATTATTCACAGGATGGCAGACGTGTGACATCAGTTTGAAAATTTACAACCAAACAATACCCGACAGGCAACATTTGACCGATACGAGATCGGGACACCAGCGTAAATAAAGAAAACATGTAAATTTCCTCCGATACACGTAGCCTCTTTTGTTACGAGCCTGGCTATATTAAATCTCCCCCATAAAATAGAAATTAACTTCAAGACGGAAACAAACAACGTCAATGGAATTGAATTGGTGTTTAACTCCCAATGTGGATAAATGTGGATTTCGATGGAGAAATGGGGCTTATGGCATTTGCGGCTTGTGTAGAAACAAAATCACGATTAATACTGAATATACTGATCATAGATAATAGCAGTCAATCTATTTATGACATCTGGTTAGGAAACTAATCCTGAATTTCACAAGTAACTGCCACATATTTATTCAGTATTGGAACAAAAATGAGATTAACTATTTAAGATTTAATACGTTCATAAACCGTATACATGTAGTAGGTCGAGAACATCACCGACCCAATCAACTTGAGTCGTGATATCACGGCTGCTATTTGTTTATTGGCATTTTATATTTTTCAATAAAATTGAATATATACAGCATCTAACTGTATAAACACTTGAATTGAATCATGGTTTACATTTACAAACATACACCAGCATTTTTTCTACCAGCATTGTTTCTACCAGATAAATTTGAACATCTGCTCATCCTGAAACAATAACCATAACAGCATTATTTCAAGTCTCAAGAGACAATTTTAGTCCAATTTTAGACGGTTTTCAATGAGGTAAAGTGTAGCGCAATTCATTTTGGACATGACAATCGTAATGCTACTTTCTTATAACTCCGAAATACATTGCTGTTAATAGGTAGTTTCGTCTTAGGAGTTTAGTGTATTTTGTCCTGTCCTGTGACTCGGCCATCATTGTATTACTTTGGCTCAGTCGTCTCTTCTCTTTAACCCATTAAAGACGGGATACGCTTTTAGTAGTATGAACCTTTTGAGAGAAAAATATCCCTATTTTCTTTATATCCTTTCGAAAGTATATGTTGTTACCACTCATTTGAACCGTCTCAACGGTTCAAATGAGTGGTAACAACATATACCTTTATCGATGAATGAACAAAATAATGAGATTTTTTCAACAAAAATCATAGTATCCTTAGGCTGAAATGGGTTAAGCGCGTTTGTTTTTAGTTTACTAATTTTAGCACTTATCCGTACTGTTAATACTTGTTATTCTGTTCATAGTTTGTTATTGTCTTGGACGAACATGATGGTAAGGTAGGCGAGAGGTTGCGGCCGCATAAACATGGTTTAACCCCCCCAGTGTGCAATTTTGCATACTTGTGTGCAATTCCGTTCCAAGGCGGAACCCTTTCTGTCCTGTCCATTGCCCGTGCCGTGCTTTATATGTTTTTAATTTGATCTCATAGGACTTGTTTATTTCACATTATTGTGGAGGTTTGTATCTTGTGGAGCTTCTGTTGTTTTTACTATAATTGTGCATTTTGCGATGCCCTTCATTTTTTCTTTCATTTCGTTTGGGGACCGTACACCGCTGGTCGTGGAGTGCACGTGTGTGCCTTGTTGAAGACTGTGGCCACCGCTGTACTCGTGCCATCGTGTGGATGGTGGGATGTGCTTGGTGTTCTTTTTTCGGCTTTTCGATCCCTATTGGGTATACTACTTTCTATTTTCCACCATGAACGGTGTACTACAGTACGCTCAGAGTGCTTTTTGCCTTTTCCACTCACACGGTGGGAGGAATTTTCTCAGAGTGGGAAAATCACGGTGAGAGTTATGTGCCTCCCCACGGTGACCATATGTTTTATCTGTATTACCACCGCGGACGGAGACCAAGCTGGACGAACTTCCAATAGCCATAAAACGGCCACGGTGTTCCCCCGTGATACAACCCCGCGTTCCACCGGGACGCCAGGCTGGCTTACCTGTACAGTAATAGCGTAGTACCCAAACATTTACACTTATTCTGACTTGCGTTTGTGTTTTTTTATTCATTTTTTTTTATAAATATATACATTTTTCCTTTCAAACAACATATTTCTTAACAATAACAAAACATGAGAATCGTCTCCTAAAAACATGAGAATCATCTCGCGCTTTAGCATCGCGAAATCGCCTTCTGCTGAAGCTTTTGTAAATACAGGGTTTGCTCATGGTGTGTAAAACGGATACGTCTTGAAATTTCGCTTTGTGCATGCATGCAAGTAAAACGCAATTCCAACGCGAGGCGAGATCGCAAAACGCACGACTGAATATAATATAATGTCCCATTTTCACCTCGCGATCTCACTTTGTGTTTTCGCAATCTGGCGCATGGACCGACATCGCGTAAACGCGAGAATGTAACTGGCCCTAACAGGACACTGTAGTATCGCCTTAGGAAACGATTATCATGTGCTGTAAAACATTATTTTAATTAAGAAATAGAAGAAATGTGGATATTGGGGAATATGTCAGATACATATGAAAGCGTTTTCGCGATCTCGTGTAGAGGTCGAAATCGAGTAAATGCGAGTTACACGACACTAACAGAACACCATTATAATTCTCGTGTTTTAGGAGGCAATTCTCTTGTTTTGTCAAAAAAATAATATTTTTTCTAATAAACATATTTTGGCAGCATATGAGAATCGTCTCCTAAAACGATTTACGTGTCCTGTTAGGGACATGTTACGATCTACCGATGGTCAACACGTGTTGGTCTTCGCTAGTCACATATGCAATAAGCCGGTTTTGTCCGATCACATCATACATCATCATATGTACGTGCGGTGACCTACTGGGACGTGTGTCGGTGTTGGAAAGTGAGACATCAAAGGTTACAAAATGACATCTAAAGGTTAAGTTGTGTCGATCGATGTTGAAACACGCCGACACAAGAGCAGCACATTTACGATCAATTACTCTCCACATATTTATTAACGGAATGGAACTTATCTCTCTTATAGCATAGCGGTTTTCACCGTGTTTGATAAAAACATTTCTTCCATTTTATTGGTCGGAGAGAAGGTGTAGAATCTCAAAACAAGAGGGCCATGATGGCCCTAATTCGCTCACCTGACTCCATGAACACCAGAGGAGAATGTGACATTGAGTTCATGTGTTTTAAAAAAATTGTGCTATTTTTAGATGGCGGTCATCTTGGATTAAGCGATGACTCATTTTACAAAATCTGAAAATGCTTCACCCAGCATCGGCCATGTGGTTCCTGAGAAAAAGACGTTAAAAATCTTGAATAAATGGACCTTTTGGTGGCCATCATGGATGACATAATCATCCGATTCCGACAAATATTGCACCAGAGTGATTGCCTCATTGATACCTTCAATTTGATATATGACATGACCATATTCAGTCAAAAATAAAATTTGACCCCAATTTGACCCCACGGGCCACGCCCATTTTTGAACCCGGGGTCACCATTTTAACAACTTTCAAAGAGCAATGTACATCGATCATTCCTACCAAGTTTCGTCGAAATCCGGCTAGCGGTTCATGAGAAGAAGATTTTTTAAGAATTTATGCTATTTTTAGACGGCGGCCATCTTGGATTAGCGATGACCTCCATTTTAACAAATCTGAAAAGGCTTCACCCATGGACCATCACTTTTAAGTTTGGCTACCATGGGCCGAGCGGTTCATGTGAAGAAGAATTTTGAAATCTCTAATAAAAGAACCTTTTGACATTTCGGCGGCCATCTTGGGTGACATAACAATCCGATTTGGACAAAAAATGTACCAGAGTGATCGCCTCATTGATACCTTCGATTTGATATATAACATGACCATATTCGGTCAAAAATAACATTTGACCCCACGGGCCACGCCCATTTTTGACCCCAGGGTCACCATTTTAACAATTTTGAAAGAGCATTGTACATCGATCATTCCTACCAAGTTTCGTCGAAATCCGGCTAGCGGTTCATGAGAAGAAGATTTTTTAAGAATTTATGCTATTTTTAGACGGCGGCCATCTTGGATTAGCGATGACCTCCATTTTAATAAATCTGAAAAGGCTTCACACATGGACCTTAACTTTTAAGTTTGGCTACCATGGGCCAAGCGGTTCATGTGAAGAAGAATTTTGAAATCTCTAATAAAAGAACGACCTTTTGACCTTTCGGCGGCCATCTTGGATGACATAACAATCCGATTTCGACAGAAAATGCACCAGAGTGATCGCCTCATCGATACCTTCAATTTGATATATGACATGACCATATTCGGTCAAAAATAAAATTTGACCCCAATTTGACCCCACGCCCACGCCACGCCCATTTTTGACCCCGGGGTCACCATTTTAACAACTTTAGAAAGCAGCAATGTACCATCGATCATTCCTACCAATTTTCGTCGAAATCCGGCAAGCGGTTCATGAGAAGAAGATTTTTTAAGAATTTATGCTATTTTTAGACGGCGGCCATCTTGGATTAGCGATGACCTCCATTTTAATAAATCTGAAAAGGCTTCACACATGGACCTTAACTTTTAAGTTTGGCTACCATGGGCCAAGCGGTTCATGTGAAGAAGAATTTTGAAATCTCTAATAAAAGAACGACCTTTTGACCTTTCGGCGGCCATCTTGGATGACATAACCATCCGATTTCGACAAAAAATGCACAAGAGTGATCGCCTTGTTGATACCTTCGATTTGATATATGATATGACCATATTCAGTCAAAAATAAAATTTGACCCCACGGGCCACGCCCATTTTTGACCCTGGGGTCACCATTTTAACAACTTTGAAAGAGCATTGTACATTGATCATTCCTACCAAGTTTTGTCGAAATCCGGTTGGCGGTTCTTGAGAAGATTTTTGAAGAATTTGTTCTATTTTTAGACGGCGGCCATCTTGGATTACGTAATGACGTCATTTTAACAATTTTGTAATCCCCCTACCTAAGGACCATGACCATGAAGTTTGGTGACCATAGGCCCAATGGTTACCGAGGAGAAGACGTTTGAAAATGTTCACGGACGACGACGACGACGGACACATTGCGGTAACAATAGCTCACATGAGCTTCGCTCAGGTGAGCTAAAAAGGTAACGGAATCTTTATTTACTCAATAAATATGTACTGGCAGCACATCAGAATCGTCAAAGTTTTGTCAAACCATGTTTTTATTGTCAGAAATATTGATGTTTGTCCACATTTGTTCCATTTCTTAATAAAAACATGTTATGGCAGCACATGACAATAGTCTCCCAAGACGATTTGTACATGTCCAATTCAGGGACATGTTACAATTTCGCAAAACGAAAATGAAACATATTCTCAACAAAACATGTTTCGCGTTTTCGCGATCTTGCGCATAGGCCGAGATCGTGAAAACGCGAAGTGATGGATCGCGAAACGAAAATTTAACATATTCACAACAAAACATGTTTTGGCAGTACTGTGCATATGACATTCGTCTCCTTTTGCAATCTTGCGCATAGATCGAGATTGCGAAAACGCGAAGAGTGATCGATCGCGAAAACGCGAAGTGTGATCACGAGAGCTGAAACGAAAATGTAACGTATTCTCAACAAAACATGTTTTGACAGTACTGTGCATATGAGAATCGTCTCCTTAGACGATTTTCAAGTTTTGTCAAAATATGTTTTTGTAAGATTCTTTTGTTGAACCGGTAGATTTTTTTCCTGTTTTTAATTTCTTGATAAAAATATATTTTGGCAGCGCACGAGTATCGTCTCCTAAGACGATTATTGTGTGTTGTCAAAATATATGTTGATAGAAAAAATATTGATGCTTTTATATTCATTTTATTCCCTTATTAAAACAGGTTTGGTAGCTGATGAGAATCGTCTCTATTTCCGCGAAATATGTGTTTGTATGTTTTTAGTATTGGTTGGATTTGGATGTGATTCAACCAATCAGTGTCACGGTTTCAAACAGAAAACGTGTTTTAGCAGCACATGAGAATCGTCTTCATAGACGAGTTGTACGTGTGCTGTTAGGGACATGTTAGAATCTTGCGTTTTCGGCATTGGTTGAAATCACAAGAGCGCAAAACGAAAACGCGACTTATTGTTAACAAAACAGGTTTTGACTGCACTTTGCATATGAGAATCGTCTCACTTCGTCTCCTAAGATGATTATCAAGTTTTGTCAAAACCTGTTTTTGTAAGAAATATAAATAGTTTTCATATTTTTAATTTCATAATAGAACTATTTTGGCAGCACACGAGAATCGTCTACTAAAACGATTGTTATCATCTTAGTACGGTATGGGATGTTTCAGTATCCAGCTCCCGTAGGATTTGTGTGTTAAAATTGATTTTTTTTGCTTATGTTGATTTGGGGTAATACTATTGAGAAATTATGGGGTTCAAAATTTCAGACCCCTATTCCCCATTTTGAGGGGCAAATATCCCCCAGAACACATAAAACCACTATATCCGCTAATAATGAACCAATTTTCATAATCTTGGTGTTGTTTTATGGGTTTTCAATGGTGCCAAGTCCATTTATTAGAATTTCCAATCAATTCCTGTTGCCGTTGATATCCGTTTTGGAGGGGGTGTAGTGGGGGCTGGGGCGGGTGGGGCTTTCAATAAGGTAACATCGCTTACATCGCAAGATGTTCCAGTTCCTGTTTTTTAATGCCACACTGATAAATAGAGACTACCTATGCTGGTGTCTTTTGATATCAAGTTTATCAGGCAAGGCTAGGAAACACGTAGGAATTCCGAGGCTTGCCGAGGAATTCCTACCGTTTCCGAGCCGAGCCTGATAAACTTGATATCAAAATACACTAGGCTGGTATTCTATTTATCAGGTAACGTTTTATGCTCGAAAATGACATTAGATGACGTCGTATTCTATGGACAGAACGCGGACTTGTTTATGTTGCGTCATTACACTGACGTCACGTGACGTCATCCGACCAATGGAACGTCAGTTTTCACTTTGTTGTAACCCGGATGTTGATATCAGGTCAATGCCTGATACAACAATATGTTATCAGTCAATACGTATTCGGTCAATACAGGGCAGGTTACCTGATAAAATCCATAGATTGAACCTTAACTTAGTTATACATGCATACTATATGTATTTGCAACCAGTTTATTTATGAATCAATTTTCTGAAAACAGAGCGGAGTTACCACTAGAAAATATGGCCTGTCGGCACACGAAGCACTGGCATATTGTTACACTTACACAAACTTCAATAAAGTTACTCATACAAAAACTTCAATAAATAAACTGACGGACGGACGGACGGACGGACGGACGGACGGACGGACGTTCTTACAGTACTATACTTATGTGGCTTATCACATGTTAAATATTAGCCACATAAAACGATTTTTAGCCACATAAAAGGATTTTTTAGGCGGCTAATTGTAACCAACCCTATCCTTTACCAAGTCCATAACCCTGTGGGGCTAGCCACATAAGTACCCTAATGTGTGCCCGGACGGACGGACGGACGGACGGACGGACGGACGGACGGACGGACGTTCTTACATTAGGGTACTTATGTGGCTTATCACATGTTAAATATTAGCCACATAAAACGATTTTTAGCCACATAAAACAATTTTTTAGGTGGCTAATTGTAACCAACCCTATCCTTTAACAAGTCCATAACAAGTCCATAACCCTGTGGGGCTAGCCACATAAGTACCCTAATGTGTGCCCGGACACGGACGGACGGACAGATGTCCGAACAGACAGGGTGAAACCTATAAGGCACCGCCGATTCTCGACGGGTCTCTAATTAACTAAACAACTATCAAGACTATATAATAGTAGCCCGTTATAAACGGACATAATAGTAACAATTACAGAATCTGATAGGACTGCAGATCATGTATAGGCTGATCGGGGTCTACACTGGTCGCCAGACAAGAAGCCTGATTTTCAACAGTAATACAACAATGTCTGGATATGGTGTAGCATGAATGGACCGATTCGGTGTTCTTTGGATCGTCTAGTTCTATTGTTACTGAGAGCCAATAAAGTACGAGAACGCTGGCTATTTCCGGAAAGTTCAAAATGGCACCCGTCATCTAAATACTAAATTAAGACTGCATGCAACTGGTCATTTCGACCAAATGTGCCTGTGACTAGGTACAATGTAGCACGAATTATGTCTATATGCAAGCCCAAAATTTAAAAATTAATTTTCGGTGGATTCATCCACGAGGGTATGGAATGTCTTCGAGCCAATTACCACCCATAATAATATACGATAGCAGATGGTTCACCGGTAAGGCATATATACATTATCAGAACCTTCCATCTACTTCATTGGTTTTCACTAACAGATAGGACACAGATAATTATACAAAAGACATAATTATGAAATAGTAAAAGGCATCTGTATAGGTGAGAGTATCTGCTAACATGTGAAATGTACACGCCATGTGCAGGGATTCCGCTGGGAAAAAATCGCCACTTCAAAAATCCATCCGATTCAAAGTATGTATTCTTTTATAGTGTCCTTATTACATAACGGATTTTGATGAAATATGGCGCATCAAACGCGTCTTGTTAAGCTGCATTTGGTGGTCTCTGTACGTTGGCCCAAACGTCTGTGCCGAACTCCATGGACGATCAAATACAGCTCATGGAGACGCGTTTGCTGCGCGCCATATTTCATCAAAATCCGTTTCATATTAAGGAAAATATCAAATAATACTTACTTTGGAGTGGGCAAGATTTCAACATTTTCAGCCACTGTTGTTGTTATAACCACGTTTTCATGCACCTTGACTCCGGTAGCCTGATAACAATCTATATTGCTTGTTAGAAGCTTAGCATGGCGGCCGTTTTATTGGTGGAATGGCGAACAGTGCAGATCCTAATCCATGCGCATGCACATTATCAAATTACCTCCCCTGTTTATCAGTCTATTCTAGTATCAGGCATGGGAGTGGAACACTATCCCCAATCCTGAAAATTTATTTGAGCAGCGGATTGCGCTGCGATTTGCTAGGGGGTCTGGAGGCATGCCCCCCCCATATTTTTTTTTCAATTCTAGATGCTCTGTGCTTCATTCCGAAGTATATTTAGCATTAAATAGATCACATTTCCCCCTGAAAAAATATGCTATAATTAGGAAAAATTGGCAACATAATCCATTTCAATTTAAAATAATACTTGCAACAAGAAGTCAGTACATGTATAATAGGGATTCCGCTGGGGAAAATAAAAGAATCGTCGCCATTTAAAAAAAAAAAAAATCATTTTTATTTTTATTTTTTTTCGAAAATTGTAGTAATTTTTTATCGCCATTCTGAACGGATTTACAAGATACACAAAAGTGGTCCCTGGGACCTCAAATCCGGATTTCCGGATCAATCAGGAAATTTCCCATGCCTGTAGTATATAGTACGATAAGCCACAAACCAGTGACCACGTCCATGTTATTTACAGTAAAAGAAAAAGCGAACCATTCCATATATCACACGTACCGAGACATCATCTGAGACGTGTTCTTCTATACCCTGTTAAGCCTCAGGGTTGACCTTCGTTTGATAATCCTGGCACCGCCCTGTCACCAGTTCCTTCAACCCTGACAATCCGGCATTGTGTTTGCAACTTGCCACGTTACTCCCACGAAATAACACGAGTAATAAGTACGCATGGAAATATAGTGAAAGAACAAACCGCCATGTTGCGATAGTCATGGTTAACACTGGATGTGTAAGGGTGAAGCAAATATGCGTAGTCAGGTAAATTGTATTATCTTGGTAGATATAGAAACCCTGTGGGATTTTCCTGGCTTCTAAAAATAGATCCCCGATTATAAATACATTTGTCTCTGGGATTACTATAATGATTGTGACCAGAGAAATTGGGAGTATGGGATTTATAACCAGTGTAGCTATTGATCAAATGATCACGTAGCCTGATATGATAACGAACTACATTCCTTGTTAGAAGCATGACGGGTGTTTCGTTTATGAAATAGCGAACAGTACAGATCCTGATCAGACGGTGCGGATGCACAGGCTGATCTTAATCTACACTGGTCGCAAAACCCATAATTCCATTCTCAAGTCACAGCCACATTGAGACAAGCCATGTTTGTACAATGTACCTAAAGATTACGATGCACAATTGTTCGTGAAAATATTTACAGAAACTGATATTTTCTGTAACCTCGGTCAACTTTTGATATAATTTACCGAAAGTATCGTAAAGTTTATAAATATATTTCATGAGATTTCGCACATATTTTCACAACGTGCACGTGATGCAGGCAGGTGAAACTGTACCCTCTGATCTTTGCCACCGGCATAGCCACTTGTACACTATCGTCTGCGTTAATATAGCCACTGTTTGCGAATTCTAGTTAAAAATACTTGGATATTTAGAAACAAAATTGCTACCCCACTCCATATCTCTCGCGAGGGTAGCAATTTAACCCCATTTCTTTAATGTAACGCATGGAAGAGTGATTTTTGCAATCGGTTATCCGGCGTATTTCATATGTTAGCAACATAAAACTGCCAAAGCTGTATCAATAAATTATTAATAAAGAACATACACATGCAGAACTTGGTTATTTCACCGTGTCGATGTGTTTATCTTACATTCACGTGTATATTTTGTAAATTTAAAAGCTTCATTTCGTTATGTTGAATGTTGAACAACAACTAGAGAAAAGATGGCCGTTTCCATGGGAAAATTATTTCCCTGTTGTTATTTTTGGCAATTTACTAGTTCTACATCAAAGATTATTTGTTTAAAGGTAGAACATATTATACAGTTTACTAAAGTTTGATATAACATCAACAGGTTTGGGTATGCACTTGATTGCACACATTTTTCGAATGTGTCAAATTGTAGCCGAAGATAACATATCGGAGGCGAATTATTGTAGCTATTGGATATTGTGTTTGCACTGAATCAGCTTGATTGGCTGAGCCTGAGTTGTGCTATAGCCAATACATTTCAGGAAACGTTGATTTATAATATAGGTAAGTTTATCGCAGACGGCTGTATATGACTGAATAACCGGGTAGCTAGTAATACGATTTCAATGTGATTATCCGTAAGCGGCTTTCATTGTTTCAACACGTGTTGTGGGTTCTGGATATGTTGTCATGGTTGGGAAATCATGGGGGTCGGAACCACAGGTGGAAGACTCGGACCTATGACACCAAAAAAATGCCTATTAAAAAAAATCCCATTACCCCACCCACTTGGTCTCGTACATTACCATCTTATATAAAGAAAGGTGGATAACATTGTGGCCATTATAGAAAGAGCCCTGTCGTTTCCGATTCGCACAAATGCAATACACATCGATTAAATGTATGATTTCTGTCGCTGGCAATCGATAAAGGTATTAGGTGTGTGAATATATTCACTTCAAATCGCTCTTTCCAGCATTTATTCAGTTATTCGCATTTTGTATACCCCATCCAAAGCGAAATTTGAGTGTACGAAAGAATCTCACACAGAATCGGAGGCCGTCCGGCTTGGATTATCGGTCATATTTGAACAATAACTGATCGCCAGCTCAAACTAAAGTGGTGCACCATGACCATATACATTAGCAACTCCAACCATACAAAGTTCGTCCAATTGTGATCGTTCACCGATCTAAAAAACACCTTTTATCTACTTTCATTCATGATTCGCGTACTATCAGATTATGTCTTCCGCAATCCCGAAATAGGTTGAATGACGTCATACAGTTTAGATTTAGCCAATCAGAGATGTTCTTTACATAGACTCTTCCGGTTGTATTATGGAAGATGGTGCATTGACCCGGTTCCAGATAATGAACGAAATTAGACAAAAAAGTGTTTTTTTAGATCGGTGAACGATCACAATTAGACGAACTTTGTATGGTTGGAGTTTCTAATGTATATGGTCATGGTGCACCACTTAAGTTTGGGCTGGCGATCAGCTATCGGCCAAATATGACCGATAATCCACGCCGGACGGCCTCCGATTCTGTGTGAGATTCTTTCGTACACGCAACTTTCGCTTTGGATGGGGTAATCAAAAAGCGAATAACTCAATAAATACTTGAAACAGCGATTTGAAGTGAGTATATTCACACACCTAATACCTTTATCGATTGCCAGAGACATATTTCATACATTTAATCGATGTTTATTGTGTTTGTGCTAATCGGAAAAGAGAGGGCTCTTTCTATAATAGCCATATTTATACCCACCTTCTATAAATAGAAGACGGTAATGTACAAGACCAAGTGGGTGGGGTAATGGGATTTTTTTAATAGGCATATTTTTGGTCTCATAGGTCCGAGTCTTCCACCTGTGGTCGGAACAGGTCCGGCAGGTCCGGCCACTGCCGGATCAATAATTTTGACATATTTGTAATTCATATACAAAAACCGGAAAATCTCATTATTTTGTTCATTCATCGATAAAGGTATATGTTGTTACCACTCATTTGAACCGTCTCGTTGAGACGGTTTAAATAAGTGGTTACAACATATACTTTCGACAGGATATAAAGAAAATAGAGATATTTTTCTCTCAGAAGGTTCATACTACAACCCCATCTGTAATGGGTTAATGTAAATATTTTTCTGAAATTTTCTCATTTCTTATCAAAAGTGCATGTTGTTACCACTCAGTTGAACACGCGATGGGTAATCAGGGTTCATCCTTACCGGAATCCTGACTGGAGACCTGGTTTGGCCCTCACATACGTCTTTGGCATTTTGTATGTGACAGTTGAATCTGGTTATACCCCTTATGTGAGTATTACGATATTCGTAATCCTATTTTAGGGGAAGGGGGCCAAGTGACTTTGGTATGGTATGGACCTGGCACCAGGTCAGGTTATTCTAATTTCAAGGCTGAATATATTTGTTCTCGATGTAAATATTCCGTTCTGATTTTGGGATTTTCCCCCCAATGCAGCAGGTTAAAACTGGATCGAACCCGTTTGCCCGGCCTTACATGACCTTAGCTGTTGATAGGATGTTAAACACTAATAAACAAACAAACGTTATATTAATCTATAATTATTTTCAATCCATGAACTCAGTTGATTGTAAACAAGGAGTGTAACCTATAAATGCATGTTGTTAAACTGCTTGTAAATCATGTATTCTTTGCATATGACTACCGTATAACCTCTAATTAACGCCCCCGGGGGCGTTAAATTTTACAAAAGGGGGGCGTTTATTAGCCACTAAAAAAAAGAAGAAAAAAAACAACAAAAATTACCAAGGACCACTGATGCTGAACATTCTTTAAGGATTATTTGTGTTTGAAATTGGCGTTCCTTCACTCCTTGGTAATTTTTATATATTTTTTAATTTGGAAGAGGGGGGGGGGGGGGGGGGTGGGGAGTGGGGAGGCGTTTATTAGGAGGGGGGCGTTAATTCGAGGTTATACGGTATGTATGGAAATAAAAAAATTAAAACTGAATGATTGATATTCCTCGTTAGAAGCACGACAGGTGTTTTATTGATGAAATATCGAACAGTGCACATCCTGATCAGCTGGATCTACACTGGTCGCAAAACACATAAGCCCCATTTCTCACAGCCACAAGCATTAGTAATCCCAGAGACATTTATATTCAGGGATCTATTTTTAGAAGCTGGGAAAATCCCACAGGGTTTCTATTTTTACAATCCAGGACTGGAATCTATTTTTAGAATGTTGTCATGGTTTGGGAAATCATGGACGTCGGCATAGGTCCGCCCACTGCCGGATCAATAATTTGAACATATTTTTAATTCATGTATAAAAAAAACAGAATGTATTAATGTAAATATTTTTTTGCAATTTTCTAATTTCTTATCAAAAGTGTATGTTGTTACCACTCAGTTGAACCGTCTCATACACTTTGGGTGGGTAGCGGGGGCACCCAGTAGATTCGCCGGACCAATCTTATAGAGAATAGTAGGTTAATGCCGTGAATGGGAAAAAATATCTGGCGAGGCTTGGGAAACTGGATGGGCGAGGCTTGCCAAGCCCTTCTTGTTTCCGGTTGTAAAATCCCTTAATCAACAGTCATGACAGTAAATCGATCAATAATTGTTTTAGACTTTAGGAACTTTACTCATCGAAATAGTTCAGTACATGTATAACAGGGATTCCGCTGGGGAAAATAAAAGAATTGTCGCCACTTAAAAAAAAAAAAATCATTTTTTTCCCTGAAAATTGTAATTTTTTATCGCCATTCTCAACGGATTTAGAAGATTCACAAAAGTGGTCGTCCCTGGGACCTCAAATCCGGATTTCCGGATTAATCCGGAAATTTCCCATGCCTGTAGTATATAGTACGATAAGCCACAAACCAGTGACCACGTCGAACTTGATCAAATAAAACGATACATTGTGTTTGGTGCATGTTATTTACAGTAAAAGAAAAAGCGAACCATTCCATATATCACACCTGAGACATCATCCGAGACGTGTTCTTCCATACCCTGTTAAGCCTCAGGGTTGACCTTCGTTTGATAATCCTGGCACAGCCCTGTCACCAGTTCCTTCAACCCTGACAATCCGGCATTGTGTTTGCAACTTGCCACGTTACTCCCACGAAATAACACGAGTAATAAGTACGCACGGAAATATAGTGAAAGAACAAACCGCCATGTTGCGATAGTCATGGTTAACACTGGATGTGTAAGGGTGAAGCAAATATGCGTAGTCAGGTAAATTGTATTATCTTTCTACATGGTAGATAATTATAGAAACCCTGTGGGATTTTCCTGGCTTCTAAAAATAGATCCCCAATTATAAATATGTCTCTGGGATTACTAATGATTGTGACTAGAGAAATGGGGCTTATGGGATTTGTAACCAGTGTAGCTATTGATCAAATGATCATGTAGCCTGATAATGAACTACATTCCTTGTTAGAAGCACGACGGGTGTTTCGTTTATGAAATAGCGAACAGTACAGATCCTGATCAGATGGTGCGGTTGCACAGGCTGATCTGAATCTACACTGGTCGCAAAACCCATAATTCCATTCTCAAGTCACAGCCACATTGAGACAAGCCATGTTTGTACAATGTACCTAAAAATTAAGATGCACAATTAATTGTTCGTGAAAATATTTACAGAAACTGATATTTTCTGTAACCTCGGTCAACTTTTGATATAATTTACCGAAAGTATCGTAAAGTTTATAAATATATTTCATGAGATTTCGCACATATTTTCACAACGTGCACGTGATGCAGGCAGGTGAAACTGTACCCTCTAATCTTTGCCACCGGCATAGCCACTTGTACACTATTGTCATCGTTAGTATAGCCACTGTTTGCGAATTCTAGTTAAAAATACAATGTACTTGGATATTTAGAAACAAAATTGCTACCCCGCTCCATATTTCTCGCGAGGGTAGCAATTTAACCCCATTTCTTTAATGTAACGCATGGAAGAGTGATTTTTGCAATCGGTTATCCGGCGTGTTTGATAGGTTAGCGATATAAAACTGCCAAAGCTGTATCAATAAATTATTAATAAAGAACATACACATGCAGAACTTGGTTATTTTACCGTGTCGATGTGTTTATCTTACATTCACGTGTATATCTTGTAAATTTGAAAGCTTCATTTCGTTATGTTGAATGCTGAACAACAACTAGAGAAAAGATGGCTTCCATGGGAAAATTATTTCCCTGTTCTGTTATTTTTGGCAATTTACTAGTTCTACATCAAAGATTATTTGTTTAAAGGTATAACATATTATACAGTTTACTAAAGTTTGACATAACATCAACAGGTTTGGGTATGCACTTCGGTTGCCCACATTTTTCGAATGTGTCAAATTGTAGCCGTAGATAACATATCGGAGGCGAATTATTGTAGCTATTGGATATTGTGCTTGCACTGAATCAGCTTGATTGGCTGAGCCTGAGTTGTGCTATATACATTTCAGGCAACGTTGATTTATAATATAGGTAAATTTATCGCAGACGGCCGTGTAGGACTGAATAACCGGGTAGCTAGTAATACGATTTCAATGTGATTATCCGTAAGCGGGCTTCCATTGTTTCAACATGTGTTGTGGGTTCTGGATATGTTGTCATGGTTGGGGATTGTCATGGTTGGGGAAATCATGGGTGTCGGAACAGGTCCGGCCACTGCCGGAGGTCCGGCCACTGCCGGATCAATAATTTTGACATATTTGTACTTCATATAAAAAAAACGGAAAATCTCATTATTTTGTTCATTCATCGATAAAGGTATATGTTGTTACCACTCATTTGAACCGTCTCGTTCAAATGAGTGGTAACAACATATACTTTCGAAAGGATATAACGAAAATAGGGATATTTTTCTCTCAAAAGGGTCACACTACCATCCCGTCTGTAATGGGTTAATGTAAATATTTTTCTGCAATTTTCTCATTTCTTATCAAAAGTGCATGTTGTTACCACTCAGTTGAACACGCGATGGGTAATCAGGGTTCATCCTTACCGGAATCCTGACTGGAAACCTGATCTGGCCCTCACATACGTCTTTGGCATTTTGTAAGTGACAGTTGAATCTGGTTATACCCCTTATGTGAGTATTACAATATTCGTAATCCTATTTTAGGGGAAGGGGCCAAGTGACTTTGGTGTGGTATGGACCTGGCACCAGGTCAGGTTATTCTAATTTCAGGGCTGAATATATTTGTTCTCGATGTCAATATTCCGTTCTGATTTTGGGATTTTCCCCCCAATGCAGGTTAAAACGGGATCGAACCCGTTTGCCTGGCCTTAGCCTTTACATGACCTTAGCTGTTGATAGGCCGTTAAACACTAATAAACAAACAAATGTTATAATCTATAATTATTTTCAATACATGAACTCATAGTTGATTGTAAACAAGGAGTGTAACCTATAAATGCATGTTGTTAAACTGCTTGTAAATCATGTATCGTTTGTATATGACTACCGTATAACCTCTAATTAACGCCCCCGGGGGCGTTACATTTTACAAAAGGGGGGCGTTTATTAGCCACTAAAAAAAAAAGGAAAAAAACAAACTTACCAAGGACCACTGATGCTGAACATTGTTTAAGGATTATTTGTGTTTGAAATTGGCGGTCCTTGGTAAGTTTTTTCTCTTTTTTTAGTTTTTTTTTTTTAATTTGGAGGGGGCGGGCGTTTATTAAGAGGGGGGCGTTAATTCGAGGTTATACGGTATGTATGGAAATAAAAAACTTAAAACTGAATGATTGATATTCCTTGTTAGAAGCACGACACATGTTTTATTGATGAAATATCGAACAGTGCACATCCTGATCAGCTGGATCTACACTGGTCGCAAAACCCATAAGCCCCATTTCTCACAGCCACAATCAGACATATTTATAATCAGGGATCTATTTTAGAAGCTGGAAAATCCCACAGGGTTTCTATTTTTAAAATCCGGATGGAAATCCCACTGGAATCTATTTTTAGAATGTTGTCATGGTTTGGGAAATCATGGGCGTCGGCATAGGTCCGCCCACTGCCTGATCAGTAATTTGAACATATTTTTAATTCATGTATAAAATCAAAGTACTGAAAGTACTGAACATAGGGTACTACAAGATTAAACTAGATTGATCGATTGATTGATTGATTGTTGGTGTTGCAGTTTCATTAACCCTTAAAGGTACAAGCCCACTCAGTAGGTACAAAATGTTCTTTACATCAGAGACATCATCTGAGACATTTCCTGGCAAAATAAACATTCATGCGCCATTATCCCACGTACTGATTGGCATTATTATACATGTTATATCAGACGTAAATGTACACACTGATATCAGGGGCGATAACCGTGTTTGCTTAAAATGTCAATGGACATTACTATTTAATCTCTGTATTTATTTTATGATGTGCAATGATCATACTTTAAAATCTGTCGAAAATATTATTTTTTCAGGTGACGCATTTCTTTAGTATAAATAATGAAAAAATATCATGCCTCATTTGCATATGAAAATAGCCTGATACCACCCAGTAAAATAAATATTACTAAATGATTATATCTGTATAGCGGCCACTTGTAACGTTTAGAAACTTGTTAGATTTTTTGTTGTCATATTTCAGTACTTGCATTAATATGGGTATTAATATAAGCTGGGTGTGTTATACTGTCATTAATGTGTTCCCTGACTGTAAGTTATCACCTTAAATACGGACTTATTGACCCCCTTCCCTGAACGTAGAATTGACACTCATGTTGGCGTGTATTGGCCACAATAGACAAATGTCAATCAGGCCGAATTCAGGAATGTCACTAAAATCCACTGTAAATCCATCGATAGAGAGAATGAGGATTAAACATCAGTTAGACCTACACGTGCGAGTTTTGTTTCGCACAGGTGTCGGGCGAGTTTAAAAATAGGCTGTCGGAAGGTCAAACTTGATGTAGTTTGTGTGTTAAACGCGTCGCTTGTTTCGGAGAGTATTCGGAGGGGAGTTAACTCTGTTACTAAATTTAGCGATGACCGCACGATTTGTGCTGCAAATGGGGGCAAATCACGCGCAACAAAATAATCCGATGTATTTTTGTACATAGAACATCCGTTGTTGATATTGTGCAGTGCAAGTAGTTTTTCATGATATTATTTTCAATTAGCGGTTGCGTATGCCAGTTAAACGTTGATTAACACAATGCATTTTGTTGTTATGGTTATTCCAAGATATCACTACGGACGTGCCCATCGAGGGGGGTCTGGGGCGTGGCTAACTGTCCGACGCGATTCCAATACATAGGCTACCCTATGTAAAAACCGGAATGTATTAATGTAAATATTTTTCTGCAATTTTCTCATTTCTTATCAAAAGTGTTTGTTGTTACCACTCAGTTGAACCGTCTCATACACTTTGGGTGGGTAGCGGGGGCACCCAGTAGATTCGCCGGACCAATCTTATAGAATGTTACAACGATTTGTTCTTTTCATCGTTCGTGAATCGTGGAAATGAAAAAAAACAACAAGATGGCGGCTTTACGATTTAATCCTATTTAGAATGGCGACCATGCATCCCGAATTAACCATTAAAACGTGTACTCCAGGCAGGTTCAACAGAGAATGTTCTGTTGATACTTTATATTTTGTCACCGACAATGTGAAACTAGAAATGTGGCCTATCGGCACACGAATAACCCCACTGGCAGCCAAAGAAAACAAGGCATTTTTGATAAGCCATTTAGCCGAGCGTTAAGGTTTAAAATGCATCAAGTTTGTGACCTTGACCCTGGGCATAGTGTGATAATCCATGCATCGGTGTAGAAGATAAAGAGCGGAAGGGAATTTCAATAGGTTTGACCTTTGACCTTCAACTGTGACCTTGGATGTAGGTGCGTGGTTATTGATCGCGACACACCTTCTCATCCTGAGAAACATTTGTGCCAAGGCATTTGATAATCCATGCATCGGTGTAGAAGATGTAGAGCGGAAGGGAATTTCAATAGGTTTGACCTTTGACCTTCAACTGTGACCTTGACCTTGGACGTAGGTGCGTGATTATTGATCGCGACACACCTTCTCATCATGAGAAACATTTGTGCCAAGCCATTTGATAATCCATGCATCGGTGTAGAAGATATAGAGCGGAAGGGAATTTCAATAGGTTTGACCTTTGACCTTCAACTGTGACCTTGGACGTAGGTGTGTGGTTATTGATCGCGACACACCTTCTCATCATGAGAAACATTTGTGCCAAGCCATTTGATAATCCATGCATCGGTGTAGAAGATATAGAGCGGAAGGGAATTTCGATAGGTTTGACCTTTGACCTTCAACTGTGACCTTGGACGTAGGTGTGTGGTTATTGATCGCGACACACCTTCTGATCATGACAAACATTTGTGCCAAGCCATTTGATAATCCATGCATGGGTGTAGAAGACATAGAGCGGAAGGGAATTTCCAACAGACTGACCGACACCGACCGACAAGCTGACTCCTATATACCCCCTCAAACTTTGTTTGTGGGGGTATAATTAAAGCTTCTTTTCAACGAAATACTCTCTCACATTCACCAGACCCATCCATTTTCATTTGGGGCATATTCTGCAACGATTGCGATCTGTCCAGAATAAAAATCAACAAAACAAATACCATTTTGTTTATTTCCTTACCTGACTGGAATCACTGGGAGCAGCCATTTTTATGTTAAATGACGTAGTAGACTTAATCACGTACTTATAAGTATGACGTCAGTCATGTCTGAATGACACACGGAATGGGTAAAAAGCAAATGCAATTGGAAATTAAGGGTCGTAATGGAAATTGATTTGGCATCCAGAAAATGGCATGAACTTAATTTTACTTTTCCGGCGATATCGTTTTTATTTGCAAAATGTAACCCTCACACAGTAAACAGTTCCATTTTCGTCCAACTATTCAGTCAGCTCAAGGCATATACTTGCAAAATTGAGTGTTCCATATTCTAAGACCTTAAAGATTCCAACTCGAATCTCAATAATTCCATTTTGAATCTCGAAGAATCCAACTCGAATCTCGATAATTCCAACTCGAATCTCGAAGATTCCAACTCGAATCTCGAAGATTCCATCTCGAATCTCGAAGATTTCATCTCGAATCTCGAAGATTCCAACTCGAATCTCGAAGATTCCAACTCTAATCTCGAAGATTACAATTCGAATCTCGAAGATTCCAACTCGAATTATTTTTGACAGTAGCTCTTTGGTCTCCGTTGGGTGTTTTGCATCTATTTTTTTTTAGTACCAATGAAGAATGAGGATATAATTGTGATGTACTCGAATTTTGCACTTTGGTCACATGACCACAACTTGGCTACATATATTTAACTAGAACGACAGTAGCCCACGACCGCATTGTATGCAATTTATAAGCAGCATGTGGACGGCACTTCAGGTAAGAATTTCCCCATACCCTACATTCCAAAAATTCCATCTCGAATCTCGAAGATTCCAACTCGAATCTCGATAATTCCATCTTGAATCTCGAAGATTCCATCTCGAATCTCGAAGATTCCAACTCGAATCTCGATAATTCCATCTCGAATCTCGAAGATTCCAACTCGAATCTCGAAGATTCCAACACGAATCTCGAAAATTCCAACGCAAATTATTTTTGACAGTAGCTCTTTGGTCTCCGTTGGGTGTTTTGCGTCTATTTTTTTAGTACCGATGAAGAATGAGGATATAATTGTGATGTACTCGAATTCTGCACTTTGGACACATGACCAAAACTTGGCTACATATATTTAACTAGAACGACAGTTGTCCACGACTGCATTGTATGCAATTTATAAGCAGCATGTGGACGGCGCTTCAGATAAGAATTTCCACATACCCTACATTCCAAAAATTCCATCTCGAAGATTCGAATCTCGATAATTCCATTTCGAATCTCGAAGAATCCAACTCGAATCTCGATAAAGCCAACTCGAATCTCGAAGATTCCATCTCGAATCTCGAAGATTCCAACTCGAATCGCGAAGATTCCATCTCGAATCTCGAAGATTCCAACTCTAATCTCGAAAATTCCAACTCAATCTCGAAAATTCCAACTCGAATCTCGAAGATTCCAACTCGAATCTCGAAGATTCCAACTCGAATCTCGAGGCTCGAAGATTAGAAATCCTCTTGTGAAATAGGGGCTTATTGAGATTTGTGACCATGCTCCAGATAAGGAATTAGTAATTGAGTATTGTCACTCCATTTCTGAAGCAATTGGGTACTTCAACATTTGAATTGGGTAAAATAAAATCTCACTACTGTTTACACATCAACAGGCAGCAATTATTGAATAGTTTGCTTCGAAATGAAAAACATGTCTTGGCATTTCATTACATTTGTCTCCTTGGAGACAATTCTAATGAAATACCAAGATGGAAAATAAGAAAAAATATGCTATATTTGTGGTCGGTTTATTGTTTTCTGCAGCATGATAAAGGTATCACAAACTTTCTATTGCTTTTTGATACTCGCTACTTCTGATTTCAATTGGGTTTTTGGTAATTTTAATTGGGTATTTAAGCAAATACGCAGCTTATCTGCAGAGCTCTCCGTAAGCGCCAGCTGCCGGCGATTTAGCCGACTACTCGCTCAGTTGGCGCCGGCTACAATTCATAATGTAGTAAAAAAAAACAAAAAAAACACGGGTGGGTGGTGGTCGGGCGAATGAGATGGCGTAAATTAACGGTATGGGTTCCTCCTTATAGGAATCACGATTTGCCTGGTTTGGCCCTCAGGTACGTCTTTATCTTTGGCTCTTTAGTTACCTGAGAGTTGAATTGGGTTATTGCTATGCTCTTGCTCTGTTAATTTATTTTCACTCGTACCCTCCCACCTCACCCAGACCCCATGTTGCTGGAAAACATAACAAAAACACATTTTATCCCACCTTCTCTGGTCAAAATTTACTTGCGTGTCGACTTCTTTTTCATTCGTACCCCCCACCCCCACCCCATGTTGCTGGAAGGGAAATAACCAAGTAATTTAAGAGGAAAAGTGGGTCAAGATCACAGATTTGATAGTGGTTATAGATGTACACTGCAAGGTGATTAATGTGTGCTCTAAGTTTGGTGGCTCTAGGCCTAATAGTATTGAAGATATGGACTTGACTAAAAACCTTAACTGAAGTGTGACGCCGACGCCAGACGAATGGACAGAGCGGCAACAATATGCAAAATATATGCAGAAATTGTCTTAAACAACTACAAATATATGCACCATAAAACTCACCAGATGCCACCAAATTGAATATAAATTTCAAAATTTTCTTGGGGGAGGCACCCCAAACCCCCCTAACGGGAAGGGGATATCCCTCCCGTACCCTCCCCTTCGTCGTCTACGGCGACTAAGCCACACGGATGTCGATATAGCTGGCTACTTTTTCAAAAAAGCTGACTATTCTCAATTTTACGGAGACCTCTGTTATCTGTAGCCCTGAATGATTGATATTCATGTATAACAAGTTTCTTAATCAACAGAAACCAGTTGTGCATAAAGCCAAGACAAAATGGGATGACAAATTCGCGGATAAAATATAAATTGGAAGATAGTCTATACAAATCATTTTACAAACACTATAAGTTCTAAACTTCGGAATTTTCAGTTAAATTTTTTATGAGAATTGTCGCTACAAACGATTATTTACTTAAGTGTAACATTGTCAGCTCCAATTTGTGTGATTTTTGCGCCATGGCTCCAGAAACAAATACCGTAAAGATTCTAATAGACGCCCATGCTCTAATAGACGCCCACCCCCCACTTTTTACGTTGAAAATGACACATTTTTCGGCCGATTTTCACGAAATTAGTGCCTCTAATAAACGCCCAGTACTGACTTGAAACAAAATCGGAGCTAATTGTCCAATTAGATTTTTTTTCTTTCCATTATTTCGAAAGCAACTTCCTTTAAAATCGGGGAAAAAACATAATTGCTACTTTCACTTTCAAAAGTGGAAGCGAAACTCGACTGTTTCCGGTGTCACAGTAAATTCCTCATCAGCAGTAGCTATTTGCACGGACACAGGGTGATCAGAATTCACACGGTTACGGAGACGCCATTTTCAAAGCATCTCAAACCCGACAGATCCGAAACGCTGACGCTGACGAAACGTCCGTAGGCGTAAATCAGCATTAATGATTGATGCTGTCTTGATATACATTACCATTAAATTTAACATTTCTACCGACTGTACCATAATGACCAGAGTGGGCCGAAACGTCTCGGCCCAAATGTTTATAAACGGACAGACAGTACAATCAAGTCTGGCATTTGAGAGTAACGTCCCTTAGTTATGTTTTTGTTCAGATAGCAGAACATCGTATATTTTTTTATCATTTTCCCTTTGCTGAATAACACTTGCCTCTATTAAGTGCCCACCCTGGACTTCGGAGCCAGTGGTGATTCTAATAGACGCCAGGGCGTCTATTAGAATCTTTACGGTAAGCACCTTTTTTGGGAATGCACTATAAGCCAACACTTTTGGTCACAACTGAATACCTTTTTAAACAATAATAATATTGTATGTAATTTTGATTGGCACACTGTTTGCTTCGGGCAATATCAGCAAGACAACAAGTTTTTCAACTTTTGTATCATAATAAGAAAATACTTTATATATATATACATGTAAATTACGAAACACGGAGCCTAAATTTCCAGAGTTTATGTCTTACCTAAAGGCAACACAAAATATTGAAAAAGAAATTGCAATGAATAGAAATAAGCTCATAGTTCATGAACGAAAATGGAATGTTATCCAATTAGACTAACACTCATTTAGAGATACACAAACCCTTCTGATTATACTTACAAATATTACAGTTAGGTATGACAGCATATACCGTAATAGTATTGTATCGTGGTGTGTTGCTCAATTAGTATTCACTAAACCTATTTCACCATATCTCATTTTCAACTCTATTCTCTCATATACATAACATTCTTTAATACGGGCGACTCTTTGTCGCCCGCTTTATGTTACGCGTATATGAAAACTTACCATTCAGTGAAACTAGGTTGAACATATGATTGAAAGTGTAAAATTTGTTTTACTGTAAACCGATAAACCAAGCAGGAGGTGTTTTTTCGACACGTGGTATTACTAATACGGGCGACGAAAACAAAATGTAGATAACATCGGAAAGTATACATAATATAGCTTACGAAGTTACTGCATTTCAAAATTGTGTTGTCGTTGGGAAGACTAAAGTTGCTTTTATCGCTGAAGAGTCCCGAGAGACGCTTGAAAATATACGTTTTAAATGATCGGAGTAGAAATGCCTTAAATGCGCATTGGAATATTTTATGGGAAAAAAAAGAGAAAAACAATTTGCAACGAAATGGAGTTTCATTATTCCGTATTTATTTTAACACCTTTCTCTCTCCCACACCCATGTCTCTGTCTGTCTCTCTATCTCTTTCTCTCTCTCTCGCTCTCTGTCTGTCTCTCTCCCTATCTGTCCCTCTCTATCTTTCTGTCATTCTCTACCTAGAAACAACAATATATCTCTCCCCCGCACCCCCACCCACCTTCTCTCAACATCATTAGATAGAAACCATAATATTTCTCTCTCTATCTTTCAACATCGTTAGATAGAAGCACACTATATCTCTCTCAATATTATTGGATAGAAAGCGCACATGTTGTGATTTTGTTTACAAGACAAAGTCAAGCGATCCATGATACTCTGTGGACATGACTAAGTATGCATTGTAACTGCTGTTTTATTGCGCCTGTTCGGTTGTGTCACGGCCTGTGCTGTATTCACAGTTCATGACACAAGTACCTCTTACCAACAGCTGAAGTGAAGCTGTATGTAAAAAGGACAAAACTAATACGAAAAATATAGTCAAAATGTGCTCAAAGACCACCAGGGATCGAGAAAATAATAGCATCACTGGAAGGACACACCTGGAGAATTTCTATAGCCGCCACACTGCACTTAACTTCGCTGATGTGAGTTTAAAAATACAAGACATAGTCAAGCGATCCGAGATAATTGGGGAACACGACTACCAGAACAAAGTATGCATTGCAAGTGTGCGTCTAGTGCACCTGTTGCTGTAGTCCAGGATACAAACACATCTGACACAGCACAGGGTTAATCAAAACAAATAAATGTAAAACTTAACAAAATTCATACCAAAAATGGGCAAAATGTGTATAACTCTCGAAGTGACAGTCGTGCTCAATGACGACTTGAGATTGCAAAAATTGGGAATAATATCACTGAAGATTCTTAGCCTTGTTATTTTTTCTTAAAATGATCGTAAATGTACTAATACAGTTTCTATAATGCTTTGCTTTTGCCAGTATACTAGTATACCCTCAATACTGAGGCTTATCACTAGTGGATCATATTTTTATTCATAAGTACATGTACATACAATCAAATACAATCGATGTTCCCGGTACTTAGCCGGTACCCATTTACATCTGGGTGGGCTGAAGCAGTGTGGATAAAGTGTCTTGCTAAGAACACAACGCGAGGCTCGAACCCACGATCGTAAGATCAGCAGACCGGTGCCTCAGACCGCTCGACCACGCGCTCCACTATGCCTAGGCTATTAATGTACTATATATGAAACAGAAATATCTAAATTGTATCACTGGTTCAAATAAGAGGAAGTGCGACAATGACACCATTTAATTATAATAGAGAAGTTGTAACACCGTGGTAGTTGCGGGAAGTATTTCTGCAATACTACAATATGCTACGGTACCATTATAGCATACTAACATCATGGTAAAGCTATCAATTGGTAAATTTAGTTTCATATACTAACGTCGCCCGTCATAGGTAGTGCCTATTTCATATTAAATCCAACCTAACCATGTATGAACAATACGTTAGAATCTATAATTATTTACAATACATATACTCATAGTTGATTGTAAACAAGGAGTGTAACCTATAAATGCATGTTGTTAAACTGCTTGTAACTCGTGTATTGTTTGTATATGACTACGTATGGAAATAAAAAAATTAAAACTCAAACTGAATGATTGATATTCCTTGTTAGAAGCACGACAGGTGTTTTATTGATGAAATATCGAACAGTGCACATCCTGATCAGCTGGATCTACACTGGTCGCAAAACACATAAGCCCCATTTCTCACAGCCACAATCATTAGTAATCCCAGAGACACATTTATAATCAGGATCTATTTTTTAGAAGATGGGAAAATCCCACAGGGTTTCCATTTTTAGAATCCGGTGAAATACTACTGGAATCTATTTTTAGAATCTGGTGAAATCCCACTGGGGTCAACGAGTGCGCTGGCAGATCAACTGCCGCAGAACTCTCATTTCCTACTCATCATTCAACAATCGCATGTACCTGTACTCAGCCTTCTTGAACCAGGCACACAACAAACTTACTGTTTGTTTGTTTGTTTGTTTATTAGTGTTTAAACTTTAATGGCCTATCAACAGCTAAGGTCATGTAAGGCCGGACAAATGGGTTCGATCCCGTTTTAACCTGCTGCATTGGGGGAAAAATCTCATTTACATCGAGAAAAAATATATTCAGCCCTGGCATAACCAGATTCAACTGTCGCATACAAAATGCCAAAGACGTATGTGAGGGCCAAACCAGGTCTCCAGGTGAACCCCGATTGTTAAATTACCCATCGCATGCTCCCACCTGCCACCCACTAAAAACACCACAAACTTATTGCAGGTTACCGGTATAATCTCATGTTTGTTCCAATACTGGGACGTTTGTGGACTTCCAATCCGGAGGTATCAAAAATACTTTCATATTATTTCCATCCCACTGGTCTGTCGGATGAGACTTTAAACTGTGGTCTGTATGACCCTAGCTGTTGCTAGGACGTTAAAACCCTTTCACTTTCACTTTGTTCCAATACTGAAAAATAAATAATCTTCCAACAATCACACGTACCTGTATTGGGGATTCTTGAACCAGACGTAGCTGCCGACGATGGCGCCCACGATGACGAAGGCCTTCCAGATCCAAATGGGCAGGAAGACGGCCCAGTAACTCCACTTTATGGTACCGTCCAGACGCAGCGCAAACAATAGACTAAACACCAGTAGGCAGGAAAACACAACAAACTTACTGAAAAATAGAAAAACACACAGGAGTCTCCACTGTCCCAGGGATTCCGCTGGCAATCGCCACTTTCGCAATTGGCGATAAAAATAAACAATTGGCGATAAAAAATTACAATTTTCGAAAAAGAAATAACAATTTTTCTTTTCTTTTTTTTTCGAAAATTGTAATTTTTTTTATTTTCCCCAGCGGAATCCCTGCTGTCCAGACGCAGCGAAAAGGAAAAGGACGAAACTACGTAGGTGCGAAATCGCAGAAATTGTCAATTTGTGCCGGGGCCTGAAAATAGCACTGGTCCGAGATCCTGGACCTGCAAATCTTTTAATGTCGGACCTTTGTATTTTACAAGCAAAAAGTCCGCCCTGCATGTTTAGTCTTAGCTGCATGTTTTCTGCGTTGTAGGCAAGAGGTTGCACTATGCAAGGCTCCAGATAAGGAATTAGTAATCGAGTATTGTCACTTCATCATTTCTGAAGCAATTGGGTATTTCAAAATTTTAATTGTGTAAAATAGAATCACACAACTGCTTACACATCAGCAGACAGCACTCCTTGAATAGTTTGCTTCTAAATGAAAACACATCATGGTATTTCATTAGAATTGTCACCATATTCAGGGAAAGATTGCTGGAAATCTATAAGGATGGTGGTACTAAAACCTGTACAGAAAATGAAGTTTAATCACTTGTGAATCCATATCAGTTGACAAAACTTTGTTGCGATTAATAGATTTCGAGTGACATCACGGCGAATTCGTGAGGGGTCAAAATCAAAAATCTGATTTTTTTAATTATTTTTTTTAAATGTTCATTTTCTGTACTCATGGAAAGTGTCTAGAATACAACTAATAGTCACAACATCACTGAAAATTTACCAAAAACGCTCACTTCTGGTTTGAAAATTTTGTTTTACGTTTGAGTTGATGATGCTTAAATTTTCTTATTCAAGGTGTCAGATCAATGAATAATGTTTCATTAAATGGAAGAATTTAATGTCCATACCTTTTGCGTCTCAACCCAACAATGTACTGTAGCAACTTAGTTACCAAACAATATAGGAATGAATGGCCTTTTTGTTGAATTTATCGGGGATATAAACTTGGAAAAGTCGCGGGAATACTGGACGAGGAGGCCTTCCGGCCTTCGTCCAGTATTCCCGCGACTTTTCCAAGTTTATACCCCGATAAATTCCACAAAAAGGCCATTCATTCCTATAATAAACTGGTGATCGGAAAGCTAGTTATAAAATGTTTAATGATCCATTCATTCCTATATTGTTTGGTAACTAAGTGAGCGTTGCTGACGTTTTTGGTAAATTTTCAGTGATGTTGTGACTATTAGTTGTATTCTAGACACTTTCCATGAGTAATATTCCAGAAGTAATAAGAAAGCGGTTTCTGGAACACTAAATCTTCTATTAACAATAAAACTAAATTGCGTTGTTGAATAACCAGTAGTCAACAGAACCAGTAGTTGGACAAAATAATTACATTCAACCCCATACCTGTGTCTTCACTATCACTGATGTTAGCTGATTTTGGAATGACTTACCGTAGCACTGAATTTTGTGAAACTTTGATAGTTAGTTGATAGTTTGATTGATCCGGGGTTTTTTTTTATTGTAATTTACAATGGCCAATAATTTTTCAAATGTCCCCAACTTTTTATACGAGGTGGGCACACGGGCCCCACTTTAAAAATTCCTGGAATGAACACTGGGCCAGTAAAAATCTCCAAATAGCAAGCCCGACTATATTATATTTCTATTGCAGAAAATCTCTTAATTCTTTTTAACATTGCCTTCCCACCACCCCTGGTGACCCACTCAATTAGCATTTTTATTTACTAGTTTATATTTACACACAACCGTCTGTTTGCTGATAGTATGAATGTTTTTATTCCAGGTAGGGACGGTTTATATCCTCTTAGCAAACAAATCTCGTTTTACTTCTCATACTAACTGCACTGAAACATACGACGTGCACTTTTACCCGCAGGGGGTACGAACGCAGGATAGATAGATTATCTTTCATTAAAAAAAGGCACAACATAGGTAGTGATGTTCCATTTCAGTCAAAAAGATGGTAAATAAAGTGCTACTTCTATTTCGGTTATATTACATTTTAAAAGTTTGGTCCAGTGAAAATTGGTTCGGAGCAGTGAAAATTGAAAAGTCACTGGCCCGACTGGCTTCTGATTTCCACAACCTAAATTCTTTGACTGACATGCATGTTCAATACAATGTACATAATGTAGCCTAGATGGTCTATGGTGTAATGGACGATTATTCTAGCGCCCATTTTCAAAAGACAATGATGAAATGTAAATGCTTGGATTTAACAACGGCACTGGCTCGATGACCTTGTATGCCGTAGAATAGTTTTATATACTTGTAAAATACAAAATTGTTAATGTTTAGAGATGATTATGACAGATGAGACTATGGCGGACAGTCTGCTTCTGATATGCAGTCTGCTTCTGATATGTCAGAGGCATGAAAGAAATGAATGATGTTTCAAATTTATGCCCTTCGACTTACTATAGGATATCAAATCAAACTTGAATTATTTGATCAATGATTCACAAAACTATGACTAAATGACTTGGAAATGTGCAGCACAATGTTAACGTTTTCGTCTCACTGCGTCGACAGGCCAAGACACCTAACTTTAGAGAAATAAATGCATGTTCCTTCATGGGGTGGAAATGGAATTTAAGGTTCTTAATTTAAATTATCGTTTCTACGCGGCATATAAACGCAGGATTCCAGATTGGAAGTCGGTGTTCTAAGCCCTAGGTCACAACCCATACCTTATAAATGAAGGAAAGAAATGCTCCTAACGAGCGACCATACGTACTTGGAATAACAGCCGACGTAACGCACGGTAAACTGAAATGGCCTACGTGACAATTGACATTTACGTTCCAACAAGATTTTCACGGTGTGTAATCGATCGTATTTCCTCGCCACCATATGAAACCCCCGACTCGAAAAACACAATTTAAGTTTTGGATTTCTGAATTTGTCAATTGTTTGTACGGTCTCAGAAATCAAACAAATGTGACAATTCTTTTTACAAAATATTAGAATCGTCTAAGGAGACAATTCTCATGTGTTGCCAAAACATGTTGTATTAAGACATCAGACAAATGTGAAAAGAAAACCCGAATACATTGATATTTCTTAACAAAGACATATTTTGACAACATTTGAGAATCGTCTTAGGAAACGATTCTCATGTGCTGCCAAATATTGGTTTTATAAAAAAATCAAACAAATGTGAAATTGCACAAGCTAATGCGTAATTATCAATTCATCGGCTATGCGATGACGTGAGTGACTACATAGCGTGGTTTTGGTACGTTTGTTTCCACCGAATTCTAAAGGTCAGTCACACTTTGCACGTGAAACTGGATTACCGACTGATGATTGTAAACACCATCAGGTGTGCAGCTAGACCGAAAATGATGTCGCAAATGTGCTAATTGGGGATGGGTGGGTACGGCATATTTCTTTTTATGTTACAATCTCGCGTTTTTGCGATCTCGATCTCGCCTTCCGCTTTTGGAAATACGATTTGCCCATGCATGTGTAGACAGCATGCGTGTTGGATTTGCGTTCTACGTACGTACATGCATATAAAGCATGCTAGTTCGAATTGCATTCTACGTACGTACATACATGTAATGAATGTGCAAAACTCGATTTCAACACGTATGCATTCACACACATATTACAGGCCCGTAGCCAGACCTGTTTGAAGGGGGGGGGGGTCGTTTTGAAGGCCCAATGGGCCTGAGGTATCTAGGGGGGTCTGAAACGCAATATAGGTGGTCTGAAACGCAATTTCCTGCATTCTCCGCAACGGCTGAGCTTCTGTGTGACCTTCCATACCCGATTTTTTTTTCCTGATAAAATGGACCTCGAGGCTGGGGGAGAAGGCGACATCATGAAAAGCGGAAGGCGACATCATGAAAAGGCCGAGGTGAAAACGCGACATCGCGGTCAAGAAAACACGAGATAGCCAGGCGAAAACGCGAGAATGAATACAATAGAATCTCACGTTTTTGCCTCGCGATTTGGTCTCGCGTTTTCACGATCTTGTGTATAGGTCGACGATGCGATGCAGTAGCCCAACCAATAACACGTATCGAAATATTTTTTTTTTGCTCAATAAACGTGTATTGGCAGCACATTAGAATCGTCTCCTAAGACGAGTATCATTTTTTGTCAAATTATGTTTTTGTTGTCAAGAAATATAGATGTTTGTCCACATTTGTTCTATTTCTTAATAAAAACGTTAAAATGTTTTTGCAGCACATGAGAATCGTCCCGTAAGGCAATGTTTACATGTCCTATTAGGGACATGTGGCAACCTCGCGTTTTCGAGCTTTCGAGACGAAAACACAAAATTCTATCATATTCAATCTCAGGTTTTGCAAACACGCCGCACATGCATAAGCAAAACTAATCCGAATTTTTCAAAAGCGGAAGGCGAGATCGCGAAACGATTCATTATTTTAGGAAACGATTTTTATATTTTATTATTGTCGATAAATGTGTTTTGAGTATGCACTTGTCGCAACGTTATGTCCACGGTGGCACAGTGACAAAAGACCACAAGAATAAATATGTACTATACAATGTTTATTATTATAGATATTTAATATAATATATATGTATATGTACCAAGTGCTCAATTGTATTATATTTAACAACTATGATAATAGTTTTTGTTTTGGGACAGTTTCGTATAAGAAATCTTACGAGGACAAGTCACTTTTTCAAAATTACTTGCTCTGAAAATTATATTTTCCAGGACAAGTCCGGGCAAGTCAGTTTTTTCAAGTCACTTGTCCAGGACAAGTGGCTAAAAAATCAATTTGTACGTACATGCATATAACATTCGTAGGACCAGCAACTTTCTCGGAGGACTACCAACTTTTTAAAGTCACTAGTCCTGCGGACTACCTGGTAAAACAAGTTAGTGTCGAACCCTGATAACTAGCTTAGAAAATCTCAGCTCTACAGTTTTACTATTTCATATGTCTTTTATATTGAAAATATAAAAGATTAGCTACAGTATAACGATATACAGTAGAGCAACGTGAAACTAAAATATGAACATATAATGGTGTATAACTTACTATTAATACTAGACTAATGGTCTCGACCGATTACTCCTCTGTCCGAGTACTGGTATAAGGAGTCTAGAAATATTAGCAGACTTTAATTTCGTGCCTACTAATAAAATCAAACCTACCTGGGGTTGAAGTCTTGAAAGAGGTGTTTTAAATTAACCATTTCGATGATGTAAATATTTTTTCAAATTCAAGAATCACGAGAAAATACGTATTTTGTTGCTTCCTTCACTTTCACAATTCCTCGTGTGCCGGTGCAAACAAAGATACTGTTCACGTAATTTAACCCGGTTACATAATATTGGAAGACGCCAAATGCAGTTCGCAGGTGAGAAATCACTAATTATTGGTAATCTTGAAATGGGGGGGGGACTCAGGGGCCTGGACCTGGCCCCTTCAATAATGTTGTAATAAAGCACATTTTCTCATCCTCAAACTTGCTGAGAATGCAGGAAATGGCGTTTCACGCCTATTAGATTTCAAAATGTTCCGGGTGAGCATGACCCCGGACCCCTCTAGCAACTTCGGGTCCTTTGGGCACTCAAGACTGGGCCCTGAGAATGCAGGAAATGGCGTTTCACGCCTCTTAGATTTACGGGGGAGCATGCCCCCGGACCTCCCTAGCAACATCGATCAAGATTGCCCTGCCCCCCCCCCCCCCCCACCCCCCAATAATTTCCCCGTTCCGCCGCCTATGCTATGCAACAAAAATAGGAACGAACAGTATCATATGGGACTATAATCAGGAGGACATATATATATACTCATATCTGGACGAAACTAGCTTTAAATACTTATTTCAGGCCTAGTTGGACCTCACCTCGAATATGCAGATCAAGTATATGGAGCCCTTATCTGAAAAGAATATATCAACATAATGAGAATGTAGAGAAGATCTATAGTCACAAAACAGGTCCATATATATACCCTCTCTAAAATGGAATATAATGAACGGTTAAGAAAACTCAAACTACCAACACTAAAGTATCGTCGGCTACGAGGGGACAAATTAAAACATATAAAATACTGACAATGAAGTGACTGATGGAATGCTGGAATCAACCGAGAGTAGTAGAACAAGAGGTCACAAATGCAAACTAAAGAAAAACATTGCCATCTCCTCTCATTGTACGCAAGTACAGTTTCAGAAATAGGGCCATCGACAAATGTATTCGCTTGCCGGAGAATGTATAATATCTGCAGAGACAGTTATGCAGTTTGAAATACGTCTGGATAGAGTATGGGAGAACCATTAAATGAAATATGACCATTGTCAACTATAGTGGCACTGAATGAGCCAGCGCCCATATAAGTTCCTAAAGTGTCCTAAGGAAATATCCATAAATATCCCCATTCTCTGCTAATTTCAATTTATAGTTTTAAATTGATGTTGCAGAACTTAGTTTTAACTAAACTGCAACCTGCCCGCATTGAATATAAACTCAATAACACATAGGTTTACCTACTCCTACGAAACAATTACAGTCTCCTCTATCAGGGGAATAGCTCTCTTTATGCCAAATGCCAATGTAGATCTAATTAATGTACACCTAGAACAACACATCTTCATAAATTGGCGAAAATTATTTTTATAATGCATCCAGAATTCATGATTTTACATTACCATTAAAAAAAATACGCAGGACACCTCCCTATATAGCTATATATGCTCGGTCGAAAATAGTTTCTGTCTGCAAATAAATTGATGCGTGGCCACGCGGCTGTCTAACCACCATATGTGTATGACATTTTCACCGACTCCAACGCTATTTACACCACGTAACCATGGTAACTATCGTGTACTTTTCAAATATCTAACACATATGCACGAAAATGGACTCAAAATGCAGTGTTTGCAAATAGTGCAGGTCCAGATGAGCCGGCTCATAACGAGCCGCCGCATCAGGATTTCCACTTTTGCAAGTAATTTTCATACTTTTCAGAGAGAAAAAAAAACACGCCCTTCATAAATGGACTAGTCTGAAAACCATTGTGTGGGTACTTAAATTACCATATCACAGTCCATTCCAGTGATTTAGGGTTGAAAGTGTTAACATGTTTCTCAAGCAGATTTGTACATCAGTTGATCAGATTCTGCAAGTAAATTGTGTATGTGGCCTAACATCATCGGGGTTGTTGTCACGGCACTACTTGTACACCCTATGCATGAGATTTGACATGAACTTTTCACAGGTGGAAGACTCGGACCTGTGACATACAAAAAAATGCCCATTACAACTGTAAATATAGTACAGTACATTACGAGACCGGGTGGGCGGAGGAAATTGGATGTTTTAATGGACTTTTTTTTGTCGCACAGGTCAGAGTCTTCCACCTGTGGTTCTGTCCCTTTCAGAACACAAACCGGTTGGAAAGCGTGTGATAAACACGGGACTATGGCAAATTTTCGAGGCTCCCGACACCTATTCCAGCATAGATTATCATCAGAAGATGGACACACGTCCGCTGCTGGGTGATATTTATAATATGAAATACGAGGCAACTACCATCGCCGCTCGCTGATCGCCTCTATTATAGTCTTTGTGCCACTAATACCACCCACCCCCCCCCCCACCCCCCTGTGGTACATAACGCCACTATGATTTTCAAATTCAGTAGTCAATTGTCTGTCATTCCAGAAGGTCTGCCATTAAATATCCGCTGGATGAACAAATGGCGGCCATTTTCCAAGATGGCCGTCAAAAACAATTATTTTGGTTTACAGGACTAGCTTTATCGCCTGTTAACCGGTATTAGGACCGATTTAAATTTTATAAATCGTTCTTATCTACTCCCTAATTGAATATAAAATAGTCTGTGATACATTCAAAATCAATTTATTTTACCAAATAGCCGCCATTTTTATAATGGCCGCCAAAAAGTGTTTTTTCGAAAATTGTGCACTGTAACTGCTGTTAAGTGTTATTGGAACCGCTATTAACATTGTAACTTATACCTTGCAATGCATATCACTATGTATATCAATTATGTAATACATATTGACTTGACAGCATGATATAAATGGTGGAAATTTTCAAAATGGCCGCCAAAAAAGGCGTTTGTTCAACAATTGTCCATGTTAACAATTGTCCATGTTAACTGATGATAAGTGGCATTTGAACCACTTTTTACACCACAAATTAATGCCATGTGATGGATATCAATATACATGACAATTTCGTAATATAATGTGTGTTTTACGCAGAGGTAGGTTTTCCATATTTGGCCCATGGCATAATTTTATGACATATGCGACCTATGGATGTCTTGAATTACACATGTATTGACATGCAGTCTGTTCTGGATCTAATATATTCAATAGAAATGACACTTCATAATATAGATTGAATAGCGAACAGCATGTTCCATTATCATACTGTCACATATGGCGTTACGCTGGTCTCAAATGTCTTTCGGTATATTGTGTCAGTTAACGTCACAAATTAGCTGCCAGGTGCAGACTGAAGTCTGTATGTAGAAAGATCTGCCAGCTTCCATGCGCCAATAAAGCAACAAAAACTCAATACATTTGCAACGCTTGCAAAATCGGTGACACTTACGAGTCCACAGCGAAAGTCAAAGGAACTACATGTAGTAGCAGAATGTATTTGGACAGCTCGTTTCCATTGCACTCAGGAACAACATTGACATGGCTATAAGGTCTTCAGTTACTCGTTAGGTCCAGTTTCATGGTCGCTTGCAACAGCTGATGGATCACCGGCAAGGACTGACACAGCGAAATTGATGCACCAACTGGAAGGGCAGACGCATATGGTTGACAGGTCTCCGCTAGAACAGGTGAGCTACATCATTGACGGAAATGCAATTCTACATATGCAAACTGCTTTGCCCAACACATTTGCAGATCTGGCGGAGTGTCTATATGACCAAATGCCGAAAGCAGAACGCGTGGATTTTGTAACAGACACATACCATCCTCTGTCAATTAAAACCAATGAACGACAACGAAGAGGTACCACAAATACCTACTTGATCAAGGGACCGCTGACAAAGGTTCCACGTGACTGGAAGCAGTTCCTCTCGAACGATGTGAACAAGACACAAGTGTGCAAACTCCTACGTAATGAATGGATGCAAGATAAATACGCACACAAGGTGAAGGGAAGAACAATTGTGTTTGTGTGTGAAACCAAATGCGTCAAATTAACTAGTATGGATGGCATATCAACACACACTGACGAAATAGTAGAACTGAATTCGTCACAAGAGGAAGCAGACACACGGCTGGTATTGCATTGTTTGCACCATACATCGCATGTATCGGAGAACAATACAATTGTTATCAGATTTCCAGATACCGACGTGTCTGTACTGTTACTCAGGTTTACACAGCAGGTGAAACAGCGACGACTGCTTGACATACACGGTATCATTGCTGAGGTTGGTACGCAGCTGTGTTTGGCATTGACAGCACTTCATGCGTTCACCGGTTGTGACAGCACGAGTGCTTTCGTTCGTCGTGGAAAGGTAACACCGCTAAAACTACTTCAGAGGCACCCATAATTCACTGACACATTCATGCAGTTGGGTTTGTCCCCTTCTGTAGAACCACAACTCTTCGAAGACATTGAACACTTTGTGTATCTGATGTACATGAGTACTAGTACTAGTATTACAGACATAAACAAACTGCGCATGGAGCTATTCCTGCAAAAGTTCAGTCCCAAGTCAGGAGAGCTGCTGTCAAGTTACAATGGCGCTGATCTTAGCATTCTGCCACCATGCAGGTCATCGTTGAGAATGTATATAATGAGAGCTAATCACCAAACCCTCATTTGGTGCAGCGCCGACCAATCGAATGCATGCATACCGCCACCAAATGGCCGTGGGTGGGAGGTCATAAACGGAACACTGGAGTGCAAATGGACAGAGAGGGATTACCTGCCAACTGAAATGGTAGATCTACTGATAGAAGAAGAGGAAGAAGTGGATACGGTGGATGTTGATGAAACAAATGCCCCTGAACCTGACAGCTTACTAGATAGCTTGTTTGATGCGGATGAAGCATATGACTAGGTTGCTTCTCTTAAGCCGGATTCACTAGATATGTATCTACGATTTGCATAGCATGTTAGGATAATACCTGAGCGCTGTTGATGTCAGAAAATATCGAAGAGTTTCGTACCTGATGCCGTGGGTATTGTCTCCGCCACAGGTGCGATGCTTCCGAACCTGATTGAAAATGAATTACTTTGTTGTAACCAAACATACGTGAATCAAGAACAACGACTTATGTAACTGTATGTATGTCTATATATGCTGAAATGAATATGTCAATGACATTGTGTACCATATTTTATTTCATCTGTTATTGTAAATATCGAAAATTTCTTACCTGGTGTCGAGGCTTTCAATCCTGAGTGAAAATTAATTACCATGTTGTATAATCATGCACAAATCAAGAACAATGAAAGGCCTGGACACCTTATGTAACTCTATGTATGTGTGTCTATATATATGTGATGATATGTATATGTAAATGATTTCATGAACCATATTTGATGTGACGATGCAAATAATGAATAGTTTCTTACCTGATGTTGTAGGGATTGTCCCCGCCACAGGCGCGATGCTTCAAACTTTGATTCAACATTAATTATCTTGTTGTATAATCATGATAAATCAAGAACAATGAAAGCCCTGGACACATTATGTATGTACGTATATGCATATATGTATGTATGTGTGTATGTACGTGCGTGTGTGCGTGCGTGCGTTCGTGCGTAATGTATGTATGTATGTATGTATGTATGTATGTATGTATGTATTATGTGTGTGTGTGTGTGTGTGTGTGTGTGTGTGTGTGCGTGTGTGCGTGTGTGTGTGTGTGTGTGTGTGTGTGCGTGTGTGTGTGTCTGATGCTATGTTTATGTTAATTATTTCATGAACCATATTTGATGTGACGATGCAAATACTGAATAGTTTCTTACCTGATGTTGTGGGGACTGTCCTCGCCACAGGCGTGATGCTTCAAACCTTGATTGAACATGAAATACCTTGTTGTATAATAATACGCAAATCAAGCTACACATGTCTATAACTGTTGTTGTGCATTATATCGATGCTCACATTTAACATGTTCTATTTCACAAGATAGCATTGATGTGTATGCAATGACGCCAGTGTCATGTTGAAGTAGTTGACTATTCATATGTACCAGTTAAAAGTAAATGTAAGTGGAGACAGCTAATGAAACTCAATATGTGTAAAATGTACATTGTAGATTTAGTGGGTGGGTTAACGGTTTCAACTTCAGTTGTGGTTAACTTAGTATCATGTGCAATAAGCATAAGAAGCACAGGAACTATAGTTTGCACATGTTTCAAGAGCACATGCATGTATATTTTCTAAAGTTACAATTTATAAATACCGTATGGGAAGAGATGTGTGGCAATACATGCGTTACCATTAAAATGGAGTGGATGGGGTAATTAAATATGCAAACTATTTGCTTAAAAGGACCGGACGGTCCTTAATTATGTTTAAATGCAAAGATTTGCTATAAACATCTCTCAAAACCTGCAAAACAACAGCAGTTTCCGTGTTTAACAATATAATGTTGTCACATTTTTACAAAAAGTGTGATTTTTTAATATGGCAAAAAGTTGCTGGGTGGTATACTTCAAAATGGTGCCATACATTCATCCAGCGGGTTACAGAGCGCAGAAAAGTTGCATTAAACTCGTAATTGATTGTAGTTATCAGAAAAATATGTCTGCTTATGTACCACAGGGCGGAGGGTTTCCATATTTGGCCCATGGCCTATTATTGTCTGTTTCACGAAACCTGCCCAAATGTTACGGCTATATAAACAATTCAAAAAGAATATATATTTTGATAATATTAAATTTGATTACAATTTAAGAATGTGTCGTCTTTTTAATTCGTAAAATTTTGTCAAATATTGATTTTATTACCAAAAATTATTTCTCTATGGGAATTTAACATGGGGGAAAAAGAGGTGGAGAACGTGGGGGAGGATTGAAAAAACGAAAACTTTTGGAAATGGAATCTGAAACCTGGATAGATCGCTTGGAAATGATCTAACTAAGAAAACAAAAGTTGAATTTTGGAAATCGGTCCACTATTTCTAAAATTAGACAAAATGCCCCATGTTAAATCCCCATAGACGATGTCTGATTTAACATGGGGCACTTTTTTTCGCAATAAAATCAATATTGGGCCAAATTTCATAAACTGAAAAGAAGGCCCATACTTAAATTTTCATAAAGTTTAATATTATCGAAAAAAATGTTGTTTTTGCATTGTTTACATAGCCGTAAAATTTGGGCAGGTGTCGTGAAACAGACAGTAGACATATATATGACTGGGACTAATGTTGTATGGCATGTATGCCCATGTCGGGATCATGGTTGTGGGTGACTAAACCGTTTGTTCCAGTATCTCTGCATCTGGCCATATGATAAACGTATACACTTGATCCACATGTGAATAACACGTGACATGGATGGTAAAATAGTTAAAAAAACAAAACATTCCTAATTATGTTTAGAAAAGAGCAAAATGTCAAATAAAGAACTTCTGCTGGTTTCTAAACATACATGTATACCAGGGATTCCGCTGGGGGAAATAAGAAAATCGCCACTAAAAATAAAACAATTGGCGATAAAAAAAATACAATTTTCGGAAAAAAAAAAAAAAAAAAAGAAGAGATTTATCGCCAATTGTTTATTTTTATCGTCAATTGCGAAAGTGGCGATCGCCAGCGGAATCCCTGGTATACATGTAGTTAGGATTTTTTAACCGGTTTTCCATCGCTGCCAAGCGTTATTCACATATGCGACTTGATCTGGCAAACAAATGTGACGTCATCGTCCTTCAAGGTTGCATAAACAAAAACAAATACAGGATTTTTCATCAGTCGAGCGAGTTTACTGATTTCATAGGAAACGAGACTATGTCGATTTTCAAATGAAATCAGTCATCGAGCTTGAGTTTAATAAATATCATCTTAAACAAACACAAATCGTAGGTGCATTTTATTGCACAATCACAACATCATACATTGATGATAATATAATATATAATATAACTTCTTTTGAATGGTGTGTTTGTTTTAATACACTATAATTATATATATAATTGGTAATGTTATGCTAAAGTCCATTTATTCTATAACACCCTCCAGATAAGGAATTAGTAATTGAGTATTGTCACTCCATCATTTCTGAAGCAATTGGGCATTTCACAATATTAATTGGGTAAAATAAAACCACACTACTGTTTACACATCAACAGACATGAATTAATTAATAGTTTGCTTCGAAATGACAACATGTCTTGGCATTTCTTTAGAAGTGTCTCCTTGGAGACAATTCTAATGAAATACCAAGATTCTTTTCATGGAAAATACGAAAAAATATGCTATATTTGTGGTCTGTTTATTGTTTTCTGCGGCATGGTAAATGTACCAAAAACAATTTTTTTACTGCTTTTTGAAGCTCGCTACTTCTGATTTCAATTGGGTTTGTCGCAATTTTAATTGGGTATTTAAGCAAATACGCAGCTTATCTGGAGCTTTGCTATAATGTTAATTTTCATGCACGTCTTATAATTTGCTGTTTTTCTTAGAAATTGAACTCTCAGGACTGGTGTTTTTAAGTTGGTAAGTAGAGCATAAAGGAAACTAGTGGGCGAATCAGTACACGTATACTCGGTACAGCCACCAAGATAAGCTACATATTTGACCCTTTTTTCATTACATGACATGTGTCATTAGGATATTTTTGGCGTGGTGGTTCGGTATCTAGAGCCAGAAGTACGTCACTACAACCAAAATATAAAACAATATGCCCAAATGAGACCCGTGAACCTATGTAAAGAATAACCTAGCGCAATACTTCATGATAAACACACGACACGCGCACGGTGTATGTCGAGGAGCCATCAACGCAGCACAAGCATGCACCCCATGACCAGCGGTGTGCGGTCTCAAAATGAAGGCAACAATACGTAAAACAGATACAAACAAATGCAACAGTTATTTGAATGGATTTTATTTGCCATCATGCCCTGTACATCATCGTGTTTTCCTATTGTGACTGCTATTTTCTCGGTGCTTCATTCGGGACTAGTTCGTGTGGGGGAAAGTGGACGAACTAGTCCCGAATGAACGACCGAGAAAATAGCAGTCACAACAGGGAAAAAACGATGATGTACAGGGCATGATTGCAAATAAAATACAATTAAATAACTGTGCATTTGTTTAATATAAGTCACTGGAAGTTTATATATATGTGTATATCAAATGAAATTCCACACATCAAATGTGGTGCTCAGGCCCGTACGCAGGTTGGTGCGACGGGTGCGTACGCACCCACCCCCCCCCCCCCCCCCCCTCCCCCCTAAATTCGCCGAGGTCCGCTATTTTTCAAACAGTAATCTCAACAAATCTTGAAATGCATTAATATACAGGTAATTTGCATGAAAATGTCACAATTTACCACCGTTGAAATCCGAATTTAAATGACATAAAATGCAGGAGAGTGCATTTAAGGCCATCTAGGTTTAAACAATTTCAGGGGGGTGCGTCAGGGGCGAGCCCCATGTAGTGGCGCGAGTACGCTAGTACCCCTCTAGCGTACTCGCGCCACTACATGAGGCTCACCCTTGACGCACCCCCCTGACGCACCCCCCTATAGAAAATCCTGCGTACGGGCCTGGTGCTAGTATGTTTGAGACATCATGCGAGACACAGTGAATTTCAACACACTATGTGATTATTACGCATGTAGTACTTCTTACCACGTGTTTTCTCGAAATTAAGCGTGCAATTTGATTAGCCAAACACGAAAACAATTCAACAACCCCGGCAAATCTAAGATCTATATTTTGAAAATCGATTATTATCAGATTCGAAAACGATGACTGGGGCAGATATTTAGTTCTTTAGATTCGTCATTTCCAATCAAAGAAGATATGTGATGATTATCAGTAGCATTGGCTCATTAAACAAACAGAGAAAATTAACATAATAATTGCTAACATCATGACCTCATATACCGTCATAGCACATCCATCACTGTCGACATTAAATAAGTTAATTGTCCACATAGCCGTTAGTTTGCTATAAATGATTGGGATTGACCCATATCGCCAAAACATAGAAACATATATTGGAGAAAGTTTAGCGATCTAATTTCGACAGTTGGACGCATAATTATGTTAATTGTAAGTACAATCTATTCTTTTAGGCGCATGTTCGTACTTATTTGTGGTGACTATTAAATTAAATATCAACATCGGACGATCGAATACACAACTACTGTCTGTTTCACGAAAGCTGCCCAAATTTTACGGCTATATAAACAATTCAAAAACAAGATTTCTTTTGATAATATTAAATTAAAGGAAAAATTAAGAATGAGCCTTCTTTTTATTTCGTGAAATTTGGTCAAATATTGATTTTATTGCGAAAACAAAATTTCCCCATGTTAAATCCCCATAGACATCTTCACGGAGTGAAGATGTCTATGGGGATTTAACATGGGAAATATTTTTGAATTTTAGAAATACTGGACCGATTTTTAAAATTTAACTTTTGTTTTCTTAGTTACATCATATCCAAGCTATCTAGCTAGGTTTCGGAGTCAATTTCCATTTTTTTTTCGTTTTTTGACTAATCCCACACTCCTTTACCAATTTTTTCCCCCCATGTTAAATTCCCATAGAGAAATCAATTTTTCGTAATAAAACCAATATTTGACCGAATTTCACGAAATAAAAAGAAGGCTCATTCTTAAATTTTCCTTTAATTTAATATTATCGAAAATAATATTGTTTTTGAATTGTCTATCTAGCCGTAAAATTTGGGCAGCTTTCGTGAAACAGACAGTAAGAACACTATTAGTAGTTACTGTCTGTTCCACGTTTTGCTGCCGACGAACTTTTGGTTATTAAACACATTAAATCTAAAAAATATTTAAAAGTAGTACTTTTTTATCAATAACAAAAAGGTCACCCTCCCCAAAAAATAATTATTTGATGCAATTCCATCAAATATTGTTTTTATTGCGAAAAAAGGTTTTTCCTATGGGAATTTAACATGGGGGCTAATAATAGATTTATTTTTTTTAAAAATTATTTGTGGACCGATTTTCAAAATCTAACTTTTGTTTTCTTAGATACATTATTTTCAAGCTATCTCGCCAGGTTTCGGAGTCAAGTTTTGGAAATTGACTCCCCATGTTAAATTCATATAGTCTGTTCCACGTTTTTGTGCCAACGAACTTTTGGCTATTAAACACATTAAATCTAAAACATATTTAAATGTAAGTACTTTTTCACCAATAACAAAAAAAGTCGCCCTCCCCCCAAAAAAATGTTTGATGAAATTCCATCAAATATTGATTTTATTGCGAAAAAAAACATTTTCCTATTGGAATTTAACATGGGGAGTCAATTTCCAAAACTTGACTCCGAAACTGGCGAGATAGCTTGAAAATTATGTAACAAAGAAAACAAAAGTTAGATTTTGAAAATCGGTCCACAAATAAAAAAACATATTTTAAAAAAGTCTATTGTTAGCCCCCATGTTAAATTCCCATAGGAAGCTCGTTTTTTCGCAATAAAATCAATATTAATTTTTTTTGGGGGAGGGCGACTTTTTTGTTATTAATAAAAAAGTACTTACTTTTAATTTTTTTTAGATTTAATGTGTTTAATAGCCAAAAGTTCGCCGGCAGCAAAACGTGGAACAGACAATAGTTTGTCCCTCGTTTACATTCCCTTTATTTGTCGCACTGACGGTGACAATACTCGCAAGACAACAAGCCGCCACGCTATTATAGGGTTAACTGTATTGTAATTTTCAAATTTGCTGCGTATATCAGAAAATGACAGGTCGGAAAATCTGTTTAATGGCGACGCGCCAGAAAAGGGTACTGTAAATGTTTAGAATCTTTAAAATAGGGACACACATTGCAGATCATGATGAGACGGCTCATTACGAGCCAGTTCGTCTGGATATGCAGTGTTTTCAAATGTTTTCAAAATATATACTATAGGCCTGAAAGGGTTAATACGTTCTAAAATGACTATTTCCACTCTGCTAAAATCACCAATGGTGCAATCCATATCATTTCATGTACATTCATTACCTAGCATGTGTATATTTATATAATTGTATGCTTAGTTACATGTATCACGAAGAGGAAATGTATTCACTTTAAGTCAATCAACAATTCTTCTTCTTCTTCTTCCTCTTCTTCTTCTTCTTCATCTTCTCCTCCTCCTCCTCCTCCTCCTCCTCCTCCTCCTCTCCTCTTCCTCTTCTCTTCCTCTTCTCCTCTTCTTCTTCTTCTTCCTCTTCCTCTTCTTCTTCTTCTTCTTCTTCTCTTCTTCTTCTTCTTCTTCTTCTCTTCTCCTCCTTCTACCTTCCTCCTCCTCCTCCTCCTCCTCCTCCTCCTCCTCCTCCTCCTCCTTCTCTTCTTCTTCTTCTTCTTCTTCTTCTTCTTCTTCTTTTCTTCTTCTTCTTCTTTCCTCCTCCTCCTTCTCCTTCTCCTTCTCCTTCTTCTTCTTCTTCTTCTTCTTCTTCTTCTTCTTCTTCTTCTTCTTCTTCACTTCTTCTTCTTCTTCTTCTTCTTCTTCTTCCAATGTGTGAACAATAATGTATACATCACGCAAACACTTAGTGTCACTAGGTACAAGACAATGATATAGTTATTAAAGCAAGTTTACTGATTTCATAAGAAACGAGGTTATGCCCAGTTTCTTATGAAATCAGAGAGAGTGTTTAATAAATGTCATATTAAATTTACAATACATGTTACGTACATTATATGTATAGCATAAGCACACAACAATACGTTGAACATGTAACGAGCACCTAAAGAGTGTTCTGTAGCGACCTCATTTGCATATGTATTACAGTAGTGTATACTTATTTTAATACACCGTGTTATTACACTATGAAACCCTATTTTATGCAATAAATTTAATTATTCTTTCATTTTAGATGCAAAAGAAATTCCTTATCGTCGTGTTACTGATCGGTCTGCTGGTGGTGGATGCTGACGCCTGGGGCTTCTTCAAGAAAGTTAAAAAGGGTTTCAAGGACGCTGGCAAAAAGGTGAAGGACACCGCCAAGAAAACGGGAAGTGCTATAAAAGACACTGCAAAGAAAGCAGGAAGTTCTATAAAAGACAATGTAAAGAAAGTCGGAAGCACTATAAAAGACACCGCAGACAAGGCTGGTGGAGCAATAAAAGACATTTCAAAGAAAATCGGCGGAGTAGTTTTAAAAGGCGCGAAGAAAGTAGACTCTAAGACAAAAGAAATTGCTGGCGGTGTTATAAAAGGCGGAAAAAATATTGTTGGGGCTATTGATACTGGCATCAAAGGCTCTGCTGGAGTAGTTAAGGATAAGACACTCGGAGTCGTCAGTAAGGGGGTGTCTGGTGCCAAAGCAGGAATCAAGAAAACAGGTGACTTTATAAAAGGCATCTTTGGCGGCCGAAAGAAGCGAAATGCGGATGACATGAGGCTCATCGAGGCTATCAAACGAATATATGCTTGAATAAAATCTTAGTATTTGCTGCCAACCATACTTACCTCCAAGATCAGCATACATGCATATTGTTTTAGGAGGCGAATTTGGATTCAGTATAATACAAATTAATAAATTTATCCTAAAACTGAAAATTTCTCTCTCAAAGTAAACTTTGCTAGAAAAGTATACTTTGCAATGTTGGTGAAATAGGCTACTGATGTTTATTTGGTAATGCAGCAAGCTTAATAGTCCTTCCCATATATATGCACATATTGCATATTATTTTTTGTTTTTTGTTGTTGTTTTTTGTGTGTGTTTGTTGTTTTTGTTGTTTTTGTTGTTGCTTTTTTTTGCGCATTATCATTTGGGTCAATGACTGTGCTGATAGTTTATCACAATCCATGGCGCAAACACCTTTTAATGCATACGTTAGCGTAACTCAATGTAAATGATACATAGCTAATACAAAAAATGTATACTATGCATAAATGTCAGCCGTGTTGTCAATGATACGGGAAACAATAGCATCACTGGAAGAAAGAACATGAAACACAATGCAACTTAGACCGCTACACACAACAATTGTCGTCTGATGTTGCTTTTATATCTTGCCTTATTTCTCAATAAAAACATGGTCTGACAGCACTTCAGAATCATTTCCAATGGAAATGATTCTGAAGTGCTGTCAAAGCATGTTGTAAATTATTTTAAAGTGCTGCCAAAGCATGTTTTTGATGTGAAAAATAGAAAATAAACAACAGACGACAAAAAAATAAGATAGCGGTGCAAGGGTCACTGTTGGCTGTACGATTATATCGTACAGTTTCTTATAGACGTGCTCGACGATGGTCACCGATTAGTTGACAATACTCTTGCATAAATATACATGTACGTGTATTCTAATATTGTTTAATAAAAAGTGTTAATCAATATAATACACATGTTGTTGATATCGAATCAAAAGCGTTGCAACTCCTAGTTAGCAACTCGAGTGACCCTAGTATCACCGGTACAAACAAAGTTCCAACTCGAGTTAAGAAAGTTTACCTTTGGTCCGTACTCGAGTTTACCCCATGCCATATGATGGGTTACTAACGGTTCAACTCTAGTTGGATTCCACTTGGAACTCTGCGTATCCAGTGTTAATAGGGTTAGTCGAGTTAAACCTGAGAGCTATAGCGAAAATCTAACGTAATACAATGCATGAAAAACACATGGCACGTGCACAGCGGTGATCTAGGAGCCGTAAACATGACACAAACATACACTCCACAGCCGATAAAAGGAGACATGGCAATAAACGTATAATATTAATAATCATAGGTATTTTCAATTTTACATTCCATAAGATTACTATGTGACGTCAAATTGATTTTTGTTGCGAAAGATGGAATTTTGGTGCACCTGGAAAGTTTATTTGACTTTTGAGAATCTCATATACACCATAACATTGATCGTTTGAACTAATCCAGATATTATTAATGTCTTAAATTGTACTTGAAAGTTCATTATGCGTCTCCTGTTTTATAAATAGGGTATTCAATATGCAGTACAACACTACTGGTACCATTATACTTCCGACCAGTGTAGATCACGACGTCTGACCAGACTCTACATGGTTCACATGTGGCTGTGACTGAAGAAATTGGGCTTATGGTCTTTGTGACCAGTGTAGATGCAGATTAGACTAGCATGTGCATCATCACAGTCTGATCAGGATCTGCACCGCCATGAAACACCTATTCATGTTTGTAACAAACAAACTAGATCTTTACCAAACTACAGGAGTGAGCAATTTGATCTGGAGCTACACCGGTAATTTCCCAACTCAGAGCCAGAAATGTCTGTATTCACGTGGCGGATCATATAGCCATTAGATGTGCCAATGTATACCTTCTTTTGTGCTTAAACATTGTATTGAAAACCATATAATGGCTTTAATATATTATTTATCTTATATTTAAGGGTGGTAGTTGGTTCAAAGAACATTCTATACCCGCCACGAGTATATATAGTCGCAATAATTGTTTTAACCCCAACTCTTCAGTGCCGCCTGTTGTAGTACTACCTATATATATATATATATATATATATATATATATATATATATATAAGAGATTACTCCTAATTAGGACTTACTGTCTCCTAATTAGGAGCTATTATCCGTTAGTATCTCCTAATCATGACTGATTATCTCCTAATTAAGATTTACTATCTTTTACTATCTGTGGACATGCTAAAAATGTGTTATAACTCCTAATTAGGTGATACTACTAAGTCCTAATTAGGAGATACTAATTAGGAGATAGTAAGTCCTAATTAGGATATACTAATTATGAGATAGTAAGTCCTAATTAGGATATACTATCTATATCCTAATTAGGACTTAATATCTAATTAGGCGGTAAATATATTTTAGCATTGCCACCAGGACGCTTCCATAGTATAGACTATACATACATGTATCAGAGTGTATTCTTGATTCGTCGGCGCACCTGTCCCTACCTTCCTACCAGAAGTGACAATACATTAATGGACATATATATAATACAAACAAAATGACTGAATGACGCGACTTGTGACAATTAATATCGTGTTGTTGTTTTTTTGCTCCTTCTTCTTATTCTTTCTGTTGTAATTCCCACCAGTAGATGGTGCACCCGGACTCCGGTAATTTTGTGTCAGTTTAGTTACACGGTAAAGAGTTTTGAACTTTATAACTGGAATAGTAAGAGGTCTGTGTGTGGCATGGTTAGAAGGCTAATATTCAAGTACTAATATCAGCACATATCAACAACCAACACTACTCATTTCAGTTATAATATTTGCCAATATAACATATTATACATTTGCACATCATTAACCAGTCCTACTCGTGTACATTACACTTAATGAATGCGTATACACTGTCCAGTTGCCACCATGAACTTTGCTAATGTATTTCATGAAGCACTGAATAACTGTCCACAATGATCGATTCGCGTGGCCTACGAGATGACGAAATCCATTGTTCCAGCCCTCACACTGGTTGTTCGTCCTATGGGCATCTTGAAGCGTGGCCTCATGGACGTTCCACGTTACTGGACTGAATCGAGGAGCCGTACGTCTGAATGTCAGAGTTCCATGTTGTGTTCTCACTGAGCGGTAGCTGCCGGAGACGTACGTCGTGTCGAAGTAATCAATTATGTCCACCATGTACAAACCATGAAGGGTGCTATGTCCACCATGTAAAAACATGAAGGGGGTTATATCCACCATGTAAAAAACATGAAGGGGGTTATGTCCACCCTGTCAAAATCATGAAGGGTGTTTTGTCCAACCTGTCAAAATCCTGAATGGTGTTTTGTCCATGTTGTCATTTTCACACGAAGGGGGTTATTGTATGTCCAATGGGGTTAATTTTATCCGGATTCCTAGAAGGCGGCCGATTCTATGTATTGTTAATTAATTTTGCGAATTTCCTGTAGCCTATTTCACCAACATTGCAAAGTATACTTTTCTAGCAAAGTATACTTTGAGGGAGAAATTTTCAATTTTAGGATAAATTTATTAATTTTTATTATACTGAATTTATTACATTATCACAGCCATTATGGCTGTGATAATGTAATAAATTCAGTATAATAATTATTTTAATCATCAAATATATGCAGTCGTTATATATAGTTCTACATGAAATAATGCTTTTCGGAAAAAAATAAATGATTTCTCCCTCAAAGTATACTTTGCTAGATAAGTTTACTTTGCAATGTTGTTGAAATAGGCTACTGGAGTCTTCTGACATGTAGTCGATAGCAGAGTCTTCTGGAAAAGACTTAAATTTCCGCCTGGATATCTCGATTTCTTGGTAGTATATTTCTGTTTCACTGTCTATTTTCATTTTACAATTGTTCCTCATTTCGGCAAGAAACTCATTTGCGTAAATAAGGCATAAGGTGAAGGTCAAACAAAATCCAAGATGTCGGCCTCCACGAAGAAAGGAGAACATACGATTCCAAAATCAATTAAATTCCTCTTTGGAGGAAGCTCTGGGTATGAAAACTACATTCAGTTATCTTTTATCATACTTTGTAATTCAGTGACTTGTGTCGGGCATTGAAACAGTTCTTTTTCACTTCGCAATACACCCGTCACTGCTCACCTTGTTACCCCACCCACTATTTATAGCACTAATACAGGATAGGCATGCATTGTGACTGAATGACGCCCGGCCTCTATATTTAATGCATGAAATAGTGCATCAGAACTCCATAAATGGTGCTGGCAACCACTGTCGTTGTCAGATAATTTAAAGAAAAAATGTTCCTTTTTCGACCTACTTTTCGGACAAGTCTGGGGCCCGTTTCACTAAACTTCTTACGACTAAAATGATCGTAAGTTCAAATTTAAGACCGTCTGTAAATTTCAATTGATGGATTTACATTTATTGATCATAGGCTGCATATAAATGTAAATCCAATAACGGGTCACTCAACTGGTAATTACCGAGGAAAGGGGGAAGGGGGAGCTAGGAAACCTCTTTAATTTACCGAAAACCACCGAATTACCGGAAACCCCTGTAAATCACTAATAATAAAGTCATCAATAAGTGTTTTGTCGTGTGATAAATAGGTTTCTTGTTTACTATAATTAATTGAGATATAAATATGAGTAGTATAAGAGGGTGATAAGTACGTTTACCAGTTTTTTGTATAACAAGAAAATAACAAGGGAAAGGAAAGCAAACCCTCCCCACACCTAAACAATATAGTATAAAAAAATACCCGTTTTAAAAACGGTTTATCACAATAAGCCTTAATTATAAAGGGGGTTTAAACCCCATCGTAACGTAAAAGGTAAAAAAGTAAAAAAAGTTTATAAAGTTTTAGTAGAAATGTTGATATAAGTTTCTATATAAAACCACTTAAACAAAAAATGAAAAACTCTATAAATAATTTGCAATTAAACATTAAATATTTTCTATCTATAAACAAAACTAAAAATATACAAAATGAGCCAGACAAATAGGTCCGTAGCAGTTAATAATCAACAACCATTGTTGACGGTATAGAAAATAGGACTTCCCCACAACATTGAAATCATTCGAGGAGTGATCTAAAACCAAAATGGGGAAATGAATCCCTTTTTGCCATGAGGGGAATGAAAGAGAAAAAAGTTCTTCAAAAGTTGATAAACGAGGGTGAAAGAATGATATAAAATATGGGATAGAAATGCGGAGATCCCGCAGCACTGGTGGGGGTTTTTTAAAAATAATTAGAGAAGAAAGATATAAATAAAAAATTCAGATAAAATATAATCTCATAAGCGCAAGCTTGTACTGTTAATCGAAAGGTGTTGGTTTGACTTATTAAAAAACCAAACTCGAAGCGTAAAGATTAATAACACCTCACTATGTAAGTAAAGATAGTAAAATAGAAGGGCCGAAGAAATACTTGAAGATATAGAGGGGATTTTGGGTGGGGTTAATATAGTGAAAGGGCGAACTGAGTTACTAATCAATAACACATTAAAGAAAAGAAATCTTGATCGTGAAATTCCTCAAGAATACTCATGAAACAGCTCGATAATTAAGTATGACAGGTGTAGTTTTTATTAATTTAAATATTCATACGCGAATAAAAAGTTGCAAACACGATTGAGAGGTTTAGGTTGATGGGATGGGGGGTAACCCTACCATAATAATTTTGGATTTGGATAAATAAACGTTTCTGGAATGTTCCCCAAACTAGTTTGAAGGGTCTGATTGGGTATCCGCCCAATGGGTTAAAATCAAATGCAAGAAGAAAAATAGATTGGAACGTTGATAAAATAGAATAGACCAAATAACGAAAATTGGTTATGTTTTGTAAGATGGGCAAGCACTAACAATTTAAAGTAAATTTATTTATACCAGTCAGGTTACACACCGGAGATAGCACAAGTAACTGCACTAGGTGGTGGAAAAGTCCCTCCCAAACTGGTTTGAAGAAAATAAGAAAGGGATAAAAACCATCTCGGACCACTTTTAATATAACGATAATTTAATGTTCTGGTTCTTGATGTTTTAGCTTTAAATAAATAAAAGAACACATTCAATTGAGAGCCTGATAGATCAATAAAAGAGATGAAAATCATTTAAACAAAAAGTATCATGGATTTCCTTGTGGGCGGAAAGCATAAAAAAGAAGGTCCTATAGGTTTTATGATGATCTTAATATGGTTTGAAGAAACTGTTTTCAAAATTGGGTGATTGAAGCGTACGATCCGGAAGAAGACTGGCACCTTGGTATAAGCAGACACACATCTGCCCACTATTGAAGAAGTTTGGTGTTAAGAAAAATGAAGATAGGTAGGTCTTTACAACAATCACCAGCGTTTCTTAAAATAACAAGCACATGAAAAGGCCAAGCCAAAACCTAAGTGCCTGCCCTAATTGTCAACAACGATTTACTCAATCCCACTGTATCGCGAGACACGCGCAAAACTTGCAATCGGCGGTCCCCCCAAACTAAAATTATCATGTTTAAGGGTCTGGAAAATAGACAGACCACAATCTTCAATATTCGAGAAAGAGCATTTTAATCCTAAAATCTCATTGTAGTAAAAAGGAAATCTATAGCGTGGATGAATAACCGCTTTCCCAAAAAAGCATCAATTATCATACTGGCCCGTTTGTGGGCAATGGTGGAGAAAGATTAATAATGACATCCGCACCGGTTTGATGGATACTGTTTCCGAAACCAACACAGTTTTGATCAAATCTTCACGGATGTTTATTGGCACTGGTTAGTCCCACGCCATACGTAAAGAAAATAGGACAAGATAATAATGCAAACACAATTTACGCGAGATATAATAATTAAGAAGAATCAATAATTTAAATATTAGTTTAAAATTTGGGAAAGTGAGTAACTATCGACCAGAGAAATAAACAGCCAAAGAACAACCTCCCTTACCTAAAACCACCAACAGTAATTTATCCATCCAAAAAATAAAATAGTGTAATGATTTTTGAGTCTTTTTAACTGGTTAAGGAGTGATCCAAGACCGTACCTGATAAAAGATCTAGATTGGTGATTGATACTGCATATTACCAATAAGTGTTTAAAGGTATTGGTGATACATTGTAATACTAAGAAAACGTTTTTACACGTTTGTGATACAGACCCCAAAGAAACCTAGATTTAAACGCTTTATGGAAGAAAGTATCTAAAATCGCGTGAGGGATCCGAGAAAATAAATAAGGCGAAAGTTGGTTTAAAAAATCCAGTATAACGGTTTTCCAACCAACCGAACTTTTCGACTCTACTTCCAACCACCCAGCAGAAAGAAATTACAAGAATGGATTTCACAGGTTTTCCTACATTATGGAATTTAACTGTTGGAATTCATACGATTTAGCAATGTTTATTAAAAATAAATTTAAGTTAAGTAGGAATTATATCAGCTACTACAGAGAAAGTATTGTTGCTAAGAAAGCAAATACGACCGTTTTTCCTTAATTGACAGTCCAAAATTAAGATTTCTAGATGTGAGAATGTATCTAAGCTCCAGGTTGTGAGTTATGATAAATGGGTACGCCCGCATATGGGTTGTTGTAAATGTAATAAATCATTCTTTCCATATGATTGGTTGGTTTGACAGTTTATGATAAGTTAAGTTACCAACGGGTTGCCACCTATCGAATTTTGGTTGGACCTAACAAGATTTAGCACCCTAGTTAAATAAAACTTAAACCTGAGGTAGTTAGCCCGCGAGTTTGTTGAAATTTAAAAAATAAAACAAGAGGTAAGAATAAAAGTTTTCAAATATTGGTTAGAATATTACAACGATCTAGAATGTTTCAACCCATTTCTAGAAGCTCTAAGAGAAAATTGTCTAACTTTTAATTCACTTATCAAAGAAATAAGATCTATTATTTAAAGAACCGCCGAGTTACCCGCCTTTCCAGGGAGTCGCATTGCAATATATTTTTGAGAGGAACAACTTAAGGAGTAATGTTAAAACACTTATTAAAAGACTAAAGAAAGCGCATAAGTTTCGCAAGAAATGTTCCACCACTAATTTGCCCGCCTGAAATAGGAAAGAGTATGAAATTTGAAATGGAAAGGTGGCACTAGTTTTGGAAGGACCTTCTATAGTATTTACAATACATGCAGAGTTGATGTTACAAGGATAAAGATCCCCGTCTCCAGGACGGTAATGGGAAAAAAATGTAAAATCTGTATAAGGATTGGACGCTAACGCTCTTTTAATCTCTCAACCGCTCCGCCCAATGGACGAATGCCCTTGTGGTAAGGGTGTTTTAACAAAAACTTCAACCCCATTTAATTTAATAAGACTAGGATAGATTAACCTCACCCAACGGAGTTAAGAGTGGTACTTTTTCTGGGTTTTTGGTTTGCGGAGGTCGACCATCCTGTTTTTCCTGACATGTTTTAATTAACGAAACCATTTTCCAAAAGAAATGTCCTCCTAATCTTTATAAATCTTGGTAGTAGTAGGAAGATGAAGAGTTCCAAAGAACATATTTTGTTGAAATAATCTTCATGATACAAACCGTAAAGCGAGGAGAATGGTAAAAAGTAAGGTTTGGTTTGGATCTAATGAGTGCAAGAAAGAAAGTTTTTACCTATTTTGGCACCACTATTGAAAATGGTGTACCTAAAACAACGGTTTTGTTAAACCATCACAGGAAGTGCATAGACCCTTATAATACTTTATAAACCGGTGGAAAACCGTTTGAGTGTGTTTAGTGAAAGAAGTTACTGCAGCTCGTAAGAGAAGGGTGATGTTAAACGCTGAAGCCCTAAGCCCCGAATTGCAGAAATTATAGAAATTATTAAGGAAAATTCGTGTGTTTTGGAAAAATGAATAGAAATCTCCCGAAAAACACCTATATACCTCAATTAAACTCAAAGATGAGGCGTGTGTTGATAGATCAATTAAGATCTGCGTATTTTATTTTGAGGATATTGAAGAGATAGGTATGATGCGTAACGTAAATATCCAGTAAAAGAAAGTCTTCAGCAAAAATGACAAGGACCATTTCATTGTGGTAATAGCTGTAAATATCAATACGCCAAGTTGAGAATGTTAGAACTTTTATTATGACATTCTCGATAAATATGTTGCTAGATCTGACTTTGAGTAAGTACAGATGGATAACAATATGTATGTATAATGGGTAATCAGCTGGAATAAATTCGTTGGGAAGATGGATAAAAAACCCGGCGGAAATGCGCGAAGATTTTAATAAATTTGTAAAAACTAAATGGCTCGCCTTGGGATAAAGGTGGAGCAACAAGAACCTGAGCCTTGGACTTTTTTTCCAAAACCGTAAATTCAGTAGGGGATCGTGCCTATAAAGCCCTAATCCCAGTAAGTGTTACGTAAGTTTTTTGAGAAAATAGGTGGAAATATCAAACATTCTGCTAAAGGACTTAACGCCCGAACAAGAACACCCACCCTCAACTGGGATATAGTATCAAAGCAGCACTCGATCTCACTACTAAACAAAGATGTAGGGAATGAATAAGGAGATTTCCGTATGCTAAAACGGTTTTACTATGCAGAACTTCTTACAACTCACGAGAAAAAAATTAGGTACTTTCCTATTTTTTCAGCATATTACGATAAGCAGAAGATTTGAATTTAGATGGAGATGAAAACATAACATGAGCCTCTATAAATTAATTTTTATCCAAAATTAAAATAAAAAATTAAAATTATTCCCTCAGTAATTGTTTTGCCTCATTCCTCCCTAAGTTTTATCTGTTTATATTTATCAACTCGGAGTTTGTTGTTCTGGTGTGAGATTTTTTGTAAATCCAACATTAAAAACCAGCTTCAAATTTCCTCACAAAGATCATAATATTGATTTGCATTATTCTTTTGGTTCTTGCAAAAAACGCTTTAACATCGCACGGTAATTTTATTCCATTATTTTAATTTATATAACTTATTTTTTCAACATAAAAAAAAGAAAACCAATTACAAAAGAAAATTAATTACAATTAATTTTGTTACAATGGTATTAATACCTTCTTCTTCTTGGTCTTAACCAACAGGGTTTACATATCAGGATTTTTTATAATATTAATTCCCTCTTTTTTTGTTTTTTCAAACTTTCAACTCTAGTCAATAAAAGTTTTATTTCATTGTTATTTAACAGAACTCCCATATTTCCTTTTGTCCTTTTTACACAAAATGTGAATACTTTTTTCTAGTTTGTTGTGTGCGAGTAAACAATTTATTCCGTGCCTAGAATAAAACATTTATTTAACTACTCATCATCCTGAAAGTTTTTAGTCATTTGTCATAATTTTTAAATAAAATTATAATTAATATATACCACTTGTAGTTTTATTGTTAAACAGAAAACATAAAAAAATACATTTAGTTTAAAACCATGAAATATATTAACAACATCAATTGGTTTTAACAACCTTAATAACACCAATACTGAAAAAGTGTTCCAGAAAAGCCGAGCGCTATGCTATTGGTAGTTGTGAAAACAAGTTACCAGATTTGTACACCAATATGAAAAAGTGAGCCAGAACCGTGCATGGCTACTAATTTAATTTATTTAAAAAAATTATATATTTCTTTATTGTTATTATTAATTTTTAATTTTTCGTTTAAAATCTTTTAAACTCATTAAATTAACTCATTTTATGCTTTTTATGCTTTTTAATTACTTTTTAAATAATTTTATCTCCCCCACCCCTATAGCAGTTGTTTCTTATTTGTTTAACCCACGCCAAATCGTTTTCCAACTCAGTCAGGAGCGTTTTCCCACAAACTTGATTAAGAAACGTGCACTACCTATTTTGTACTTCTTTTTGATATGAATCCGCAGAATACCCTTTGACCACCGAGAAAAATACAACAATTTCCTCTATACTTTTGTATTAGATAATGTATGACTTCAGGCATTTCAAAAATTACTAATTTCTATTATAAGTAATTTTATAATAAAATTATAAATATTGCATCAAAATGCTTAAAAATTAATTAATTTAGTAAAAAAATCAAAATCAAGACCAACCTAAATCCTATACGTTTCTTGAGCGTAACGCTGTCATCAAATCCAGCATCTATTATATTGTTTTGAACCAGCTCTTACATAATTTCCCTTGCGAATTACCAAACCATACCCTTTCTTCATTCTTCTTCATTTTCTTTTAACTTCTTTTATTGGAAATATTTTTTATTTTTTATCAATTCTTTCTTTAAGTTTATTAACTTGTTTTTTGTTTTTCTTAATTTTATCTACTTGGTTCTGGATTTGAAATCCTTTTTCACTAGTTAAACACACCTTTTGGCCAATATTTTATAATAAGATATATTAAAACCTTCTTTCAAAACGAACTAAATAATTAATTTATAATATTTTTAAAAAGAAAATAAATATAAATTAACTTATTAATCAATATCAAGAAACCAATCCAAATTTACTATCCAATATTAGTTCCACTCTAAAATTTCTATACGTTCTTGAGCCGTCAATCGCTTCAATCAAATCCGAGCAATCCCTATATAGTCGGTTGAACCACCTCCTTGCTTCTAAGTTTCCCTGAAACACCCAATCATCCCCTTCTACTTTTAAATAAGTTAAATAAATTAATTAATTGGAATATAATTTTTTATCAATATCTTTAAGTTTAATTATCTTTTTTTTGTTTAATTTTCTTAATTTTGTTTATTAATCTTGTTCTGGATTTATCTTTTTCACTAGTTGAACCCCTTCACCTTTGACATAGTTAAAAATAATAGATATAAAAGAATTAGATATTCAAAACGAAAAAAATAGATTGAAAATTAAAATTAAATGGAACAAAGTAATAATTAATGGGTAAACTGGAGTTTTTTAAAAAGGATTTGGATTGGAGAATATTTTCCTTATTTTTAAAATGAAAAAGAATTATTTAAAAAATAGGAGTACATGAAATATTCAGCGCAAACCTAATTACGTAACTTGATAAAAGGTTGTTTCATTTTTAATAATTCTTTCTAATAAAAATTATCTAGGTGATTTTTAAGAAACAACTTAGATAAATTAAGGGTTTTAAACAGAATTAAAAAATAAAGGAATTAGTTGAATGATAATACCTGCAAATTTTAATTTTAAAACTAAAACTATTTCAAAATAAAAAGAATTCATTTACTGATATGGCTGTCACTAACAATAAACGGAAGTAAAATAGGTGAGTTTATTTTGAACCAAATTCCAAGTATTGGTTATCGGTAATTATTAAGTAATGCAAGATAACTTACTGAGTAACTTAGTTTGATTAATTGTTTGATCAATGATTGTTGAGTAATTATTTTAGCAACTACTGAGTTACTTATGTTGATCAATTGTTGATTAATTTTGTTTGAGCAAGTGCTGAGTAATTGGTTGAGCATTAATTTACTAGTTTAGCCCATCAATGAGCATTAATTTGCTCGTTTCGGTGCTTAAAATAATGCCCAAAATATCTCGCAACTTTCCAAATAATTCCCCGAGAAGTAAAATAAAAAAAAATAAAAAAATTAAAACCAAAATTATAAACAATAAATCCCAAATTTAAAAAATAATCCCCCAAATAACAAAAAATGTAAACTCTATAATGTACAACTTGTAGATTTTGGAATTATATATACTTGTACAAACAGGGAATTTTTTAAATTTAAATTTGGGAATTTATTTTGTTTTAAAATTTTGGAATTTTGGTTTTTAATTTTTTTGTTATTTATAACTTCTGGGAATTATGGCAAAGTTCGAGTATTTTTGGGGCATTTTAAAAGCACCGAAACGAGCAAATAATGCTCATTGCTGGGAAACAAATAGTAAATAATGCTCAACAATTACTCAGCCCCACTTAGCTCAACAAATTAATCCAACAATTATGATCAACAAGTAAACCTCAGTATTGCTAAATAATTACTCACATTGATCAAACAATTAATCAACAACTTACTCAGTAATTACTCAGCATTACTTTAACTAATTACCGATTAACCAATACTTGGAATTGGTTTCAAATAACTCACCTCTTTCTTCCGTTTTCTTTGAAATAGAAATCCATATCAGTAAATGAATCTTTTTATTTTGAAATAGTTTTTAATAAAATTTGCTGTCATTAATCCTTACAACTAATTCCTTTATTAAGATTCTGTTTAAAATTAAACCCCTTAATTTTCTCTTAAGGTTAGTTTCTTAAAACACCTAGATAATTTTTCCTTTCTATAGAATATTAAAAATGCCAACTCTTTTATTCATACGTAAATAGGTTGCCGCTGATATTTTTCATTTGTACTCTATTTTAAAATAATTCTTTCATTTTTAAAAAATAAGGGAAAATATTCTCCAAAAACAAATCCTTTTAAAAACTCATTTCCCATTTCCCAATAATTTTACTTTGTCCATTCTAATTTTAATCACTATTTTTTCGTTTTTGAAATATCTATTATATATCTATTATAACTATGTCAAAGGTGTAGTTCAACTAGTGAAAAAAGATAAATCCAGAACAAGGTTAATAAAATTAAGAAAAAATAAACAAGTTAATAAACTTAAAGATATTTGATAAAAAATTATATTCCTAATAAATTAATTTAATTTAACTTATTAAAAGTAGAAGGGGATGAATTTGGGTGTTTCAGGGAAACTTATGAAGAGGTTTGATTCAACCCACTATAAATAGATGCTGGTATTTTGAATGAAGCGTACGCTCAAAGAACGTGATAGATTTAGAGTGGGACTAAAATTGTTTATCGTAAATTTGGATTGGTCTGAAATTATTGATTAAATAAGAAATTTATAAAAAAAAATTTTATTTTTTTCTAAAATATTAATAAATTTAAATTATTTTATCGTTTTGAAACGTGTTTTATATATCTATTAAAAATAAAATGTGCAAAGGTGGTGTTTAACTAGTGAAAAGATAAATCCAGAACAAGTTGATAAAATTAAAGAAAAAATACAAGTTAATAAACATTAAAGATATTGATAAAAAATAAATTCCAATTCGAATTAAAAGAAGAAGTTTAAAAGAAGAAAAGAAAAAGTAATGGTTTTTAGGGTAATTTCAAGGAAAATTTTAGTGAAGAGTCTGGTTCAAACAACTAAATAAGATGCCTGGATTTGATGAAGCGTACGCCTCAAGAACGTATAGATTTTAGGTTCGGTCTGAATTTTGATTTTTTCTAAATTAATTATTTTTAAGCACTTTTGAGCAAATTAAAAATTATTATATTTTAAATTAATAAATTACTGTAATAAATAAATTAGTAAATTTTTTGAAATGCCGAAGTCATAACTTTATCTGAATAAAAGTATAGAGGAAAATTGGTTTTATCCTCGTGGGAAGGGATATCTGACGATTTCATATCAAAAAGAAGTAAAAAATAAAGGTAGGATTGCACGTCTTACTAATTAAGTTGGGATGGGAAAACGCTGAGTTGGAAACGAATTTCGTGGTTAACAAATAAAAAGAAACAACTGTATAGGTGGTGGAAGAATAAAAATTATAAAAAGTAATAAAACGCATAAAAAATGCATAAAAGAGTATTTAAGATGGAAGTTAAAAGATTTAAACGAAATTAAAAAATAATAAATAACAATAAAAAGAATAAATAATTTTTAAATTTTTTAAAATTAAATTAAATTAGTAGCGATGACGGTTCTGCTCACGTTATTCATATTGGTGTACAAATCTGTACTTAAGTTTCAACTACCAATAATCAAATAGCGGATTTCTGGACCACTTTTTCATATTGGTGTTATAGGTTTGTAAAAAACCCTTGATGTTGTTAAACTAATCATTATTTTAACTAAAATGTATTTTTATGTTTTCTTTCTGTTAAACAATAACTACACGTGTATATATAATTATAATTTTAATTTAAAATTATTACCAAAGACTAAACTTTTCAGATTGATGATGTAGTAAATTTATTAAGTCTAGACACGGAAATATTGTTAACTGCACAACAAATACTAGAAAAAAGTATCACAATTTGTGTAAAAAGACAAAATGGTAAATATGGGATTATCTGTAATAACAATGAAAACTTTTTTATTGAAATAGAGTTGAAAGTTTTAAAAAAAGAAAAAAGGAGGGAATTAATAATTCTAAAAAAACAAATCCTGATGTTAAAACCCGTTTGGTTGAAACCAAGAAAAAGGAAGGTAATTAAACCTGTAACAAATAAATTTGTAAGATTAAATTTGTAAATTGGTTTTCTTTTTTTTATGTTGAAAAAATAAGTTATATAAATTAAAATTTAAAATAATGGAAAAATTTACCGTGCGATGTAAAGTGTTTGAGCTTTTGCAAGAACAAAAGAATAATGCAAATTAAAAACAATGATTATGAATCGTTGTGAGGAAAATTAGAAGCTTTTTTTGTTTTTTTTAAGTTGGATTTAAAAAAATAAAAAATCTCACACCAAAGAACAACAAATCCGATGTTGATAAACTAACAATAAATAAACTTAAGGGAGGAAGAGGCAAACAATTACTGAGGAAGATAAACTTTTAATTTATTTTAATTTTGGATAAAATTATTTTATAAGAGCTCTGTATTGTATTCCATCTAACATTCAATTCTTCTCTTATCGTAATCTGCAGAAAGTCCTAATTTTTTCTGTGGTGTAAGTTCTGGCATAGAACCTCGTTTATAGCAAATACGGAAAAACCTTCTAATTCATCCCTACATTCTTTAGTAGTGAGATCGAGTGCTGCTTTATTATCTAATCCCAGTTGAGGGTGTTCTGTCGGGGCGGTTTTTAAGGTCCCCTTTAAGCAAGAATGTTTTGAAATTTATTTCCACCTAATTTTCTCAACTACGTAAACACTTACGTGGATAAGGGCTATATCACGATCCCCTCTGAATTCGGTTTTGAAAAAGTCCCTGGCCTCTCTGTTGCTCCGCATTTATCCCCTGCGAGCCCATTCCGTTTTTTTACCAATTATTAAAAATGCTTCTCGCATTTCCGGTTTTGTTTAATCACATCTTCCAACGAACTTTGATTACCGCTGATCACCCAAAAATATACGCTTATCTTGTATCCATCAGTTACTAACTCAAAGTCAAGATCTATCAACATATTTATATCGAAAAGTCAAAGTCAAAATAAAAATTCTAACATTCTCAACTTGGCGTATTGATATACAGCTATACCACAAATGAAATGGTCTTGTCATTTTTGCTGAAGACTTTCTATCTGGATATTTTCGATACGCATCACCTATTCTCTTCAATCTCCCTTCAAAATACGCAGATCTTAATGATCAATCCAACACACGCCTCATCCTTTTAGTATAAGTGGTATATAAGGTGGTTTTTCGGGATTATTCTATCATTTTTCCACAACACGTAATTCCTAATAAATTTCATAAAATATCCGCCAATCGGGGCGGCTTTCAGCGTTTATACCATCACCTTCTCTACCCGCCTGCTAGTAACTTCATTTCACAAACCCACTCAAACGTTTTTCCAGGTTTTAATAAGTTATAAGTCTAGTGCACTCCTGTGATGGTTAAACCGTGTTTTAGATACCATTTCAATAGTGTGGCAAAATAGTAAAACAACTTTCTCTGCAACTCATAGATACCAAACCAACTTCTTAACCAATCTCCTCCGCTTACGGTTTGTGTAATCATTGAACGATAATTTCAACATAATTTGTATTCTGGAACTTCATTCTTCCTCCTACTACACGAATTTAAATAAAGATAGGTGACATTTGTTCTGAAAACAAGGATTTCGTATAAAAACTGTCAGGAACACGATGTCCGAACCTCCGCAAACCCAAACCAAGTACCACTCTTAACTCCGATTTGGTGAGGTTTAACTATCCCTAGTCTTATTTAAATTGGGGTTGAAGTTTTTGTTTTAAAAACACCCATTACCACAAGGCATTGTCCCGATGGCGAGCCGTTGAGAGATAAAGAGCCGATAGCGGTCCCAATCCTCAATACGAGAATTTACATTTTTTCCCATTACCCGTCTGGACGCGGATCTTAATCCTTAGTCAACATCAACCCTCTGCATGTCTTGTAAATACTAATTAGAAGGTCCTCCTCCAACTATTGCACCTTTCAACATTTCAATACTCATTCCTCCTCATGGCGCAAATAGTGGTGGACATTTACTTGCGAACTTATCCTGCGGTATTTTTCTTTCTGTTAGTCATTATAAGTTTTAACATACTCCTTAATTGTTCCTCTCAAAATATATTTGCAATGCGACTCCTGGAAGGGTGTAAAACTGCGTCTTTAAATATATTCTATTTCTTTGAGTGAATAAAAAGTTAGACATTTTCTCTAGAGCTTCTAAAATAAATGGTGGAAACATCCTAGACGTTCGGTTTTAAATCTTCTAAACCAATCTTTGAAAACTTTTTCATACCTCATTGTTTTTATAAATTTCAACACACTCGGCTAACTCCTCAGTTTTAATTTTATTACTAGGGTGCTAAATCTGTTAGTCCAACATTCGAAAGGATGTCAACCCTTGGTAACCATTAAACTTATCATAACTGTCCAAACCAACTCAAATATGGAAAGAATGATTTAATTACATTTACAACCAAATATGCGCGTAACCCATTTATCATAACTCACACCTGGAGCTAGATAACATTCCTCACATCGAAATCTAAAAACTTAAATTTTGGAGTCCATTAAGAAAACTGGTACGTTATTTGCTTTCTTAGCAACCAATACTTTCTCTGGTAGTAGCTTGATATAAATCTCATACTAAAATATTTCATTAATAAACATTCAAATCCGTAATGATCCACAGTTTAAATCCTAATGTAGGAACCTGTGAAAATCCATCTTGTAATTTCTTTGCTGCTTGGGTTGTTGTAAGTATATCGAAATCGGGTTATGGAAAACCGTATACTGGATTTTTTACCAACTTACCTTCTCCTTATCTTATTCTCCGCTTTTATGATACTTTCTTCCATAAACTCAACGTTTAAACTAAGGTTTTATCCTTTGGGTCCTGTATCACAAAATGGTGTAAAACTTTTTCTAGTTAATGTTCATCACCAATACAATTACACATTATTGGAATAATTGTTATACCATCACATCTAAGATCTTTTATAGGTCTGTCTGGATCACGTCTTAAACCAGTAAAAGACTCAAAAATCATACACTATTTTTATATGGATAAATTACTGTTGGTGGTTTTTGGAAGAGGTTTGTTGTTTGTTCTGGCATTTAATTTCTCTGTCCCGATCGTACTCACATTCCCCAAACTTTTTAACTAAATTAAGATGATTCCTCTAATTAATTATAATCTCGCGTAATTGTGTTTGCATACTTATTACTTGTTCTATTCTTACTATGGCCGTGGACCAACCCGTGCCAAATAACATTCCGTGAAAATTGATAAACTGTGTTTGGTTTTCAGGAAACAAGTATCCATCAACCGGTGGCTGTCCATTATTAATCATTTCTCCACCATGCCCACTAAACGGCCGTAATGAATATTGAATTGCTTTTTGGAAAGCGTAATTCATTCCACTCCTATCGATTTCTTACTACAATGAAGATTTAGGTATAAAAATGCTTTTCTCGAATGAAGAATTTGTGGTCTGTCTAATTTCCAGACCCCTTACATGATTACTTTAGTTTGACCGCGATTGCAAGTTTTGCGCGTGTCCTCCGCGATACAGTGGGATTGAGTAAAATCGTTGTTTGACAATTAGGGAGGCAGGCATAGGTTTGCGGGTGGCCTTCCTTCATGTCCTGTTGATAAGAAACCGCGTTGATTGTTTGTAAAGAAATACCATATCTTACCAGTTTTTCTTAGACACCAACTTCTTCATAGTGGGCAGCTTGTGTCTGAATATACCAAGTGCCAGCTTTCCTTCCGGCTCGTACGCTTTCAATTCCCAATTTTGAAACATTCCTTCCAACCATATTAATGATCTCAAAACCTATAAGGGACATTCTTTTTTATGCTTTTCCCACAAGGAAAATCATGATACTTTTGTTTAAAGATTTTATCTCTTTTATTGATCTATCAGCTCTCAATGATGTGTCTTTATATAAAGCTAAACATCTGAACAGACATAAATTATCGTTAAAAGTGTCGAGTGGTTTTATCCCTTTCTTATTTCTCAACCAGTTTGGGAGTTTTCCACCACCTAGTGCAGTTACTTGTGTATCTCGGTGTGTAACCTGACTGGTATAAATAATCTTAATTGTTGTGCTTGCCCATCTTACAAACAACCATTTCGTATTTGGTCTATCTATTTTATCAACGTCCAATCTATTTTCTTCCTGCATTTTAAAACCCATTGGCGTACCCCAACAGACCCTTCAAATGTGGGACTTCCTGAAACGTTTCTACCAAATATTATTATGGTAGGGTTCCCCCATCATCAACCTCCTCAATGTGTTGCAACTTATACGCGTATGAATATCTTAAATAAATACTACCTGTCATCTTATTATCGAGCTGTTTTCATGAGTCTTCTTGAGGAATTACGATCAAGATTTCTCTTTAATGTTATTGATATAACTCGTCGCCCTTTCACTATATTAACCCCAAATCCCTCTATATCTTCAAGTATTTCTGGCCCTTCTTTTACTATCTTACTTACTAGTGAGGTGTTAATCTTACGCTTCGGTTTTTTAATAAGTCCAACACCTTTCGATAACAGTACAGCTTGCGCTTCTGAGTCTATTTTATCTGATATTTTATTATATCTTTCTTCTCAATATTTTTAAAAACCCCCTTAGCTGCGGATCTCCGCATTCTATCCCATTATTATATCATTCTTTCCTCGTTTATCAACTTTTGAAGTTTTTTCTCTTTCATCCTCATGGAAAAAGGTATTCCCATTTTGGTTAGATCACTCCTCAATGATTCAATGTTGGGGAGTCCTTCTATACCGTCAACAAGTTGTTGATATACTGCAGGACTTTGTCGGCTCATTTTGTATATTTTTGTTTGTAGATAGAAAATATTAATAATTGTTTAATTGCAAATTATTTATAGTGTTTTTCATTTTTTGTTTAAGTGGTTATATAACATATATCAACACTATCTATAAACTTTTTACTTTTTTCACCTTTTACGTACTATGGGTTTAAACCCCTATATATAAGGCTTATTGTGATACCGTTTTTAAACGGTTTTTATACTATATTGTAGGTGTGGGGTGTTTGTTTCCCTCTGTTATCTTGTTATACAAAAACGGTAACGTACTAATACCCTCTATACTACTATATGCACTAATTACAAACTATTTGTTTGAAATAAAATGAGTTAGGATCCTCTTGTTTGGTGTTTAATTCCAAATTCAGATCGACTGAAATTTACCGGAAAACACTCGCAGTTAAGAATGGACAGTACTAATAGTCTGTTCCTCACAAATAATAGATAATAATAGTATCTTAGGCATGGTATAATAATTATTATAATTACTATAATGATTAAACATTGTGTTTCAAATATGATGCTATCTGGTGTAGATATTCCAGATTCCAGATTAGCGTGATATATATTAACGGAAAACACATTCGTGGACTCGATTTACCGGAAAACACCTTCGCTGACAGGGACGGGGAAATTAAGCAATATCGTCCACATCAAAGTGGTTTGACAATAATTACGAATAATAGATAATAATAATAGAGTACGACTTACCTCTTTTTTCAGTCTTCAACTTCTCACTGACACTTGCATTGTATTTAATGTAACGAAAATGTTTTAAGATTGTTATGCTAGCACATGTAATATAGCACACAAGATGTGAAAATATGTTACCTATTACACACTATTATTAATTAGGTAATAAGTCTGACATTTCATTTATATTAATTAATTTCAGTCAATTTACGCCAGACAGAATCATGTCAAGCTCTTTAAATGACATGATTTTTACTCACGCCGTGATTACCTAAGCTGACTATATACTATATATACATGTATATACGACATAGCAGTAAATTTCACACACACTATACCCGCTGCATTATTCAACAAGAAAAACGTACTGAAAATGGATTCAAGAAAGATCGCTTTGTATGGGGATTCTTATATCACTCGACCTGTGAGACACTGCCATTTTAACATGAAGGTAATATTGAAATCGCTTGTTTGAAATAGTTGTAAACTAAATAGAAATTTACAAATATGTGAAATGCCTTACGCATTTTACGTGTTTTCCGGTAAATCATTGATATAATGCCATACACAAACATCTAGTATATTACAAGTATGACTGGCCGATTACGACGCCTTGCATACATATACTGTACACACACATGTGTTTTTCCTATAAATCACTGACATCTCGTTACAAACATAATTTTATACAAAATATTGTTTTCGGTATATTTCCCTGACGTGTTTTCCGGTAAATCACGGACATCGAGTCAGCGAAGGTGTTTTCCGGTAAATCGAGTCAACGAATGTGTTTTCCGGTAATATATCACGCTAATCTGGAATCTGGAATAATAACACTATCTACACCAGACAGCATCATATTTGAAACACACTATTTAATCATTATAGTAATTATAATAATTATTATACCATGCCTAAGATACTATTATTATGTATTATTTGTGAGGAACAGACTATTAGTACTGTCCATTCTTAACTGCGAGTGTTTTCCGGTAAATTTGACAGTCGTTCTGAATTTGGAATTAAACACCAAACAAGAGGATCCTAACTCATTTTATTTCAACCAAATAGTTTGTAATTAGTGCATATATATCTCATAATATAGTAAACAAACCATTTATGACACAACAAACACTTATTTATGACATTATATAGTGATTTACAGGGGTTTCCGCTATTTCGGTGGTTTTCGGTAAATAAGAGGTTTCCGGTAATTCCAGTTACCGTCCAATAACTATTTACAAGAAAACATTGTTAATATGAAATTTACAGACTATCATAATTTTGCACTTACGAACATCCCATAGCAGTTCATCCCATAGCATGGAAATACTACTCCGTCATAACGCTTATGTAATGCAATGTACTGTAATTAGCGTTATGTACTCAGTAGCCTATTTCATCAACATTGCAAAGTATACTTCACAAGCAAAGTATACTTTGAGGGAGAAATCATTTATTTTTCCTGAAATGCATTATTTCATATAGAACTAACAAATGCATATATGTCATGATTAAAAGTATGCAGAATTATTATACTGAATTTATTACATTATCACAGCCATTAAATGGCTGTGATAATGTAATAAATTCAGTATAATAAAAATTAATAAATTTTTCAAAAAATTGAAAATTTCTCCCTCAAAGTATACTTTGCTACTAAAGTATACTTTGCAATGTTGATGAAATAGGCTACTGATCTCCATCATTCTTTATTTGATATCAAACAGAGCTCCAGATAAGCTTGTGTCTAAAGCATACTATACCCCCTGATTTCAAAATAATTGCAATACGCGCCTTATCTGGAGCATTGTATCAAAGTGGTATATTAAGTGGGAAAATCACAGTAGAATGAAGGTGCTACACATAAAAAATGTAACATCACTGTGATTTTTCCATTCTGTACCGATAAATGCCAGTAAAAGACAACATGTTTCAACATTTATCAATAACTACACACCCGTTTCCACACCCTGTATTCTTATGACCCAGTCTATAATAACACTTGTATTCTTAGGATACAGATTAAATGAAACTTGGTTATTACTTCCACCTTCTGTCACACACCCGTACATGTATGTGACCCAGACCTACAGACCGAGCTTCAGATATGGTGCGTATTGGCGTATTGCTGTGAGTATTTTGTATGCCCACTTTTGATGATCAGTGCGTATTCTGCTAAAATAAGTACGTAAAATCTGCCAATACGCACCTTATCTGGAGCTCTGATAAATTTCATGTCAATGTTTCAGGATGGCGGCGACATTGTTTGTGCAGCCCCTGGATCTCATCAAGAACCGGATGCAGATGAGCGGTAAATATCACTAGGCACCGTGAGCATTAGCTCTGATGAAGTAATATGAAAAATGATCGGGGACGTATGCACATTTTATATCCATTCATGAATTTACACTCGATAAGTATAATCAGAGTATTTGTTATGCCACCGAATGGCGAGGGGGGCATATAGTGTTACCGGCGTCCGTACGTCCCGAAACCTTAACGCTCCGGTAAATGGCTTATAATTTCTGTTTCCTTGCTCGGATCTGCTTCACATTTCACACACGCATTGCTCCAATGGTCCTCTGCCACCCTGTGACAAATCCACATTCGTCCCGCCCCCGCTAAGCCCAGGGTCAAGGTCACAGACTTGGTGTGTTTGAAACCTTAACACTCGGGTAAATGGCTTATAATCAAATATGCCTCGTTGTCTTTGGCTGCCAGCGGGGGCATTCATGTGCCGACAGGCCACATTTCTAGTTTCTTTTTTTTTTCTCTAAAGTTTGCTGGCGGAAATTTAAATGTATGATAAAAACTGCCTCAACCCTTCATAGGCGGCGGAACGAGAAAATCATTGGTGGTGGGGAGGGGGGGGGCCCAATCGTGAGGGCCCGATTTTGCTAGGTGGGTCCGGGGGCCATGCTCCCCCGGAAATTTTTGAAATCTAAGAGGCGTTCTATGAGGAGTGAAACACCATTTCCTGCATTCTCAGATGATAATATGTGCTTTATTACAGAATGGGGCAGGTCCCCCCAACAAAATTATTGGGGGCGCCAGGGCCCCCGCACTTCCGCCGCCCCTGCCCTTTGCAGACTGCAAAGGGTTGAGGAAGTTTTTAACATAAATTTACATTTGTTTTTTTTTCAAGACCTTGTTTGTTTTTACCGGATATGTAGGTAGGTTTTGGCCATCTGGGTGGACGCTTAACAGAGAAAAATAATGGCATGGCCATATCATTATTCAACAAGGATTTTAAACAAATTATAACTGAAAATAATGTTTGTATTCAACTTTTGTATGATGCTGTAAATTTCAAGTAATATTAAAATGTTATTCTTTGTGCTGAAAGTTTTACGTGCTTATGTGGGTTTTTTCTGTACTTACTTTGCCCTCTTTAATCCTGAAACTCTATAACATATAGGTGAGGGTGGTGCGAAGAAGGCCCACAAGACCAGCTTCCATGCCATCCGGTCTATAGTGATGAGTGAGGGGGTACGAGGCATGTATACTGGGTAAGAATGGGGTACTACATGATTATAACACCCCCCCAGCATGCATACAAGGTATGTTGAGGGGTACCATATTTATTCTAATAGTAGCCCCCTCTCTACTAGTAGCCCCTCTCCCATATTTGAATTCTAAATGTTATTTTCAAATACGTTTGTATGTGAGAATAACATATTTTGATCATTTTTTCCACGTTTTGATCCCCACAAATTGCATAGCCCGGGGCGCGTTTATTTGAATAAATTTTGTATATACTTTTCACGTGTCTGTCCAATCGTCTGTAAGATTTGCATTAAAGTTTTCGGATATCCATTACTAATGCAATTGTAAGTCGGATTGACTTAAAACTTCATATACTTCTTTATCAGCATCCATATTTTCATGCTATAGCTCCTCCCATATGGCTTTCATCCCGATATCAAGGCCAAATAACTTCGAAAATGTTTGTTAGTCGGACCATGCAGTGAACGCATCCAGAAGCCCTTGCTCACTTGCTTTAATGTATAATCAAATATGCAAAAAAAATAGCCTTGCAGGATTCACATTTGAGATTATTCTAAAATTAACATGGAGCATACCATCTTACATATTTAGGGATGAAAGGGTTACAAGGTTCGTCGTGGGTCCTACTGATCCTACTGCTTTTGGGAGGGGGCCAAGTGATTCTGGTGTGGCGAGGACCTGTCATCAGATCAGGATTATTCTGGTTTCAGGGCTGAATATATTTATTTTTTTTGTAAGTATTCAGTTCTGATTTTGGGATTTTCCACCAATTTGTACAGGTAATATATGGGATTTAGTACTAAACCTATTGACACGGCCTTAAATGACCTTAGCTGTTGATTGGCCGTTAAACCCCAACAGATAAAACAAGGTTCGCCATTCAATAATGTCAACATAATACCCTCATAAAGAAACTGGTTGTATAGTGTTGGTGTACATCTATATTCATAACATATGATGACACTGATCAGTAGCCTAGTTCATCAACATTGCAAAGTATACTTTAGTAGCAAAGTATACTTTGAGGGAGAAATTTTCAATTCTATGATAAATTTATTAATTTTTATTATACTGAATTTATTACATTATCACAGCCAATTTGGCTGTGATAATGTAATAAATTCAGTATAATAATTCTGCATACTTTTAATCATGAAATATATGCATTTGTTAGTTCTATATGAAATAATGCATTTCAGGAAAAATAAATGATTACTCCCTCAAAGTATACTTTGCTAGTAAAGTATACTTTGCAATGTTGATGAAATAGGCTACAGGAGTAACGCTGTTCCACTAGCCTATTTCACCAAAATTGCAAAGTATGCTTCTCTTGCTAAGTACATTTTGAGGGAGAAATTTTCAATTTAAGGATACATTTATTATATTATTTTTATTATTCTGAATTTATTACATTATCCCAGCCATGTTGGCGATTTTGGCTGTGATAATGTAATCAAAGTATACTTAGCTAGATAAGTATGCTTTGCAATTTTGGTGAAATCGGCTACAGGGCCCAAACCTTTTTCTGTGCTCGGGTCAGCGGACTCTGCATGAAAGCGTACACTGAAAAGTTTTATATCACCGGGGGCCCCGATAGTTCGCAACATACCATAATAACCCTATAGTCTGTTTCACGAAAGCTGCCCAAATTTTACGGCTATATAGACAATTCAAAAACAATATTATTTTCGATAATATTAAATTAAAGGATTATTTAAGAATGAGCCTTCTTTTTATTTCGAGAAATTCGGTCAAATATTGATTTTATTACGAAAAATTGATTTGTCTATGGGAATTTAACATGGGGAAAAAGAGGTAGAGGACTTGTGGGAGGAGTCAAAAAACATTTTTTTTTGGAAATTGACTCCAAAACCTAGCTAGATAGCTTGGAAATGATCTATTAACTAAGAAAACAAAAGTTAAATTTTAAAAATCAGTCCAGTATTTCTGAAATTCTAAAAAATTTCCCCATGTTAAATCCCCATAGACATCTTCACTCCATGAAGATGTCTATGGGGATTTAACATGGGGAAATTTTGTTTTCGCAATAAAATCAATATTTGACCAAATTTCACGAAATAAAAAGAAGGCTCATTCTTAAATTTTCCTTTAATTTAATACTATCGAAATAAATAATGTTTTTGAATTGTTTATATGGCTGCAAAATTTGGGCAGCTTTCGCGAAACAGACTATACGTTAATAAAGTATCCAAATATATTTTCATTGTGATTAACAAGTACAACCATACTGACGGTATTTGGACACTCCTTGCTGTGAGAAACTATATATTGATGTGTGTTTTCCTGAATAAATTGTGTCCGAATATTTAGGGTTGTTATGGTACAGAATTTTAAATATTTGTGTTCAAATTTTTGTCTGTCGGTCCCGGGTGTGGACGGGGGTATATGTGAGCCTCTGCTCACTTGCTCTAGTTGTATTGAATGGTATAAGATACCGTGGCTGTTTTCAACCGGCAGCCATTTGACGGCACAGGTGGAATACTCTGACCTGTGACACAAAGAAAATGACCATAAAAAAATCCATTACCCCACCCACTTGGTCTTATACAGTACCATCTTCTATTATAGACATAAAACTTCCTCCACTCATTCAATCAACAGGTTGTCGGCGGGTCTACTTCGACAAGCGACCTACACCACGACTCGACTGGGAATCTACATGACACTGTTCGAGATGGCGTCGAAGGATGGCAAGCACCCGAACTTCGCTATGAAGGCGGGGATCGGTGTCACGGCAGGTGGCATTGGGGCCTTCATTGGCACTCCGGCGGAAATTGCCCTCATTAGGATGACGTCCGACGGAAGGTTTGTCCTATTCATGTTTCCCACGACTGTGTGAGTTAAGGTGATTTCAAAGAATATATTATTTTCTTCAAGAAAAATATCTTCTGGAGGCAATGCAATGTCATATTTTAGACATTTTTTTTTCTGCAGAAGACTTAATATACATCTACTAGAATAAAAGTTGTCGATTGCTAGACTCCATAACTCTTCTAAATCACTATTTCAGGTGTAATCTATGCACATGATAAATATTTATTAGAGGAATGAATGGCCTTTTTGTGGAATTTATCAGGGTATAAACTTGGAAAAGTCGTGGGAATACTGGATGAAGCTATAAAAAATTACAATTTTCGGAAAAAAAAAAGATTTTTTTTTTATTTATTTTTTAATTTATTTTCGAAAATTGTCATTTTTTAAGGCCTCGTCCAGTATTCCCGCGACTTTTTGCAAGTTTATATCCCCGATAAATTCAACAAAAAGGTAATTCATTCCTTATAATTCCAGCATTTGAAATAAATTCATCAAGAAAATGTGTTTATTTTCTGTTTTCTTAAGAATTATTTTAACTGCGCATCACGGTTACGGAAAGTAGTTCGGCGTGGGAGTTTACTGGGATATAAATTTTGGGCAGAGACTTGCTACGGGCCAATCAAATGTTAGGGAATTGTGTAAATATTTTTGTGCTGGAATTATTGTTACATGACTGCCGTCGTGCTGTTTGACCATGGCTGTAGACAATGCTCATTCCGGGACCAAGCCAACACCTACGTAATGCATGTGTGTCATGCCGTTACTAGAACGTCACCAGACCTAATGAACAACGGTCGCACTGAAATTTTTAAATTGATACGGCTGCATCGCGCAACGTAAATCAGCTGTTTTGAATGGAGCAGATTAACGAAGTACCGAAAGCACTGCATAAATGCTAAAATTTCATGATATTTACGATGGAAATGTAACAATAACGTTGTCCTGTCGTGGTTAAACGTTTGTCGTCGTACTCGGGAACTGTTTGAACCCGCTGCCTTAGGGTTCAAGCAGTTCCCTCGTGCGAAAGTTTACCCACAGCTCGACATGGTCGAACTATATATTACACTGTTAGCTGTTTTTTTAATGTACCCCAACAGGTAGATAATTTTGCAATATGGCAAGTAAATGAGGATTTAAAAGAAAGAAAATGATTCTTTTCACTTTTTTTTCCCATTTTGGGAAGGAAAAACGGTCTATAGCATTGGAGAAGGGAGCGAAATTCGGCTCCTGGTGACATGGTAGAATAAACCATTTCATTTGGAGGATACGCCATTTGGCTTGTGGAAAATCCTGAATATTTTCTTGTAAGTCAAATAATTTTGTACCTAAGAAGATGGGTGGGTGGCAGGTGGGAGTAGGCGATGGATAATGTAACGATCGGTGTTCATCCTTACCGGAATTCTGACTGGAGACCTGGGGGTCGTTTCACTTAAACTTTGTGCGACTTAAATGTTCGTAAGTGCAAACTTATGATAGTCTATAAATTTCACATTAACAACATTTTCTTGTAAACAAATATTGGATTTACATGTATTGAGCATAGGCTGCATATGCAGCCTATGCTCAATAAATGTAAATCCATAAATTGACATTTACAGACGATCTTAAATTTGAACTTACGAACATTTTAGTCGTTAGAAGTTTAATGAAACGGGCCCCTGGTTTGACCCTCGCATACGTCTTTTGCATTTTGTATGTGACAGTTGAATCTGGTTATACCCCTTATGTGAGTACATGTAATCATGTATTACGATTAATCATAATGCTATTTTAGGGGAAGGGGCCAAGTGACTTTGGTGCGGTATGGACCTGACACCTGTAGCCTATTTCATCAACATTGCAAAGTATACTTTACTAGCAAAGTATACTTTGAGGGAGTAATCATTTATTTTTCCTGAAATGCATTATTTCACATAGAACTAACAAATGCATATATTTCATGATTAAAAGTATGCAGAATTATTATACTGAATTTATTACATTATCACAGCCATTAAATGGCTGTGATAATGTAATAAATTCAGTATAATAAAAATTAATAATTTTTAAAAAAAATTGAAAATTTCTCCCTCCAAGTATACTTTGCTACTAAAGTATACTTTGCAATGTTGATGAAATGGGCTACAGGTCAGGTTGTTCTAATTTCAGGGCTGAATATATTTGTTTCTGATTTTGGGATTTTCCCCCCAATTCAGCAGGTTAAAACTTGCCTGGCCTTACATCACCTTTGCTGTTGATAGGATGTTAAACACCAATAAAAAAACAGACAAACAAAATGGCACAGCTTGTCTGAATTGATTGCAGGTTGCCGGCGGGTGAGAGGCGGGGCTACAAGAACGTTGTCGATGCCCTGATGCGGATCACGCAGGAGGAAGGGGTGTTAACTCTGTGGCGGGTACGTCTCATTTCTCTGGGGTGTAGTGAGAACATAATTATACCACCGGCATACAATGTATATCGAGGGGTATACCGTTTTCATATTTTCGTTTGTCCATACGTAAGATTTGCGTTAACATTTTTGTTTGTCCATCCAGGCGACGGCCAGGCGTATCAGTCAGCCACTGCTCACTTGCGCTAGTTTAAATATGAAGCTCACATGTGAAACAACAACTGATGACAATTTACGTTTCTCACATTTTTATACGACCGTTTTAAAAAACTGGTACATATTATGTTTTACCTCGGGGCGTGTGGGCGGCAGACAGAAAAACTAGTTTGTGTACAAAAAAGTATTTAAAATACAGAAAATAACTAGATTAATCAACCCATATTATGATGTTTGACTTTTGGGAATGTAGCTTCAAGGTTAAAATCAATCGGTCTATCTTGAACTTTGTATACCGACGGTGGGTCATGCATTGGTCGTCAAAACCCCAATCAACCAATTAATCAATCCATATTATGATGTTTCACCATTGGGAATGTAGCTTCAAGGTTAAAATCACTAAACCTTGGACCTTGGTTTACAGGGCTGTATACCGACGGTAGGCCGTGCGATGGTCGTTAATATGGCGCAGCTCGCCACATACTCGCAGGCCAAGGAGGGCCTCGTAAACACGGGCTACTTCGTCGATGGCCTGTTTCTCCACTTCTGCGCCAGCATGATCAGTGGTCTTGTAACAACGGCTGCGTCTATGCCCGTCGATATAGCGAAAACAAGGTAAATAGGTCACCCGGGCTCCAGATAAGGAATTAGTAATTGAGTATTGTCACTCCCATCATTTCTGAAGCAATTGGGTATTTCAAAATTTCAATTGGGTAAAATAAAATCACACTACTGTTTACACATCAACAGACAGCAATTATTGCTTCGAAATGAAAACATGTCTTGGCATTTCATTAGAATTGTCTTCTTGGAGACAATTCTAATGAAATACCAAGATGTGTTTTCATGGAAAATAAGAAAACTATGCTATATTTGTGGCCTGTTTATTGTCTTCTGCAGCATGATAAAAGTACCACAACATTTTTATTGCTTTTTGATACTCGCTACTTCTGATTTCAATTGGGTTTTTGGCAATTTTATTTGGGTATTTAAGCAAATACGCAGCTTATCTGGAGTTCACGATTTGGCAATGCCAGGCTGGTAGTAATCATTGGCAATTACGATGGATTTCTTTACTGTGTCTTGTAATTTTTTATCATGCCAGACCAGTGTAGCTCCTGATGTTAAAGGTGCATGCTCACTCAGTGGGCACAAAATGTACTTTATAGGAATTAAATAAGTGTATAATTGTGCCACTATTCCACCAGTTCTAAAAATTACAAGTGCCCGCTATACAGATATAATCACGATGTAAATATTCATAGTAACCGGTGGTGGTATCGGGCTATTTTCATATCCAAATGAGGCATGCTATTTTTTACTTATTTATACTAATTAAATGCGTCGCCTGAAAAAATAATATTTTCGACAGATTTTAAAATATGATCAATGCACATCAAAAAATTAATACAGAGAACAAATAGTAATGTCCGTTGACATTTTATGGAAACACGGCTATCGCCCCTGATATCAGTGTGGAAATTTACGGCTGATATAAGATGTATAATAATGCCAAACAATAGTGGGCTAATGGTGAATGAATGTTTATTTTTGTCTGAAAGTCTCTCGGATGATGTCTCTGATATAAAGAACTGCTTGTGCCTACTGAGTGGGCATGTACCTTTATATAAAGAACTGCTTGTGCCTACTGAGTGGGCATGTACCTTTAAAGTACATGCCCACTCAGTAGGCACAAACAGTTCTTTATATCAGAGACATCATCTCGTATTCTCATATTGTACCTTTAAAGTCAATTGTTCTCTGGAGGATGTAAGTAAAGTTTCAAGGAATGAATTACGAACATGTAGATTCTGATCAAAGTAGGTGGGTGGCAGGTGGGACCATGCGATGGGTAATTTAATGATCGGGGTTCATCCTTACGTCTTTGGCATTTTGTATGTGACAGTTGAATCTGGTTATACCCATCATGTGAGTATTTTGTTTATTCGTAATCGTATTTTAGGGGGGAAGGGGCCAAGTGACTGGTGGGGCATGGACCTGGCACCATACAAAGTATATATAGGTGTCATATTTCTGTCCGTCTGTCTGTCTGTTCATCCGCTGTCTGTCCATAAGAGTTGTTACAGTTTTATCTCTACAACCGTGAGACTGACTTGAAACTAATGTACTTCTGTATCATCATCCATATTTTCATTCTGTTGCCCACCCATGCGGCTTTCATGCCCAAGGTCAAGGTCAAATTACTAAGAAAATATTTGGTAGTTGGACCAAAAAAAATTATTTCATGAAATTCCGTAAAATATTGATTTTATTGCCAAAAAACGATTTTCCTATGGGAATTTAATATGGGGGCTAAAAATGGATTTTTTAGCCACCGGGTTTCGAAGAAACGGGTGGCATATAGTGTTTGGACCGTCCGTCCGTCCGTCCGTCCTTCACACTTTTCGGTTAACCACTTTGTCACAGTTTCTCAAATATGCTGCAGGTAGCATCCGCGTTCGACAGATGCATTTCTTGTTATGCCACCGGGTTTCGAAGAAACTGGTGGCATATAGTGTTTGGACCGTCCGTCTGTCCGGGCACACATTAGGGTACCTATGTGGCTAGCCCCACAGGGTTATGAACTTGTTAAAGGATAGGGTTGGTTACAATTAGCCACCTAAAAAATCGTTTTATGTGGCTAAAAATCGTTTTATGTGGCTAATATTTAACATGTGATAAGCCACATAAGTACCCTAATGTAAGAACGTCCGTCCGTATGTCCGTCCGTCTGTCACACTTTTCGGTTAACCACTTTGTCACAGTTTCTCAAATATGCTGCAGGTGGCATCCGCGTTCGACAGACGCATTTCTTGTTTTATATATTTTTAGCTCGCCTGAGCGAAGCTCGTGAGCTATTGTTACCGCAATGTGTCCGTCGTCGTCGTCCGTCGTCGTCCGTGAACATTTTCAAACGTCTTCTCCTCGGTAACCATTGGGCCTATAGTCACCAAACTTCATGGTCGTGGTCCTTAGGTAGGGGGATTACAAAATTGTTAAAATGACGTCATTACGTAATCCAAGATGGCCGCCGTGGGGTCAAATTGGGGTCAAATTTTATTTTTGACCGAATATGGTCATGTTATATATCAAATCGAAGGTATCAACGAGGCGATCACTCTGGTGCATTTATTGTCGAAATTGGATGGTTATGTCATCCAAGATGGCCGCCGAAAAGTCAAAAGGTCGTTCTTTTATCAGAGATTTCAAAATTCTTCTTCACATGAACTGCTTGGCCCATGGTAGCCAAACTTAAAAGTTATGGTTCATGGGTGAAGCCTTTTCAGATTTGTTAAAATGGAGGTCATCGCTAAAGCAAGATGGCCGCCGTCTAAAAATAGCATAAATTCTTATAAAATCTTCTTCTCATGAACCGCCAGCCGGATTTCGACGAAACTTGGTAGGAATGATCGATGTACAATACTCTTTCAAAGTTGTTATGCGGTGACCCCGGGGTCAAAAATGGGCGTGGCCGTGGGGGTAAAATTTATTTTTGACCGATCCATGGTATGGTCATGTCTATATCAAATCGAAGGTATCAAAGAGGCGATCGCTCTGGTACATTTTTACATCTGGTACATGGTTATGTCATCCAAGATGGCCGCCGAAAGGTCAAAAGGTCGTTCTTTTATTAGAGATTTCAAAATTCTTCTTCACACGAACCGCTTGGCCCATGGTGGCCAAACTTCACAGTTATGGTCCATGGGTGAAGCCTTTTCAGATTTGTTAAAATGGAGGTCATCGCTAATCTAATGGCCGCTGTCTAAAAATAGCGCAAATTCTTAAAATAAATTCTTCTCATGAACCGCTAGCCGGATTTCGACGAAACTTGGTAGGAATGATCGATGTAGAATCTCTTTCAAAGGTGTTAAAATGGTGGCCCTGAGGTCAAAAATGGGCGTGGCCCATGGGGTCAAATTTTAGTTTTGACCGAATATGCTCATGTCATATATAAAATTGAAGGTATCGATGAGGTGATTGCTTTGGTACAATATTTGTTGGAATCGGATGATTATGTCATCCATGATGGCCGCCAAAAGATCCATTTATTCAAGATTTTGAACGTCTTTTTCTCGGGAACCACATGGCGGATGCTGGCCGTTGCTGGCCGATGCTGGCCAAACTTCATAGTGAGTTAAGATCCTTGGGTGAAGCATTTCCAGATTTGGTAAAATGAGAGTCATCGCTTAATCCAAGATGACCGCCATCTAAAAATAGCACAATTCTTTTTAAAACACATGAACTCAATGTCACATTCTCCTCTGGTGTTCATGGAGTCAGGTGGACGAATTAGGGCCATCATGGCCCTCTTGTTTTTATTTGTGGACCGACTTTCAAAATCTAACTTTTGTTTTCTTATTTACATAATTTCCAGGTTTCGGAGTCAATTTCCAATTTTTTTTATTTTTTTTTACTCTTCCCCCACCTCTTCTGCCTCTTTTTCCTCCATGTTAAATTCCCATATGAAATTTGTTTTCCGCTAATAAATCAATATTTGATAGAATTTCATCAAACAAACAAAATTGGGGAGGGTGACTTTTTTGTTATTGGTGAAAAAGTACTTACATTTAAATATTTGTTAGATTTAATGTGTTTAATAGCCAAAAGTTTGTCGCCAGAAAATCGTGGAACAGACAGTACCGTAGTTATCTTTCAGAGCTCCAGTTGAGGTGCGTAATTTGGAGGTAAGTTTCTTATTTCTCCATCAAAAATGGCAAGTTGGGAGTGCTGTAGAATCGTCTCAATGAGACGATTCTAAAGGACTCCCAACTTTCCATTTTTGATGAAGAAATAACAAAATTTCACCCAAAGATGGTCAAATTACGCACCTTAACTTGAGCGCTGAGCTTTCCTTCTTATTTACAGGATACAGAATATGAAGATAATCAACGGAGTTCCTGAATATAAGGGCGCCTTTGTAAGTATTGAAACTTGGATTAAATGTGGCTCTGACTGAGCTTCGTGGCCGGATTAGCTCAGTAGGTAGAGCGTCAGACTGTGGATCGGGAGACCCCAGGTTCGATTCCGAATGGCCGATTCCAAACTCCATTCAATGCATCAATCTATTTTTACTATCGTTATTATACCCCCCGCAACGAGTTTATACTGGAGTCGGGTTGTCCGTCCGTCCGTCCGTCCGTCCGTAAACTTAACATCAGTGAAATATTGTTATAACTTCTATTTCCTTCATCTAAAATGCTTAATATTTCACACATGCATTCCTGTAAGGCTCTACTACCATGCGGTGCCAAATCCACTACTGTCCAACCCCGCTGATCCCATGGTCAAGGTCAAATACTTAGTCTCTTTACAAAACTTAACATCAGAGAAATATTGTTATAACTTCTATTTACTTCATCTAAAATGTTTAATATTTCACACATGCATTCCTGTAAGGCTCTACTACCATGCTGTGCCAAATCCACGACCGTCCAACCCCCGCTGATCCCATTGTCAAGGTCAAATACTTAGTCTCTTTACAAAATTTAACATCAGAGAAATATTGTTATAACTTCTATTTCCTTCATCTAAAATGCTTAATATTTCTCACATGCATTCCTGTAAGACTCTACTACCATGCTGTGCCAAATCAACGACCGTCCAACCCCCGCTGATCCCATGGTCAAGGTCAAATACTTAGTCTCTTTACAAAACTTAACATCAGAGAAATATTTACAAAACTTAACATCAGAGAAATATTGTTATAGCTTCTATTTCCTTCATCTAAAATGCTTAATATTTCTCACATGCATTCCTGTAAGACTCTACTACCATGCTGTGCCAAATCAACGACCGTCCAACCCCCGTTGATCCCATGGTCAAGGTCAAATACTTAGTCTCTTTACAAAACTTAACATCAGAGAAATATTGTTATAACTTTCTATTTACTTCATCTAAGATGCTTAATATTTCTCACATGCATTCCTGTAAGACTCTACTACCATGCTGTGCCAAATCAACGACCATCCAACCCCCGTTGATCCCATGGTCAAGGTCAAATACTTAGTCTACTACAAAACTTAACATCAGAGAAATATTGTTATAACTTCTATTTACTTCATCTAAAATGCTTAATATTTCACACATGCATTCCTGTAAGGCTCTACTACCATGCTGTGCCAAATCCACGACCGTCCAACCCCCGCTGATCCCATTGTCAAGGTCAAATACTTAGTCTCTTTACAAAACTTAACATCAGAGAAATATTGTTATAACTTCTATTTACTTCATCTAAAATGCTTAATATTTCACACATGCATTCCTGTAAGGCTCTACTACCATGCTGTGCCAAATTCACGACCGTCCAACCCCCGCTGATCCCAAGGTCAAGGTCAAATACATGGTCTCTTTACAAAACTTAACATTAGAGAAATATTGTTATAACTTCATCTAAAATTCTTAATATTTCATGCATGCATTCCTCTAAGGCTCTACTATCATGCTGTGACATATCCCCGCTGATCCCAAGGTCAAGATCACTTTCTTAGTCTCTTTACAAAACTTAACATCAGAGAAATTGGTTATAACTTCTATTTCCTTGCCCGGATCTGCTTCACATTCACGTTCGTGCCACCCCCGCTAAGCCCAGAGTCAAGGTCACAAGCCGACACTTGGAAAATTTTACATATTTAGGGGTACCTGGGCCCACGTGGGGGGTATTCCGTAAGCCTCGCTTACTGACCAATCTAGTTTTTACAGGACGTTTTATTCAAAGTCATACGAAAGGAAGGTACCCCAAACCTCAATGAAATCACCAATCTTTATATTTCAGACACAAGAATCTTCAGCAGATCAGCTGATTTCAGCTAATTTTGTCATAATTTGAGTTTTCAAAATGTTTCAGAATCTATCTGGTATGCTCAAATTTGATACTTTTACAAGGTGTGAGCGGGTTTCAGTGCATTTTTAGATGTTTTCAGTGACAGCCATTATGAGAATGGCTGTCGCTGAAAACATCTGAAAATCCAAACTCATGCCTGATATTTATAGGACATTTTATTCAAAAACACACCTAAACCCCCATTATAAGGTAAGGCACCCCAACATGTTTCTATTCATCAATCTTTATTTTTACAGGACGTTTTGTTCAGAGTCATACGGAATGAAGGTTTCTTCAGTCTGTGGAAGGGATTCACACCATACTACGCCCGTCTAGGACCGCACACTGTGCTCACGTTTATATTCCTCGAGCAGTTGAACAACGCATACGCTAAATATATACTTCACGACATGTCTGCCGCCGGCGGCTTATAATGTGGGACTCGGTCTAGGCGTTAGTAGACCATTTGCCAGTACAGGATCCATGATTTTAAACTTGACGAGCACGGATTTGGAATTTGCGCTCGATATCCGGTTTTGAGGTTGGAGTATGTGCTCAAAAGTTTTATTATCATAGGTTTTGTTACCTCCCTTTCGGAGCTCTCCACCAGATAACAGATGGAGGTAAAGAAGTGCAAGCCACTTAAGGTAACTGGCAAATCGACTAATGTTGCACGCTTATCTATTACTGTTATACAGATGTTTAGTAACGTATTTTGATTGTACTATGAAGTCATTAACCCTTCCTACGCTGTTGACGGAAATTGCCGTATGCTGTTTTTCATTTTTGCTTTAATTCGTAACAAAAAACTGGTTTTGACAGCACCTGAGAATCGTCTCCACTGGAGACGATTCTCATGTGCTGTCAAAACCAGGTTTTTGTCGAGAAATATTGAAAATGAAACATTTCCAGCAGACGACAACATTTAATTCAGCGTAGTAAGGGTTAAAGCTGGGAAGGCTTTAGAAATGTAACTGGGATTTATCTCACCCCCCATCACAGCAGGAAATGGAAATGACTCTAGAGTGATGCCAGACCATGTTTTTTATTGAGAAAGAAGACGAAATATAAACCAGCAGCAGACGACAAATTTCGTTTCCCTGATTCTGGACATCTGTATAACTAGTAACGCACATTATTTGAAAGTCACTCTTTTTATGTAAAAAGAGTGACTTTAAGACAATGTGTATTAAATGTGCTTCCCTTCGGAGGTTATTGGAAATTACTTTAGTAATATAGTTTAGCTGGAAAAAGATCCTGATTCTGTGACCAATAGTTTGGTCAATTCTACAGATGATATACTGACTCGGTCTATAGTATATTGCCGGGGGCCGTTTCACTAAACTTTGTATGACTAAAGTGTTCGTATTAGTGCAAAATGATGATAGCCTGTGAACAATTGTTGGATTTACATTTATTGAACATAGGCTGCATATGCAGCCTATGCTCAATACATGTAAATCCATCAAATGAAAGTTTCCCCCCCCCCCCACCCCCCATCACAGCAGGAAATGGAAATGACTCTAGAGTGATGCCAGACCATGTTTTTTATTGAGAAAGAAGACGAAATATAAACCAGCAGCAGACGACAAATTTCATTTCCCTGATTCTGGACATCTGTATAACTAACTAGTAACGCACATTAATTTAAAGTCACTCTTTTTATGTAAAAAGAGTGACTTTAAGACAATGTGTATTAAATGTGCTTCCCTTCGGAGGTTATTGGAAATTACTTTAGTAATATAGTTTAGCTGGAAAAAGATATTGATTCTGTGACCAATAGTTTGGTCAATTCTAGAGATGATATACTGACTCGGTCTATAGTATATTGCCGGGGGCCGTTTCACTAAACTTTGTACGACTAAACTGTTCGTATTAGTGCAAAATGATGATAGCCTGTGAACAATTGTTGGATTTACATTTATTGAGCATAGGCTGCATATGCAGCCTATGCTCAATACATGTAAATCCATCAATTGAAATTTCTAGACAATCTTAAATTTTCACTTACGAATATATTAGTCGTACGAAGTTTAGTGAAACGGCCACCAGGTCATTGCGATTTTGCTATCAAATCCATATGAAAGTTTTTCGTCTAATATAAAAATACGAAGCAGTATTTTGTAGATTCAATGCTGAACTTGCGATAATCAAGTTTATTTCATGTGTCTGTTTCACGAAACCTGTCCAAATTTTACGGCTGCAAATGAAAAACAATATTTTTTTCGATAATATTAAAGTATAGCAAAATTTAAGAATGAGCCTTATTTTTATTTCGTGAAATTTGGTCCAATATTGATTTTATCGCGATTTTTTTTTACCCATGTTAAATGGGGATTTAGCATGGGAATTTTTTTCTAATTTTGGAAATGGTGGACCGATTTTCAAAATTTAACTTGTTTTCTTAGTTAAATAATTTCCAAGTTATTTAGCCAGGTTTCGGAGTCAATTTCCAACATTTGTGTTTTTGGACGATAAAATCAAAATCAGACCAAATTTCATGAAATAAAAAGAAGGCTCATTCTTAAATTTTTATAAAATTGAATATTATTTTTGCATTGTTTATATAGCCGTAAAATTTGGGCAGGTTTTGTGAAACAGACAGTAGTTATTTAAGTGGTTATATATCAACAGTTTGCCGCTTGAATTACACCGTTGTAAGTCTGTTTGATGTATCTGTAACACTGTTGCCATGGCGATCAACTGCCACATTGTCTCCACATTTGTATGTAATACACGTTGTCAAGTTGGGCTGTCACATAACACCAATACTGTGATAACCAGATTTCCGTTATAAAACTTGAATCATGTATAGAAATTCCTATTAGAATTTGAATTGAATCATGTATAGAAATTCATATTATAGTTTAAATTGAATCATGATTAGGACTTCCTGTTATAAGTTGAATTGAATCATGATTAGGACTTCCTGTTATAAGTTGAATTGAATCATGATTAGGACTTCCTGTTATAAGTTGAATTGAATTGAATCATGTATATGAATTCCAATTATAAGTTTAATTGAATTGAATCATGTATAGGAATTCCAATTATAAGTTTAATTGAATTGAATCGTGTATAGGAATTCCTGTGCATGTATAGGAACTCCTGTTAGAATTTGAATTGATTCATGTATAGGATGATTCTTGAATAGGAATTCATATTACCGGTATAATATTAATTTAATCATGTTTATTGATTCAGACATATTGCGGCATGAAAGTGAGAGATTATCACATAGTTTTGAGAAAAATTGCATGTTGTAAAAGTCAATTAAATTGCCTTGGTGATTCCAGTTATATAATCTGAATAGAATCATATAGTACAATTCTAATGAATAGAATCGTGTAGTCTAGTTATGATAGAAGATTGTTGTACGAGTCCCATATCCAACGGTAATGCATGTAAATTGAGACAAGCCATGTGATTTCGTACCTACTCATGAATTTTTTATTACAGAATCTGTGATATTTTCTGTAAATGACATCGAAAGTTGATGAAATGTTCATAGCAAATGCGGAATGAATTCCGCATTTGCTCTGAACATTTCGTCAACTTTCGACATCATTTACGAAAAAATATCGTAAATTTTGTAAATATTTTTCTTGACATATTGCACATCTTATTGGGTACAAAATAACATGGCTTGCTTCAAATGCAAATAATACTCGGTACTTGTGTAAAGATGTGACTTCCTTTGCAGCCTTTGTTAGCCCAGATCGCTGATTACGGTTCACGCACGTTATGACGATGACCGTCTCACTTTTGCATTCACTGGTTAGAATGAACTATTTTTAGTATTTTGTTATTGATATACACATTTGTCCAGTACAACGCTTTGTGTCGTGTACTATGGGCCTGATATCTGTGGGAACATATGCCTTATCGCAGGGACGGTATTCGCAGAAATTTAAGAAATCCACAATATTGTCTGTATTTGATGTCAAAAGTTGGCATAGCTTCCAGAGCAGAGGTTGAATTTATCCCGCCGCTGCTGTGAATGTTTGGCCAACTTTCGATATCATTTACGGAGATTATCTCCAAATTTGCAACCATTATACGGCCGATATTGTGGATGTGATAAGGTATGTAATCCACGGATGGGCCTGTATATTGTATGTTGCATCTAGGGAAGAACCCACCATGTTGTTACGATTGTTGGTCCAGTTTTTGTGGTATGGTTGGCAATATTTCATGGTGGTCTAGATTTCACAGTCAACACTCTTTTTCGCCAGTTCTCACTTTCAACTGGTATGAACCTGGCGCCAGGTCATTTTATTCTAATTTCAGAGCTGAATATATATTTTTCTCGATGCAAATAGTCCGTTCCGATTTTGGGATTGTCTACCCCAATGCAGCAGGTTAAATGCGGGATCGAACCCGTTGGCCCGGCCTTACATGACCTTAGCTGTTGATAGGCCGTTAAACACAAATAAACAAACAACTTTCAGCTTCGTGTTAAACAAATCCCATTCAAGTAATCAGTTAAATGGAATTTCTCTGTTGGAAAAATAATTTAAAATTTCAGTACTGAATTATTTACAACCTTCCATCCATTCGCGTGTACTGCTGTCTAGATAGGACCTTTTTGTTGAACAAAAGCTGCAGTCAATTAAGAAATATGTTAATATTGCCACATACCCCAAAAACTGGGCTAATGTTTATTGATCTTTATTGTTTTCCATTAGATATATTTATAGACGGCTTTAAGCTTGTATTGTGTGTGTACGTGTCCACGGTTAGCTTTGTAGCTAATGTTTTCAGTGTGAGTGTTCAAATTGTAATGTTGCATGTATTGGTAATGTTAGAAAACTGTTAGAATTTAGTTTATTATTTTACGGGGTAACAGCTGACCAATAAGAAATTGGTGTATTATTAATGTATAACATTAAATGTCATCGGAATGATGTTGTAATAATGCTGTGTAAACAGGTCCGCTTTTTTTAATGATAGCAATATTATGATTGTTTTAATATTGCATAGCATAATGTTTTACCTGATAATTGTGACTGAAGAATGGAGCTTACGGCATTTGCGACCAGTGCAGATCCAGATCAGCCTGTGCGTCCGCACAGTCTGATCAGGAACTGCACTGATCACCGTTCAGTCAGTGAAACAACTATGTAGTGCTGTGTAAACGTGACCAGTGCAGATCCAGATCAGCCTGTGCGTCCGCACAGTCTGATCAGGAACTGCACTGATCACCGTTCAGTCAGTGAACCACCTGCTGTGTAAACAGTTCCACTCTTTTTCAATGATAACAATATTATTATTGTTTTAATATCCTGTAGCATAACGTTTTACCTAATAAATAGAATACTGGTGTTTTAAAACATGTATCAGGCTCTGCTTGAAACAGGAATTCTTAATGTGTTTCCACTTTCATCAGTAGCCTATTTCATCAACATTGCAAAGTATACTTTAGTAGCAAAGTCTACTTTGAGGGAGAAATTTTCAATTTTATGATAAATTTATTAATTTTTATTATACTGAATTTATTACATTATCACAGCCAATTTGGCTGTGATAATGTAATAAATTCAGTATAATAATTCTGCATACTTTTAATCATGAAATATATGCATTTGTTAGTTCTATATGAAATAATGCATTTCAGGAAAAATAAATGATTACTCCCTCAAAGTATACTTTGCTAGTAAAGTATACTTTGCAATGTTGATGAAATAGGCTACTGATATGCTAGATATCCAAGTAAACGAGCCTGATATTCTTTATGTATTAATAGAAGTATCTTACAATGTTTCCAGAGCAACCATAGTTCAACACGTGTATCTAAGTTTTATCAGTGTATACACAGTAAGAACAGAATATTTCTTACAAACGGGTATGTGGGTATGTGATGGGTGATTTAATGATCGGGGTTCATCGAACGGGTATAATGTATTGAAGAGTTCATCTTTATACATATGTCTATTGCACATAGTCCCTTGAACTGTCTCACGTGTCAATCTCTGTATTTTACATGGCTGTGGGTGGTGGTCGGGCGAATGAGACGGCATAAATTAACGGTAGGGGTTCCTCCTTATAGGAATCACGATTTGCCTGGTTTGGCCCTCGGGTACGTTTTTATCTTTGGCTCTTTTGTTACCTGGGAGTTGAATTTGGTTTATTGCCCATTTATTCTTAACTCTTGGAACTTTCATTTGTTTCATAATCTGTTGCCATAAAATGCCATATTTCTGTATACAGATACTTACATATCCATGTATATATACATACATGTACCTGGTACTTTGTAGATTTAATATTAACCCTTACAATGTTGAATTAATTTGTGTCGTCTGCTGAATATTTTTGGTTTGGTTTTATTTGGAAATCTGTTTTTGTCTCATCAAAAAGGGAACTAGTCGCCCCTGGCAGCACGGGGCTTTAGTAATACCATTCTTTCAATGGAAATGTTCATATGCTGTCTATACATTTTTGTTTATGAGAGGAGATAGTAATATGAAGGGTTATCAGCATGACGGACTCCATTTTCTTGGCGGTCCCGCATTCTAAGTAGTAGTCACTTATATTCACTACATTTCACTGAATCAATTATATTTTACTGTGCCATAATTTATTTTAACCCAAGTCCCTAAGACAATTGTCGTCTGCTGTTGCTTTTATATCTTGCCTTACTTCTCAATAAAAACATGGTTTGACAGCACTTCGGAATCATTTCCAATGGAAATGATTCTGAAGTGCTGTCAAAGCATGTTGTAAATTATTCTAAAGTGTTGTCGAAGCATGTTTTTGATGATAAAAATGGAAAATAGAAAGTAAACAGTAGACAACAACAACAATAAGATAGCGGTCTAATTTCAATTAAGCATGCAATGTCAATTTACACGTAACTGAACAAATCCATGCGATCCTACCCAAAATTCGCAGATTGTTAGGTGTGAGCATAAGACGTGGCTGTGACTGGAGAAATGGGGCTTATGGGTTTTGTGACCATCGTAGATCCGTAATCTGATCAGGATCTGCACGGTTTGCAATTCCATCAATGAAACACCTGCCATGCTTCTAACAAGCAATATAGATCACCATCAGACTACATGAGCATGTTATTTGGTCAGGAGACACATTGTTCACAAATACCATAAGCCCCTTTTCTCCAGTCACAGCCACATATGTAACCAGCATGTGTCTCCCATCCTGTTCAAATGAATTGGTTGTGAAAGTTGTGTCAAATGAATATGTATGTAAATATTGTCCAACACCTGAGAAAATGAACCTTACCGGTATATTATGTGCACGAGTATATGGCTGTGACGTGAAATGGGGCTTACAGGTTTTGCCACCAGTGTAGATCTGGAGGGGATCATTCATGTGATCAGAATCTGCACTGTTCACCATTCATTCCCTTAATGTAACACCTGTTATGCTTCTAACAAGCAGTACAGATCGTTATCAGGTTACAGGTGTACCAGGGATTCCGCTGGCGATCGCATTTTCCCCAGCGGAATCCCTGGTGTACTATATGATCAGGAGCTACACTGGTCAGACATCTCATAAGCCCCATTTCTCCAGTCACAGCCACATGTACGTTCTCACACTTCCACGGCTGCAGCAGGGTTGAACCCTTTTGCTGACGGCAATAAGCCTGGCTGTATCACTGAACGGCGAACAGTGTAGGCTCTCATCAGACTGCACAGGCTGATCTGGGGCTATGCTGGTCGCATACACCATAAGCAACCTTTGGTGTGTGGATGATTGGGCGAACATGATGGCGTAAATTAACGGTAGCGATTCCTCCTTATAGGACTGCAGTAGCCATTGCTTGTCGTAAAAGGCGACTAAACTGGCTTAACGATTGGGTTCATACTTTCCGGAACCCACTATACCGGATTTGGCCCTCATGTGCATTTTTGGCTTTCTTGTATGTGAGAGTTGAGTCGGGCTATGCCCCATATATAAAAGTAAGATTAGCGCTAATCCTATTACTTTTAGGGGATGGGATAAATGATGCTGGTGTGGCGAGGGCCTGGCACCAGATCAGGGTGTTCTAATTTCAGGACTGAATATATATTTTTGATTGTAAATATTGATCTGAAGTTGGGATTTACCCCCCTTGGACAGGTGGATACGGGACTCGACCCCGTTGACCCGTCTGCGTGTAGACTCCCTGAGGCTTGTACCTCTATGTCAGAAAAGCGGACGTTAAACCCTATTCACTCACTCACTCACTTACCGGAATCCCGACTGGAGACCTGGTTTGGCCCTCACATATGTCTTTGACATTTTGTATGCGACAGTTGAATCTGATTATATTTGAGTATTACGATATTCGTAATCCTATTTTATGAGGAAGGGACCAAGTGACTTGGTGTGGTATGGACCTGGCACCAGGTCAGGTTATTCTAATTTCAGGGCTGAATATATTCGTTCTCGATGTAAATATTCCGTTCTGATTTTGGCATTTTCCCCCCAATGCAGCAGGTTAAAATGGGATCGAACCCGTTTGCCCGGCCTTACAAGACCTTAGCTGTTGATAGGCCGTTAAACACTAATAAACAAAGAAAGAAACAGATCAGGAGTATTCCGATTTCAAGGCTGAATATTTTGTTTTTTTATTGCAAATATTTAGTTCTGATTTTGGGATTTCCCCCCATTTGTACATATATATACTTGAACATGTACATGTACTTCATGTATGAGATTTAGTACTAAACTCATTGACCCGGCCTTAAATGACCTTAGTTGTTGATAGGCTGTTAAACCCTAATAAACAAACAAACCTTTAGTCTGCTATATTGTTTTGTAAAACGTGTATTTGTTGCTTGTCTGCCATACCATGTACTGCAAATATGGAGGATAAACATCACTAGGATTGTTGATTGTAACAGTTATGTTAACAAAGGGTTACATTATTAAATTATCATATCATATTCGGCCCCCAACTGAAAAAAGGGCTATTACAACTTTTGCAGACCTTGGTCCTCAACATTCATTCGTTATGATCAGGGTTCATCCTGACCGAAATTCTGACTGAAAACTTGGTTTGGCCCTCACATATCGATGGTCTCTTAACATAAGGTCGTAACTGCTATGCTAAAGCATAGCACTTACGACCATCGACCATCGATATGTCTTTGGCATTTTGTATGTGACAATATTTGTTCTCGATGTTAATATTCCGTTCTGATTTTGGGATTCCCCCCTAAATAAATTTATTCTTAAATTGAAACTTTCTCCCTCAAAGTGTACTTAGCAAGATAAGTATGCTTAGCAATTTTGGTGAAATAGGCTACAGGTCACAGATGCTATAAGCCCCATTTCTCCAGTCACATTTGCTAGATAATTCTGTGCTTTAGTGTATATAGTTCCAGGGATTCCGTTGGGGAAAATAAAAAAATCGCCACTTCAAAAAATTGGCGATAAAAAATTACAATTTTTGAAAATTGTAAAAATAAATCGCCAATTTATTTTTATCGCAATCGCCAGTGGAATCCCTGAGTTCATGCTTTTTTTTCCTCCATTTCTTCCACTTTTTCAAACATTTATTTATTTTTCATTTTTGTCTGCCTTTATTGTTTATAGTGCACTCTTGTATCTATGTGCTACTTGTTATGCCCCACCACGATAGTGAAGGGGGCATTTAGTGTTACCTTTGTCAGTCCCGTCCGTCCTTCTGTCCGTCACCAACCTTGTAGGTCGTAAAACATTTAAAAGCTACGCATCTGAAACTTGATATGTAGCTTTCTTGTGATGAGTAGATGAGCAAAGTTTATTTTGAATTTGGATTCGACCATCGGGTCATAGATTATCTACCTCTTTTCAACTTAGAATTTGGCAATTTTACCTTGTAAGTCGTAAAACTTTTAAACCGTACTAGCTATACACCTGAAACTTGGTATGTAGCTTCCTTATGATGAGTAAATGCGCAAAGTTTATTTTGATTTTTGATTCGACCCCGGTGTCGTGAATTATCTCTCCCTTTTTTTTCTTAGAATTTTCCAATTTTTGCTTGTAAGTCATAAAACTTTTAAACCGTACTAGCTACACACCTGAAACTTGGTGTGTAGCTTCCTTATGATGATTAGATGCGCAAAGATTATTTCAATTTTTTATTCGACCCCCGGGTCATGGATTATCTCCCCTTTTGGAATTGGAATTTTGCCTCATTTATTATCAAAGCGGTATGTGGGGCATCCGTGTTCTATGAACACATTTTCTTGTTGTCTATGTAGAATTTTCTTCTATTTCAGCCGGGCGAGTAATAATTTGCCATTTGCTATTCACAAATCTGGCTGTGACTGGAGAAATGGGGGTTATGGTCAATGGCCAGTGTAGATCCAGATCAGCCTTTGCATCAAATGCATCAATGAAACACCGGCTTCTAACAAGCAATATATATATATAATTCCAGCACAACAATATTTACACAATTCCCTAACATTTGATTGGCCCGTAGCAAGTCTCTGTCCAAAGTTTATGTCGCAGTAAACTCCCACGCCGAACTACTTTCCATAACCGTGAGGCGCAGTTAAAATAATTCTTAAGAAAACGGAAAATAAACACATTTTCTTGATGAATTTATTTCAAATGCTGGAATTATAAGGAATGAATGGTATTTTTGTGGAATTTATCGGGGATATAAACTTGGAAAAGTCGCGGGATTACTGGACGAGGCCTTAAAAAATTACAATTTTCGAAAAAAAATAAATTTTTTTTTTTTTTTCTTTTTCGAAAATTGTAATTTTTTATCGCTTCGTCCAGTATTCCCGTGACTTTTCCAAGTTTATACGCCGATAAATTCCACAAAAAGGCCGTTCATTCCTATAATATATTTTCTGTAAATATTCAGTTGTGATCAAATCAAATCCCCCACATCACTACAGGTGAAATACAGGATTTGGACCCGATAACCTGGGCCCGGTTGTCAAAACTTGTTAGCTTAACAGACTGTTAAATCCATAACACTGTTAAGGATTTAACAGTCTGCTAAGCTAACAGAGCTTTTGAACAACCGGGCCCAGGACTTGTAATGTCTTAACAGGCCGTTAAACACCACTAAATAAATAAATACATGGGTGTGTTATTTGATAATAAACTACACTGACCACAGGTCCCATGAGCCACATTTCTCCAGTTACAGCCACAAAATCCAGAATATTTTTATCGAGACCACAAGAAAAATAATGAAAAATATAGTCATTTTAATGATATCTCTGCATGTTTGGTGTTTTATGCCCCCGACATTCAAATGGAACATGCTTAATCTACACAGCCATTTTAAAAGTAGTTGGATTAATACTACTCTTATTGCTTTTAGGGAGTGGGGCTAAGTGACTGGTGTGGTGAGGACCTGGCATCAGATCAAGTTATTCTATTTTCTGCTGAATATATATTTTTTCTGTAAATATTCAGTTCTGATTTTGGGATTTTCTTCCCATAAAAACGATGAAATATGGTATTCGATCCCATTAACCCAGCCTAATATGACCATAGCTGCTGACAGATCGTTAAACACCATTAAATAAATATCATGGATGGTGATTAGATATTATTGTGGTGCTCCATGTTTGCTATATCGTTTACACGTGACAATAAACATGTCTCGCTGTTTGGATTCTTTGTTATTATTATAGGAATGAATGGCCTTTTTGTGGAATTTATCGGGGTATGAACTTGGAAAAGTCGCGGGAATACTGGATGAAGGCCGGAAGGCCTCGTCCAGTATTCCCGCGACTTTTCCAAGTTTATATCCCCGATAAATTCAACAATTATTGTTGCATTGCAGACCTTGGTGGGTGGTTGGTCGGGAGCATGTGAAGAGTAAATTAACGGTAAGGGTTCCTCCTCCTTATAGGAAACACGATTTGCCTGGTTTGGCCCTCAGGTACATTTTTATCTTTGGCTCTTTTGTTACCTGGGAGTTGAATTGAGTTATTGCCTATTATACTGATCCTACTGCTTTTTGTAGTGGGCCAAGTGATTCTGGTGTGGCAAGGACCTGGCACCAGATCAGGATTATTCTGATTTAAAGGCTGAATATATAGTTTTTTATTGTAAATATTCAGTTCTGATTTCGGGATTTTTCCCCCCATTTGTACATGTACTTGAACATGTACATGTACTTGTACAGGTAATATATACGATTTAGTACTAAACCCATTGACCTGGCCTTAAATGACCTTAGCTGTTGATAGGCCGTTAAACCCCAAGAAACCAACAAACACATCTCTGATCAGGGGCTACACTGTTCGCTTTTGGATCGAGAAAGACTTGAGGAATCTCATTGTCATACACAGCCAGCAGGAAACCAACGGTGCATCTGGTTACAACTCAATTTCTACTCATATGCCGACTCGAGATGGCAGGTGGGAGCATGTGATGGGTAATTTAACGATCGGGATTGGGATCATCCTTACCGTTTGCCGACCGGAGACCTGGGGGCACTTTGTACGACAAATGTTTTGTAAGTGCAAAATTATGATAGTCTGTAAATTTCACATTAAAAATGTTTTCTTGTAAACAATTATTGGATTTACATTTATTGAGCATAGGCTGCATATGCAGCCTATGCTCAATAAATGTAAATCCATCAATTTAAATTTCCAGATGATCCATAACGTTTGAACTTACGAACATTTGTCAGGCTCCGTACAAAGTTTAGTGAAACGGTCCCCAGGTATGGCCCTTATGTACGTCTTGGCATTTTGTATGTGACAGTTGAATCTGGGTATGCCCATTATGTGAGTATTACGATTATTCGTACTACTATTACCGGTACTATTTGGGGAAGGGGCCAAGTGACTTGTGTGGTATGGACCTGGCACCAGGTCCGGTTATTCTGAATATTTTTTCTCGATGTAAATATTTCATTCTGATTTTGGCATGTTAATTACGAGGTTGAACTCGTTGGCCCGACCTTAAATGACCTTAGCTGTTGATAGGCCATTAAACACCAATTAACCCTTAGACCGCTACACACAACAATTGTCGTCTGCTGTTGCTTTTATATGTTGCCTTATTTCTCAATAAAAACGTGGTTTGACAACACTTCGGAATCATTTCCAGCGGAAGTGCTGTCAAAGCATGTTGTAAATTATTCTAAAGTGCTGTCGAAGCATGTTTTTGATGATACAAATGAAATAAACAGCAGACGACAGAAAAATTAAGATAGCGGTGTAAGGGTTAAACAATCAAGATGGCAGAAAATATACAGAAGGAGAAACAATCATTATAAAGACATTTTATTACACTGTTGAGGCATCTCATGGGGATGTCTAACCTACTCGACATAAAACAATGTCTCCGAGAATAAAAATAGTAAAATTATTTAGACCTATCATGAATTACGTGTATGTACATTTATATACACATTACATAACACAGGCTGTAACCTTGCCAACCAAACTAGCTTGATAATAACTAAAGTGTTCCAAATGCATGACTGAAGCATTCCAAATACAAGACTGAAGAGTTCCAAACTGAAGAGTTCCAAATACAAAGATTCCAAACGAAGATTCCAAATCAACGAAATTCCAAATACAACTGAAGAGTTCCAAATGCAGCAAGTTTTGAGGGCATCATGCTCGACTTTGGCATATTGTATTTCATTTTTCAGCAAGCACAATTTGGCAGCACAGGAATTATCTCCATAGATGATTCTAATAAGTTTCAAAGTCTATGAAGTGTTCAATCAGGAAATATGAAAATGAACGGACAATATTTCCCCTGCGTCAGTGGAAAGTTTCAAGTGGAAAGTACAGTCAAACTAGACATCGAGGGAGATGAGATCCCCAGCGTTCAGAAAGGTTAAACTGCAACTCTGTTATATGAATACTCCTGTGCATGTGTGTGTACTTTGCAATCATGAACAGACATTATCTTCGCGAATAAATGATGTTGGAACATGTCAAAATTAAAAAATTGTAGGCTTTTCTTTGTCTGGTTCTATTGAACAGTTGACCTGTAAACCAGACGAACAAAAACTATGCAAATTTCTGTCGCCATTATGCACAGTTGGGGTGGCAAGGTTACAGTATACGACAGCTAAGTCACAATATATCACAGTCATTGCTACGTTAATATACCATCCAGTCGTGATATGCGGCTGTGACTGGAGAAATGGGGAGTACGAGATTTGTGAATAGCGAACAGTGCAGATCCTGATCAGACTGTGCGGATGCACAGGCTGATCTGGATCTACATTGGTCGCAAAAACCCATAAGCCCCATATAGAGAACGAGACATGGTTTCACTGTGAATTACCATTTATTTGCAATAAAGGAGTTCTGATTGTGGATTTTCCCCCCATTTGTACAGGTAATATATGGGATTTAGTACTACATGTACGCCCATTGACCTGGCCTGGCCTTAAATGACCTTAGCTGTTGACAGGCCGTTAAACACCAACAAACAACCAAATCCACTGTTCCAACGATTCAGCCCAAGGCCTTTATCAAGGAATTTATAGTTATTACAATATTTTCTATCTGCAGAAAGATTGTGTACAGAATAATTGCCTGCCGACATCTGCCAAATTTTATTTAACGGGTCGTATTTTATTAGTTGCGAACAGTAACTTGCAATCTACTCCCGTACCGTCCGTACGGACGGTACGCGAGTAGATTGCAAGAGTTACTGTTTGCAACTAATATTTTATCTGATATAGAATGTCAAGTGTAACGAAGAACGCGAAGGTATCAAATGAAATACAACATATAAACTACATGTAATTGTTTACCCTGTAATAATTCCAGATGATGACAAATATTTTGAAATCACCGCCGGGAATGTAAAAAATTTGGCATCTCAATTAACTGGACCGTTGTTTGAGAAATAATAAATAAACATTATAGGAATGAATGGCATTTTTGTGGAATTTATCGGGGTATAAACTTGGAAAAGTCGCGGGAATACTGGACGAAGCGATAAAAAATTACAATTTTCGAAAAAACAGAAAAAAAAAAAAAAAAAAAATAATAATAATTTTTCGAAAATTGTAATTTTTTAAGGCCTCATCCAGTATTCCCGCGACTTTTCCAAGTCTATATCCCCGATAAATTCCACAAAAAGGCCATTCATTCCTTATAATTCCAGCATTTGAAATAAATTCATCAAGAAAATGTGTTTATTTTCCGTTTTCTTAAGAATTATTTTAACTGCGCCTCATGGTTACGGAAAGTAGTTCGGCATGGGAGTTTACTGGGATATAAATTTTGGACAGATACTTGCTACGGGCCAATCAAATGTTAGGGAATTGTGTAAATATTTTTGTGCTAGAATTATTAGGCCATACAAAGTTCTTTCTCTGTTAAGCATATGCGTGCGGGTAGGTTTTGAGAGTGGTTCTGTGAAAAAACAAAGAAACTCTGTATGCTATTTGACACTATTTTACTGGTGAACTAATAGGAAAACTGATTGGGGACGTTTTATATCGGTTCATAAATTTACACTTAATAAGTTTAATTAGAGTATATTCTTCTTATTTCTTTTTTAAAGTTTGATGGCGGAAATTTAAATTTACGCTAAAAACTTCAACCCTTTGCAGACTGCAAAGGGTCGAGGAAGTTTTTAACGTAAATTTACATTCATTTTTGTTCAAGACCTTGTTCGTTTTTACCGGATACGTAGGTAGGTTTTGGCCATCTGGATGGACGCTTAACGGAGAAAAATAATGGCATGGCCTTATCATGTGTAAACTTTCAGGAACACAACATAAATGTTCCTACAAATAGTACATGTACATGTTTGAAAATTAGGTCATTTTACAACAAAGCAATATAAATTCAACAACATTTCATCTGCTCTGAAAATGTCTCTAAAATTATTGTTTTATCTGTAATATTTACATATAAATATTGGCTGGCTTTTCTCAGTCATGATTGTACACGATGAAAACATATACTGAGCCGTTTGATTCAGTATACATTATGCTCATTCATAGCTAATAAATAAATATAAATATGAACTAATGATACAAATTTTACTATCTAGACATGCGCATTCGTCTTTCTATATGCTACAGCACTGGGGCCCGTTTCATTAAAGTTTGTACGACTAAAATGTTCGCAAGTGTAAAATTAGGATCGTCTGTAAATTTCACATTAACACTGTTTTCTTGGTATTATTGGATTTACATTTATTGAGCATAGGCTGCATATGCAGCCTATGCTCAATAAACGTAAACCAATAAATTGAAATTTCCAGATGATCCTAAATTTGCACATTTGAAATGGCCCCCAGAAGACTTGTACAAAATGAAAATATCACAGACTATTTGACGACCATTAAAATGGAAGAAATCAGTTTATATTCTATTAGGTATAAAGTGAATTCTAAAGATGAAATGTGCAACAGTTAATATTTACACTGTCCTTACATTCATAATGGAAACGCCCATTCAACGTATGGCGTTTATATCCCAGTACATTACATTAGCCCCACGTGACATCGCGCGACGTTGATTCATTAAAGTTTGTTCGACGTCACTAAAATACACGACGTTCATCGTCGTTGTCAATAACGTCACGCTATTCACCGGCAACGTTGCTATTCCAGCAAATGCGATAAAATGAAGTAAAACAAGATTATCTTAATTTTAATGACATATTTGCTTTATTTACATTTTCGAATCTATCAGAAAATGCAGTGTAAATATAAGTAATACCAGATGGCCGCGGCCCGCATGTTGAGCCCGCCGAGGCATTTGATGGTATTTTTAAAAACTTTAACGCAGATCTCGGACGCACAGACGCACGGACGGACACACGGACGTTCACGGATGCACAGACACCCGGACGTCATTGTGATCACTATGTCTCGCTTTCCCGCAAGCGGGCTCGACAAAAACCATGGGCTGTTGCGCTTACTGGGGTGCACAATACATTTGGTCTGTTTAAAGTGCGTGGAGCACGAAGGTGATGACCTCGTGGAAATTAATGACGTCAAACAAACTTTAACCCTTCCTATGCTGTTGACGGAAATTGCCATCTGCTGTTTTTCATTTTTGCTTTAAAGTTAACAAAAAACTGGTTTTGACAGCACATGAGAATCGTCTCCACTGGAGACGATTCACATGTGCTGTCAAAACCAGGTTTTTGTCAAGAAATATTGAAAATAAAACATTTCCAGCAGACGACAACATTTAATTCAGCGTAGTAATGGTTAACCACTCAACAAACATCGCGCGACATCACATGGCTCTAATGTATTGAATGGGATGTAAAAGCAATACATCAAATGGGCCTTTCCATTATGAATTTATAGAAGGTGTAAATATTATTCAGTATAAAGCGAATTCTAAAGATGAAATGTGAAACAGTTAGTATAATAATATGGTTGAGATAGAAGTGGTTACACGAACCATCATTATTGCAGTCTGTTGTATAAAACATTGGCTAATACCGCATAGTCCATTGCAACACCTCACTAATTGATATGAAGAAGTGAATGGACTTAATGTCCCAGCAATAGCTTAAGCGTTTATGGAATTGCTATCATTCACCAACATTTATTCAGATCAATTATAACAATTCCGTAACACATTTACATACCGAGGCTACATAATTTTTCGCAAGAAAAATAAAAAATTATGCACGGAAGTATATGTTGTAACCATTCATTTGAACCGTCTCGTCGAGACGGTTCAAATGAGTGGTAACAACATATACTTTTGAGAAGAAGTAAGAAAACTAGCGAAAATTAGCTATAGGCAGGATACAGCAGTATTAAATTCTATTTCTCTCCATTTTCTTTATTTTTAATCGAAAAAATGTGTTTTGACAAATACACACACACATTTTTGTTTATTTTAGCACAATGGTGTACAGACAGACAAACTTAACAAGCTTGAGATGATCAGGTCAGGACAATACCAACACGATAAAATATTTACAACTACTTTAAACTGAGCGTGGAATTTGGTAACCTGGTTTGTATGAAACTTGTGTGTGGCAGTATTACATTCTGATACTTGATATTGTTTAACACGTTCACCCCTAAATACAGAATGGTTCATGCTCATGTGTGGACTAGTTCATTAATCATATACTGGGTAAGGTAAAAACAAATAAAAATCTGAAAAAAATACTGACAAATACTGCAGATCTTGACGACAACGGCTCATCTCGATCTGCTGTGTTTGTAAACGTTGGGTATATGGTCTGTTGGGTTGAATAGTGGGTGTCCATAATTTTTCGCATGAAAAATAAAAAAAATTATCTTCCTTATGCACGGAAGTATATGTTGTTACCATTCATTTGAACCATCTCGTCGAGACGGTTCTAATGAGTGGTAACAACATATACTTTTGAGAAGAAGTAAGAAAACTAGCGAAAACATATAAAATAATGTTGCACGGCATAGTGGGTCTCCAAATTCCATGCTCAATTGTAGATTTGTAAATATAATTTATGCACAAAACATACACAAATTATCGTACTGATGAATAAAATGTAATATATACAATGTGCAAGCTATATATAGATATGTGCAATGAAGCACCTGACTGCACAATAATGCTCATACACATATCATGTCATTCAACCATAAATCTAGTTCAAAATGCCCATTCATATAATTATGATGCAAAGTTATACTGCAAAAAAGATGAACCCATTCAAATAGGTGATATCACCCATTCAGATTCCAATAGGTGATATCACTCATTCAAATATGTGATATCAGTCATTCAAATAAGGTGATACCACTCATTCAAGTGAGTGAGTGAGTGAATAGGGTTTAACGTCCGCTTTTCTGACATAGAGGTACAAGCCTCAGGGAGTCTACACGCAGACGGGTCAACGGGGTCGAGTCCCATATCCACCTGTCCAAGGGGGGTAAATCCCAACTTCAGAACTCAATATTTACAATCAAAATATATATTCAGTTCTGAAATTAGAACAACCTGATCTGGTGCCAGGCCCTCGCCACACCAGCATTCATTTATCCCATCCCCTAAAAGTAATAGGAATAGCGCTAATCTTACTTTTATATATGGGGCATAGCCCGACTCAACTCTCACATACAAGAAAGCCAAAAATGTACATGAGGGCCAAATCCGGTATAGTGGGTTCCGGAAAGTATGAACCCAATCGTTAAGCCAGTTTAGGTCGCCTTTTACGACAAGCAATGGCTACTGCAGCACTATTCTCAGGATCAGTTGATCCCGCCCCGGTGCCTGCATGGGGCGACCCACTCATTCAAATAGGTGATACCACTCATTCAAATATGTGATATAACCCATTCAAATAGGTGATATCACCCATTCAGATTCCAATAGGTGATATCACTCATTCAAATATGTGATATCAGTCATTCAAATAAGGTGATACCACTCATTCAAATAGGTGATACCACTCATTCAAATATGTGATATAACTCATTCTAATATGTGATATAACTCATTCAAATAGGTGATATAACTAATTTGAATAGGTGATATCACAAATTGTGATTGAATTCCAATACAAATCATGAGTACATTAAATAGAGGTATTCCATCGTACATAATAATACACGAGTGTGCATCAGCAACTGTGTAAGCAAAGAGTGAGTGTAGCGAACGAGTTACTTGCACGGAAGCCGACAGACATGAGTGTATTATTTCCGATATCCAAACATGTACGATGGAATATCCTATTTATTACACTTCACAACGGATATATATGCATATTTGTTGAGATTGTATGCAAAAGAATTGCACTGTACGTATGAATAGTTACACACTAACGTGTTTCCCGCGTTTTGACGTCATATTGTGTGACGTCGAACGTAAAATCCAAATTACGCAGCTGTTTCTATGAACCAGATATATTTGAGTGCATGTTTGGAATGTGTTTTAACTTTTATTTTAACTGTAATAAAAGAGGGTGCAATTACGGGTATTCTCTTCACGGTGTATTATTTGTAAAGAGTTAATTACGGGTTTTCTCTGACAGCGAAACCCATGCAAATAACTCGCAAGAGTGTAATAAATGCATTCATTCACTGGCATTTCGAAAACATGATGAGATTTTACCTATTGCATGATTCCATTCATTAATCCCTTGAATGCGATTTCTTTTCTGATGAACGATGAAGAAAATAAATGCATTTAGTTACCAAGGTGTATGATCACGTGGTTACATCAACAACAACATAGCCCACTCCAAAGTAAGTATTATTTGATATTTTCTTTAATATGCAACGGATTTTGATGAAATATGGCGCAGCATGAGCTGCATTTGGTGGTCTATGGAGTTTGGCACAGACTTATGTCGTTTTTGCGAAGAATCGCAAAAACGACAGAAGTGTGGGCGAAAATACAGAGACCACCAAATGCAGCTTAACAAGACGCGTTCGATGCGCCATATTTCATCAAAATCGGTTACGTAATAAGGACACTATAAAAGAATACGTACTTTAAATCGGTACTTGTTGTTGTTGTTAGTACCACGTGATCATACATACATCTTGGTTACATGGCTGTTGAACTTGACAAAAGCATAAGCTGCAGATCCGACCAAATGTTTCACTGGCTGGAAAATGTACGTAATTAACTCTTTGCATGCTGGGAAATAAAACATATACTCCGAATTCGTTTGGCGGATATTTCCGCCGCTAGCATGCAAAGAGTTAAAATTTACTCACATGTGACTGTGACTGGAAAAATGGGGCGTATGTAGATCCAGCTCACTCATTCATGTAGCCCGAGGACGATTTACTTTATTTTTCAGAAGCATGACATGTGTTTCATTGATGGAATGGCAAACATATAAAATATAAAACCCATAAGCCCCATTTCTCCAGTCACAGCCATATTTTCCCTCGTGTCCACATGGTCAAAATAATTGTTTGTTTATAAGCTTGGCAGTAGATTCTCCACCTCTCAAAGGGAGATTAGCCTGGTTGCTATGAATGTCAGGGTGACGGTTATCTCCCATCGGGAACCACATCACACACTGATTGGTCAGTTAGTCTTCGACTGCAATCTCGGGCTGACGTGACTCTGTAAATTCCTGAAACAAAACAGAAAACCTTTGTGTAGAACAATTACAAAACAAACAGAACACAACAGGGGCCTGTTTCACTAAACTTCGTACGACTAAAACGTTTGTAAGTGCAAAATTATAATCGTCTGGAAATTTCAAATGATGGATTTACAGTTATTGAGCATAGGCTGCATGTGCAGCCTATGCTCAATAAATGTAAATCCAACAATTATTTACAAGAAAACAGTGTTAATGTGAAATTTACAAACTATCATAATTTTGCACTTACGAACATTTTAGTCGTAAGAAGTTTAGTGAAACGGCCCCCAGATGTAGAAAGGAATACTTGCATACAATGTGCTTTGACTGTACGGAGCCCCGCAGTGGACGTAGAATTCTTTTTTATTAATTCGTTCCCACATGAATTGTTTTGGCGCCCAGCTGCGTGTGCAACACCTTTGATCTACTTTGAAGCTGTTTGAATTGTTAAATTGAGGTAACAAATTGTTATTTCGTGGGAACGAATTGTTAATTCGAGGGAACAAATTGTTATTTTGTGGGAACGAATTGTTAATTTGTGAGAACAAATTGTTATATCTTGGGAACGAATTGTTAATTTGAAGGAATGAATTGTTAAATTGAGGGAACAAATTGTTAATTCGAGGGAACGAATTGTTAAATTGAGAGAACGAATTGTTATTTTGTGCGAACGAATTAATAAAAAAAGTCCCTGTCCCCTGCAGGGCTCCGTATGACTGTATAATTCCAGCACAAAAATATTTACACAATTCCCTAACATTTGATTGGCCCATAGCAAGTCTCTGTCCAAGATTTATATCCCAGTAAACTCCCACGCCGAACTACTTTCCGTAACCGTGAGGCGCAGTTAATTAAAATAATTCTTAAGAAAACGAAAAATAAACACATTTTCTTGATGAATTTATTTCAAATGCTGGAATTATAAGGAATGAATGGCCTTTTTGTGGAATTTATCGGGGATATAAACTTGGAAAAGTCGCGGGAATACTGGACGAGGCCTTCCGGCCTTCGTCCAGTATTCCCGCGACTTTTCCAAGTTTATACCCCGATAAATTCCACAAAAAGGCCATTCATTCCTATAGTATACCACAGTGTCCATTCCCATTACAGGGTTAAGCTATGAATCCTTGAAGGTGCATATCAGGATTTGTTTACATAAAAAATAAAAACGTGTTTTCATCATGGCCCTGTGAAGATATATGACAATACTAGGACTGCTGGGTTGTTCAAATTTCACTGATATCGGTACTAAAGTATCAGATTTTCGTTAAAGTATAAGAAGATTGGAAATCTGATATTTTTTTACCTAAGACTATGAGAATAAGACATTGCCTGATAGATAGAATACAAACCAGGCCCATACGCAGGAATTAATTTAGGGGGTGCGTTATCGACGGCACGAAGGGCTAAACATTTTTTTTTGCACATCCACGGACAGGCCTCGGCAAATTAACTCTTTCAGCCATAAGTAACTGCAATGGATTTTGATATGTTAAAATTTGCAACCCAATTCAATCGTAACAAAATGATTTTCAGATCAGTCCATTTATGAACATGGGGTGTTTTTGTTCTCAAAATTATGAATATTAATTGCAAAAAGTACAGATCCAGATCATCATCTGGATCTACACTTTTTGCCAATACCACTATACAGGCCTGTGGTCTTGAAAGTGTTAAGTTGCATCCACTCTGCGTACGGGCCTGCAAACCCAGTGTCTTTTGTTATCAATTAGTTTATGAGGCTCGACTCGGAAATGCCGAGCCTCAAAATTCCTACACATTGAGCCTAGCATGATAAACGTGGTATCACAAGACACTAGCTTGATATTCTCTACAAATGTTGGGAGAAGATAACTGCCACAGTTGTAGGTTAGTACATGCAAGACTACAACAGTGAAAATAGTAATACACGGAGAATATTCCATCGTACATGTTTCAATAGCGGGTAATAATACACGAGTGTACATCGGATTCCGTGTAAACAAGGAGTAAGCGAAGCAAACGAGTTGTTTACACGGAAGATGACATACACGAGTGTATTATTTCAAGCTGTTCAAACATATACGATGGAATATGATATTTATTACATTTCAGAACAACATTTTCGAACAAAAATTCATTTTATAATGTTTCGGAGGAATTTGCATCTGCGTATGAATTTTTGTGGGCGGAGCTTCGGGACACGACTGCGGGAGTGTGCACATGGGTGATTACGGGTCTTCTCTTCACAATGTATTATTTGTGAGTGGACAATTACGGGTTTTCTCTCACAGATAAATCCACAGGGGTCCGAAGTTGTGCTGGGCCCACCGATTCGGACCCAGTACACTTTTCCCAGCACAACTTCGAACCCCTGTGGATAAATCCATGCATATAATAGCTTGAAATGTAATAAATATTATAAATAATAGGCTATGTGTTGGCCCTTATAGTGTTGAATTAATTTTGTCGTCTGCTGTTGATTTTTTATTTTTAAATGTTCTCATCACAAACGTGCTTTGACAACACTTTAGAAACATTTCCAAATCATTTCTAAAGTGCTGTCAAAACATCTTACTGGGAAAGCTAGGAGACAAAATGTAAAACAACAGCAGACGACAATTTACATTTCCCACATTATAAGGGTTAGACTAATAGTGATGATCATGCTGTGAACTGCGAACATGTAAAGGTTACTCGGTAATCATATTGCTCATATTGATTGGTTGCAGCATCTGCACAGCGAGACAGAGCTCCAGATAAGGTGTGTATTGGCGTATTTTACGCACTTATTTTAGCAGAATATACATTGATTATCAAACGTTAGATTAGAAAATACTCACAGCAATGTGAAAATACACATTGATTTTCAAATTGAGTAGCAAAAATACAGTAATACAGTGTTTGCTTTTGCAGCTCAAATAAGTAAAATTTGTTACCTATTTAGTAACGATGAAAATCAATAATTAATTTGTAAAAGTAAAATACGCAATGATTTTGAAAGGTTATCTGGAGCTCTGATAAACTAAATTTTTTGTTGTGAAACTATCTTACAAATACCACATTTAGAAATGCGTTTCAATTAGAGACTAGTCTATATAATATAAATAACTCTGGCAACTCATATTCACTATTTGGTTCGAATTTTAACATATAACGCAAATTAAAATACGATTCCAATTTATCAGTTTCGGAGACCTAGTGCTTTAAAATAAATATGCAAAAACCAGGAACCCACTTTTCCGACATTTTCGCACAAGGCCTTTATCAAGGAATTACTTTCTACTAAATGCTAAGTGGATGCCACTTAGTGTTTAGTAGAAACTAATTCCTTGATAAAGACCCTGTGCCAAAACGTCTGAAAAGTGGGTTACTGGTTTTTGCAGAATTGTTGAACATAATTATTGTATTATTGTGGAACAATTAAAACAAATAGTATGGGTATTTGGGAGAAGAGTTGGGGTGTTAATGAACAACATGTAAGGTTAAAAGTATACAAGATGGATTATGGAAACACAGGTAAATGGATTAATCAAGTTGTATGATCACGTGGTTACAACAACAACAACAAGTACCGAAACTTTTAGAAGCCCTCCGATCCGAACGGATTTTGATGAAATCTGGCGCATCAAACGCATCTTGTTAAGCTGTATTTGGTGGTCTCTGTACTTTGGCCCAAATTTCTGTCGTTTTTGCGAAGAATCCATTTCCGTGTCTGTCCGACACGGAAATCGATTTGTCACAAACATGACATAAGTATGTGCTGAACTCCCGGGACGATGAAATGCAACTCATGAAGACGCGCTTGCTGCGCCATATTTCATAAAAATCTGTTGCATATTAAGGAAAATATCAATAATACTTACTTTGTTGTTGTTGTTGTAACCATGTGATCATGCACCTTGCTAATAACATTGACATTATTTGGGATAACATTCACACATTGCTTACCAACCTCTGTGGATATCACCGATACTGTTAATCACAAAATGTAAGAGTGTTTTTACATGCTACAACATGATTTCTGAAAATATAATTCCCTGGAGAGAATAAATCTTCCTATGAGCCCACATTATGACATTTGTGTCATATAATATTATTATTATTATGTAATACGTTATTTTTTTGCCGTGCGAACAAACTTTTCATAATCTAGTGTCAAAATTGTCAAATTCTAGACAAAATTAGTATAATTGCATTGTATGTCTGAAATATATAATTCAAATATCATTTAAAATACATGATTTATTTCCCTTGATGTTTGTAAATCCAATAAAGGAACTGGTTCATTTCTTTACCAGATATACATGTACAAACATCCTGGGGGCAGGGAGAAAAATCCCATATTTCAAAATGAGTTGAAATTCTATTGAAAAACTTGATCATAAAGGATACGTCATTCAATCCTCATTACATTAAAAGTTTGTTGTTTAATTTCATGTCAATGTAAAAGAATTTTTGTTAACACATTAGATTAACATCCAACAGAGACGCTACCAGAGCTTCAGATAAGCTGCGTATTTGCTTAAATACCCAAATAAAATTGCCAAAAACCTAAATGAAATCAGAAGTAGTGAGTATCAAAAAGCAATAACAATTTTGTGGTACCTTTATCATGCTGCAGAAAACAATAAACATGCAGACCACAAATATAGCATATTTTTTTTTTTTTCAATGAAAACACATCTTGGTATTTCATTAGAATTGTCTCCAAGGAGACAATTCTAATGAAATTCCAAGACATGTTTTCATTTCAAAGCAAACTATTCAATAATTGCTGTCTGTTGATGTGTGAACAGTAATGTGATTTTATTTTACCCAATTAAGATTTTGAAATACCCATTTGCTTCAGAAATGATGGAGTGAAAATACGCAATTACTAATTCCTTATCTGGAGCCCAGTATACCACAAGTCATATTACTAATTGCTTATCTGGAGTACTGGACGATACTAATGTAATACAAAACATGCTGTTCTCTTATTTCTGTTTTAGAAACATGTTATTTCTCACCTCCAAAAACAAACATAACCCAATTATGTGTTGTAAATGAACCAGTATTCCGCCTACCGGAGACTATTCTAGAAAATATCAGAATATGTGCCACCAAAACTAATGGGGAAAATTTAGAAAAATATTTAACACATTACATTCAAAGATACACTATTTTCTGATGGAAAATTGCAAATATTTTCTTTGTGGCTCATCTGGGGGCCGTTTCACTAAACTTTGTAGGACTAAGAAGTTTGTAAGTGCAAAACTAAAATTTACTGAACAGTTGCCATTGGCAGCCGATTCTGTTTGTTTGTTTATTTGTGTTTAACGGCCTATCAACAGCTAAGGTCATGTAAGGCCGGGCAAACGGGTTCAATCACATTTTAACCTGTTGCATTGGGGGGAAAAACCAAAATCAGAATGGAATATTTACATCGAGAAACATATATTCAGCCCTGAAATTAGATTAACCTGACCTGGTGCCAGGTCCATACCACACCAAAGTCACTTGCCCCCCCTCTCCCCCCCCCCCCCCCCCCCCTAAAGATAGGATTACGAATAATTCAACTGTCACATACAAAATGTCAAAGACGTATGTGAGAGACAAACCTCGGAATTCCAAGTGGAGACCAGTAGCCTAGTTCACCAACATTGCAAAGTATACTTTTCTAGCAAAGTATACTTTGAGGGAGTAATCATTTATTTTTCCCCGAAATGCATTATTTCATACAGAACTAACTACTGCATATATTTGATGATTAAAAGTATGCAGAATTATTATACTGAATTTATTACATTATCACAGCAAATGGCTGTGATAATGTAATAAATTCAGTATAATAAAAATTAATAAATTTATCATAAAATTGAAAATTTCTCCCTCAAAGTATACTTTGCTAGAAAAGTATACTTTGCAATGTTGGTGAAATAGGCTACTGGTCTCCACTTGGAATTCCGAGGATGAACCCTGCTCGTTAAATTACCCATCACATGCTCCCACCTGCCACCTACTGCAGCCAATTCTGACAAATCTTTGGTGGGTTTGTTCAGAATTACTATAGGAATGAATGGCATTTTTGTGGAATCTATTGGGGTATAAACTTGGAAAAGTCGCGGGAATACTGGACGAAGCAATAAAAAATTACAATTTTCGAGAAAAAATTTATTTTTTTTCGAAAATTGTAATTTTGTAAGGCCTCGTCCAGTATTCCCGCGACTATATCCCCACAAAAATGCCATCCATTCCTTATAATTCCAGCATTTGAAATACATTCATCAACTAAAATTTGTGTTTATTTTCCGTTTTCTTAAAAACTATTTTAACTGCGCCTGACGGTTATGGAAAGTAGTTCAGCGTGGGAGTTTACTGGGATATAAATGTTGGACGGAGACTTGCTACGGACCAATCAAATGTTAGGGAATTGTATAAATACTTTTGTGCTGGAATTATTGACCCCTAAATGTTGTAGCATATTATTTCATCACATTGATGTGTGAAGTAAATTTATACAAATAATTCTAAGGGCATTAATATGGTACAAAGTTTAGTGAAACGGGCCCCAGAGGTATATATTGTGACCAACATTTGAACCGTCTCATCGAGACGGTTCAAATGAATGGTCACAACATATATTTTCGTCAAGAAATAACAGTGAAAAAATATTTGAATTAAAAGCTTTCATATGCCTAAAAGTGTATTCCGAATGTAATTTGTTAACAAACAAGATGTTATCATATTACCTGGGTGTGCTCCATTGTGTACAATCTATTCTGTGTGTCAAACAAGCTTTTCTCCTTGTCAGTTAGCTCCGATTTCAATGTACTGATTTCGTAGTTTTTCCGTTTTAGAACATCTTGTCGATTTTTTTTCTTCATAGCGGATTTTGGGTCCTCACGAGGACAACGATGGGAGGATGGAGCGAGGTGAACATTCTCATTCTCTAAATGGAACGTCTGGAAACAAAAAACAAAACATGTTCTGGCTGTTTCACGGAACCTGCCAAATGTTACAGATATATAAAGAACCCAAAAACGTTTTTCTTCTTATTACATTAACTTTAATCAAAGTTTAAGAACAAGTCTTCTTTTTATGTCGTGAAATTTTTATCAAATATTTATTTTATTACGAAAAAAAATAATTCTGTACATGAATTTAAGAGCTAGAGCAGCTGACAAATGAATCAAAACAAGAAATCTGATGGATGTACCCCTCAAAATGTTTAACACAAATTTCTAAATCATGGGTAGGTCTATTGAATGAAAGTATGGATGATGACATATAACTATATGAATTTTCAAGCCAAGCCGACTTCCGGGAACAATTTGAAATGTATGTTTTTACATTTTCCCCCATGTTAAATCTCCATGGACGTTTTAACCCATGTTGAATTCCCACAGGCAATTGTTTTTTCATAATATAAAATCAGTACTAGATAAGCTACATCATTAAATGTGGCTGTGACTGGAGAAATGGGGCTTATAGGATTTGTGACCAGTGTAGCTCCTGATCAAACTCCTGTAGCTTGATAATGTCTATATTGCTTGTTAGAAGCACTACGGGTGGTTCATTGATGGAATGGAATGGCGAACAGTGCAGATCCTGATCAGACTGTGCAGATGCGCAGGCTGATCTGGATCTACACTGGTCGCGAAACCGATGAACCTCAGTTCTCCAGCCACAACCTCAAATTACCTTTCTCTGTTTAATTGCGGTGTTCAGTCGTTTCTCCTGGTCCAGCTTGTCCCGAGTTTGGTGTAGTGACTCACGCAGGTATTGAGATTCTTCCGATCTTGAACGTACATCATTCTGACAAAAAGTAGTTACAAATCAACAAATTTGTTTTAAAATATGTCTTGATCATACTAAGGAAGCATTACCAACTTTTTGACGAAGATGGCAATGTTTTGCAAGCTTATAAGTAACTAAAATTGAAATTCGCAGTAGCCGCAAATATCGAGAAGTCATTATTATGCAGGTAATATATGATAGCATTAGTAATTTACATTGATGTGTAAAGTAAAAAAAATCTTCGTACAATTTTTTTTATTGTACACAGTTTAGTGAAAAGGGCATGAGAGCAGAGCAATTGAAATTTTGTATTGGTTCTGAATTCTAAATATATATAGAACACAACAAAAGAACAAAATTACCTACGTTTGTTCACATACCAGGAATGGCTATAAGTAGGAAGTACTCACCGCTAAACTGTCAACTTGAACCGACTTCCTGTCTGCCAGCTCCTGAGCTTGTCTGAAGGGGAAAATATAAAGTTCAGTTAAATATCATTTTGAAATACATGGAAATAAATCCTGTGATTAAATATGAGACAAGCCATGTGATTTTGTATGTAATAAGATTTTTCATGAATTTATATTTTCCATAAATGAAGTCGCAACTTAACATAATTTTCAGAGTAAATGCAGAATAGGATTCCGCATTTGTTATGAAAATTTTGTCAACTTTCGATGTCATTTACAGAACATATCACAGTTTTTGCAAATAGTTTTCATCACTAGATGGCCGTATGCTCGCCGAGGTTTTGATAGTATACCGAAAAACTTTAACCAAAAAATTTTAACCTGGGCACACGTACGTACATACAATACACCTACTATATTGCGCTGTCCACAAGCGGACGCGACTAAAATTGCACATAATCTTAGTACAAAATCACATGACTTGTTTCAAATGATAATTAAATAAATTATATATTATGCTCACTAACTACCAGTGAAAGTGTGACTTAGGAAAACTGTAGGCTAATGTCGAGAAATTGACGTTATCATATGAAAGTCAAGGTGATCGCGAGCGAGTTTCTCACCCATAAAGATCAAGGTCACCAATGTCCCCTGAATTTAACTGAGCGTATAGCCATCAATATCAGATACTATTGATGAAGTTGAGTAATGATCTCACTAACGGATCAAGATATATTCAACAATGCTGAACAGCAATGTAGACCCTTATGAGATTACACAAAAGTACAGGTTGGTCTGAACCTATACGCCCAGACATGGTCTTTAAAAACATTCTGAGAATATTACCAAAATCCGTGCTGGAAATCAGGCAGTTTGATTGGCCGATGCTGAGCACAGCAAACATCCTGATTTCCAGTACAACATCAGAATACATACTCAGAAGTTTTATAATCAATTTTGATTTATTGGTGTTTAACGGCCTATCAACAGCTAAGGCTGGGATAATCTTATAATCAAATGCCGATCATGGCCCAAATATTCACCGTAATTTCGCCAGATCCCGCTCGTAACCCAACAGCAGTTCGTCCTTCCTGGCTATCCGCTCCTTGTTCACCCTGATCTGTCCGGCTAGTCGCTCCATCGCGCGTTCTCGTTCCCGGATTATGCGGTCGCGCTCGTCCTTCGGGCTGTGCCCCAGTTGCCTCATACCCTCGACCCCCTCTAGATCCAGGGAGGACGACATTGCTCCCAGTAGACTCATGAACTGCAAATGTAAAATATTAAATATAAATATTAACCCTTAGACTGCTACTCACAACAATAGTCGTCTGCTGTTGTTATTATATCCTGCCTTATTTCTCAATAAAAACATGTTTTGACAGCACTTCAGAATAATTTCCAATGGAAATTATTCTGAAGTGCTGTCAAAGCATGTTGTAAATGATTCTAAAGTGCTGTCAAAGCATGTTTTTGATGATAAAAATGGAAAATAACAGCAGACGACAAAAAAAATAAGATAGCGGTCTAAGGGTTAAAGCTACTCAGTAGGTTATACTATTGAGAGACACAACATTTTCTGACAAAATAAACGTTTATTCACCATTACCCCACTTATTGATTGGCATTATTATATATGTTATATCAGACGTAAATTTCCACACTGATAGGGTGATAACTGTGTTTCCTCGAAATGTTAACGGACATTACTATTTATGCTCGGTTTTAATTTTTTTATTTGCAATGATCATACTTAATTTGTATAAATAATTAAAAAAATACCATGCCTCATTTGTATGTGAAAATAACCTGTTACCACTATCAGTAAAATAAATATTACTAAATGATTATATCTGTATAGCTGGCACTCAAAATTTTGAGAACTGGTGGAATAGTGACACAATTATATACTTATTTTATTCCTATAAAGAACAGTTTGTGCCTACTGAGTGAGCATGTACCTTTAATAATAGAGTTCATGTGTACTAAAGCTACAATTGCACATAGTAAACTCAGGAAGTGGAAATATAAGTTACTAAGGGGTTAACCGCATTGTAATTTTGAAATTTCCTATATCAGAAAATGATAGGTCGGAAAATCTGTTTAATGGCGACGCATTAGCAGAGCCATTAAACGTACATGTTTTCTGACCTATCATTTTCTGATATACGCCGCAAATTTCAAAATTACAATGTAGTTAACCTATTTCTAATGTCTAGGTGAGCCTAGTTGGAAAATCGTACCGGAGTGCAAGATTGTTGTGCAGGTGATACCGGACGGACAGTGTTTGCTTTTTGCAGCTCAAATAAGTGAATTTTTTAATTTGTTTTATTTTTTTATCATTTATTCCATATTTAATAAGGAAGAAAATTAATAATACATTTGTAAAAGTAAAATATACATTGAATTTGAAATCTGAGGGTATAATACTCTTTTGATACAAACTTATCTGGAGCTCTGGGCATGGTTTTCTCTATATAGCAGTTGAGGATGAGTTACATACTGTGTTCTCGCTGGCTTCTAGAGCATCCAGTGTCTCCCTGTGTGCACTCCGCTCCATGTCGGCCTCCGCGTTTGTCGTCGACATCAGGCCCCGCGCTCGGTCAACCTCGCGATCAAGGGAGGTAAGGCTCTGGATGTTCTTGTCCTCGGACAGCGCCTGATTGGCTCGCATTTCTGCAAGCTCCTTCTTCAGCATGATCACCTGTTGTAACGCCTGGTCCTGGGTCGGAACTGAGATAAAATTAATACAGTTAATTGTATGACTGACTGATTAAATTATATTGTATGCTGTTCATTTTTTTGTTGAGAAACAAGGTAATTTTGAACAAGAAATTGTGGCCTGTCGGCAAACGAATACCTCCGGTGAGGTTGGAGAAACTCTAGCAAACTTTTTAACCGAAACTGCTATTATAGGAATGAATGGCCTTTTTGTGGAATTTATCGGGGTATAAACTTGGAAAAGTCGCGGGAATACTGGACGAAGGCCGGAAGGCCTCGTCCAGTATTCCCGTGACTTTTCCAAGTTTATATCCCCGGTAAATTCAACAAAAAGTCCATTCATGCCTTATAATTCCAGCATTTGAAATAAATTCATCAAGAAAATGTGTTTATTTTCCGTTTTCTTAAGAATTATTTTAACTGCGCCTCACGGTTACGAAAAGTAGTTCGGCGTGGGAGTTTACTGGGATATACATTTTGGACAGAGACTTGCTACGGGCCAATCAAATGTTAGGGAATTGTGTAAATATTTTTGTGCTGGAATTATTAAGTGATTAAGCAAAGTTGTGAAGGTCGAAAGATGAAGGCCATATTAAGTACAGCATGGATGTGTGGCATTTGTGCACAAGTATGATTATTGAAATATTAATCAAGGGATATAGAAATTATGACAGAATTTAGAATCTCCAGCAAGCTTCTTAAACTGACCACGGACGGACACATGGAAAGACGAACATACGGATGGACGGACGGACACAGTCCCGACACTGTATACCTCCCAGTCATACCGACACTGGGAGCATAAAAATCAGCAGATAACTATTTGTTTCCCACATTCTAGTCAGTCCATTTCTTAACATACAACACCGGTAACTCTTTTCGGAAGACTGCATACAGATCTGATCACCTAAATCCCTTTTCATGACAAGCAGGGCTCAGAAGTTTATTCAGAGATCATAAGAATCTGCACAGAAAATGCAACTGAAACACACTGAATTATACTAATGTCTGTTACATGCTTTAGCATTTCATTATACTAATCATACTAACGAAATGCAACTAGCCTAGCCACCTCCAATGTCTTCACTAGCTATTGTAACTCAGCCAGTGTCTCATTGCTTTGTTTGTTTATATGTCTTTACCAGACCATGTTTTGGCAGCGCAATAATTCTGTCTTGTCCTGAAAAGAACTACGACTTACTAAGTGGTCTAGCGACCTTCAGCGTCTTCACTCGAGACCGTAACTCGGCCAGAATTGTTATACTGAATGTATTACATTATCACAGCCAAAATGGCTGTGATAATGTAATAAATTCAGTATAAATTGTTTTTATAAATTTATCCTTAAATTCAAAATTTCTCCCTCAAAGTATACTTGAAATCGGCTACTGATCATGTTTTGACAGCATAGAATTTTATCTTGTCCTGAAAAGAACTATGACTTACTAGGTGGTCTGGAGACCTCCAGCGTCTTCACTCGAGACCGTAACTCGGCCAGTGCCTCGCGCTGCCTCGTTATCACCTGTTCGTGCCTCTCACCGCGACACTGGGCACCGAGTGAGGTCATCTCGGATGTAATACGGCCCTCCTGGTTGAGCAGCTGGAGTTGTTTCGCCTGCTCAGTTTTCTCCTCATCCAGGGTGCGTTCCAGTACCTGCGCTCGCTCCTTCTCCTTGTCCATGTAGTTCTTGTATTTCACTGATACAGACTTTTCTTTACTGCAATAAAACGTGTGATATAGAGAATACCAGGCTAGTATCTTTTGATAGTTTATCTGGCATGGCTAGGAAACATGTAGGAATTCCGAGGCTGGCCGAGGAATTCCTACTGTTTCCGAGCCAAGCCGATATACTCTTCATCTTCTCCTTACTGCAACATAACACGTGATAAGACAGCTATTTATTATATACCTACCCATAAAATACATAGTTATACGATGTAAATAAAAGTCATATGTTCTCATCGATGAAATAAACAACATCCGGTGAAATTACGATTACTTCCGCTATCTATATTCATAACGCGCATAAACAAAAAACAGCGCAAATAGGCTGAAAATACACATTCATTACCGTATACAGTCTAAAAAAACTGCTAATTTCCATGGAGCGGTATATAATATATAGAATATTCATATTTTTGCAACGAATATGACATATGTGTTCATCTTGTGGTGTGAAATGTCCATATTTCACTTTGATATCCTGTCAATACGACCTGATCACTGCGTATGAATATGTGCGGTTCGATTCTCCGATTTTGAGAATGCGGCTGGGGTTATTTTTTTTTGCATTTTAAAGCTATTTGTAGTGTTGACGGGATAAATAGAATAGTAGGTTAGTGCCGTGAATGAACAAAATATATGGCGCAGCATGGAGATTCCTACGCCTTGCCAGATATATTTTCCCATTCACGGCACTAACCTACTATTCTCTATACAAGGGTGCATTCCAGTGCCTGCGTTCGCTCATTTCCACGTTGTAATGGTGGGAAATCTATATTGAAACATAGTACGACAACTGTACCTTAGATCTCCCTCTATGCCCTTGAGTTCATCCTTCTGTTTATCAATGATGCGGGAAAGCTTGGCAAGCTGCTGCCTCATCTCGATCACCTCCCGCTCCTTGTGCGACATCATTTCCCGGTATTTCTCCACTTCCTGTTTCTGACCCTCGCTTAGCTCCCCTGAATATATATTTTTTTTAAATCTTTCACATTTCTTGATGGAAATATGTTAACCCTTAGACTGCTACACACAACAATTGTCGTCTGCTGTTGCTTTTATATCTTGCCTTATTTCTCAATAAAACATGGTTTGACAGCACTTCAGAATCATTTCCAATGTCAAAGCATGTTGTATATTATTCTAAAGTTCTGTCAAAGCATGTTTTTGATGATAAAAATGGAAAATAAACAGCAGACGACAAAAAAAACTAGAACTATCACAGGAGTGATCATAATACCCCCACAAAGAGTTGGACTTACAAATAGCTTAACATTAGAAGAGTTTTATAGGTTTGAATAAAAATTTCATGATCATTATTTAATGCTGGCCTTATAATAGAGATGTGTGACATTGACCTTTTACCTGCGTACGTGGTTAATGAAAATGAGATTGCATTGTCGAGCTATGCTCGAGGAGGTGGTCATGGTGCCATGTTGACAAAGAACAGAAGGGAAAAAAAATTGGTATCCTTGATTGATGTAAAAGAGAAGTGTAGAAAAAATAGCTAAGTTAAAAGGATAATATCTTTGTAAAACAAATATTTGTTCGGCATAAAAAGTGTGTATAGTTTCAGATCAATCCACTGAACGGTTTCAGAGGAGTTGTGTACACAAACTATGCAGTTTATCTGTCTGCCGCCTGCAATAGGTTTGACCTTTGACCTTCAACTGTGACCTTGACCTTGGACGTAGGTGCGTGGTTATTGATCGCGACACACCTTCTCATTATGAGAAACATCTGTGCCAAGCCATTTGATAATCCATGCATCGGTGTAGAAGATATAGAGAGGAAGGGATTTTCCAACAAACTGACCGAAAGACCAACGACCGACCGACCGACCGACCGACCGACCGACAAGCTGACTCCTATATACCCCCTCAAACTTTGTTTGTGGAGGTATAATAAGATAGCGGTGTAAGGGTTAATCTTTGTACTGAATTTTATATGGCCGACCACAAATGAAATATACCTAGTGGTTACAAAATAGCAGCAGATAAAACAATAGATATGAAAATGCATATGACCCTTTCTAATAAGTATGGGTATATATGTCTAATAGGGCATACAATTAAGATGATTTTCATATTCTTGAAAAAAAAAAATTAAATCAATTTGTATTCATTACAATTACAGAGACGGAATGAACATTTTACAGTGTCATTTACAGATCAGGATGGGTGGAACATTCTTAATAATCTTTTGGCAATTTCATTCATATTTCTGGACACAATTTATTCTAGGAAACACATATATGTTCCCATGTTTAGGGTTAGTATGGTTGCACTGGTTTATCACAATAACAATGTTATTTGGATACAATTTGCTTTGGGAAACCTAGTTTCCCAAAGCAAATGGTGTCCGAATATTTAGAATTATTATGGTATGTGTAAATTATCTCTTGCAATAAGTGTGAGATACATACAGAAATTAACACACGTGAACACAGACCCTAAGAAGATTTACAAATTTCATGGGAGATAAATGCATGAATGTTTCTGAAATACAGGCGGACTTCCCTGATGTTAAAAAACATGAACATCATATAACAATATATTTGGATACAATTTGTTATAGGGGTTTCCCAAAACAATTGGTGTCCAAATACTTAGGGTTATCACGGTATACATATCTGAACAGTACGTCATTGTGATAAGAATTGGTACCGATATTCATTGTGCCCAATACTTGATGGACTAACGTACCTGTGATATCGGACAGCCGAGCTGAAGCACCAGTTAAATCTTTCCGTAAACCAAGAATTATGTCATCCTGATCTTGAACATGTTTCTTCACATCCGCATTTTCTTGTCTGAAACGATAAAGACATATCCGTTACTGTCTAATAACATATAATTTGTTGTTGCCAAAAAAAAAAATTGATCATTTTGTCACTCCTTTCAAAACTATTAAATTCATTATTTCATCATGCTATTAAGAAATGAAATGAATGGGGTTTAATGTCCCAGCAACAGCTAAGGTCATATAGGGACGGGACCACAGTTTAAAGTCTCATCCAATCGACTAGCTACAATAATTCGCCTCTGATTTGTTATCTATGAAAGGTATGGAGCGGGGTAGCAATTTTGTATATTTACCTGTCTACACAGGTGTGTGATGGAAAATTATACATGTAAACAGCTCAATGTGCTTATTATGTCCTAACTACAACATACTGTGTAATCTCCATGCTAACAGTATAAGCACAAATATATACTAAACATGTGGAATCCACATGTTTAGTATATATTTGTGCTTATACTGCTAGCATGGACATCCAAATTGTGGATATGGATTATTTGTGCAAGTGACTTTTAGGTTTTGAGTTAGATTTTTCGTTAGATTTTCATTGACTTTACATGGGGCACACCTACCTTAACTGGAAATAAATGAGATATACAACTTACCTGAGCACTACAATGAGCTGTTCCATTGCCACAACATCGACGGCAGGCTTTTGTACAATGGGCACAATTTTGGGTTTCGGGGGCGGATGTGGTTTCTCTTTCTTGTTCAACTCTGTCCGGAGCTCTGTAAGATACAGGATATTATTAAACTACTGGTATGCAAAAACATGGATGTTTAACCCTTTCGCCCTCAAGTAACTGAAATGGATTTGTATATGTTAATTTTGCAACCAATTCAACCGTCATGATTTTCCGACTAGCGTCATAAAATGATTTTCCGACTAGTCCATTTATGAAAAGGGGGTATTTTTGTTCTTAAAAATATGAAAATTACTTGCAACGGTACGTCGTGTTACCATTCGCAACTAATCAAGGTTCAGATTTTATAGAGAGCCCATTCACAATGTGCCTTATCACACGAGCATTATGTACTGAAAATAAGTCGTTCCAATTTCGGGGGCCCCCCTTCAGCGAAAACCTGGATCCACCCCTGCATTATGATCTGTATGGTTGTTTGTTTGTTTGTTTATTAGTGTTTAACGGCCTATCAACTGCTAAGGTCATGTAAGGCCGGGCAAACGGGTTCGATCCCATTTTAACCTGCTGAATTGGGGGGAAAATCCCAAAATCAGGACGGAATATTTACATCGAGAACAAATATATTCAGCCCTGAAATTAGAATAACCTGACCTGGTGCCAGGTCCATACCACACCAAAGTCACTTGGCCCCTTCCCCTAAAATAGGATTACGAATATCGTAACACTCACATAAGGGGTATAACCAGATTCAACTGTCACATACAAAATACCAAAGACGTATGTGAGGGCCAAACCAGTAGCCCATTTCATCAACATTGCAAAGTATACTTTACTAGCAAAGTATACTTTGAGGGAGTAATCATTTATTTTTCCAGAAATGCATTATTTCACATAGAACTAACAAATGCATATATTTCATGATTAAAAGTATGCAGAATTATTATACTGAATTTATTACATTATCACAGCCATTAAATGGCTGTGATAATGTAATAAATTCAGTATAATAAAAATTAATAAATGTTTCAAAAAATTGAAAATTTCTCCCTCAAAGTATGCTTTGCTACTAAAGTATACTTTGCAATGTTGATGAAATGGGCTACTGGTCTCCAGTCGGGATTCCGGTAAGGATGAACCCCGATCGTTAAATTACCCATCACGTGCTCCCACCTGCCTCCCACTCTGCATGGTTGAATGAGCTAAACTCGTTCTGCGGTCATAGCTGAAATTAAAATGTTCAAATACATGCATACCTTGAACAATTTTCTTCTGATTTTCCACTTCTTCCTGATATTGTTTATTTTTCTTCATCACCTTGGTTACCCTTTCCTCCATTGCACAAATCGTCACGGAATGTTGCTTTATTTGTTCGCGATACGACGATAAATCTGTCTCTAATTTCGCGTCTTTTTCAACAAGTTCAGTTTGTAATAGTGTAACTCTGTCCAGTGTTGATGCCTCGAGTTCCTTTATTTTTTCCAATAGTTGACCCTCTAGGACCTTATATTCCTCCACCTGTGACAGTGCCTGCGAACCAGCCTCCAGTCGCTCCTGCTGGTCTTCAGACTTTTCTGATAAACTCTGAAAGCAACGTGTCAAGGGATTCGATGCTGTATACATTTTTGCACAATATCTAAACAAGAATTCCGCCATGATCATGTTACGGTCAAATGCCTTGGCCCAACACGGGCCAAGGCATTTGACCGTAACATGATCATGGGCGTGTAAGCATCACTAAAGCCATCAGAGAAGGGCATGCTTAAAACACGAAAAAGGCCAAGGTTGAAGACACTTTTTGACATAAAAAAATGGCTAAGTGTTTCCACAACCATGTGAAGGTCAAAAAGGTCACGGTCATGTTAAATTATATGGTTTAAACCTTTTATGATCTGCAAGGTTTGTGACGGATGGACGGGACAGAAGGATGCAAGGACGAGACGGGCAGACAGACAGAACGATAGGATGGGATAGACAGACATACAAGACAACACTGAATACCACCTCCACTATTACGGTGGGGCATAAAACTGTTCCTGTATATAAATAATTGTGATAATAACAATTGTCGGTGAACAGAGTTAAACCCCAATCAATCAATCAGCAATCACATGGGTCATCCATACCTGTCTCAGTTCCTCGAGTGAGGTCTCGAGATCGGAGATTTTCCTCCTCTCGGTTTCCACGGCACTCTCCAGTTTCTCCGCCTCCACTGCCCGGATATCGTCGATGGCCCGGTTAAACCGCTCCTCAACTACAACCAAATATTTACACTGTCCTTACATGAATAATGGAAACGCCCATTCAACGTATTGCGTTTATATCCCAGTACATTCCATTAGCCTCACTTGACCAACGCAATATGCTACGCTTGCTATCGCATAGGGGGCATAAAAAATATATTCAGCCCTGAAATTAGAATAACCAAACCTGGTGTCAGGTCTTTTCCACACCAGAGTCTGTTAATTAGGATTAGTACTGATCTTACTATCTTTATAATGGGTATAACCGGATTCAACTCTCAAGTAGCAAGAAATCCAAAAATGTACCCTGGCCCAAACCAGGCATATAGGGAATCCAGTAAGGATGGAACCCATCGTTAAATTTACTCTTTGCATGCTCCTAACTAACCAACCACCAATGATACACACATTTAACAACGTCCGCAAACTTTTTAACACCACTCATAATTATGACTATGAAACTTTACCTTCGAGTTTTGCCCTCTGTACAGAGTCCATCACCTGCCCGTCAACGTCGGCCTTGGCGTTGTCCATCTGTGTCTGAAGGTCGACCTTGAACCTCGCCTCAAGGTCGGCCATCTGCTTCACCAGTCGATCCTTGTCTCCCAGCGAACTCTCCCACTTGGCGTAGAGGAGGGCAATATGCTTACCCGGGGCTGCAATGATCATTTGGAATAAAGAGGGGTGGTAAGGTTTTGTTTTTTACATTTAAGTATATTAAATGGCCTGTGGACTTCATTGACACTTACAATGCTGACTTAAATTTTGTCGTCTGCTGTTTATTTTTTATTTCAATTTTTCTCAACAAAAACGTGGTCTGGCAGCACTTTAGAATCATTTCCAATGGAAATGATTATGGAAATGATTCTAAAGTACTGCCAAACCATGTTTTTCTTGAGAAAAATACAAAACATGAAACAACAGCAGACGACTATTTTTGTTTCCCGCATTCTAACGGTTAAAGAAAAATAGTAATTACAATGACTAAGACTACTAGTAAATTCCTGATCGATGGCCAGTTTCACTAACCTTCTTACGATAAAACTGATTGTACAAAGATTTTCAATAATTTTCTTCTCACATTAACGTGGTTTACTAATGTACCTACCGACCTGCACACATCGTTACATGTGAACACATCCACTAAAAATTTTCCAACATCGGCTGTCAGTGAAAATATTATTCTAAAACTAGATTTTGAACTTGATAAATTCTCTGGGTCTTGGTAAGTACAATCAAAACTGGGTACGAGTCATTTCGGATACCCGAGTGTCATTTTTTGCCAAAGGATCTATATGATGCCGTGAAACAGCCAACAATACAGGTCTAGCTCTTAAAGGTACATGCCCACTCAGTAGACACAAAATGTTCTTTATACCAGAGACAGTATCTGAGACAAGTTCTGGCAAAATAAACATTCATTCACCATTACCCCACGTATTGATTGGCATTATTATACATTTTATATCAGACATAAATTTACACACTGATATCAGGGGCGATAACCGTGTTTCCATAAAATGTTAAAACGGACATTACTATATATTCTCTGTATTTATTTTTTGTGTGCAATGATCATACTGTATAATCTGTAAAATATTATTTGTTCAGGTGACGCATTTAATTTAGTATAAATAATTAAAATATAGCATGCCTCATTTGCATATGAAAATAGCCTTATACCACCACAGCGCGTCACTATCAGTAAAATAAATATTACTAAATGATTATATCTGTATACTCGTAATTTTTTATTTGTAACTGGTGGAATAGTTACACAATTATACACTTATTCAATTCCTATAAAGAACATGTTGTGGGCATGTACCTTTAACATCAAATTCTGAAGGGAAACCCAGCATTTTTTCACGATACACCAACCAACAAGCAACTAACAACTAACCATCATTCGTCAACTTCACATTCACGCCACATTTCTCTATCGCGTTCTCCAGGTCCTGTTCCCATGACAACTCTGCCTGTAACAAGCCAACCGTGACGTCCTTGATCCAGGCGAGAGATTCATCGACAACGACGGCGTTTAACAGACTGATCTCGTCCTTTATAGAACTCGAGAGACGGCCTTTTTCTTTGAGATGAGCCTGAAAGTGTAAATACATATACACATAATGTATTAACCTTTACAATGCTGAATTAAAATTTGACGTCTGCTTCACATTTTATTTTCCAAATTTTCTCATCAAAACCATGTTTTGACAACACTTTAGAATCATTTCCAATGGAAATGATTCTAAAGTGTTGTCAAACCATGTTTTTATTGAGAAAGAAGACAAAACATAAATCGACAGCAGACGATAGTTTACGTTTCCCGCATTCTAAAGGTTAATTTAAGTATCTGCAGCATGTAATCATGTAATTTTAATCGTCTCTTTGACTGATTGAGGGACTAACCAACCAAATATGTCGACCATTTGGACTTGTGTTACATCTGGACAGAATATTATGGGGATCAGAATCTGCAGTGTTTCTTTTGATCTCAAAATCAATCCATTTCAGGAATAGTTTGAAAATTAACTTGGAACAGTTCAAGACAGCTACTGAGGGGTGAAAGTCAACCCACCTATGTATTGAAGATTGCTTTACTTGTGTCTGATGTCAGTTTTTCTGATTAATGAAAGAGCATGAAAATTAACCCCTACACCGCTATCTTAATTTGTTGTCGTCTGCTGTTTATCTTCCATTTTTATCATCAAAAACATGCTTTGACAGCACTTTAAAATAATTTACAACGTGGTTTGACAGCACTTCAGAATCATTTCCACTGGAAATGATTCTGAAGTGCTGTCAAACCATTTTTATTGAGAAATAAGGCAAGATATAAAAGCAACAGCAGAATAATGGAAGAGTGTGAAAATTAACATTGAAGACTACATGCCAATTGAAGGGGCCAATGGAAGAAGAGAGCTAACTCTACAAGGGAGTTATCTCCCTTCTTCCACTGACTCTTCAATTACGGAGGTGTGAAAGTTATCGCACCTTTGTATTGAAGATTGCTTTGCGTATGTCGGATGTCTGCTTGGTGAAGTCTTTACTGGTTGTCTCCGCCAACTTTAGTTTAGCCTGGAGATCTTTGATCTGTCGCATGAATTCTGTTCTCTCGTCGATGACCTTCTTCATGGATTCGAGTAGATCGTCGTCAGTTATCTCCCCGTCTGGAGCCTTGATACCCGGAGTGGAGAACGTTGTCTGGACGACACGATTCCTGAACCTTTCCAACTGAAAGTCAAAGGTCAAGGTCACCATGGTAACAGCCGAATATATGATTGAAGGGGTCTTATTTGTATATTTTTTAACACTAACTACAACAAATTAAAGAAAAAAAATAAAGAAAATACTTCTGACCCATTTTTTCCTAACTTTGGATGATATTCAGTAAATTAACTATATATGACCTTACCTTTTTCGTTAGCTGTTCGAGGTCCACCCTAACAACGCGTTCAGCTCGCTCACAGTCCTTCGCCTCAGTATTGGCCGTATCCACGGAGATCTGCAGTTTCCTCTGGATGTCTTTCTCCGTGAACAGCGAGACCTTCGTCTTCTCAAGTTCCTCCCGCAGACTGTCGATCAGGCTCTGATGTTCCTGCACCTTGTTCTCCACCGACTTGAACTTCTATAAATAGAACATATGTCACATGACGTTCACGAATCTGCATTCTTTTCTCTACAAAACACACAGCACTTGCAAAAAGAATACCAAGCTAGAGCCGTTTCAAACAAGAACTGCCATTCATGCAGTGCATGTGTATATTAATATCAAGTTTATCAGTAGCCTATTTCACCAACATTGCAAAGTATACTTTTCTAGCAAAGTATACTTTGAGGGAGAAATTTTAAATTTAAGGATAAATGTATACTGAATTTATTACATTATCACAGCCATTTTGTATTATTATTATATTGTATTAACCATAAATATTCGGACATAATTTCCTTTGGCAAACCCTTATTAAATAGGGGTTTCCCAAAGTAAATTACATCCAAATACATTGTTATTGTGATTAGATCACTACTGCCATACTAAATATTGTCACGCTCACTGTTGTGGGGAAACCATATATTTGTATGTGTTTCCCCAAATAAATGGTGTCGGAATATTTAGGATTTTACGGTACTCACCGATCTGAGGCTAATCAACTCACGGTCGCGTGCATCACTGGCTTCTGCCTTGGGCTCCTTCAACTTGTTCATCTGTAAATATAAAACAATAACTGTAAATGGAAATTGACGGATTTTATCTGATTTAATGGTGTTTAATTAATCACTCACAGAAATTAAGGAACAAACAGGAAATGAACCCTATCTTTGTCTCTTTTGTTACCTGGGAGTTGAATTGAGTTATTGCCCATTATAAAAGTAGTAAGATTATTACTGATCTTACTGCTTTTGGGAGGGGGCCAAGTGATTCTGGTGTGGCGAGGACCTGGCATCAGATCAGGATCATTCTGATTTCAGGGCTGAATATATAGTTCTTTTGTTGTAAATATTCAGTTCTGATTTTGGGATTTTTCCCCCTTTTGTATATGTATTTGAACATGTACATTTACTTGTACAGGTAATATATGGGATTTAGTACTAAACCCATTGACCTGGCCTTAAATGACCTTAGCTGTTGATAGGCAGTTAAACCCCAACAAACAAACAAACATCTACTATAATAGAGAAACAGACATGCAGAAAAGATGCCCTGCTTACTTTACTGAAATTTAACCCTTACAATGCTGAATTCAATATTGCCGTCTGCTGTTTATTTTATAATTTCCATTTTTTTTCATCCACAACATGGTCTGACCGCACTTTTCCAATGGAAATGATTCTAAAGTGCTGTCAAACCATGTTTTTTCAACGAAAGTAGCCAAAATATGAAATAAGGGCAGATGGAAATTTTGGTTTAAAGGAAAAAACAGCATGTTTACAATCACAGTATATACATATAAATGCACATAGAAGTTTTGTTTATTGGGGTTTAACGGCCTATCAACAGCTAAGGTAATTTAAGGCCGGGTCAGTCGGTTTAGTACTAAATCCCATATATTACATGTACAAGTACATGTACAAGTGGGGGGGAAATCCCAAAGTCAGAACTGAATATTTACAATAAACTAGATGGCCGCGGTCTGCACGTCGCGCCTTGGGGCGAGGCATGGACACTAAAACAAAGAGGCCCAAATGGGCCTGTATCGCTCACCTAAAAGCCTCCATAGTGGTCATCTTGATTTCACAAAGACTCTTCACTTACAACTTCAAATGTTCCACAGAATTTGTTGGTACCTTCTGATCTAACATATATTGCGAATGTGCATGTGATTTACTGCTATACCTTCGATTTGATATATAAAATGACCATATTCGGTCAAAAATAAAATTTAACCCCTATTTGACCCCTCGGGCCATGACCATTTTTGACCCAGAGGCCACCATATGAACAAATCTGAATCAGCGTTAACTATCCATCATTCATACAAAGTTTCGTCGAAATCGGCCTGGCGGTTTGTGAGAAGAAGATTTTTTTTACAATTTGACCTACTTTTCAACGGCGGACATCTTGGATTTGGTGATGACCTCCATTTTAACAAAAATGGACAGGCTTCACCCACAGACCATTACAGTTAAGTTTGGCCAATATCGGCCAAGCAGTTCACAAGAAGAAAACGTTTGAAATCTTTAGTAAAAGAAAACAATTTTTCCTTTTTACCTTTCGGTGGCCATCTTGGATGACAAAATCATCTGATTTAGACAAAAAATGCTCCAGAGTGATAGACTAGTCGATACCTTCGATTTGATATATTATATAACCATATTCGAGCAAAAATATAATTTGACCCCTAGTTGACCCCTCGGGCCACGCCCATTTTTGACCCAGGGGCCACCATATGAACAAATCTGAAACAGCGTTAACTATCAATCATTCACACCAAGTTTCGTCGAAATCGGCCTGGAGGTTTGTGAGAAGAAGATTTTTTGACAATTTGACCTACTTTTCAACGGCGGACATCTTGGATTTGGTGATGACCTCCATTTTAACAAAAATGGACAGGCTTCACCCACAGACCATTACAGTTAAGTTTGGCCAATATCGGCCAAGCAGTTCACAAGAAGAATACGTTTGAAATCTTTAGTAAAAGAACAACCTTTTTACCTTTCGGTGGCCATCTTGGATGACAAAATCATCTGATTTAGACAAAAAATGGTCCAGAGTGATCGACTAGTCGATACCTTCGATTTGATATATTATATGACCATATTCGGGCAAAAATATAATTTGACCCCTAGTTGACCCCTCGGGCCACGCCCATTTTTGACCCAGGGGTCACCATATGAACAAATCTGAAACAGCGCTAACTATCGATCATTCATACCCAGTATCGTCGAAATCGGCCTGGCGGTTCGTGAGAAGATTTTTTAAGAATTTGACCTACTTCTCAATGGCGGCCATCTTGGATTTGGTGATGACCTCCATTTTAACAAAAATGAACAGGCTTCAACCACAGACCATTACAGTTAAGTTTGGCCAATATCGGCCAAGCAGTTTACAAGAAGAAGACGTTTGAAATCTTTAGTAAAAGAATGACCATTTGAACTATCGGTGGCCATCTTGGATGACGTAATCATATGATTTAGACAAAAAATGTTCCAGAGTGATTGTCTCGTCGATACATTCGATTTGATATATTACATGACTATATTCGGTTAAAAATAAAATTTGACCCCTATTTGACCCCTCGGGCGACGCCCATTTTTGACCCACGGGCCACCATATGAACAAATCTGAAACAGCGCTAACTATCGATCATTCATACCAAGTATCGTCGAAATCGGCCTGGCGGTTCGTGAGAAGAAGATTTTTTAAGAATTTGACCTACTTTTCCATGGCGGCCATCTTGGATTGTCGATGACCTCCATTTTAACAAATCTGAAATGGCATCACCCATATATCATCCCTGTGAAGTTTGACAAATATCGGCTCAGCAGTTCGGGAGAAGAAGATGATTGAAAATGTTCACGGACGGACGGACGGACGGACGGACACGGACGACGGACGACGGACACTTTGCCATAACAATAGCTCACATGAGCTTTGCTCAGGTGAGCTAAAAAGAGATATAGTAGACGGTAAAACTTTAACCAAAAAACTTACACCAAAAAACTTTAACCAGACACTGACAATGACAATGATGATAAACACCCATGTGAAGTTTCAAGGTAATGGGCGAAGCAGTTGCAGAGATATAGTATAACGAAAAACTTTAACCAAAAAACATTAACCAAAAATTTTAACCGGACACGTACGTACGTACGTACGTACGTACGCAAAAGTGCCGACTATATCGCGCTTTCCGCAAGCGGGCACGACAAAAAACTATATATTCAGCCCTGAAATCAGAATAATCCCGATATGATGCCAGGTCTTCGCCACACCAGAATCACTTAGCCCCTCCCAAAAGCAGTAGGATCAATACTAATTTTACTACTTTTATAATGGGCAATAACCCAATTCAACTCCCAGGTAACAAAGGAGCCAAAGATAAAAACGTACCTGAGGGCCAAACTAGACAAATCGTGATTCCTATAAGGAGGAACCGCTACCGTTAATTTACGCCGTCGTTCGCCCAATCATCCACACACCAAATGCACATAGAAGGTAAGCCACTTACTTTACTAGTGAGCGAGGAAACATGGGAGTCGCGTTCCCTAATTTCTTTCTTCAGAGCTTCAATTTCACGGGTGAGCTTCGATATAGACGAGTCCTGAAAATACATGACTTAGATATCTAAACGTACGTCCAGACACTAAATTAAGGTATCAGAATGAAATAAATTGGGTATGCATGTTCAAAAATTACATTCAGGTATCAACAATAGAGACACGCCATGTGATTTTGTACCTAAGAACATGTTTATATATATATTAAATATATATATTAAAATTGTAGAATGTCTATTAGTGCAAGTATAATATATAAAGAAAGTAATAACTCGAAGTTACAGGTTTACCTGTAACTTAGAGTTATTACTTTATTTATATATACATGTACAGAAACTGTACTATTTTCTGTAAACGACTTCGAAGCAGGGCCGTAGCCACGTTGAGGCAATTGCCTCGGTAGAAATTTTGGCAATTTCTTTTTTACGATGCGGGTCGCACTACGCGCTCCCACTGGATACACGTTTCATAAGATTTGCCTCGGTAGATTTTTACCTCTGGCTACGGCCCTGCGAAGAAAGACAAAATTTTCACAGCAAATGCGGAAAAGAATTCCCCATTTGCTATGAATATTTCGTCAATTTTTTACGCCATTTACGTAGAATATCATAAATTGTGTAAATCTCTTTCATGAAATATCGCAAATGTTCTTTAGTACAAAATCACACGACGTGTCCCAATTAAGAAATGGTGGGATGCAAACATACAAGTATGGGTAAACAAGCACTCTAGAGACGATGGTAAAAATTTGAAAGGTTTTTCATGTAAGTGACGCTGCTCAAAAGCAATTAAGGAATAAAACCATGGGCTGTTGCTCTTACTGAGGTGTACAACACATTTGGTCTGTCTATAAAGTGTGTGGAGTCCAAAGGACATTTTTTATGTTACGCACTCCTGCACTTGATGGTTGGGATGTCTACCGAGTATAAAGAGAATCGGCCAAAAACTGTAGAAGTAGTTCGGCGGACAAGGAGTGAGTGAGTGAGTGAATAGGGTTTAACGTCCGCTTTTCTGACATAGAGGTACAAGCCTCAGGGAGTCTACACGCAGACGGGTCAACGGGGTCGTGTCCCGTATCCACCTGTCCGAGGGGGGTAAATCCCAACTTCAGAACTCAATATTTACAATCAAAATATATATTCAGTCCTGAAATTAGAACAACCTGATCTGGTGCCAGGCCCTCGCCACACCAGCATCATTTATCCCATCCCCTAAAAGTAATAGGACGGCGGACAAGGAAAATTGTCTACTGACAGACGGGCAGATGGACAGACGCAGACAGACGCACGGACAGGGTAAACACTATATGCCATCGACAACTATAGTTGCAGTAGCATAATTTAAAACAGAGATGCTATTGAGAAGATTTGATTTACTGGTGTTTAACAACCTATCAACAGCTATGGTCATGTAAGGCCGGGTCAACGCGTGCGATCCCGTATTTAGCCATTTTGGCTGTGATAATGTAATAAATTCAGTATAATAATTGTGCATACTTTTAATCATCAAATATGTAGTCGATAGTTCTATATGAAATAATGCATTTCGGGAAAAATAAATGATTACTCCCTCAAAGTACACTTTGCTAGATAAGTGTGCTTTGCAATGTTGGTGAAATAGCCTATTGGTAAACCAATTTGTGATAACAATGGTCATCAAAGATTTATGGAATATGGAAATGGTTGAAAATTAGATTAATTTCTGCAATAAACACATCTGCTACTTAGCAGCATCTGTTAACAAACGTATGCAGAGACAATGATTATAGCTCATGTACATGTAATCCTATTAGTTCTATGGTGGTAAAGCAATTAAGAGAATATTGATTAACCCTTAGGCCGCTACTCACAACCAAATGTCGTCTGCTGTTGCTTTTATATCTTGACTTATTTCTCAATAAAACATGGTTTGACAGTGCTTCGGAATCATTTCCAATGGAAGGGTTAACCCTTAGACCGCTACACACAACAATTGTCATCTGCAGTTGCTTTTATATATTGCCTTATTTCTTAATAAAAACATAGTTTGACAGCACTTCAGAATCATTTCCAATGGAAGGGTTAACCCTTAGACCACTACACACAACAATTGTCATCTGCTGTGGCTTTTATACCTTGCCTTATTTCTAAAAAAAAACATGGTTTCTCAGCACTTCAGAATCATATCCAATGGAAATTATTCTGAAGTGCTGTCAAAGCATGTTTTTGATGATAAAATATGGAAAATTGAAAATAAACAGCAGACGACAAAAAAAATAAGATAGCGGTCTAAGGGTTAAATGTATAACATATGAAAATATAATTAAAGGTACATGTCCACTCAGTAAGCACAAAATGTTCTTATTTTAGAGACATCTGAGACATTGTGGCTCGTTCTAAATATTTTGTTTCTTAAAGGTACATGACCACTCAGTAGGAAAAAAATGTTCTTTATGGGAATTAAATAAATGTATAATTGTGTCACTATTCCCCCAGTTCTAAAAATTAAGAGTGTCCGCTATACAGATATAATCATTTAGTAATATTTATTTTACTGATAGTGACGCGCGGTGGTATCAGGCTATTTTCATATGATATTTTTAAATTAAATATGTCACCTGAAAAAACTAGATTGGTCAGTAAGCGAGGCTTATGGAATATCCCCCGCGTGGGCCCAGGTACCCCTAAATATGTAAAATTGTCCGAGTGTGTCGGCTTGTGACCTTGACTTTGGGCTTAGCGGGGGCGGCACAAACGTGAATTTATCACAGGGTGGTAGAGGTCCATTGGAACAATGCGAGTGTGAAATGTGAAGCAGAGCAAGGAAATAGAAGTTATAACCGATTTCTCTGATGTTAAGTGTTGTATAGAGACTAAGTATTTGACCTTGGGATCAGCGGGGGTTGGACAGTCGTGGATTTGGCACAGCATGGTAGTAGAGCCTTACAGGAATGCACAAGTGAAATATTAAGCATTTCAGATGAAAGAAATAGAAGTTATAACATATTTCTCGGATGTTAAGTTTTGTAAAGAGATGAAGTATTTGACCTTGGGATCAGCGGGGGTTGGACAGTCGTGGATTTGGCACAGCATGGTAGTAGAGCCTTACAGGAATGCATGCGTGAAATATTAAGAATTTTAGATGAAGGAATTAATGAGTGAGTGAATAGGGTTTAACGTCCGCTTTTCTGACATAGAGGTACAAGCCTCAGGGAGTCTACACGCAGACGGGTCAACGGGGTCGAGTCCCATATCCACCTGTCCAAGGGGGGTAAATCCCAACTTCAGAACTCAATATTTACAATCAAAATATATATTCAGTCCTGAAATTAGAACAACCTGATCTGGTGCCAGGCCCTCGCCACACCAGCATCATTTATCCCATCCCCTAAAAGTAATAGGATTAGCGCTAATCTTACTTTTATATATGGGGCATAGCCCGACTCAACTCTCACATACAAGAAAGCCAAAAATGTACATGAGGGCCAAATCCGGTATAGTGGGTTCCGGAAAGTATGAACCCAATCGTTAAGCCAGTTTAGTCGCCTTTTACGACAAGCAATGGCTACTGCAGCACTATTCTCAGGATCAGTTGATCCCGCCCCGGTGCCTGCACGGGGCTTAGATGAAGGAAATAGAAGTTATAACAATATTTCTCTGATGTTAAGTTTTGTAAAGAGACTAAGTATTTGACCTTAACCTGGGGATCAGCGGGGGTTGGACGGTCGTGGATTTGGCACAGCATTGTAGTAGAGCCTTACATGAATGCACAAGTAAAATATTAAGCATTTTCGATGAAGGGAAATAGAAGTTATAGCATATTTCTCTGATGTTAAGTTTTGTAAAGAGACAAAGTATTTGACCTTGACCTTGGATCAGCGGGGGTTGGACGGTCATGGATTTGGCACAGCATGGTAGTAGAGCCTTACAGAAATGCACAAATGAAATATTAAGCATTTCAGATGAAGGAAATATAATTTATAACATATTTCTCTGATGTTAAGTTTTGTAAAGAGACTCAGTATTTGACCTTGACCTTGGGATCAGCGGGGGTTGGACGGTCGTGGATTTGGCAGCATCGTAGTAGAGCCTTACAGGAATGCATGCATGAAAGATTAAACATTTTAGATGAAGGAAATAGAAGTTATAACAATATTTCTCTGATATTAAGTTTTGTAAAGAGACTAAGTATTTGACCTTGACCTTGGGATCAGCGGGAGTTGGACGGTCGTGGATTTGGCACAGCATGGTAGTAGAGCCATACAGGAATGCATGTATGAAATATTAAGCATTTTAGATGAAGGAAATAGAAGTTATAACAATATTTCTCTGATGTTAAGTTTTGTAAAGAGACTAAGTATTTGACCTTGACCTTGGGATCAGCGGTGGTTGGACGGTCGCGAATTTGGCACAGCATGGTAGTAGAGCCTTACAGGAATGCATGTATGAAATATTAAGCATTTTAGATGAAGGAAATAGAAGTTATAACAATATTTCTCTGATGTTAAGTTTTGTAAAGAGACTAAGTATTTGACCTTGACCTTGGGATCAGCGGTGGTTGGACGGTCGCGAATTTGGCACAGCATGGTAGTAGAGCCTTACAGGAATGCATGTGTGAAATATTAAGCAATTTAGATGATGTTAAGTTTAGTGACGGACGGACGAACGGACGCATGGACGCACGGACGCACGCACGGACGCACGGACGCACGCACGGACAACCTGACTCCAGTATACCCCCCACAACTCGTTGCGGGGGGTATAATAATATTTTCAACAGATTATAACGTATGATTATTACACATCAAAAAATAAATACAGAGAATAAATAGTAATGTCCGTTAACATTTTACGGAAACACGGTTATCGCCCCTGATATCAGTGTGGAAATTTACGTCTGATATAAAATGTATACTAATGCCAATCAATATGTGGGGTAATGTTGAATGAATGTTTATTTTGCCAGAATTTCAAATTAAAAGCGTATTTTACAAATTTATTATTGATATTCTTCCTTATTAAATACGGAACAAATTTTAAAACAAAATAACAAAATTTAAATAATACATTCAATAATACATTTGTAAAAGTAAAATACGCATTGAATTTGAAATATAGGAGTGTAATACTCTTTAGTCCGACCAAAGTTAGAAGCCTTGTTATAGTTATACTGATGAAAGCCGAAAGATGCCGAATGCCTCTGCTACAAGTGGGCGTGATAAACAGTGTATTAATTCAGATTCGGATATATTGGCTATAATGTTCATGCAAGTAATTAAAATAAATCAAATATAACATGCAACGTTACAATTAAATTATACAACATGCACATTTGCTAACTTAGATGAATGAACAACCCATGCAAACAGATTGTCAACCCATGCAAACAGATTGTCAACCCATGCAAACAGAGTGTCAACCCATGCAAACAGGTTGTTAACCCATGCAAATAGCTTGTCAACCCATGCAAACAGATTGTCAACCCTTACACTGCTGAATTAAATTTTATCGTCTGCTGGTCGTGTTTTATTTTCCATTTTTCTTATCAAAGACATGGTTTGACAGCACTTTAGAATCATTTTCAAAGGCAAAGCAAATGATTCTAAAGTGCTGTCAAACCCTGTTTCTATTGATAATGACAAAATATTAAACAACAGCAGACGACAATTTTTGTTTCCCGCGTTCTAAGGGTTAAAGTGATTATTTGATACACATCATAATTATCCATGGATGCATATGAAATGAAAACAATGAACGAAAAAACATTTATTGCTTGATTTGTTAATCGGCTAATCACGATTTAAAGCAAAGATGTTGTTATTAAAACTAGTACATGCACATGTATGTTAAATATTATTTTCATTAAAAATAGGTTTAATACAAATCTGATAGAAACACACATACCTGGGGGCTGTTTCACTAAACTTTGTACGACTAAGATGTTCGTAAGTGCACATTTAGGATCGTCTGGAATTTCAATTGATGGATTTACATTTATTGAGTATATGCAGCCTATGCTCAATAAATGTAAATCCAATAATTGTTAATTTTACACTTACGAACATTTAGTGTACAAAGTTTAGTGAAACGGCCCCCTGGGGACCTCCCAGGGTGTCCGGTTTAGAGAGGGTTCGCTGTATTTGCAATTATTTAACTATAAAGAATAAAATGTAGCGGAAAAAACATTCTTTCAAAACAAAGTACCGTGTAAGCATGTCCATGTATTCTGTATATATGATATTACATGAGTCGTGATGTAATATTAGTTTTATTGAATAAGCTTAAAGGTACATGCCCACTCAGGAGGCACAAAATGTTCTTTATAGGAATTAAATAAGTGTATTATAATTGTGCCACTATTCCACCAGTTCTAAAAATTACAAGTGCCAGCTATACAGATATAATCATTTAGTAATAAATATTTTACTGATAGTGACGCGCGGTGGTATCAGGCTATTTTCATATGCAAATGAGGCATGATAGTTTTTAATTATTTATACTAATTAAATGCGTCACCTGAACAAATAATATTTTCGACATATTATAAAGTATGATCATTGCACATCAACATCATTATACAGGCCCGTAGCCAGACCTGTTTGAAGGGGGGGTCGTTTCGAAGGCCCAAGGGGCCTGAGGTATATAGGGGGTCTAAAAAAATGGACCTCAAGGCTAAAAAAGTGGACATCGAGGCTGGGCGGGGCGGTCGTCCGACCGCTCCGACCCCCCTGGCTACGGGCCTGTTATAAATACAGATAATAAATAGTAATGTCCATTAACATTTTATGGAAACACGGCTATCGCCCCTGAAATCAGTGTGAAAATTTACGTCTGATATAAAATGTATAATAATGCCAATGGTGAGTGAATGTTTAATTAGTCAGAAAATGTCCATATGATATCTCTGATATAAATAGAGAATAGTAGGTTAGTGCCGTGAATGGGAAAAAATATCCGGCAAGGCTCAAGAATTTCTTTATTTCTCATCAGAAGTATATGTTGTGACCACTCATTTGAACCGTCTCGCCGAGACGGTTCAAATGAGTGGTCACAACATATACTTTGGTTCAGAAATAAGGAAAATAGATAGAGAATAGTAGGTTAGTGCCGTGAATGGGAAAAAATATCTGGCAAGGCTTAGGAAACGGGATGGGCGAGGCTCTGCCGAGCACATCCCGTTTCCGTGCCGCGCCAGATATTTTTTCCCATTCACGGCACTAACCTACTATTCTATTTATCCCGTCAACACCTAAAAATGGCTGTAAAATGCAAAAATTGTATTGACTGGATATCAAAAATGTTTCACGGCACCGTGTTTCACGGCACATGCGCACTGTGTTGACGGGATAAAGAACAGTTTGTGCCTACTGAGTGGGCATATACCTTTAATACACCATGTTATTACGCTGCCAAAGCACATTTTATGCAATAAATATTCAAGCAGCATGCACCAAGGTTTACTAACACTAAATCCCAAACAACATGTAATTGAGACTAGAAATCAAAGACTTCAAAAATACAAACGTAACTCATCTGAAAATATACTGTATCATTATTTATCTAAACAAAAATATAAATATTTTTTCCACATTAAATTGGAAATTTCAGAAGCATTAAATGTCCATAAAATTCTGCGACTTCTCTTGAGTTTGAATAACTTTCAATAAAATGTAATTGTCCAATTTACATACCAGTAACACAGGTGGAAGACTCGGACCTATGACACCAAAAAAAAATTCCTATTAAAAAAATCCCATTACCCCACCCACTTGCTCTATATAGAAGATGGTACTGTACGAGACCAAGTCGGTGGGGTAATAGGATTTTTTTAATAGGCATTTTTTTGGTGTCATATGTCCGAGTCTTCCACCTGTGACCGGTAATATATTTTACCTTGCTAAACCTTGCAAATGTGATAAGGTATATTTTCTTACATTTCTGCTTGTAGAAAAGTCCATTTATGAAATAATATGCCTAATCAATGATACAAAATAAAAACAATTATATATGAGCTAACCTCCCTTAATGACAACACCTTTGCTCTCGAAAAAGTGCAATATTTTCAGTAAATGACATCAAAAAAAAAAACAATTCAGAGCTGATGCAGAATTCAATTCAATTGACCTCTGATTATTTTTGGTATGTCATTTACGGAAAATATAACTGATTTTCTAAATCGATAATGGCGACAAATGGTATTGCGATAAGGGAGGTAATTCCAGAGCCGGACTCATATCTCATTGATTAGGCTGGCTTGTATGTGAAGCACCATGTGGATTATTTATTGACTTTGCGTGGTCAGAACTACAGCAGGGGTCGTAGAATTCTTTTTTTTAGTAATTCGTTCCCACGAAATAACAGTTTGTTCCCTCAATTTAACAATTTGTTCCCAAAATTAACAATTTGTTCCCTCAATTTAACAATTTGTTCCCATGAAATAACAATTTGTTCCCCTGAGAACAAATTGTTGATTTGTGGGACTAATTGTTGTGAAATTGAAGAAACGAATTGTCATTTTGTGGGAACAAATTGTTAATTCGAGGGAACAAATTGTTATATTGTGGGAACAAATTGTTAATTTGAGGGAACAAATTGTTAAATTGAGGGAACAAATTGTTATTTCGTGGGAACGAACTAATAAAAAAAATCCATGTCCCCATGCGGGGCTGTTTGTGTGACATAGACATAGACAAGCAAACAAGGGCCCATTTCAGTAAGGTACGTGCGACTAAAATGTTTGTAAGTGCAAATTTAGGATCGTCTGGAAATTTCAATTGATGCCATGGATTTGCATTTGCATTTGCAACCTATGCTCAATAAATATAAATCCAAAAATTGTTTACAAGAAAACATTGTTAATGTGACAGACTATCATAATTTTGCACATACGAAGATTTTAGTCGTACAAAGTTTAGTGAAACGGACCCCAAATGAACAAACAGACAGACAGATTTTTTGGAATTGGCAAAGTGTCCAAATAAAGGCCACAAAAATGAACAAAGCCCTTTTAAAATGATGCTGCTTCACACATAATTGAGCTCAGCTCTGTAATTAACTCCCTTACCACCATTGTGTAATTAACTCCCTTACCACCATTGTGTAATTCACTCCCTTACCACCATTGTTTCTGTATGTATTCATATAGAAAAGCATGACATTATTTTGTAAATCATGTCAAGAGCATTATCAGAGGACATGCGTAATTTACACTGATACAAAGTTAACCCTTACTACGCTGAATTAAATGTGGTCGTCTGCTGGAAATGTTTTATTTTCAATATTTCTCGACAAAAACCTGGTTTTGACAGCACATGAGAATCGTCTCCAGTGGAGACGATTCTCATGCGCTGTCAAAACCAGTTTTTTGTTAAGAATTAAAGCAAAAATGAAAAACAGCAGACGGCAATTTCTGTCAACAGCGTAGGAAGGGTTAACCATATTTACCATGAATGACATCAAAATTTGATGTCATTTATGGGAAATAAGGTTAATTTTAGAAATCATTAGCATATTTGGAAAGAAAGGATTTAATTACAGAGCTGGGCCAAACAAGTCAGTGTTGTGTCGCTATAATAGATATATTTTCGTAGGCGGTGCACTGACAAAACTGACAACTCACTTTTTTCTTCGTAATTTTAATCCAGTCAACCAAACCCTTAAATTATATTGCACAAGTCAATGTTAGAATTATGTATAATTTTGAAATAGACTAATACTCATACTGGTGAGTATTTGTTTTAAAGGTACATGCCCACTCAATAGACACAAAATATTCTTTATAGAAATTAAATAAATGTATAATTGTGTCACTATTCCACCAGTTCTAAAAATTGCATGTGCCTGCTATACAGATACATGTATAATCATTTAGTAATATTTATTTTACTGATAGACGTACGGTGGTATCAGGCTATTTTCATATGCAAATGAGGCATGGTATTTTTTATTATTAGCCGATCTATTTATAGATCGGCTAATATGTTGGTTATCCATCGAATTCTGAAAAAGTTTGTAGCAACCCTTTTCTCCGCTATTCGGTAATCTACGAACGCGAATTTTTCTGTATCACTTCCAAATTGCATCAACCGATAAAGTTTGCATTTTTGGCAATTATCTCCGTTTAAAACTTTACTTATAGCCAAATACCGGTAACACAATTTTGAATACTTAATGAGCTGAACGCCTGAAGAGATTTAACCCGGAAGTTATTGTTGTTGAAGTCCATAGTTGGCTCTAATGGCCATATACGCCAACATACGCCGATTATTGGGCTAATTTAAAGCTTTTATTTATTAAACAGAACAAGTTTCAGCCACGTATAATCGCGTAAAATGTGTTTATTCGGCTAATTTATAATCGACCTCTGCTCAAAATCTCCTTACTAGTAACCCCAGCATTTTCGGGTTTATCCCAGCATCTCGGGTTTATCCCATTGGATCGCGTATGCGCGTCATTTGACGCTAGTTAATATTCACAAAATTTTCCACCAATCAAAACGAAGAATTGCCCTTCATAGCCAACTTTGATTTGTTTACGTATCATGCAGGGATGGCAGGGATGCATTCAGCACGCGCGATTGCGGCAATCCCCCTTAATTATTGTCAATGCCGCAAATTATTGATTGTCTTGCGCCCGACATCGCGCAAAAAATCACGGATGGGGCACATTAGGCCAATCTGGGCATGTGCCTGAATACGCAAGAGCTTGCGTCTATTTTTAGATGACACTGTAACCGCTAGATATATATAGCCCTGGTAGCTCCGCCCACTCGCATGCTGCCACAGAATTCGGACAAACACACACACAGTGACTACAACTTTGTGTATTGCGGAGTGTAATTTGTAGATAAATAGAGCATACAGTACAGGTGTTACGCTGGAATATTTCGCAACATAATGGTGACAACAAAACATTGCTGCTATGGCATTGCTGATATTGGATGGATTTGGGAACGGGTTTCCAAAACCTGCACAAAATCGAGAAAAATGTCAACGCTGGGTACAGAACTGTGGTCGAAAATAGTTTACCATTGACAATGTTACCAGAGACACCTACATATGTTCGATGCATTTTACCCTGATTTGATCGGCTAATAACATCATGCTCTGCATGACTTTTCATTATTATTATTATTGACACTAATTAAATGCATCACCTGAAAATATAATCTTTTCGACAGATTATAAAATATGATTGATCATTGCACATCAAAAAATAAATACAGAGAATAAATAGTAATGTCCGTTAACAGTTTAAGGAAACACAGTTATCGCCCATGATATCAATGTGGAAATTTACGTCTGGGCCCAGTTGTTCAAAACACCAGTTAGCTTAACAGACTGTTAAATCCTTAACGGACTGTTAAATCCTTAACTGAATGGTTAAAATCTCTGTTAAAACAGAGATTTTAACCATTCAGTTAAGGATTTAACAGTCCGTTAAGCTAACGGATGTTTTGAGCAACCGGGCCCTGATATAAATGTATAATAATGCCAATCAATACGAGGGGTAATGCTGAATGAATGTTTATTTTGCCAGAAAATGACTAATATGATGTCTCTGATATAAAGAACAGTTTGTGCCGACTTAGTGGGCATGTACATTTAATAATCACATATCATGCTGTTGTTATACAGATCGTTGTCTGTTTCCATTAATTGACAATTATGATTAATTCAAGATATAATAGACATTCATTGCAATTTTGTCAAGAAATTCTATTAAACAAGTAGGAATAGTTTTAACGATATTTTGTAGCTTTTAATTTTTCATGATAAATGCACATAGTTTCAAAGTTTAATTATATTGTATTCGGACACCATTTGTGTCCAAATACATCACTATGATAAACCAACACAACCATACTAACCTCCAAATATTGGAATACATGTATTAATTATTGTGGGTAACCATAAACAAAAAATAAAAAAAATAAAAAAATATATATGTATACATGTATATATGCTTAGACATTCTACACTTATATATGCACTATATATAAAATTAAAATTGTATATTTAATTAAAATTGTAGAATGTCTAAGTGCATAGTGTCTTATATATATATATATGTTTTAATTAAATATACAATTTTAATATATATATATTAAAATTGTATATTTAAATAAAATATATATATATACAAATGTATGTCTAAGTGCATATATAAGTGTATAATATCTAAGTGCAAATATATATATATATATATAGATATATATATGGTTCCCCAGCATCAATTGTGTCCAATTATTTAAGGTTATTACAGTAATTCATTTTTACTCGACCACCAGAATGATGTAAGAATATTTATATTATAAACTTTCAATATAGTTAGACAGATGAGAAAGAAATGCAGAGAGGTTATAAGCCAGTAGTTTTAACACATTTCATGTTGGATACTGATGCAAATTTTCCAAATACAGTGAAACCTCTCTAAACCGGACACCCTGGGAGGTCCCCAGTACAGTGAAACCTCTCTAAACCGGACACCCTGGGAGGTCCCCAGTACAGTGAAACCTCTCTAAACCGGACACCCTGGGAGGTCCCCAGGGTGTCCGGCTTAGAGAGGTTTCACTGTAAATCAGGCATTTGATCATTCTGAGCCATAGTTGTGTGCTATGCGATCACGAACAGACATTATCACCCGAGATAAATGACCAAGAAACTCATCAAAAATAAGATCACAGGTGTTTTCTTGGTGTTCGGTTTAGAGAGGTTCCTCTGTAGTTTTTCTATATTTAGCGAAAGAAAAGTACATATTGTGACCGCTCGTTTGAACCAAGATTAGATGGTTCAAATACGAGATTTATATAACAACATATACTTTGATGCATAACACAATACAAATATTTATATTTCGGTCACAAGATCATGTATCCCCAACATAAAATAGGTTATAAACGTCCACATCCAGATCACAGGTTGAAGTAACAGACCGAGGTCTATAAATACATTAAATATGCCTAAAAGCATCAATAAATGAAGAAAAAAAATAAGCTAAAAATGTTTTTTTTGCTCCCTCCATATACTCCATCTAATAGAATATAAGCTAAACATTTTTGTTTACTCCCTCCATATAGGAGGGAGTAAACAAAAATGTTTAGCTTATATTCTTTCTTCATTTATTGATGCTTTTAGGCATATTTAATGTATTTATAGACCTCGGTCTGTTACTTCAACCTGTGATCCATATTAACTATTAATAAGAACAACATAAACTATGTGAATGTGAGAGTGGGTGTGTGTAAACCTCAGCACGTAGAAAAGCCGAAAATGAGTTGGTGTTTAAAGTTCCAGCTTTTCAAAGACTTGTAGCCAATTTCACCAAAATCGCTAAGCATACTTATCTAGCTAAGTATACTTTGAGGGAGTAATCATTTATTTTTCCCTGATTATCCGATTTTGAGGATTTTAAAGCCATTTGTAGGTGTGGACGGGATAAATAGAATAGTAGGTTAGTGCCGTGAATGGGAAAAATATCTGGCGCGGCCGGGCCCATCCCGTTTCCGTGCCGTGCCAGATATTGTTTCCAATTCACAACACTAACCTACTATTCTCTATATCACAAGACACTAGCCTGGTGCTCTCCATCGATATTTACACACACCGATGTCAGAGGGTTACAAAAGCACAGGGTTAGGTTAGGTTAGGTTACACACAACAGGACTCCAGATAAGGAATTAGTAATTTAAGCAAATACATAGCTTATCTGGAGCTCTGACACAAGCTACTCAGAGGCAAGAATATCTTACTTTGTTAGACATGTCACGTTGCATTTGTGTAACCAGCCCTGAAGTAATATTTTTATCCTTCTTCAACCGTTCCATTTCGTTTCGTAGATTCGTGACCTCTTTGACCTTTTCAGTCAACTCGAGGCGTAAATTCGCCGGATTGTCTTCGTCATACTGTGACTCAGACTGAAGCCTATTCAGCTGTAAAATCAACCAATCAAATCATGCATAATCAATTTAAATTCGTACCATCCAATCAAATCATGCAAAATGAACTAATATTCATACCATCCAATCAAATCATACATAAAATCAACCAATCAGTAGCCTATTTCACCAATATTGCAAAGTATACTTATCTAGCAAAGTATACTTTGAGGGAGAAATTTTCAAATTAAGGATAAATTTATTAATTTTTATTATACTGAATTTATTACATTATCACAGCCATTTTGGCTGTGATAATGTAATAAATTCAATATAATAATTCTGCGTACTTTTAATCATCAAATATATGCAGTGGTTAGTTCTATTTGAAATAATGTATTTTGGAAAAAAATAAATGATTACTCCCTCAAAGTATACTTTGCTAGATAAGTATACATTACAATTTTGATGAAATCGGCTACTGATCATGCATACTGAATTTAAATTCATACCAACCAATCAAACCAGGCAAAATGAACTGATATTCATACCACCCAATCAAATCATACATAATGAATTTAAGTTCAAATCATACAATCAAATCATGCAATAAAGTGAAATTCAAACTGTCCAATAGAATTAAATCATGCAAACACAAAACCAATCAAATCAATGTAAATAAAATGGAAAACAACCAATTGTTTCATAGTATAAATTCAAGGCTCCAATGAAACGACAATAAATTATGATGCAGTGTATTCCAGTAAACAACATACAATATTGAGTTTCTGATCAATGTAGACCCAGATCTGCCTATACATCGATCTGCACAGTCTGGTCGAGATATTTGCTAAAAAAAGGTGGGAAACTGAATATTATCGTCTGCTGTTTGTCATACATTATTTTTTTTAACAAAAATCTCAAACAAACATTGGAGACGATTCTCATTCACTGTTAAAAAAATTGATTGCAAAATATTGACTAGATGGCTGCGACTCACATGTCACGCCTACCGAGGCTTTGATAGTATACCGAAAAACTTTAACCAAAAACTTTAATCCACGTACGTACGCCAATGTGCTGACTATTTCGCGCTGTCCACAAGTGGGCGCGACAAAAATGAAGAAAGAAAATGTGACCTGTCGGCACACAAATGCCCCAGGTGGCAGATTGGATAAACATCGGCAAACTTCTGAACCGAATAAGTGGATACACAGGCGAACGGACATATACACATATGCCTCCCAGTTCTCCCAATTGTTCTCCCAAGGATTCATACCTGATCTTTGAGCTGTTCAATTTCGACTCTTTTCGCCGTCACTTCCGATTCGAGTTGGAATAGTTTTGTCGTGACTTCCGGGTCGGCCCCGATGATGAGAGGAGCCTGATCGGGCGTGCCGGACTGGGTCGTCTGCATGTTCATCTCTAGTTGTTGTATGTGCTGGTCTTTCTGGTAGGATTCCATCTCGAGGGCTCGCAGTCGCATCACTTCTTCAGAAAGTTGTGCGATCTTTTGGTCCTATGTAATGAAGGTTATTTATTTACATGTGTTAACCCTTAGACCGCTATCTTACGTTTTTTTGTCGTCTGCTGTTTATTTTCTATTTTCAATTTTTATCATCAAAAACATGCTTTGACAGCACTTTAGAATAATTTCAAACGTGCTTTGACAGCACTTCAGAACCATTTCCATTGGAAATGATTTTGAAGTGCTGCCAAACCATGTTTTTATTGAGAAATAAGGCAAGATATAAAAGCAACAGCAGACGACAATTGTTGTGAGTAGCGGTCTAAGGGTTAAAATTTTGTTTGTGTGACAAAAGTTAGGATTCTGAACGTTCGTCTATAAGCAGCACAGACATGAAGCAACTTTTTTCATGGCTCAGTCAATATTCTGAGATCACAAGTCATACCTTCTTTTTGAAACATACGAGTCAAACATATGCATTATTTATAATGCATGGTTGATGCATGTTTAAAATACAATAGAAATAGTCTTAATGCTTTTGTGGCCCCATGGAAAAATGCTCACTTGATCCAAAATATAATCAGGACGGCACAAGTACGACTAGCTACAAAAATTTGCCTCCGATATGTTATCTACGGCTACAAATTCACACATTCAAAAAATGTGAGCAACCGAAGTGCATCCCCAAACCTGTTGATGTTTTGTCAAAATTTAGTAAACTGTATATTTTATACCTTTAAACAAATAATCTTTGATGTAGAACTAGTAAATTGCCAAAAATAATAGAATAGGGAAATCATTTTCCCATGGAAGCCATCTTTTCTCTAGTTGTTGTTCAACATTCAACGTAACGAAATGACGCTTTCAAATTTACAAGATATACAATGTAAATGTAAGTAAGATAAACACCTTGACACGGTAAAATAACCAATTTCTGCATGTGTATGTTCTTTATTAATAATTTATTGATACAGCTTTGACAGTTTTATATCACTAACATATCAAATACGCCGGATAACCGATTGCAAAAATCACTCTTCCATGCGTTACATTAAAGAGATGGGGTTAAATGCTACCCTCGCGAGAGATATGGAGCGGGGTAGCAATTTTGTTTCTAAAGTACGACTGAAGTACGATTTAATCCATGACATGCTTAAGATACACATTATTTTCATGGAAAAATATAATTATTTCTTTAACGTATGCACGGAAATATATGTTGTCACCCCTCATTTGAACCGTCTCGACGAGACGGTTCAAATGAGGGGTGACAACATATAGTTTAGAGCACAAATAAGAAATTTGATTGGAATTGTTTTCCCCCCATTTACGTGTATTCTGCACGTACTAGGTTATGTAACAGTTATGCCAGGCAAGCTGTATTATGTTATACCTTCTCCTGAAGCACATGCAGATCTGTCTTGACACCGTTGACGGGCGAGGCCAGGACAGGGGAGGGCGCCGGTATCTCACGACTCGTGACAACACTTCGCCCCGCCCCCGTGTTCACCCACCCTCCACCTGCAGAACACAAGATAATAATGTAGGAGTTTATTCAGCTGCCATTTTGAAATACAGGATTTATTTCCCTAAACATCTGCAAATCCAATAAAGACACGAGTGCGGGGCACAAGTTAATTTGTCGGATTTACGGATGTCAAGGTAAAAATTTGGTATTTCAAACTGCCTTTGGAATAAAGTTTATATTACATGCTCTTCGAAAAATGTTCAATTTGCTCTTAGACATGCTAATAACATTGTCAAAATTACAATTTTGACATTAGCGTAGAAATTGTTTCTTCGTCGTACTCAGTGATGTTGACCTTGGGTGGTCGGACATGGGTCGTATACAGAACAAAGCACCATCCCTAGACACACAGTGTGGCCAAATATTATCAAAATCAGTGAAGCGGTTCATGAGTTATTTAAAAATAAAAGATGTTATTAATAGCGTACATATGTACATACGCACACACGAACACACGTGCGTACATGGACTAACGCTTTTTCCCCTCTTGCCTATCAGCGATGAGATAATCATATAGTTAGGAGTTGTCAAGTTTCAAAATAGATGTGCACATATATTTTTAATACTTAAAACGGATGCGCGCAGATACATCAGAGCTCCAGATAAGGTGTGTATTGGCGTATTTTACACACTTATATTAGCAGAATACGCATTTATTATCAAAAGTGGAGTACATAATGCTCACAGCAATGAGAAAATTGAGTAGTGAAAATACTGGAATAAAGTTGAAAATTTACTTAGTTGAGCTGCAAAAAGCAAACAGTGTTTGCTTTTTGCAGCTCAAATAAGTGAATTTTTAAATGTTTTATTTTTTAGGGGTCAAATTATCTGGAGCTACACATGGATATCATGGCGACATTATACACTACGTTCTTGGAATCTAATGAACTAAAACTACAAATAAAAATGTTAATTGTGATGGTATGTATGTAATAGTTATAATTCACATATTGAATTTTTTGATAAATTAATTTTGTAGCGAGTAAAAATTCAATATGTGAACTATAACGTACTTATTGTTTACCAGCCCCTAAACATGATTTCCGAATCACTATACTAGCATGTGATTGGCGGTGTGACACGAAGTGAGCACATGTATGGGCGGGAACATGCTTTGAATCTCGTGAACTGTTGACAGCATGACGTAAAATCAGTTCTAAATATAGAGGCTGAACATTTAATGATTAATTAATTTAATAGATATTGGAGTAAGTGTCGCAATATGCGATTCATTGCGATGAAAGGCTGTTCTTTCATTGGTCGAGAAACAAGGGTAAACAATAAATGTTATAATAGTGCAAACTATAGTTGTTTGTGCCAATGTTATCTCAATCTAAGTGGTTCAGGGTTTTTTTCGACTGAAACTACCTTCGTATGTCTAGAATTATTGTTTTCAACCGACCAAATTAAAAATGTATTTTTAGGGAAATTATTTCAAAAATCTGTAAGAGCTCTTGAATTAGTAAATCAGGCCCGTACATACGTACCCCCCTTAATCCGCCGAGGTCCGTGGATGTGTAAAAGAAATGTTTTAGCAACTACCGCCCTCCACACTGTTGTTAACGCACCCCCTATATAAATTCCAACGTACGGGCCTGTAAATGTATTACTAAAAGTAATACAAAATTAAATGTTGCATTAAAACAACATATTTTTAATTTGTTGAAACAATTTTATGAAATATACATATTAACCAATATGTCTTTGCCAATCTATTAAAAAATTGTCATACTGTATATATTGGTATTGACATTTGCTGCATGTACAATACACATGAAAAAACAATATTATGTTTACCTCTTTGCATGCTAGCGGTGAAAATATCCGCCAAACAAATTAGGAGTATATGTTTTATTTCTCTCTGTAAATATGTCTTGGAATTTCATTAGAATTGAGTCCTCATGACTCAATTCTAATGAAATTCCAAGACATATTCATGATATTTACAAGGAGAAATAAAAGAAAATATGATGATTTTTTGTCCACTATTTTTGAACTATTTATAGCCCACAAGTTTCCCAGCATGCAAAGAGTTAATAGCACACTCATTTTATCCTAAGAATATAGCTATGATACCAACCTGCAATAATACTGACACATAAATTATAAATAACAAATTGAATGAAACAAATATATTCTAGCAGTCCCATCACCAATATTCAAAAGCTAGATCCTTGAAAGTAAAACATATTGTCATACCGCAGATAAATTTCTCGCGTTTTTATTGGTCAGCTTGACGGGTAATATGAGCCCATATTACATGTCAAGCCCGTCAATATGATTCAAATAAAAAATGACGGCGTGTCATGGCTGAGTAAACAAGTGGGCCATGATGGCCCTAATTCGCTCACCTGACTCCATGAACACCAGAGGAGAATGTGACATTGAGTTCATGTGTTTTAAAAAAATTGTGCTATTTTTAGATGGCGGTCATCTTGGATTAAGCGATGACTCTCATTTTACAAAATCTGAAAATGCTTCACCCAGCATCGGCCATGTGGTTCCTGAGAAAAAGACGTTAAAAATCTTGAATAAATGGACCTTTTGGTGGCCATCATGGATGACATAATCATCCTATTTCGACAAATATTGCACCAGAGTGATCGCCTCATTGATACCTTCAATTTGATATATGACATGACCATATTCAGTCAAAAATAAAATTTGACCACAATTTAACCCCACGGACCACGCCCATTTTTGACCCCGGGGTCACCATTTTAACAACTTTGAAAGAGCATTGTACATCGATCATTCCTACCAAGTTTCGTCGAAATCCGGCTAGCGGTTCATGAGAAGAAGATTTTTTAAGAATTTATGCTATTTTTAGACGGCGGCCATCTTGGATTAGCGATGACCTCCATTTTAACAAATCTGAAAAGGCTTCACCCATGGACCATAACTTTTGAGTTTGGCTACCATGGGCCAAGCGGTTCATGTGAAGAAGAATTTTGAAATCTCTAATAAAAGAACGACCTTTTGACCTTTCGGCGGCCATCTTGGATGACGTAACAATCCGATTTCGACAAAAAATGCACCAGAGTGATCGCCTCATTGATGCCTTCAATTTGATATATGAAATTACCATATTCAGTCAAAAATAAAATTTGACCCCAATTTGACCCCACGGGCCACGCCCATTTTTAACCCCAGGGTCACCATTTTAACAACTTTGAAAGAGCAATGTACATCGATCATTCCTACCAAGTTTTGTCGAAATCCGTTGGCTTTGGCGGTTCTTGAGAAGATTTTTTAAGATTAAGAATTTATGCTATTTTTAGACGGCGGCCCATCTTGGATTAGCGATGACCTCCATTTTAACAAATCTGAAAAGGCTTCACCCATGGACCATAACTTTTAAGTTTGGCTACCATGGGCCAAGCGGTTCATGTGAAGAAGAATTTTGAAATCTCTAATAAAAGAACGACCTTTTTGACCTTTCGGCGGCCATCTTGGATGACGTAACAATCCGATTTCGACAAAAAATGCACCAGAGTGATCACCTCATTGATGCCTTCAATTTGATATATGAAATTACCATATTCAGTCAAAAATAAAATTTGACCCCAATTTGACCCCACGGGCCACGCCCCATTTTTTAAACCCCAGGGTCACCATTTTAACAACATTTGAAAGAGCAATGTACATCGATCATTCCTACCAAGTTTTGTCGAAATCCGGTTGGCGGTTCTTGAGAAGAAGATTTTTTAAGAATTTGTGCTATTTTTAGACGGTGGCCATCTTGGATTATGTAATGACGTCATTTTAACAATTTTGTAATCCCCCTACCTAAGGACCATGACCATGAAGTTTGGTGACCATAGGCCCAATGGTTACCGAGGAGAAGACGTTTGAAAATGTTCACGGACGACGACGACGGACGACGACGGACGACGACGGACGACGGACACATTGCGGTAACAATAGCTCACATGAGCTTCTCTCAGGTGAGCTAAAAACAAAACATTTTGGAAATCACCTCCGAAATATAGTCATAGGGAATGGTAATGAATGACCTAACAAAGAAAACAAAAGTAATATGTAATATGTGTAACGTCATGACGTCGTGCCGTTTGTCGTCATATTTCTATGACGTTAAACATGCACCAATACACTTACCGTATAAAACTTAATTCTGGAGAAATATAAAGAATCTACGGTATGACAAATACGTTATTGTGATTCTACACAGTCAATATGGTGTCATATTGCCCGTCTGAAACTATATTCCCCCGAGGCTGTGCCTCGGGGGAATATAGTTTCAGACGGGCAATATGACACAGCCTCGGGGGAATATAGTTTCAGACGGGCAATATGACACCATATTGACTGTGTAGAATCACATAATGGAAAGGAAATGGAAATATAAAATCTCCAACTGAAATGAAAGTTGATGATTTAGAAGGGAAAGCATGATATCAGTCTAATACCCTGGTTTCTATGAAAATATAAGCTTCACTACTATTAAAGGTACATGTACATGCCCACTCAGTAGTACGGAAGCCCATTAGGGCCACTTCACTTTTTTTTATCTTTTCTTGAATTTTCAAGATCTTTTATTGAATTTTCGAGATCTTTTCTTGAATTTTCAAGATCTTTTCTTGAAAATTCAAAATCATCTTTTCTTGAATTTTCAAGTTCTTTTCTTGAATTTTCAAGATCTTTTCTTGAAAATTCAAGATCTTTTCTTGAAAATTCAAGAAAAGATCTTGAAAATTCAAGAAAAGAACTTGAAAATTAAATTAAAAAAAAATGAAGTGGCCCTAATGGACTTCCGTACAGTAGGCAGAATATGTTTGTTTGTTTATTAGTGTTTAACAGCCTATCAACAGCTAAGGTCATGTAAGGCCGGGCAAACGGGTTCAATCCCATTTTAACCGGCTGCATTGGGGCGGAAAATCCCAAAATCAGAACGGAATATTTACATCGAGAACAAATATATTCAGCCCTGAAATTAGAATAACCTGACCTGGTGCCAGGTCCATACCACACCAAAGTCACTTGGCCCCTTCCCCTAAAATAGGATTACGAATATCGTAATACTCACATAAGGGGTATAACCAGATTCAACTGTCACATACAAAATGCCAAAGACGTATGTGAGGGCCAAACCAGGTCTCCCGTCGGGATTCCGGCAAGGATGAACCCCGATCGTTAAATTACCCATCGCGTGCTCCCACCTGCCACCCACAGGCACAATATGTTCTTTATAGGAATTAAATAAGTGTATAACTGTCACTATTCCACCAGTTCTAAAAATTATGAGTACCCGGTATACAGATATAATCATTTATTAATATTTATTTTACTCATAGTGATGAGCGGTGGTATCAGGCTATTTTCAATTGCAAATGAGGCATGATATTTTTTAATTAGTTATACAAATTAAAATCATGACCTAAAAAAATAGTATTTTCGACAGATTATAAAGTATGATCATTGCACATCAAAAAATAAATACAGAGAATAAATAGCAATGTCCCATTAACATTTTAAGGAAACACAGTTATCGCCCCTGATAGCAGTGTGGAAATTTACGTCTGATAAAAAATGTATAATAATGCCAATCAATACGTGGGGAAATGGTGAATGAATATTTATATCGCCAGGAAATGTCTCAGATGATGTCTCTAATATAAAAAACATTTTGTGCCTACTGAGTGGGCATGTACCTTTAACCCTTTCAACACCACAGACCTCTATAGAGACAATGTTTGCAAACAGTGCAGATCCAGATGAGCCGGCTCGTAACGAGCCGTCTCATCAGGATCTCCACTGTTTGTTAATAATTTTAAACGATGTACAGATTACCCTTTTAGAAGAATGGGATAATTTGAATGAACAAAATTAATGAAATAGCGTGAAATATTGGCATGGAACATCCTATTAAGTTACTTGGTGTTGAAAGGGTTAACACATGTTTGCTATTTATGTAATGATGGTATGCATATAAATTAACCCATCAGATACATTTATAGTGGTCTGAAACTTTTGAGAGAAACAATGTCTAATTTCTTTATTTCATCTCGAACATATATGTCGTTACAACTCGTTCGAACCTTCTAGACGAGACTGTTCAAATGATAACAACATAATACCTTTAACCCTTTCAACACTACAGCCCTCTATTTATAGGTGTTTGCAAACAATATAGATCCAGATGAGCCGGCTCGTGACAAGCTGTCTCATCAGGATCTGCATCTTTTGCAAGAAAGTTTTTTTTTTTTTTTTTTTTTAAACACCCCCTTTTAATAAATGGACTAGTCTGAAAATCATTTTGTGACAATTGGATTGGTCACAAAAAAATTAACATATCAAAATCCATTCAGTTATTTAGGGGTGAAAGGGTTAACCCTTACACCGCTATCTTAATATTTTGTCGTCTGCTGTTTATTTTCTATTTTCCAGTTTTATCATCAAAAACATGCTTTGACAGCACTTTAGAATAATTTACAACATGCTTTGGCAACATTTTAGAATCATTTCCATTGGAAATGATTCTGAAGTGCTGTCAAACCATGTTTTTATTGAGAAATAAGGCAAGATATAAAAGCAACAGCAGACGACAATTGCTGTGTGTAGCGGTATGAGGGTTAAGAAAAACTATAAACAAACTAGCAAGATTTTTTTAACAAATATTATTATATCCTTGGACTGAAATGAGATAGAGTCTATGTGGCCGGTAAATGAACCAACTTTTCTTGTTTGCAGTTCGACGGGTCAACGGATGAAACAATACACATGTGTACATAGGTTGAAGTAAAGGACCAAGGTCTATAAATACATTAAATATACATAAAAAATATGTTGACATTTTTTGTTTACTCCTGTTAGAACACATTACCAAGGTGCCTATGTTTTTAATGGTCCATACTCGGACGGCCTCGAGACAACGGACTCTCACAAAACAGTCGACCTTTTATATAATTTCCGCCAATTGCAGAAGGTAGGCAAATGTTATCCCTCCGTAACGATATATTCCACGATGCTCTATGTCAACACGTTTTCGAGCTAGAGATTATTTTGTTCAACACAATTCTGCATTTATCTTTAGTCGTAAGACTTCGGTAACATTTTTCGGGCCAATACTAAATGTGCCTTTAAATGAAACAACTTTCCTTGTTTGCAGTTGGACGGGTCAATGGATGAAACAATACACATGTGTAATGTCATTCACAGGTGGAAGACTCGGATCTAAACTTCGTACGACTAAAATGTTTGCAAGTGCAAATTTATGATCGTCTGGAAATTTCAATTGATGGATTTACATTTATTGAGCATAGGCTGCATATGCAGCCTATGCTCAATAAATGTAAATCCAATAATTGTTTACAAGAAAACATTGTTAATGTGAAATTTACAATCATAATTTGCTCTTATAAACATTTTAGTTGTACAAAGTTTAGTGAAACGGCCATCTGTGATACAAAAAAATGCCCATTACAAAAAAATCCATTACCCCACCCGTACAGTACTATCTTCTATTATAGAAGATAGTACTGTATGAGACCAAGTTGGTGGGGTAATGGACTTTTGTAATGGGCATTTGTAGAAGATAGTTAACTTGGTATATTATATATCTGGTGAGGGTGCAATGCGTGTCAAGTGCATATAACATAGAATAGTGACATTGGAAATGATTCTGAAGTGCTGTCAACCCATGCATGTTTTTATTGAGAAATAAGGCAAGATATAAAAGCAACAACAGATGACAATTGTTGTGTGTAGTGGTCTAAGGGTTAACTATGTCTGGGAAATAGTTGCGCGTGCCTCTGGAATAGTCAAAACAACTTTCACCCTTAAAAGTCATAACGCCGTGATATTTTTGTCAAAGATTACATCATAAAATTCTACGCAATTTACATAGGCCAGTCAATGCGGCCCACCCCGAACTCACATTCATTGTATCCCTTACAGTATATTACAGGTCGGGTAATAAAATAGTTACGTACGTGAGGGCCAAACCAGTAGCCTATTTCATCAACATTGCAAAGTATACTTTACTAGCAAAGTATACTTTGAGGGAGAAATTTTCAATTTTTTGAAAAATTTATTAATTTTTATTATACTGAATTTATTACATTATCACAGCCATTTAATGGCTGTGATAATGTAATAAATTCAGTATAATAATTCTGCATACTTTTAATCATGATATATATGCATTTGTTAGTTCTATATGAAATAATGCATTTCAGGAAAAATAAATGATTTCTCCCTCAAAGTATACTTTGGTAGTAAAGTATACTTTGCAATGTTGATGAAATAGGCTACTGGTCTCCAGTCGTGATTCTGGTAAGGATGAACTCCGATCGTTAAATTACCCATCACATGCTCCCACCCAGCACCCACGCCCGGTAAGAATTGTGGATAGAATTGAGTGAGTGAGTGAATAGGGTTTAACGTCCGCTTTTCTGACATAGAGGTACAAGCCTCAGGGAGTCTACACGCAGACGGGTCAACGGGGTCGTGTCCCGTATCCACCTGTCTGAGGGGGATAAATCCCAACTTCAGAACTCAATATTTACAATCAAAATATGTATTCAGTCCTGAAATTAGAACAACCTGATCTGGTGCCAGGCCCTCGCCACACCAGCATCATTTATCCCATCCCCTAAAAGTAATAGGATTAGCGCTAATCTTACTTTTATATATGGGGCATAGCCTGACTCAACTCTCACATACAAGAAAGCCAAAAATAAACAAGAGGGCCAAATCCGGTATAGTGGGTTCCGGAAAGTATGAACCCAATCGTTAAGCCAGTTTAGTCGCCTTTTACGACAAGCAATGGCTACTGCAGCACTATTCTCAGGATCAGTTGATCCCGCCCCGGTGCCTGCACGGGGCTGTGGATAGAGTGCAGAAGTAAGCCAGATACCAACAGCTACCATACCTTGTGTCTTCCATGCACTCTGTGATAATGCTGTTGAACGGAAATGCTTACAGTGCAAGTCAAAGGTGTCAAATAATGAAAACAGTATCCGATTTCACCAACATTGCAAAGTATACTTATCTAGCAAAGTATACTTTGTATTTATTTTTCCCAAAATGCATTATTTCATATAGAGCAAACAACTGCATATATTTGATGATTAAAAGTATGCAGAATTATTATACTGAATTTATTACATTATCACAGCCAAAATGGCTGTGATAATGTAATAAATTCAGTATAATAAAAATTAATAAATTTATCCTTAAATTGAAAATTTCTCCCTCAAAGTATACCGGTACTTTGCTAGATAAGTATACTTTGCAATGTTGGTGAAATAGGCTCCTGGTACAGTGCACACAAAGACAAGACCATCCCTAGAAATACAGTCTACACACGTTTACTCAAATTTCGAAGGACTGAGGGTCAAGGACTTTGAATTTCAATCCAGGCGGCATAGGGGAGCATGTGCCGGATTTACCGACCATCCAGGTCGGTAAATCCGGCAAATTCTCCCCGATGATACTTGGATTGAAATTCAAAGACCCTGGGTATTGGTGTAGTATGCTTAATAATCACAATAAATGGTTATAAATGTGTATCTCAGTTGGTAACAGAGATAAATTCTAGAAAGGTTCAACGCAATGTTTTGTTTATTAGTCACCATAAATATTTGGATGCTAATTTGAATTTGAAAAACTTTAACGTAAAACTTTAACAAAAAGTTTAAAGTCATTTGACCTTGACCTTGGGCTCCTGGGCAGCATGGGTAGGGTATACAATGAAAATATGGATGGTGATCAAAGTGTATATGAAATTTCAAGTTGATATCCCAAGCAGTCACAGAGATATAGCAATTTGAAAAAAATTAACGTAAGCTTTAACAAACAAAATTCTAAGTCATTTGACCATGACCTCCTGGGTAGCATGGGAAGGGTATACAATGAAAATATTTCAGGGAGCATAAAAATTGAGTTAACAAGAGTTATATATAACCATGTGACCATGAATTTGACTGAGTTTTAAGTAGTTGACTTCAGAGGGTTTGAGGTAACGACTGTAGACGGTAACTGTAGTGCAATAATATAATATTTTAACCCTTACAATGCCGAATTATTTTTATCGTCTGCTGTTTACTTTCCATTTTTCTGATGAAAAACATGGTTTGACAACGCTTTAGAATCATTTCCATTGGAAATGATTCTAAAGTGATGTCAGACTATGTTTTCTTTTATTTAGAAGGCATAGATCTACACAGTACAAAACAGTAGCAGACGGCTATTGTAAGGGTTAACCCTTACTATGCTGAATTAAATGTTGTCGTCTGCTGGAAATGTTTTATTTTCAATATTTCTCGATAAAAACCTGTTTTGGCAGCGCATGAGAATCGTCTCCACCGGAGACGATTCTCAGGTGCTGTCAAAACAGTTTTTTTATTAAGAATTGAGGCAAAAATGAAAAACAGCAGGCGACAATTTTCGTCTCCAACGTAGTGAGGGCTAAGCATATCAAGCTTCCATCCAAATGAATACAAATGCATTTGGCAGAGCTGGCTCATTAACCCTTACAACACTGAATTAAATGTTGCCGTCGGCTGGAAATGTTTTATTTTCAATATTTCTCGACAAAAACCTGGTTTTAACAGCACATGAGAATCGTCTCCAGTGGAAACGATTCATGTGCAGTCAAAACCAGTTTTTTGTTAAGAATTAAAGCAAAAATGAAAAACAGCAGACGACAATTTTCGTCAACAGTGTAGGAAGGGTTAACACAAGCAATCAGTCACACTGATCGATGTACAACTTAAAAACTTGAATGCAAACTAGAAAATGTGTTCATAGAACACGGATGCCCCACATATCGCTTTGATAGTAAACGAGGCAAAATTCCAAGTCCAATTGGGGGAGATAATCCATGGCTCAGAGTCAAAGCAAAAATAGAAATTCACATTTGTGCATCTACACGCCATAAAGTAGCTACATATCAAGCATCAAGCCTCCAGCTATTACGGTTTAGAAGTTGTACAAGGTACAAGGTAAAATGGTGAAATTCTAAGTCGAAAAGGTATTTAAAAAAGAAGAAGAAAATTTTGCACATCATAAAGAAGCTACATACCAAGTTTCAGGTCTGTAGCTAGTATGGTTTAAAAGCTTTACGAGTTACAAGGCAAAATTAGAAAATTCTAAGTTGAAAAGAAGGAGATAATCCATGATCCGGGGTCAAATAAAAATAGAAATAAACTTTGTGCATCAACTCATCATAAGGAAGCTACATACCATGTTTCATGTCTGTATCTATTACGGTTTAAGAGTTTTATGAGTTACAAGGAAAATTTACCAAATTCAAGTCGAAAATGGGGGCATAATGCATGATGACCCGGGAGTCGAATAAAAAAATCAACATAAACTTTGCGCATCTACTCATCATAAGGAAGCTACATACAAAGTTTCAGGTCTGTAGCTAGTACGGTTTTAAAGTTTTATGAGTTACAAGGTTGGTGACAGACAGACGGACGGAAGGACAGACGGACAAGGGTAACAGTAAATGGGGAATGAAAAAGCTTTAACGCAAACATAATTTGACCTTGATCTTGGCCACAAGCGCCTGGGTGGGCTATAGAATGGAAATGTGGATGATGAAAAATAAGTATATGACGTTTCAAGCCAATCTGATTTACGGTTACTGAGATAGTGGGTATCCAAAAACGTCAACGCAAATCTCGGACTGATGGACGGACGTACTAACATTTTGGGTTTATGGGCTATTTGTTCTTTAAAAGATCAAAGGAATAGCCCCTAAACTACAATAGGTTTAGGGGCTAACGGAATAAATCTATTGTATTCTATTGTCTTAGGCTCCTCCCCCTAGCCCCTAAACCCCCAATGTTAGCACGGACGGATGGACAAATGGACAGGGTGGCAACTATATGTACCCCGAAAAGAAATTCAGGGCACATAAAAACAATCAGTGAATGCTACACCTGTAAGAAGTGTTAAATTGTTAAGTGACATTAAAACAGTGTGTAAATCTAAACTAATATTCAACATAGCAACATTTACATGCTAAAACCAACATATAGCACAGCAGAGCTCCAGATAAGCTGCGTATTTGCTTAAATACCCAATTAAAATTGCCAAAAACAATTGAAATCAGAAGTAGCGAATATCAAAAAGCAATAACAATTTTGTAGTACCTTTATCATGCTGCAGAAAACAACAAATATAGCATATTTTTCTTATATTACATGAAAACACATCTTGGTATTTCATTAGGAGACAATTCTGATGAAATGCCAAGACATGTTTTCATTTTGAAGCAAACTATTCAATAATTGCTCTATGTTGATGTGTAAACAGTAGTGTGATTTTATTTTGCACATTTAAACTTTTGAAATACCCAATTGCTTCAGAAATGATAGAGTGAAAATACTCAATTACTACCGGTAATTCCTTAGCTGGAGCTCTGGCACAGATCTTTACTTCTAGCAGCATCAGAACAAGTGAGCAGGGGCCAACGGATACCCCCGGCCGACATGAAAGCCACATGGGTGGGCTATAGAATGAAAATATGGATAATGATAAAGTATGTAAACTTTCATGTCAATCTGACGTACGGTTGCAGAGATAATGGGTACCCGAAAACTTTAACGCAAATCTAATCCATTTATGAAAAGTGGTACTTTATGCAATCATATACTCACTTCTTTGACTTGGGGAAATTAGGCCTGCTGTGGAGACAGTTTGCATCTGACTTCCGATTGCTTGAAGTCTGAAATAGTACATAAAATGTAGCAAGTTTATCTCATACAATATGGACTTCCATTTTCCATTTAAATATTTAACCACACCCACATTCCATGCATATTATAACCACCCACTGATGAAGGTAGTAAACTCATTATTTTAATATTTAACCACACCCACATTTCATCCATATTATAACCACCCACTGATGAAGGTCGTAAACTCCTTATTTTAATATTTAACCACACCATCATTTCATCCATATTATAACAACCAATTGATGAAGGTGGTAAACTCTGTATTTGAATATTTAACCACACCCACATTCCATGCATATTATAACCACCCACTGATGAAGGTAGTAAACTCCTTATTTGAATATTTAACCACACCCACATTTCATCCATATTATAACCAGCCACAGATGAAGGTCGTAAACTCCTTATTTGAATAGTTAATGGTGGTAAACCTTCATCAGTGTGTTGTTTTAATGCGATTGAAATGTGGGTGTGGTTAAATATTTAAATAAGGAGAATGAAAGTCCAAGCTGTACACCAATTATTTCAGATCTCCTTGCTTCATATTTCAAGTGTAGGCGTGGCCAAATATTAAAATGTGCTAATTATTATACGTTGATCACCTCATTCATTTAATAACCTTTTGTGATTGAAATGAATCTATCTATCTATCTATCTATTTATAGTGCTACACACCCTCACTGGTAATTTTGAGCAGGTTATAATAACATATGATACATGGCCACATTACAACATTCAGTCATGAGTAGTTAATAGCGAATCCTTGTCGGTGTGGCTTAACAAAGATGTGAATTAATAGCCTTTACCCATCATTACATTAATTAGTATTTGTCATTCTCCAGTGCTGGGTGATTTTCAAATGTGGGTGTGGCTAAATATGATAATAATGAGAGAAATTGGTGAAATACCTATCATATGTTGGAGGTCTCCTAGCTCCGGCACTGAGTGGTCAGTTTCAAAAACATGGGTGTGGCTAAATATGATAATAATGAGAGAAATTGGTGAAATACCTATTATATGTTGGAGGTCTCCATGCTCCAGCACTGAGTGGTCAATTTCTAAAACATGGGTGTGGTTAAATATGGTAATAATGAGAGAAATGGGTGAATTACCTATCATATGTTGGAGGTCTCCGTGCTCCAGCACTGAGTGGTCGACTTCTAAGAGGTGGTCGGGGCCCCTGGATCTGAGGAGCTGGCCCATTTCCCATTGGCGTCCAATGGGCAGAAGGTATAGTGAGAGTGGGCGTGGTTAAGTAAGGTAGGCCGACCTGGGCTGGTTGATTGGCTGCCGAGGTGTAGAGACCCTGTTCATCATTGAGTAGAGCAACAGACTGGGTCCATGCTGGTCTGTGTTGGGTGGGAGGATACGGAATCTGAAACAATAGTTGAAATATCAGAACTTTATTCCATTGCTATTCTATCTCAGGTGAACTGGACCAAAGCTCCAGATAAGTTTTGTGTCTAAAGCGTATTATAACCCCTGATTTCAAAATCATTGCGTATTTTACTTTTACAAATTAATTATTGATTTTCTTCATTACTAAATAGGGAACAAATGATAAAAAAATATAACAAATTGAAACATTCACTTATTTGAGCTGCAAAAAGCAGCTCAACTAAGTGAATTTTCAACTATATGACAGTATTTTCACTACTCAATTTGAAAATCAATGCGTACTTTCACATTGCTGGGCGTATTTGTACTCCCACTTTTCATAATCAATGCGTATTCAGCTAAAATAATGGCGTAAAATACGCCAATACGCACCTTATCTGGAGCTCTGCTGGACAAAACTATTAAGCACCTGTCAGGGATTAGAAAGTGCAAAGGTCCCAAAATATTTGTATACAAACCAGTATAAGTAAGGTTTTAGGATAAGTGTAATATAGGAATGAATGGTCTTTTTTTGGAATTTATCGGGGTATAAACTTGGAAAAGTCGCGGGAATACTGGACGAAGGCCGGAAGGCCTCGTCCAGTATTCCCGCGACTTTTCCAAGTTTATATCCCCGATAAATTCCACAAAAAGGCCATTCATTCCTTATAATTCCAGCATTTGAAATAAATTCATCAGGAAAATGTGTTTATTTTCCGTTTTCTTAAGAATTATTTTAACTGCACCTGACGGTTACAGAAAGTGGTTCAGCATGGGAGTTTACTGGATATACATTTTGGACAGAGACTTGCTACGGACCAATCAAATGTTAGGGAATTGTGTAAATATTTTTGTGCTGGAATTATGAACTGGTAGTGCAAATGGATATACACGGACGTACAATAACACAAATGCTGACCTTTAGTAGAGTCTAGCTTATAGCCTAGTACCACTGCTCCGTTTCTCCTTCCGTTTCCTATCCGGTTGACATCCAGAAAGTACTAGTAGATACTGGCAGGAAACAAAATTATGCGGACCAAGTTTGGAATGAACTAGTAGGATACTTTTAATTCGGCTCCGTTTCGCGTGAAACGTCATCCGTAGGGAGATTTGAAACTTAAGAAATGCTTAAAATAATCGCTAGAACGTCTCCGTTCGCTTGTTCGGAAGCAGGTCAGATGGGATACTTATAGAATACGATCAGATCATATGCCATGCGGAACAGTCGTTTCATACCGTTTGGTCGGACTGCCGTTTGGTTTGGTTCGATCCCAGCCAGCATTTTACCAGTACAAAACGTATCGCCCTAGCATCGCACCAGTATCCCATCGGAACACACTTACGTGAAACGGAATTTTGCTACATACTGACCGTTTCGCCACATTTTGAAACGGAGCAGTGGGACTACTATTGCGAAAAAACGATTTTCCTATGGGAATTTAACATGGGGGCTAAAAATAGATTTTGTTTAAATATTTTTTTTATTTGTGGACTGATTTTCAAAATCTAACTTTTGTTTTCTTAGTTACATCATTTTCAAGCTATCTCGCCAGGTTAAATGGATCCCCATGTTAAATTCCCATAGGAAAATCGTTTTTTTGCATCAAATAATTTTTTTACGGAGTAGAGGGTGACTTTTTGTTATTGATAAAAAAGTTGTCAAGACTGGTGTGTATACATACATTTGTCCCATTTACTTACACGCAAGTTTATTATAAACCGGACAAAACAGATTATGAATTGTTCTAATGAATTTGAGAAAACGGGAAATTGGTATTAGCGCTCATCTGCACATACGTCACCAATTTGTGTGTTTCCAATTGTAGGACAAATACATGCATCAGTAAACTTTCATAATGGTCAATGTTAAGTCCAGAACAATGCAAACTGCATTTAATGCAGCCCAAAGTGTGTAAGACTGAATGTTTGTCCTACTCTGTCAGATTCCTTGCCAGGTAGACGAGTGTTATTGTCCTGAAACAGTGTAGCCACAGATCAGACTTTGCGCAGTCTGATCAGTGTATACACTGTTGATGTTAACTTGGTAAATGAAACATTTCTGTTGCTTTTAACCCTTTCAACCCTAAGGAACTGGAATGGACTGTGATATGCTAATGTTCCGACCAATCCAATGGTCACAAAATGATTTTCAGATTCGTCCATTTATGAAAAGGGGGTGTTTTTCTTGTAAGAAATATTAAAATTACTTTCAAAAAGTGCAGATCCTGATGAGACCGCTCGTTACGAGCCGGCTCATCTGGATCTGCACTTTTTGCATAAACCGCTATAGCGGGATTTCGGGTTGGTGGAGTGTGATATACTCATTCTGTAACAACATTTGGCAAAAAATCTAATAAGCCCATTTTTATTATGATTTGAGTTATAAGCTGTTATTGACCGGTAACAATGGAAAGTGCATATACCTACGTCTGAAAGCTGTCAAATGTGGGATAATACCGTCATAATAACACCCAGAATTAACCCTTAGACCGCTACACACAACAATTGTAGTCTGCTGTTGCTTTTATATCTTGCCTTATTTCTCAATAAAAAACATGATTTGACAGCACTTCAGAATCATTTCCAATGGAAATGATTTTGAAGTTCTGTCAAAGCATGTTGTAAATTATTCTAAAGTGCTGTCAAAGCATGTTTTGATGATAAAAATGGAAAAAAAAGAAAATAAACAGCAGACGACAAAAGAAATGAAGATAGAGGTGTAAGGGTTAAAAGATGTTATGTAGGAATTTTCCATATACATACATGTATACCAACATATTTACAATTTGTAACAAGTGACAGACAATGACATAGACAAGATAATTCTTAAAACATGTTTTTAAAAAGTTGTTTAAAATCAAGATAGCCGCGGCCCACATGTCGCACCCGCCGAGGCTTGATAGTGTAACAAAAAATGTTAACCCAGACACACGTACGTACGTACACCAATGTGCCGACTATATCACGCTGTCCAGATGTAATCATTTAGAAATATTTATTTTACTGATAGTGACTCGCGTGATATCAGGCTATTTTCATATGCAAATGAGGCATGATATTTTTTTTTTAATTATTTATACTAATTAAATGTGTCACCTGAAAAAATATGAAGTATGATCATTGAACATCAAAAAATAAACACAGAGAATAAATAGTAATGTCCGTTAACATTTTAAGGAAACACGGTCATTGCCCCTGATATCAGTGTGGAAATTTACATCAGATATAAAATGTATAATAATGCCAATAAATGTGTTGGATAATGGTGAATAAATATTTATTTTGCCAAAAAATGTCTCGCGACATATTTCGCGGATATAAACAGAAATAAAACAGAAAAACCTAGACCCATGAATCAGGGATTAAACCACAGAATTTGGGAATGGGCCCTTGGGAAAAATAGAGCATGAATTGGGTAAATTGGGAAATGTGAGATCCTTGCAAATTGGGCAAGCAAAATAGTAGGTTGCTCTCAGGCAGTTCAAACACTTCCAAGTGAGTTGTAACTGCACTGAGAGTCTTGCTACTGCATTTTCTTGAGTAGGTTATCAAGTTTATGAACATTATATTTGTGTTGTGATGACATTTTTTTTAATTTTCAATTGGGAATTTATTTTACATTTTGGGAAAAATAAAAGGCCCCTAGGGTTGGTGAATGTAAGGCCACTAGAGTTTAATCCCTGTTAATACTCTTATAGTATCATATACCAGAGCTCTAAATGAGCTGCGTATTTGCGTAAATACCCAATTAAAATTGCCAAAAACCCAATTGAAATCAGAAGCATCAAAAAGCAATAACGATTTTGTGGTACCTTTATCATGTACAGAAAACAATAAACAGACCACAAATATAGCATATTGTTCTTATTTTCCATGAAAACACATCTTGGTATTTCATTAGAAGTGTTTCCAAGGAGACAATTCTAATGAAATGCCAAGCCATGTTTTCATTTCGAAGCAAACTATTGAATAATTGCTGTCTGTTAATGTGTAGACAGTAGTGTTATTTTATTTTACCCAATTAAAATATTGAAATACCCAATTGCTTCAGATATGATGGAGTGAAAATACTCAATTACTAATTCCTTATCTGGAGCCCTGATGTACATAATTTATTATGCAGGTTGAACATTTAATAGGTGCTCAATCCAGACAGCTCAAGTTTGATCAATAGTAAATTGATCTTCAGCAATTACCGCTACTGTTCTCCAACAAATTAAGTAAATAAAAGAATTATCACATGAATATAGATAGAGTTAGTCTGACTAATGCGGAAAATTAGTGGCATTTCCAAACAGTATAGGTATCAACAGCTAAGGTCATGTAAGGCCGGGCAAATGGGTTCGATCCCATTTTAAACTGCTGCATTGGGGGGAAAATCCCAAAATCAGAACGGAATATTTACATCAAGAAAAGATATATTCAGCCCTGAAATTAGAATACCCTGACCTGGTGCCAGGTCCATACCACACCAAAGTCACTTGGCCCCTTCCCCTAAAATAGGACTACAAATAATTGTAATACTCACATAAGGGGTATAACCAAATTCAACTGTCACATTCAAAATGCCAAAGACGTATGTGAGGGCCAAACCAGGTCTCCAGTCGAGATTCTGGTAAGGATGAACCCCGATCGTTAAATTACCCATCGCATGCTCCCACCTGCCACCCACGAAAGAAGGATAGACTGGCCTTATTGGATGGGATTCAGTTAAATTATATAGTAAAACTAATTGGTGTGGTCTAACCTGAACCTAATAAGTTTGTCACTTGTGTCAGGTGGAGTTCACACAGCGCTCCAGATAAGGTGCGTATTGGCGTATTTTATGCACATATTGTAGCCGAAATACTCACACCAATGTGAAAATACGTGTTGATTTTCAAATTGAGTCGTGAAAATACTGTAATGAACACCATTTGATTTTTGTAGCTCAAACAAGTAAATTTTTAAATGTGTTTTATTTTTGTATTATTTGTTCCCTATTTAATAAGGAAGACAATCAAGATTACATTTGTAAAAGTAAAATATGCATGAATTTGAAATCTGGGCGTATACTACTCTTTATATACAAAATTTATCTGGAGCTCTGGGGGCCGTTTCACTAAACTTCTTACGACTAAAATGTTCGTAAGTGCAAAATTATAATAGTCTGTGAATTTCATATTAACAATGTTTTCTTGTAAACAATGATTGGATTTACATTTATTGAGCATAGGCTGCATATGCAGCCTATGCTCAATAAATGTAAATCCATCAATTGAAATTTCCAGACGATCCTAAATTTGCACTTACGAAGATTTTAGTCGTAGGAAGTTTAGTGAAACGGGCCCCTGGTTCACATACAAATTTCTTTCTGATCACATTCTCAAAACTTGTGCAAAGTCAAGCATGGGTACGCAGAGTAATCTGTAGCTTAGAAAATCTCAGCTCTACGGATGTGTTTTACTATTACATCTGTCTTTTATATTTTCTGTATCCGTGAGATTTTCTAAGCTAAGTAATCTGGGGCTACACTAGCAACAACTATTATCACTTATAAGGTTACTTCTATCAGAGATGATTGGCTCTTATGTAAATAATTGATTATAGAATAAGATACAGAGCTCCAGATAAGGTGCGTATTTGCGTAAATACCCAATTAAAATTGCCAAAAACCCAATTGAAATCAGAAGTAGTGAGTATCAAAAAGCAATGTAAAATTTGTGGTATCTTTATCATGCTGCAGAAAACAATAAACAGACCACAAATATAGCATATTTTCTTATTTGTCAATGAATACACATCTTGGTATTTCATTAGAATTGTCTCCAAGACAATTCTAATGAAATACCTACCAAGACGTGTTTTCATTTAGAAGCAAAATATTCAATAAGTGCGGTCTACTGATGTGTAAACAGTAGTGTGATTCTATTTTACAAAATTAAAATTTTGAAATACCCAATTGCTTCGATGGAGTGACAATAATCAATTACTAATTCCTTATCTGGAGCGTGTATATATAAAACATGACAGAAGAACTTTGGAAAACCTCGACCAATATTGACTTACCAGTCAGGTAACAAGATAAAATATCGACCAATTAATACCTGGTATTGACTTAGGCATCAGAACTGTTCTTGCGTGTAAAGTAAAGGATTAATTAATTGTTATGTACCGGGTACGGCTTTATAGACTAGACAATGTGTCCATAGAACACTGATGCCCCACCTACCAATTTGATAGTAAAACAGGCAAACTTGTGAAAATTGTGAGGTAATCCCTGTAGCCTATTTCACCAACATTGCAAAGTATACTTATCTAAGTGTACTTTGAGGGAGAAATTTTCAATTTTAGGATAAATTTATTATTTTTTATTATACTGAATTTATTACATTATCCCAGCCATTTTGGCTGTGATAATGTAATAAATTCAGTATAATAATTCTGCATACTTTTAATAATTAAATATATGAAGTCGTTAGTTCTATATGAAATAATGTATTTCAGGGAAAATATATGATTAATCCCTCAAAGTATACTTTGCTAGAAAAGTATACTTTGCAATGTTGGTGAAATCGGCTACAGGGGTCTGTTTCACTAAACTTTGTACAACTAAAATGTGATAGAGTCTATGTGCCGGTAAATGAAACAACTTTTCTGGTTCGCAGTTGGACGGGTCAACGAATGAAACAATACACATGTGTAATGTCATTTACAGGTGGAAGACTCAGACCTAAACTTCGAACTACTAAAATGTTCGTAAGTGCAAATTTAGGATCGTCTGGAAATTCCAATTGATGGATTTACATTTATTGAGCATAGGCTGGATATGCATCACAGGTGGTGAATGAATATATGGATGATAATAAAAATGTACACAAAGTTTCAAGCCAATCGGTCATAGACTAAAGAAGTTGTAGGAGAATCTACTGAATGTGAAAATCTAGTGAATATGAAATTTCAAAGTGTTTTTACCTTGACCATGGGCACGAGGGAGCATGGATGGGGTGGGGAATAAATATAGGGTTAACTGTATTGTAATTTTTAAATATGCGGAGTATATCAGAAAAAGATAGGTCGGAAAATCTGTTTAATGGCGACGCGTTAGCGGAGCCATTAAACATGTTTTCCGACCTATCATTTTCTGATATACGCCGCAAATTTCAAAATTACAGTGCGGTTAACCCATTTCTAATGCACTAATTTACTACTGGCGTAGGAATACATATTGAAATAATTTGCGACCGTTCATCAACAATGATATACCTGTAATGTATGACCATCAGCCAATCAGATTGTGTGATATTTATAGAGTGCATTAGAATATATGGATGATAATAAACATGTACATGAAGCTTGAAGCCAATCGGTCAACCACTGAAGAAGTTACAGGAGAATGGAGAAACGTGCACGCATCTACTGAATGTGAAAATCTAGTGAATACGAAATTTCAAAGTTATTTGACCTTGGGCACGGGGAGCAATGGGTGGGGTGGGGAATGAAAATATGGATGATAATAAACATGTACATGAAGTTTGAAGCCAATCGGTCATACGCTAAAGAAGTTCTAGCAGAATGGAAAGCGTGACCGACTGACAGACGGACGAACGACTTTTGCATCCCTATACCCCATTTTCGCTACGCGATGGGATAAAAATGACGTCAAAGATTACGACACATCAGAAACTGTGAATGCTACAAGGAATGTTAACCCTTTCAACACCACAGGCCTGTATAGTGCTATTGACAAACAGTGTAGATCCAGATGAGACGGCTCGCGACGAGCCGTCTCATCAGGATCTGCACTTTTTACAAATAATTTTCATATTTTTTAGAACAAAAACACCACCTTTTCATAAATGGACTAGTCTGAAAATAGTTTTGTGACAATTGGATTGGTTGCAAAATTAATATATCAAAGTCCATTACAGTTACTTAGGGGGTAAAAGGGTTAATAATCGACAGATCACCACTGAAGCACAGGCATTCGACGTGTTTTGGCTTTCATCGGTATAACTCAATATATAGGAACAAGGTTTCTAACTTTGGTCAGACACGACTTCGTATCACCACAAACATGTTTAAAATTGTAATTTTCTATGCATTCTATGTATTTCTGCAGGATATTGATAATTCTCAAATGATCATATAAACTTGCCACTACAATATTGACGTTAGAGCCATAAACACATTATTTCAGTTGCTATGATACGAGGTTGTGTCTGACCTATATGAAGGAAAAGCAGCTGTAATTCGATATTCTTTGCATAATTATGTTGTAACTAAGTTACTTTAGCAAGATAACAATAATTCTCAAATGAACAGGTGCACTTTCTGCCAAAATATTCTCATTAGTGCAGAGCTCCAGATAAGCTTTGTGTGTAAAGCATACTATACCCACTGATTTCAAAATCACTGCGTATTTCACTTTTACAAATGTGTTTTCTTCATTACTAAATAGGGAACAAATGATAAAAAAATATAACAAATGTAAACATTCACTTATATGAGTTGCAAAAAGCAAACAGTGTTTGCTTTTTGCAGCTCAATTAAGTGAATTTTCAACTTTATGACAGTATTTTCACTACTCAATTTGAAAATCAATCCTTATTCAGCTAAAATAATTGCGCAAAATACGCCAATATGCACCTTATCTGGAGCACTGTTAGTGTTAATAAAATCGCGTCCAATCAAAGTTCATATACATATAATTCCAGCACAAAAATATTTACACAATTCCCTAACATTTGATTGGCCCGTAGCAAGTCTCTGTTCAAAATTTATATCCCAGTAAACTCCCTCGCCGAACTACTTTCCGTAACCGTGAGGCGCAGTTAACATAATTCTTAAGAAAACGGAAAATAAACACATTTTCTTGATGAATTTATTTCAAATGCTTGAATTATAAGGAATGAATGGCCTTTTTGTGGAATTTATCGGGGATATAAACTTGGAAAAGTCGCGGGAATACTGGACGAGGCCTTCCGGCATTCGTCCAGTATTCCCGCGACTTTTCCAAGTTTATACCCAGATAAATTCAACAAAAATTAAGGCCATTCATTCCTTTTGTATATAGAATTATACAGATGAAATCCGAAATACGCCAAATGCCCGTGCATTGAAGTAGAAATGATTAGAGGTGCAAAACTAAGTGTCTACCAATGTAACAGTGCCCAGGTAAATTTAAATACATACTTGTTGATGTGGTGAATTCTGGAGAATATATTGAGCCTACAAACAAAACAAACAATTGCAAGCATTATACATACATACCAGGCCCGGACGCAGGAATTTATAGAGATGGATGCGATATCGACGGCGTGAAGGGCCAGACTTGCTAAAACAATGCTTTTACACATCCATAGATGGATCTCGGCGGATTAAGGGGGGGAGGGGGTGCGAACGCACCTGATGCCAGGGTATGATTCGACGAAGCAAGAGCTACACTTAGCCACACCAAGTAGACAGCATAAACAATATAGCACATATACTGCTGTTGAATCTTCCCCTGAATTTTAAGTAAATTTCAACTTTATTACAGTATTTTCACTGCTCAATTTAACAAGAGGGCCATGATGGCCCTAATTCGCTCACCTGACTCCATGAAGACCAGAGGAGAATGTGACATTGAATGTTAATGTGTTTTAAAAAAAATTGTGCTATTTTTAGACGGCGGTCATCTTGGATTAAGCGAGGACTCTCATTTTACCAAATCTGAAAATGCTTCACCCAAGGATCGGAACTTCCTATGAAGTTTGGCCAGCATCGGCCATGTGGTTCCTGAGAAAAAGACTTTCAAAATCTCAAATAAATGGACCTTTTGGCGGCCATCATGGATGACATAATCATCCGATTCCGACAAATATTGCGCCAGAGCAATCGCCTCATCGATACCTTCAATTTGATATATGACATGAGCATATTCGGTCAAAAATAAAATTTGACCCCACGGGCCACGCCCATTTTTGACCCCGGGGTCACCATACCATTTTCACAACTTTAAAAGAGCATTGTACATCGATCATTCCTACCAAGTTTTCATCGAAATCCGGCCAGTGGTTCATGAGAAAAAGATTTTTTAAGAATTTGTGCTATTTTTAGACGGCGTCCATCTTGGATTAGCGATGACCTCCATTATAACAAATCTGAAAAGGCTTCACCCATGGACCATAACTGTGAAGTTTGGCTACCATGGGCCAAGCGGATCATGTGAAGTAGAATTTTTAAATCCCTAATAAAAGAACGACCTTTTGACCTTTCGGCGGCTATCTTGGATGACATAACCATCAGATTTCGACAAAACATTCACCAGAGTGATCGCCTCATTGATACCTTCGATTTGATATATAACATGACCATATTCGGTCACAAATAAAATTTGACCCCAATTTGACCCCACGGGCCACGCCCATTTTTGACCCCGGGGTCACCATTTTAACAATTTTGAAAGCATTGTACATTGATCATTACTACCAAGTTTCGTCGAAATCCGGCTGGCGGTTCATGAGAAGAAGATTTTTTAAGAATTTATACTATTTTTAGACGGCGGCCATCTTGGATTAGCGATGACCTCCATTTTAATAAATCTGAAAAGGCTTCACCCATGGACCATAAGTTTTAAGTTTGGCTACCATGGGCCAAGCGGTTCATGTGAAGAAGAATTTTGAAATCTCTAATAAAAGAACGACCTTTTGACCTTTCGGTGGCCATCTTGGATGACATAACCATTAGATTTCGAAAAAAAATGCACCAGAGTGATCGCCTCTTTGATACCTTCAATTCGATATATGACATGACCATATTCGGTCAAAAATAAAATTTGACGCCAATTTGACCCCACGGGCCACGCCCAGTTTTGACCCCAGGGTCACCATTTTAGCAACTTTGAAAGAGCATTGTACATCGATCATTCCTACCAAGTTTTGTCGAAATCCGGTAGGCGGTTCTTGAGAAGAAGATTTTTGAAGAATTTGTGCTATTTTTAGACGGCGGCCATCTTGGATTACGCAATGATGTAATTTTAACAATTTTGTAATCACCCTATCTAAGGACCATGATCATGAAGTTTGGTGACGATAGGCCCAATGGTTACTGAGGAGAAGACGTTTGAAAATGTTCACGGACGACGACGGACGACGACGACGACGGACACATTGCGGTAACAATAGCTCACATGAGCTTCGCTCAGGTGAGCTAAAAATCAATGCATATTCTCGCATTGCTGTGAGTATTTTTTACTCCCACCTTTGAGAATCAATGTGTATCAATTTTACGGATATATAAACAATGCTAAAACAATATTTTTTTCGATAATATTAAATTTTAGCAAAATTTAAGAGTGAACCTTCTTTTTATTTCGTGAAATTTGGTCCAATATTGATTTTATTGCGAAAAGAAATGTCCCATGTTAAATCCCCATAGACATCTTCACAGAGTGAATATGTCTATGGGGATTTAACATGGGGACATTTTTCTAATTTCAGAAACAGTGGACCGATTTACAAAATGTAACTTTTGTTTGCTTAGTTACCGGTAGATCATTTCCAAGCTATCTGGCCAAATTCTGGGGCCAATTTCCAAACAGACGGACCAAATGACGAAAACTATATACCCCTCCACATACATTTGTACTTTGTATGCCGGGGTATAATTAGACGAAACAAGAGCTATACACTTAGCATGCTTAGCCACACCAAGTATACAGCATGATAAACAAGAGATTATATAGCACATACACAGGTGGAAGACTCGGACCTGTGACACTATAAAATGCCCATTACAAAAAATCCATTACCCCACCCACTTGATCTCATACAGTACTATCTTCTAATAGAAGGGAGTACTGTATGAGACCAAGTGGGTGGGGTATTGGACTTTTTGTAATGGGCATTTTTTGTGTCACAGGTCCGAGTCTTCCACCTGTGAGCACATAAAGTTGAATGTTCCCTGAATGTTAAACCTTTCAACCCTATATATAGAGAAGAATAGTAGGTTAGTGCCGTGAATGGGAAAAAATGTCCGGCAAGGCTCAAGAATTTCTTTATTTCTCATCAGAAGTATATGTTGTGACCACTCATTTGCAAACAGTATCACAAGTCTCAGTTTTTATCCCGTTTCACCAACATTGCAAAGCATACTTTTCTAGCAAAGTATACTTTGAGGGAGAAATTTTTAATTTTAGGATAGTATGGTTAGTGCCGAGAATGGGAAAAAATATCTGGTGCGGCACGGAAACGGGATGCGCTTGGCAGAGCCTCGCCCATCCCGTTTCCTGAGCCTTGCCAGATATTTTTTCCCATTCACGGCACTAACCTACTATTCTTCATCTATTTTCCTTATTTCTGAACCAAAGTATATGTTGTGACCACTCATTTGAACCGTCTCGTTGCATTTCAGGAAAAATAAATGATTACTCCCTCAAAGTATACTTTGCTAGAAAAGTATACTTTGCAATGTTGGTGAAATAGGCTACTGGAGTATTTTAGAGCAATAATGTTCGACAACATATTTTGCTCTTTTTATAGGAAAAGTTTGCAACCATAGATAATGGCAGAATAATTGATGATATGTGCTACCAGAGGCTTGTCCCCCGGGGTAAACACCGAGGCATAACATTAAATGGTCAGGAATAGTCAAATCACGATCTGCTTTTATGATGAGCATAAAATAATAATGAAAACATCCGGAAAATATCACCAAGGCAACTGCCTCAACATGGCTACGGCGCTGTACTGGCACAATTTTTATGCGATAAAGCACATTCAATTGTCTGTCAATGACGCCATCCTTATAGCTGTAGCTGTCTCATAGTTGCATAAATATGGCTGTGACTGGAGAAATGGGGCTTATGGCTTTTCTGACCAGTGTAGCTCTGATCAAATGGCACACTCCTGTAGCCTGATACCTATCTAACTTGCTTATTAGAAGTAGAACGGGTGTTTCATTGATGGAATGGCGAACAGTGCAGATCCTGAACAGACTGTGTGGATGCACAGTCTGATCTGGATCTACACTGGTCGCAACACCCATAAGTACCATTTCTCCGGTCACAGCCACAAATATAGGCTGATGTAAACTTTCCTCGAAATAATTCCAAAATATTTACAGTTATGAGGACGGCGTCATGGGTGGAATAAATTATATTATTTTTCAGTTCATCAGACTAATGCACGAGTGTGACTGCAGATCTGGAACTAGACTGGACGGAAATGGCATTTTATAAACCCTATTTCTCGAGTCACCGATCAGGAGCTACAGTGGCCAAAAATGTCATGAGTACATGTGTAGTAATTGCATTACAAAGAGAGGATTTTACATCGGCGATGATTTAAAATGATGTACATTAAACAAGTTTATTGATTTCTATGAAATCAATAAACATCAAATTAATTCATCACTAATGTTAGATTCTATTTATTGCATAACCACAGAAACATGCATTGAAGCTCCCCTGATTAAATAACATGTTTAAAGTTTGCATATTTATTACACAATTGTATTAGGAGTTTAACGCACCATGTTACTACACTACAGAAATACGTTTGTGGCTGTGACTGGAGAAATTGGGCTTATGAGGTTTTTTTTGCGACCATTGTAGATCCAGATCAGCCTGTGTATCCGCACAGTCTGATCAGGATCTGCACCATTCCATCAATGAAGCATGCATATGAAGTTTTAAGTCAATCTGTCTTACAGTTGCCAAGATAATGGGTACCCGATTTCATAGATATATATCTTACAGCCGGACGGACGGAACTTCGAAAACTATAAACCTTTTTACATACTTCGTATACTAGAGCACGGGCGGATTCAGGGGGGGACGGACCCGGCGCGCGCCCCCCCTGAAATTCGCCGAGTAAAGATTTTTTACAAGTTACAAGGCACGTTTCATGCCAAGTGCCATGTATTCCATGCATTTTTCGGTCGTTGTCTTATTGTTTCAAAATTTAAACGTTTTCAATCAAAAATCATGTCTAAACATACTGTGACAGTGTCAATATTTTTGCTCCAAAATGCGCCAGAACGCAGGAAATGTGATGTAGATTTCCAAAAAAATCCTGAGGGAAATGCCCGGACCCCCTTAGCGCTATCATGAGCTCCGCTTGGTCGACTATTTTGCAATACTTGACTATATTATCGAACGAGCTTAGCTCGTTCGATAATATAGTCAAGTATTGCAAAATAGTTACGCCCCCCTAACCCGAAATCCTGGATCCGCGCCTGTATTAGAGGTACAGTATAACAGCATACCGGTGGTGGGCTATCGATGTTTAGCTCATATGGTGTCCCTCCAAAGCCGAACCTGATGATATCACCGGGCGCGAGACGCACGGCGGCATTCTGGACGCGGACGTCATTCACGTACGTCCCCTGGGACGTGTTGAGATCTTGAAGCACGTAGCAGTCTTCCTGGTCGCTGTACTCTATGATCACGTGCTGCTGGTCCACACCATTGGTCTGAAACAAACGTAAATTGAAAATATATGTACCGTGTAGTGGGCTTCATATTTCTGATAACACGCTCTCAGCCCATCACACCAAGACTGACAAATGACACGTATGCAGTGTGATCTGGATTGGATTGTTTGCACTGCTATAGAGGTATGTAGTGTGGAAAGGGTTAAAGGTACATGCCCACTCGGTAGGCACAAACTGTTCTTATATATCAGAGACAGCATCGGAGACAATTTCTGGCAAAATAAACATCCATTCACCATTACCCCACGTATTGATTGACATTATTATACAATGCAAATGAGACGTAAATTTCCACACTGATATCAGGGGCGATAACCGTGTTTTCTTAAAATAATAACGGACATTACTATTTATTCTCTGTATTTATTTTTTGATGTGCAATGATCACCCTTTATAATCTGTTGAAATATTATGTTTTCAGGTGGCGCATTTAATTAGTATAAATAATTAAAAAAGATCATGCCTCATTTGCATATGAGAATAGCCTGATACCACCGCGATTCACTATCAGTAAAATAAAGATTACTAAATGATCATATTAAAACAATAATAATGAGATGGTTCAAATGGTGGTCGCGAAATATACTTCTGAGCGCATTTAATGAAAATATTAAGATTTCCCCCAATCAAAATGGCATATCCTCGGCATGAAATGGGTTACAGTGAGTCAAGTCTGAACTGCAAAATGATATCACACACCCAATGTGATAATGTTCAAATGATTTGTGAATGAAAATACTATTTGTGAATTAAAATACACAATACTCTAGCTGCTGATCAGCAAAATCCGTCCGTTTGTTAGGAAGATTTTAAAAGTAAAAATGACGTCACAGATTACGTCATGTCGGAAACATGATCCCACACCCAGAAATTGTTTTTCAGGAAATAGGAAAGACTTGACTCACTTTAACCCATTTCAAATGGGTTAAAGTGAGTCAAGTCTTTCCTATTTCCTGAAAAACAATTTCTGGGTGTGGGATCATGTGGTTTCCGAACCCGATTTTCCGACGTGATGTAATCTGTGACGTCATGTTTACTTTTAAAATCTTCCTAACAAACGGACGGATTTTGATGATATGTAGCGCACCAAATACGAAGGCATGTGTGTTTTATGGGTGCTCTGAATGTTATTTATAATAACTTATAACTTTCACAAATAATAAAGTACCGTTTATTTCTTACATTCACATGTTCTAGTTTTTATTACGGTAACCGATTCTTCGTCAAAACGACAGAATTGTGAGATTAAAGCCGTCTGTACAATAAAGGGAAACGTGTAACACATTTGCAGCGGTATATTTCATAAAAATATGGCATTCCATTAGAAAGATATGAAAGGACTGTAAACACATATAAAGATCTCACACCGTTCAGAATCAGTTGATCCCACACATTTAACATAAATATGGTGTCATGAAATTGCCGCTACACTTCAGCGTCATTTTCATCACTCAATTGTCATAATTATGTTGTACTATTATGGACCAGTGGAATCATCACAAAATTACACACCAAAAAATGCAAATGACACCAAACGATAACATATATTATGACACTACTCATGCAGGTACATATAAGTAATCTTATTGAATGGTGTTTAACAGCCTATCAACAACTAAGGTCATTTTAGGCCATGTTAACGGTTTTATACCAAATGTTGTCTGAAAGTGAAAGTAAGTGGGTTTAACGTCCCAGAAACAGCTAAGGTCATATAGAGACGGGACCACAGTTTAAAGCCTCATCCAACAGACCAGTGCGATGGAAATACGATGTAAGTATTTTGCATGCCTAGGGTAAGGATTGAACTCATAACCTCCAGTATTGAAGTCCAATGTCATAATTATCCCCTAGGCCCATCCTATGAGATTATAATGTAATTGGTTAAAATTAATCTGCATCAGCAACACAAGAAATCCAATTTGCAAGCAAACAAATTTAGTTAACATTGGGCAAAAATTTAAGGACTTGAGTTACAAAACATGTAAACAAATTGACTATTAAGTGTATTATGTGTGACAATATACATGTACAAGAATAATATGCACCACCACCATATGCCCTACTCACCCATGCATGTTTTCGTGCATCGTATGACAACTAAAACACAACGTTATTCTCAATATCACCGGCCATAACAAAACAAGAAATCAGTATCACTGATGAATATACCTCTCAACAACTTTAATGCAAAAAAAAGATTTAACACAAATTTCTAAGTCATTTGACATTGAGCACTTGTGCCGCACGGGTGGGCAGTAGAATAAAAATATGGATGATGATGTACATATATATGCAATAAAAACGGTCCAATACTGCCAATGCGCGCCGTGGTGGTGTCTACGGCCGTGATATGATACAAAATACATTTTGTAGCCATGTAGCCTCTCAGTGTGATGGGTTAATAATCGAGAGCAATAAACATGCGGTAGCATAATTAATTCTCTTTTTAATTTGTATGCACTGTTATATACAATAACTATTATGTGTAATCAGCACAAATACACTTGATGTGGTTTAACACAGTTATTGAAATTTCAACAGCATTGGTTCACATTGCTAGAGTTTCAACATAATAATCAATGTGAAGAAAGTTTTATGATAATGAGTCGCGATTGACGAGTCCACTGTGATCTCCAGTCGACCAGACAACCAATCAATGAAGGCTGTCACCACTGTAATTACATTTAGTGCTGTGATCTATACATGTAGCTGCTGGAGATAACAGGTTGTAGTAATTGATTTAAGCTGTCGTAGTTGAGAAAAAATGGGGCTTATGGCATTTCAGGGATTCCGCTGGCGATCGCCACTTTCGCAATTGGCTATAAAAATAAACAATTGGCGATAAAAAAAAATTACAATTTTGCTAAAAAAAATCAAAAAAATATTTGGATTTTTTTCTCTCGAAAATTGTAATTTTTTATCGCCAATTGTTTTATTTTTTTGGAAGTGGCGATTTTTTTTTTCCCAGCGGAATCCCTGGCATTTGTGGTCATTATAGATCCGGACCACACAAACATCACACGCAGAGCTCTCTATAAGGTGCGTATTTTACACTTATTTTAGTAGGAAGTGAATGGGTTTAACATCCCAGCAACAGCTTACGACATATAGAGACGGGACCACAGTTTATAGTCTCATCCGACAGACCAGTGGGATGGAAATACTATGAAAGTATTTTTGATGCCTTAGGCCAGGAAGTCGGGTGTTCTTACCCCTATTCCACAACCCATCCCTATTTTAGTAGAATATTCATTGATTATCAAATGTGGGAGTACAAAAGACTCACAGAAATTTGAAAATACGCATTGATTTTCAAATTGAGTAGTGAAAATACGGTAATAAACTTGAAAATTTACTTAGTTGAACGGCAAAAAGCAAACAGTGAAATAAGTGAATTTTTAAAAATTAGTTTTATTTTTTATCATTTGTTGCCTTAGTATTTAATACGGAAGAAAATAAATAATACATTTGTAAAACTAAAATACGCATTGAAGTTTAAATGTGGGGTATAATACTCTTTAGATGCAAAACTTATCTGGAGCACTGCACATATCCCCATTACATGGATTTTTTCTCCTGACAGTCCAACTGACATATAAATCTAATCAATAAGCATGCACTGGTTACTGAAAAAGTACAAGGTTATATGACCATTTCAACACTATATATACAGATATATATAGTAGCATTTGCAAACAGTGTATATCCAGATGAGCCAGCTCGTAACAAGGATCTGCACTTTTTGCAAGTAATTTTCACATTTCTTTAGAGAAAAAACATGCACTTTTATAAATGGACTAGTTGTTTTGTGACAATTGGATTGGTCGGAAAATGAATATATCACTGTCCATTCCAGTCATTTTAAAGTGCCCCCATCATTTTCAGAAATATTTTTGTATGGTCATGCATATGTCCAAGACTCCAAGTAAAGCATTATTTAAAATTGTATTTATTTAAAATTTATTACAAACAAGCTCAAGATCACTTATACAAATGCTTTTGTTAGCACAGATGAGGGTGTAAGGGTGATCCTTAATATGGGAGGAAACCGGAATACCTTGAGGAAAGCAGTATCTATAAATAGATAAATAGAAACCCACTTGTCTGGTCTGGCGACCACTATACCATCTCCCATACTGGCCCGGTATTATTTACAGCTAAAAAGCGGGCAATAGCAGTTACTGAATGAATACTGAATAGCCACCAGGCATGTGGAGAATAGCTCCAAGAATAGTGCGCAGGCGATCGGCATGTTGATAGGATAGTGTATTGAACTTGTTGTGCCTCAATTTCACAATCACCAGTTTCAAGAAGTAATATATTTTCTATTTCTCATACAATCCCATTATTCCTAGTGCCTACACAGAGCTAAGGCCCACTTGCACCTAATAAAACTAACATATAATCAGCATTTTACACGCACCAGCCCGAAAACCTGACCCAAGTCACCCGACTACGCCAGGTCGGACACGACTTCGTATCACGTGTTCACTAAAATTCTCAAGATAAAACTGAACAAACCAGATCCCCCTGTCAGATTCCAGATATGTTTTTTTCAAATTGAGAAGCTGTCTGATTGCTGTAAAAAAATTAGCAAGCGCTGTCAGATAAGGGTAATTTTATTGGATCAAAGTCCAGTAGCCTATTTCACCAACATTGCAAAGTATATTTTTCTAGCAAAGTATACTTCGCGAGAGAAATTTTCAATTTAAGGATAAATTTATTAATTTTAAGTATACTGAATTTATTACATTATCACAGCCATTTTGGCTGTGATAATGTAATAAATCAGAATAATTCTGCATACTTATATGCATTCCTTAATGCTAGAAAAGTATACTTTGCAATGTTGGTGAAATAGGCTACTGATGCCATTCAGAAGATATTACCACAATGAACCTTATCACATGGACATTTTGTACTGACAATTATTCGTTCAAATTTTAACTGAACCCTCCCCGGATGTTGGTCGTTTCGTCTAACTGCCAGTTCGTCTACCTTATTTTATATAGTAATTGAGAAGTCGTTTCGTCAACATGTATTTGTATAGTGACAATTATCGATTATTACCTGTAGGCTGTAGTTGTTTGCTACAAGGTGTTAGACACTGTGGACATGGTTGACAAACACCAATTGTCAATGTTTGGGTTAGGTAAAACACAACAAAACACATTCAAATTACTACTTTTATTAAAAGCACTTTATTTAATCTCGTAATCATACATCAATAAACATCATCAATTTACAATGCCGTATATGAAAACATCTGCGTAATTCATTGAAAAAATATTTAATAAATTTACATAATACGAAAAGTTGATATAAATTCGATATAAAAAATTCTGCATTTTTAATTAGCATAACATGTTCTCTTCTTAACAACTATCAAATTACCCAGACGTAATACACAAATATACTACAGGTAAAAATCGATATTCGGTTACTATATAAATACATGTTGACGAAACAACTTATCACCTACTATATAAAATAAGGTAGACGAACTGGCAGTTAGACGAAACGACCAGAATTCCCATCCCCCTTCGGTGAAATCCTGGATCCGCCACTGCCATCAACATGCCAATCACCTGTGGGATGGTGTAGTGACCGGAGTTGCTGTTTCATACATGGACAGTACTTGTGTAGCAACTGTCCGAGTCATTTTGTATATGATATCTAGAACTGTTGGTTGGACGACTACAATGTTCATGGACACTATCACATTGCTTCTCACATTGCTTCAATGACAGCAGTTATAGCAGTGTAACAACATAACAGCATAACAACAAACTTGCACATTCATAACAAAGTATGTCTAGACTATATTTCTGGTCTCCATATCAGTGTATACCTGTAGAAGAATGTCACATCCGTCTTTTCCAACCGTTGTCACTTTCGGAGCAAGTGGGTAGTAAGAACCGTCGCCAGCTTTCAGAAATGCCTTGTTATTCCGGTTCATTTTGTCAGGTATGCATTCCAATAAAACTCCAATTAGAGAAAACAGGTGCCCGGGCGCGAAGCAATTTGATTGTAATTACTTATCCTGTAAACGCAACAGCTCCAAATACATTGAATAGTAATGTTGACATGTATTAATTTCACTTCAGCCAAATAAACAATAGGAAAAGGAAGATTGAAGGATGTGACAGTGTGTATTATTTTCGATCTACATCAATTTACTCTCGACAAGTACATACATAACAACCAAACAACATTAATCTCTAACCTAGTGACTGCATATTTATTGAATATTTTAGGAATAATATAGGTATACCAACTATTTATGAACTATATATATAAATATATATTAATCTAATATATACCATAGTGTACATTGTGAAATTGTTACGTTTACAAAATATATTAATTAAGCATTAATCGTAGAGAGTATAGTCGTCCAGACTGGTTACGGAAAAAACGCATACCTAAATCGCGTTTCCGTAAATTATTACTGAACCAATTATTGACTTCCGTTATTGATGTTGTTGGCCAGAAAATTCACAAAATTCTATAATTTTCCAAGTTTTCGACGATTTAGTTCAACTATGAAGAAAGCACTTGTGATATTATCGGAAGGTGCAGAGGAAATGGAGACTGTCATCAGCGTAGATGTGTTGCGGAGGGGCGGAGTAAGCTGAATGTCACCTTTCCAATGAGTTGTCTCCCGTGATATTGAGCCATGCCATGACGACTTGTCTCCCCTCACAGGCCAAACTGGGACCAGTCGTGAGAAAAACGGGCTTTTCAATGTTTTACCAGTCATGATTATCTACCGCACTGATGCAGCGAGTCAGTGATTATTAAAAGAATAATTTAATTTTATATTTGATTATTTGTATTAATTTCTGAACTCATTTGCACCGCAATAGCCAAGTGGTTGGTGTGTCGGACTGCTGATCATCCAATCCCATATCCCATCCCATCCCATCCCATCCAATCCCATCCATCCATCCATCCATCCAATCCATCCATCCATCCACCTCTCTCTCTTTCTTTTTCTTTCTTTCTTCCATTAATCTCAAACCTCTGTTGGGGACTTAGAGATGTAGATTATACTTTATTTCATATATACATAAAATTTCAAATACAATCGAGGTTCCCGGTAATTAGCCGGTACCCATTTACAGCTGGGTGGACTGAAGCAGTGTGGATAAAGTGTCTTGCTCAAAGACACAACGCATGCCTCTGGTGAGGCTCGAACCCACGACCATTGGATCAGCAGTCCGACGCGCCCACCACTTGGCTATTGCGGCCCACAAACTAACGGTCGTGGATTCGAGCCATAGATTTATCAATTGACTACTAAATCATGTTATGTTTCACAGTTTGTGCATCCTGGTACAGTAATAGCAGAAATGCATGACCAAATTATCTCCCCTGTTTATCACTGTCTGATAGTAGAATAAACATTGTGATTGGTAACTCTTGCAATTTACTACCGTACCGTCTGTAGCCAGAGTTACGATTCCACTCATAGGCCTTCTCTGCAGATAATAGATTAGCGAATCAGATCTGATTCGCACTTTAGCAGTTATAATTGTGAAAGATTTTCTATATTTTTGAACTGAAATGAGTGTTAATATTATGAAAATAACATATTCAAGTAATTATGACATAAATTTACATATCAGATGTAGATTTCCTGATAAAGTAAATTTAAGCTAGAATCAACAAGTGACCCAGTCAGTGGCAGCCAAGTAAAAGTTACGAATGTGTCCATTTTCTGTAAAGGCAAAGAATAATTTTCTAATCCTTCTATAATGGTAAAATTTGTCAGAATTATTAGTTTTTATTACTTTTATAATACTAATATTTTTTTCAGATGAAAAATATCTCAAATATGTCACAATTAACTGCTAAAGTGTGAATCAGATCTGATTTGCTATTCTGCAGAGGAATCCTATGAGTGGAATCGTAACTCTGGCTACGGACGGTGCAGGACCTGGAGTAAATTGCAAGAGTTCACAACAAAATAAAACGCTTTGAAATTTGATCACATAAAATGGTTTTGGTTGATAAGTATAATTTATTGTTCACATACCGCAGCATTTAGTTCCTGAAAAATCCAATATGTGAACAATAACATACTTATAATTCAGCCAAGTGTAGAATGCAATTTCCCATCCAAGTATTGATTTTCCATTTCCTGTTGAACAGTTAATCATTAAATCTGATTATATACAACTTATTGTGGTTAAACGTTGCAATATGTGAAATAAGTGGAGCACAATGCTGCCCAGCGATAAGCTTAGAAAGTAGGGCGAACTAATAAGGGTAATTTGCAGCACATAAAGTGAAAACCACATATTGCATGTTTTATCATAATTGGCTTCTGTTACAGATTGATGTTACAGTTGCCGGCTTACATGGCAACGACCCTGTTGTGTGCAGCCGCAATGTCAAGATCGTTCCTGATGCTGCCTTCAGTGAGGCGAAGTCAGCCGGACCCTTTGATGTCATTGTTTGCCCTGGTGGACTAAAAGGGGCAGAGAACATGGCAGAGGTTTGTCACAGCTAGTAGGGATGGGTTGTGGCCTAGGGGTTAGAACAGCTGACTTCCAATCCAGAGGTTGTGGATTCAAACCCCGCATAGGGCATCAAAAAATACTTTCATAGTATTTCCATCCCACTGGTCTATCGGATGAGACTTTAAACTGTGGTCCCGTCTCTATATGACCTTGCAATTAGCTGTTGGTGGGACATTAAACCCTTTCACTTTTGTCACAGCTAGTCGATTACTCTGTGTTTACAAATTAGAATTGGCAATTCTTGGAATTCATATCCGTTTCCTAGTCTTGCCTGGTAATCTTGATATGTAAAAACACTAGCCTTATATAATATTGTCTGTGTATCAGAGCATGTAAATGAGTTGCAGAGCTTTTGAAAAGTCAGTAGCCGATTTCACCAAAATTGCAAAGTATATTATCTTGCTAAGTACACTTTGAGGGAGAAATTTTCAATTTAAGGGTAAGTTCATGATTTCTTATTATACTGAATTTATTACATTTTCACAGCCATTTTGGCTGTGATAATGTAATAAATTCAGTATAATAATTCTGCATACTTTTAATCATCAACTATATGCAGTTGTTACTTCTATATGAAATAATGCATTTCGGGAAAAATAAATGATTACTCCCTCAAAGTACACTTAGCTAGATAAGTATGCTTTATTGCAATTTTGGTGTAATCGGCTACAGATCATATATATTGACTTGCCGGCCAATGAGCATATTGTCTCTGTGACTAATGTGGCAAGGTCTCAAATCAGCCGATTACACCAAAATTGCTAAGCATTCGTATCTAGCTAAGTATACTTTGAGAGTGATTAGTGAGTATCAAAAAGCAATGAAAAATGTCTGGTATCTTTACCATGCTACAGAAAACAATAAACAGACCACAAATATAGCATATTTTCTTATTTTTCCATGAAAACACATCTTGGTATTTCATTAGTATTGTCTCCAAGGAGACAATTCTAATGAAATACCAAGATGTGTTTTCATTTAGAAGCAAACTATTCAATATGTGCGGTCTGCTGATGTGTAAAGAGTAAACAGTAGTGTGATTCTATTTTACACAATTAAAATTTTGACAATACTCAATTACTAATTCCTTATCTGGAGCCCTGGGTCTATGTGTAATGTTAGAAATAATCATTTGTAAACTTCCGTGTGTGAAAAGGGGATAACTCGCTCTGTAGTTAGCCCCTATTTCCATCGGCACCATCAATCCTGATATTTTCTTTTCAGTCAGCCGCTGTGGGTGAGATTTTAAAGGAGCAAGAGATGAATGGTCGTCTTATAGCCTGTATCTGTGCTGGTACGTATTTTATTCTGAACACAACATAGTTTGGTAAGTGTACGTCAAACATTATACAATTATTGACTTTTGAGGAGGTGTACACGAGATTTACGGACCTGAAAAAAGTAATATTCACCGAGGCCGAAGGTCGTATACACCGATTTATGGTTTTGGTGAAACATCCATTGTTGTTGCATCCATTGTTGTTGTTTTGCTGTCAAGTGTGAAGTACATTTGTAAGCTTGTTGCTGATTGGATGATAGTATTTGCTTAGTTTTGTTCAATTGGCTCATCATTGAACCGTGTCCTGTTTCCGTTGCGTTGTCAGTGACGCGCGTATCCAGGTCAATATCACATTTAGAATATCTTCTCGGGCGATACGAGTCCAAGACTGATATTCAAGTGAATATCATATATGTCCGCAATCATGTGACCCTCTATTGGGCAATCTCATTGGATATAATTCTCAGTCCTATAAAAATCAATAGTATTGCTGTTAAAACATTAAAGAAAACTCTTACCAATCAAATTATTCTTCATTGTTACCTCATTGATGCATGTGTTATTTACTACCTGTTTCAGCCCCTATAGCCCTCGTCAGTCACAACATCGGGAAAGGCAAAAAGGTCACCTCACACCCGAGCATAAAGGAGAAAATGGTGGCAGGTGAATAGAGAAAACCTGGGGCCCGTTTCACTAAACTTTGTACGACTAAAATGTTCGTAAGTGCAAATTTAGGATTGTCTGGAAATTTCAATTGATGGATTTACATTTATTGAGCCTAATACATGCTTAATAAATGTAAATCCAATAATTGTTTACAAGAAAACTTATTATAATTTTGCACTTACGAACATTTTTGTCGTACGAAGTTTAGTGAAACGGGCCCCAGGCTATCAAGTTTATCAGCTGAGGCTAGGAAACGTATAGGAATTACGAGGCTCGCCTAACTTGTATAATTCTACTTCAGGTGGGTGGCAGGTGTACGGAGCCCCGCAGGGGACATGGATTATTTTTTTATTAATTCGTTCCCACGAAATAACAATTTGTTCCCTCAATTTAACAATTTTTTCCCTCGAATTAACAATTCGTTACCACGATATAACAATTTGTTCCCTCGAATTAACAATTCGTTCCCACAAAATGACAATTAGTTCCCTCAATTTAACAATTTGTTCCCTCGAATTAACAATTCGTTCCCACGAATTAACAATTCGTTCCCGTGGGAACGAATTGTTATTTCGTGGGAACGAATTGTAAAATTGAGGGAACAAATTGTATAATTGAAGGAACAAATTGTTAATTCGTGGGAACGAATTGTTGATTTGTGGGACCGAATTGTTGATTTGTGGGAACGAATTGTTATTTTTTGGGAACCAATTAATAAAAAAAACAATTCTACGTCCCCTGTGGGGCTCCATACAGGTGGGAGTATGCGATGGTTAATTTAACGATCGGGGTTCATCCTTACCGGAATTGCAACTGGAGACCTGGTTTGGCCCTCACATACGTCTTTGGCATCGTGTATGTGACAGTTGAATCTGGTTATACCCCTTATGTGAGTATTACGATTATTCGTAATCCTATTTTAGAGGAAGGGTCCAAGTGATTTTGGTGTGGTATGGACCTAGCACCAGGTCAGGTTATTCTAATTTCAGGGCTGATTATATTTTTTCTCGTTGCAAATATTCCGTTCTGATTTTGGGATTTTCCCCCCAATGCAGCAGGTTAAAATGGGATCGGACCCTTACATGACCTTAGCTGTTGATAGGTCCTTAAACACCAAAAAACAAACAAAGAAACAAAATTCTACTTCAGTTGGAAACGCTAGATAGAGGTGCATTCATGTATTGTACATAGAGAATTCCAGGCTACCGTAATCACTCTATATATTCGGACACAATTTATTCTGGGAAACACATAAATATATGGTTTCCCACAACGGAGTGTCCCAAAATTTAGGGTTAGTATGGTTGTACTGGTTTATCACACTATTAACACTGTATTTGGAAACAGTTTGTTTTGGAAAACCCCTATGTATAGGGGTTTTCCAAAACAAATTGTGTCTGAATAGTTAGGGTCAGCTGAATAGTTAGCTGCCTTTTCATATCAAGGTTATCAGACAAGCAAGGCTAGGAAACAAGTAGGAATTAAAACTTGATATCAAAAGATATTAACCTTGTATTCTATTTATCAGGTAACTTTTTTCTGCAATGAAATGAGTAAGCATAATGTGATTGCCAGTGAAGTGAGTGCAGCCTTGTTTATATTGCGTCATATCATACTGACGTCAGTCAGTACTTTATTCACCCAATAGCAGGTTTTGAATATGGATTAACTAACCTTAAAGGTACATGCCCACGCAGTAGGCACAAAATGTTCTTTATAGGAATTAAATAAGTGTATAATTATGTCGCTATTCCACCAGTTCTAAAAATTACGAGTGCCCGCTATACAAATATAATCATTTATTAATTATCAATTTACTGTTAGCGACGCGTGGCGGTAACAGTCTATTTTGATAATGTGCGGGGACGACGACTTTCACATCACGGCTTGCGGTGCGCATGCGCAGTATACTACGCGCGCCAGTAGGCTTCCCAATATGTAAACAAGAATATCAACATGTCGAAATTTCCAGGACGGAAATTGTATGAAAAGGCGTCGGCCAAAAAAAAGGCGAAATGTCTGAGTGACAAGCAGTACAGAGAGAGAGTGGTTAATATTGGCGACCAGATCACCAAATGGAAAGAGTTACGTGGAGATTTAGATTTGGACTCGAACAGAGATTTTTCTTCCCAACTTCCGATACTTCACTGCGCATGTCAAAGATGTGATATGATTGACCGTGTCACGTGACGCGTGTTGGTAAAAATAGCACGAGGTCGGAAAATACCCTTTCTGGTCGCGGCATATAAAATGCGATTTAACACCAATTAACACGCGCCGTCATTAAAAATAACTCGTTAGTGGGTAAACAAATGGCTCATATAAGGCATGACAGAAAATGAAAAGTAGTAGTACAGTTTAACCTGCTGCGTGGGCATGTACCTTTAAAACAGTATAGTTGGACTTTTTAAATGCTAAAACCACAGATTATTTTGTTTATTTCTCCATAAAAATATATGTTGTTACCACTCATCGGAACCGTCTCGTTGAGACGGTTCAGATGAGTGGTAACAACATATACTTTCGAGCAGAAATAAAGAAAATGGCGAAAAACATTGTCGTTTATTCGTATATTATGTCTCCACAGCGAGTTACGACTACTCGGAGGACCGTGTGGTGCAGGACGGGAAACTCATCACAAGTCGGGGTCCCGGTACAACATTCGAGTTTGCCCTGAAAATCGTTGAGAATCTCACCGATGCCGACAAAGCAAACTCCTTGATCCCCCCCATGCTGCTTAAAGTTTGAAATGTGGGCAAGGAAACGTGGAGATTGGCTGTCATAGTCACATGACTTCAGATGAGGTTCTTCTGGGAGTTGTGTCTGGACAGTTTGAGTGATGTCCTGTTATCCTGTGGTGTGCTATAGCCTGAAGTCAGAGTTGCGGAGTTCATCTGTTATTACATGTAATGTTAATGTTCTATGGCTAGTTTTTGTCTCGCCTGCTTTAGCTTTAAGTCACAACTATAGTCGCCGCTTTTTCCGTTGTCCGAAATGTTAAAAAGTTTGTACAAGCTTCGTCATCATGGTATAACTTTAATACTACTGATTACTCGGCAATTTTATAAGCATGGGTTCAGTATACGCCCTGCCAATTTGTTGGCAATTGGGATCTATGCTAGGTTGGCCCTAGTGCCATTTGGCTCCTAAAATGACCATTGCGGGCATTTGGATACTAATATTTCAGAACATTTTGGCTATTAAAAATTTCAGAAATTATTTGCAAAAAAATACACTATGTTTTTACAAATATAGGAGCAAATATAAATAGAATTGTCTTTTTGCGTGTTAGAAGTTCATTTTAGCTACTACAATTTTGTACATGCAATTTCAAAATCCAAGCGCCCAATTAGACTATGTGTTTGTGCTTTCCAACTGTCCATCTGTTTGAGTGTTGTACTGTCATCCAGTGCTGTACTATACACGTGCATACGTACATGTTTGTTTGTTTGTTGGGGTTTAACAGCCTATCAACAGCTAAGGTCATTTAAGGAGAGGACAATTGGTTTAGTACTAAATCCCATATACATGTACTACCTGCACATGTTCAAGTACATGTACATGTAATATATCTATTCACCAGGTGTCCATTTCACTAAACTTTGTACGACTAAAATGTTCGTAAGTGCAAATCTAGGATCGTCTGTAAATTTCAATTGATGGATTTACATTTATTGATCATAGGCTGCATATGCAGCCTATGCTCAATAAATGTAAATCTAGTAATTGTTTACAAGAAAACATTGTTAATGTGAAGTTTACAGACTATTATAATTTTGCACTTACGAACATTTTAGTCATACGAAGTTTAGTGAAATGGGACCCTGTTCGTGAAGGGTGTCAAGTTATCTCATATTGGATTTTTTTGAAGGAACTAAATGATGCAGTCGCTGACGTTCCCTCACATTTAATTCCTAAAAATCCAGTAAGTGAACAATAACGAATTGGGCGATACTTAGGAATATCAAAAGTATTTTGAACAGTATTTATGAAATGACTTACATTATTTGATTATATTTTGTCTACCAGATACCTTTTTATTTGACCATATATGACCTACCACGACCAAACGAGGCTTGTTGAGTTGGGACCAGTGTAGACCCATATCGGCCTACTCTTTTGCAGTCTAATTAGAGCTTATTGTGTTCACTATTGTTTTGGGGGTAACATTCGTAGTGACTCTTAAAGATTTCAACATCATATGAAGCAACATTAATGTGTGAGATTATCTGGAGCTGCACTGGTCAAAAAATCAATAAGCGCCTTTTGATGTGGTGAGTCAGTTAGGTTGTAGTGAAAACATGCATTATAGGAATACGGAATATTATGTCTGGGGCACCGGCGGGAAAAATGACGTTGCGACATCCGAGCAGTGTGATCAGGGCTTATGTTGTTAACCTTGTTATGAATAAAGTTGCAAATGGCCAAAAAATAAAAGTATTGGCAATTTTTTATAAGTTTGCAAAATATTATTTTTCCTATAAAAGTTGTGCTTTTTCTTTAAATAAAAAAATCGCTGAAAACAAAGTTTTGTTTCCACACAAGTAGATGCATTTAGAAGATATGTTTCCTGATGATAATAAATTCTCCAGATTTCATTTTTTTAGCATGTTGTAATATCTACATGTCCCAGACTGACACACATATCTGTGTCAAAAGTTGCCAGCATGTCTGGTTTAGCAGGGCCACCGGAATCATCATAAGATTGGTCCGGCGAATCTACTGGGTGCCCCCACTACCCACCCAAAGTGTATGTTGTTACCACTCAGTTGAACCGTTTCGCCGAGACGGTTCAACTGAGTGGTAACAACATACACTTTTGATGAGAAATGAGCAAAATTGCAGAAAAAATATTCCGTTTTTTTATACATGAATTACAAATATGTCGCAATTATTGATCCGGCAGTGGCCGGACCTGCCTGACCTGTTCCGACACCCCTGTTTAGAGAGGTTCGACTGCAATTTGGGCATATGAACACGGACAGATATGTCTGTGTACTTTGCAATCATGAACATACGTTATACAGAGATAAAGGAATGTGAAACCCATCAAAATTAAAAACACTGAAGTTTTCTGGGTGTCTGGTTTAGAGAGCTTCCTACGAACAGCAGGGTGGGAGCATGCGAATGGTAAATTTAACGATGGGATTCATCCTCACTTGAATCCCAATATTCCTGCTTTGGCCCTCGCGTACATTTGTTTGCTTTCTTGTTACTTCAGAGTTGAATCTGATTATGCCCATTATAAAATTATTATGTCTAGTACTAATCCTATTACTTGATATCTACATTGCTTGGCCCTAAATGATACTCTTTTGTGTTGATGGCCGTAAAACACCATTCCATTCCTATTACTTTTAGGGAGTGGGGCTAAGTGACTGTTGACAGGCTGTTAAACACCATTAACTCTTTCAAAACCCCCGTTGACCCGTCTGCGTGTAGACTCCCTGAGGCTTGTACCTCTATGTCAGAAAAGCGGACGTTAAACCCTATTCACTCACTCACTCACTCTTTCAAAACCACAGGCCTGTTAGTGGTATTGGCAAACAGTGTAGATCCAGATGAGCCGGCTCGTAACGAGCCGTCTCATCAGGATCTGCACAGTTTGCAAGTAATTTTCATATTTTTTGGAGCAAAAACACCATTTTTCATAAATGGATTAGTCTAGTATTAATCCTATTACTTTTAGGGAGTTAATCACTATTAAAAGAAAAATAAATTAAAGAGGGTCAACTTTACTTTAGTGAAAAGAATTCACCTTTCTTGCATTTGCAGTTATGTATTTTGTCCTTCGAATTGTTTTTGTAAATTGGTGCTGATACATACATGTGTGTAATTGTGACTGGGGAAATGGGGCTTACGGGTTTTGTGACCTGTGTAGATTCAGATCAGACTGAATCTGCACAGTCTGATCAGGATCTGCACTGTTCACTATTCCATCAATGAAACACCCGCCATGCTTCTTACAAGCAATATAGATCATTATCAGGCTATACATGAGTGTGCTATTTGATCAAAAGCCACACTGGTCAGAAATCCCATAAGCCCCATTTCTCCAGTCATGGCCACATATGAGACACGTCATGTGATTTTGTACCTTCGGACATCTGCGTAATTTTATTAAATATGTTTACAAAATTTTCAATATTTTTCGTAAATAAAGTCAAAAGTTAACAAAATGTCAGAGTACATACCTATTTTGTCAACTTCTGACGCCATTTATTGTAAATTTTGTACACGTGTTTCATGAAAGTACGTAGATGTCCCAGAGCTCCAGTAAAGTGCGTAATTTGATAAACTTTGGGGGGAATTTTGTTATTTCTTCACCAAAAATGGCAAGTTGGGAGTGCTTTAGAATCGTCTCATGCAGACGATTCTAAAGAACTCCCAACTTGCCATTTTTGGTGAAGAACTAAGAAAAATACCTCAAATATTTGGTCAAATTACGCACCTTAACTGGAGCTCTGTGTCCAAAGATACAAAATCACATGGCATGTCTTAGATGTGATGGGAGAAACAGGCATATGTCATTTGTAGCCAATATAACTCGGGTTTCACAATTGATATATATCCACTCCGGTAGCAAAGATCACAAGCTTCATTTCTCCAGTCACAGTCGAATAGGTATGTGGTTCTGTTGTTATTAAAACAAACTGGAGAATAATATTGTCTTGTTCTTGTTCATAATAATACCAAATACTTAGATGCACATGCATTGTATGCTTATTATACGGTGGGTGACAGGTGGGAGTATGCGATGGGTAATTTAACGATCGGGGTTCATCCTTACCGGAATCCCGACTGGAGACATGGTTTGGCCCTCACATACGTCTTTGGAATTTTGTATAGGACAGTTGAATCTAGTTATAGCCCTTATGCGAGTATTACGATTATTCGTAATCCTATTTTAGGGGAAGGGGCCAAGTGACTGGTGTGGTATGGACCTGGCATCAAGTCTGGTTATTGTAATTTCAGGGCTGAATATACTTTTTCACCAGTCACAGATCAGGTGCTAGACTGGTCATACATGACATATGCCCCCTTTCTCCAGTCACAGATCAGGTGCTAGACTGGCCATAAATGACATATGTCCCATTTATCCAGTCACAGATCAGGTGCTAGACTGGTCATAAATGGCATATGTCTCATTTCTCCAGTCACAGATCAGGTGCTAGACTGGTCATAAATGACATATATCCCATTTCTCCAATCACAGATCGGGTGCTAGACTGATCATAAATCACATATGTCCCACGTCTCCAGTCTCAGATCAGGTGCTAGACTGGTCATAAATGACATATGTCCCATTTCTCCAGTCACAGATCACGAGCTAGACTGGTCGTAAATGACATGTCCCATTTCTCCAGTCACAGATCAGGTGCCAGACTGATCATAAATCACATATGTCCCACGTCTCCAGTCTCAGATCATGTGCATGACTGGTCATACATGACATAAGCCCCATTTCACCAGTCACAGATCAGGCGCTAGACTGGTCATAAATGACATATGTTTCATTTCTCCAGTCACATATCAGGTACTAGACTGGTCATAAATGACATGTCCCATTTCTCCAGTCACAGATCAGGTGCTAGACTGGTCATAAATGACATGTCCCATTTCACCAGTCACAGATCAGGTACTAGACTGGTCATAAATGACATATGTCCCATTTCTCCAGTCACAGATCAGGTACTAGACTGGTCATAAATGACATGTCCCATTTCTCCAGTCACAGATCCGGTAATAGACTGGTCATAAATGACATATGTCCCATTTATCCAGTCACATATCAGGTGCTAGACGGTCATAAATGACATATGTCCCATTTCTCCAGTCACAGATCCCATTTCTCCTGTCATAGATCAGGTGCTAGACTGGTCATAAATGACATATGTTCCATTTCTCCAGTCACAGATCAGGTGCTAGACTGGTCATAAATGACATATGTCCCATTTCTCCAGTCACAGATCGGGTGCTGGACTGGTCATAAATGACATATGTCCCGTTTCTCCAGTCACAGATCAGGTGCTAACGGTCATAAATGAATGTCCAATTTCTCCAGGTCGTCACAGAGCAGTTGCAAGATGTGGTCTAAATACAATGTCCCATTTCTCCGTCACAGATCCCATTTCTCCTGTCATAGATCAGGTGCTAGACTGGTCATGACATATGTCTATTTCCCCTCCAGTCGTACAGAGCAGGTGGCTAGACGGTCAAGACATATGTCCCATTTCTCCAGTCACATATCCCATTTCTCCTGTCCCATAGGTCAGGTGCTAGACCTGGTCATAAAGACAAGTCATGACAGTCCCATTTTCACCAGTCAGATCAGGTGCTAGACTGGTCATAAATGACATTTCATTTCTCCAGTCACAGATCATGCTAGACTGGTCATAAAGAACAAATGTCCCCCGTTTCATCCAGTCACAGATCAGGTGCACTGGTCATCAATGACATACCCCATTTCTCCATCTCACAAGCAGGTGCAGACTGGTCATAAATGACATACCCATTTCTCCAGTCACAGATCAGGTGCTAGACTGGCATAAATACTAGTCCCATTTTTCTCCAGTACATACTTTCTCCTGTCATAAAGGTCAGGTCTAGACTGGCATAAAATGACAATCCCATAAATGACATATGTCCCGTTTCTCCAGTCACAGATCAGGTGCCCAGACTGATCATATGACATAGTCCCATTTCTCAGTCGTCAAGCAGGTGCTAGCCTGGTCATAAATGACATATTCCCATTTCTCCAGTCACAGTCAGTGCTATACTGGCATAAATGACATATGCCCCTTTCTCCAGTCACAGATCAGTGCATACTGGCATAAATGACATAGCCCATTTCTCCTGTCTAGATCAGTGCTACGGTCATAAAGAGACATAGTCCCATTTTCTCCAGGTCACAGATCAGGTCTAGACTGGCATATTCCCATCTCCAGTCATAGATCAGTCTAGACTGCATAAATGACATATCATTTCCTCCAGTCACAGATCAGGGCTAGACTGTCATAAATGACAATTGTCATCAAATCCAATCACAGATCAGGTGCTAGACGTCATAAATGCAAGTCATAAATGACATAGTCCCATTTCTCCAGGTCACAAGTGCTAGCTGGTCATAAATGACAAGTCATAAATGGACATTCCCATATCCAGTCACAGATCATGTGCTAGACTGGTCATAAAGACAGTCCCATTCTCCAGTCACAGATCAGGTGCTAACTGGTCACTGTCTATATCCCATTTCTCCAGTTCACAACATGGTCTACTATCACATGACCCATCTCCCAGTCACAGATCAGTGCAGAATGGCATACATGACATATCCCATTTCTCCAGTCACGATCAAAGCTACGGTCATAAAGACATTAGTCCCATTTCTCCAGTCACATCAGGTGCTAGACTGATCATAAATGCATCATTTCCCAGTCGTCACAGAGCAGGTGCAACTGGTCATAAATGACTTGCCCATCATCAGTCAGTGCTAGGAAACTATGACTAGATGACTGGTCATAAATGACATATGTCCCGATTCTGCCAGTCCATACAAAAGATCAGTGCTAGACTGGTCATAAATGACAAGTCATAAATGACATATGTCCCATTTCTCCAGTCAGTGCACAGGAGTCAGTGCAGACAGTCCATAAAAAATGACATATGTCCCATTTATCTCCAAAGTCACAGATCAGTGCTAGACTGGTCATGACAAATGTCATATGACATATGTCCCAGTTTCTCCAGTCACATATCAGGTGCTATACTGGTCATAAATGACATATTCCCCATTTCTCCAGTCATCCCAGATACAGGTGCAGACTGGTCCCATAAACAAATGTCATAAAATGACATATGTCCCATTTCTCCAGTCAAGGTCAGTGCTAGACTGGCATAAATGCAATCTCATAAATGTCCCTATCCTGGTCAAATATGACTATGTCATGGTCAGGTTCTAGACCAGGTCTACAAGGTCATAAATGACATGGTGTCCCCATTTCTCCAGTCACAATCAGGTGCAGACTGGTCATAAATGACATAGTTCCCATTTCTCCAGTCTCAGATCAGTGCTAGACTGGTCTAAATGACATATGTCCCATTTCCTCCAAAGTCAGATCATCTCTGTCATAAAAGATCCCCATTCTGCTAGACAGGTCATAAATGGCATGTCCCATTTCTCCGTGCAACATACTGCTGACATAAATGACATAGTCCCATCTCCCATCACAGGTCATCAGGCTGTCTAAAGGACAAGTGCATATGGTCCCATTTCTCCAGTCATAGATCAGGTGCTAGACATAAGGTCATAATGACATATGCATCCCATTTTTCTCCGTCACAATCAGGTGCTAGACTGGTCCATAAATGACATATCCCATTTCTCCAGTCACAGAACAGGTGCTAGACTGGTCCATAAATGACATATGTCCCATTTCTCCAGTCACAGTCATCAGTGCTAGACTGTCCCTATGACATATGCATTTCCCTCTCGTCCACAGATCAGTGCTAGACTGGTCATAAATGACATATGTCCCATTTCTCCAGTCACAGATCAGTGCTAGACTGGTCATAAATGACATATGTCCCATTTCTCCCAGTCCACATATCAGTGCTATACATATCACATTTCTCCTCATAGTCAGGTGCTAGGACTGGTCCCCATAAAGACATAAGTCATCAGTCCCTATTTGACATATGTCCCCATTTCCCATCAAGATCAGGTGCAGACTGGTCATAAATACATATTCCCATTTCTCGGTCACAGACAGGTGCTAGACTGGTCATAAATGCATATGTCCCATTTCTCCAAGTCACAGATCAGTGCTATATACTGCACAAAAAGATCCCAGTGCACATATGACATCTCTCATAGATCAGGTGCTAGACTGTCATGACATATGTCCCATTTCTCCAGTCACAGATCAGCAGACTGCATATGTCCCATTCTCCAGTCACAAGATCAAAGTGCTAGACTGTCATCATGTCATATGTCCCATTTCTCCAGTCACAGATCATACTGGAATACATATGTCATCTCCAATCACAGATCAGGTGGCTAGATGGTCATAAATAGACATATCATTTCTCCATCCACAGATCAGGTGCTAGACTGGTCATAAATGACATGTCCCATTTCTCCAATCACAGATCAGGTGCTAGACATCTATGACAAGTCATATGACATAAAGACATACTCCCAGTCACAGATCAGTGCTAACTGGTCATATGACATGTCATCTCCAGTAGATCAGGTGCAGACTGTCATAAATGGTGCCCTTTAGACTGTCATAAACTGTCATGTCCCATCTCCATCACAGATCAGGTGCTAGAAATGGTCATAACATGACATATTCCCATTTCTCCAGTCAGATCAGGCTAGACTGTCCATGACATTTCCCATTTTCTCCAATCACAGATCAGTGCAGACTGATCATAGGCATAAATGTATTCCAGTCTCACAACAGGTCGACTGGCATAAAAAAATGTCCCATTCTCCAGCACAGATCAGGTTGCTAACTGGTCATAAAAACCCCATAGTCCCATTTCCTTCAAATCATGCTAGACGGTCATACAAGTCATAAAGACATATGCCCCATTTCTCCATCACAGATCAGGTGCAGACTGGCATAAAGCCCCATACCCATCAATAGATCAGGTGCACTGGTCAAATCCCAATTATACAGTCATTGACTAGTCCCATTTCTCCATCACAGATCAGGTCTGACTGGTCATAATATTCCCCCATTTTTTCCAGTCACGATCAGTGCAGACTGGTCATACAATTCATAAATGAATATGTCCCATTTGTCTCCAGTCACAGGATCAAGGTGCTAAAAGGTCATGACAATTAATGACATATGTCCCATTCCATTTCCAGTACCAGTCCAACAGATGCAAAAGTGGCTAGACCTGGTCATAAATATATGACAATATTGTCCCAATTTCTCCAGTCACAGTATCAGGTGCTATACGCGATCAGAATAAATGGACAATCTGTCCCATTTCCTTCCTCCAGACGTCATAAGTTCAGTGCTAAGACTGGTCATAAATGAACATATGTCCCCATTTCTCCAGTCACAGATCATGTGCTATAACTGGTCAAAAATGACATGTTCCCATTTCTCCTAGTCATAGATCAGGTGCTAGACTGGGCATCAAATACATAGTCCAATGGTACCCCAATTTCTCCAGTCCACAGATCAGGTGCTAGACTGGTCATAAAATGACATATGTCCCAATTCTTCCTCCTAATCACAGATCAGGTGCTAAGACCTGGTCAATCAAATGGGTCATATGTCCCCATTTTTCCCCCTTCCAGTCACAGATCAGGTGCTAGACTGGTCATAAATGGACATATTGATTTTCCCATTTCCAATCCAAATCACAGAATCAGGTTGCTAGACTGTCCATAAATGGACAAGTCAAATAAATGGACATAATGTCCCCGTTCTCCAGTCACAGATCATGGTGCTAAGACTGGTCAATCAAATGACATGTCCCATTTCCCATTTCTCCAAGTCACAGATCAGGTGCTAAGACTGGTCATACAGTCAATAAATTGATTTCTCTCCAAGTCAAAAATAGATCAAGTGTGCTAAAAACCCTGTCAAAATAACAGTCATAGTCCCATTTCTCCAGTTCTCCAATCCGGTGCTAAATTGTCCATACATGACATATATCCCATTGCTCCAGCACAGATTCTAGGAAGCTATCTGGTCATAAATGAACATTTTATGATTTCCCAACTTCCTCCAAAGTCACAATCAGGTTGCTAGACTGGATCCATAAATGGCATATGTCCCATTTCTTGTCCCCAGTTTCGTTCCCACAAGTGCAGGTGCTAAACTGGTCATAAATGACAGATTGTCCCTTTTCTACCAGTCACTGGATCAGGTGCTATAACTGGTCATAAAGGCATATTGTCCCATTTCTCCTGTCCATAAGATTCAGGTGCTAGACTGGTCATAAATGACAAGAGTCATAATGGACATATGTCCCATTTCTCCAGTCACAGAATCAAGGTGCAAGACTGGCATATGTCCCATTTCTCCATCATAGATCGAGGGTGCTAGACTGGTCAAAATAAAATGACATATTGTCCCATTTCCTCCCATTCACAAGATCAGGTGGCTAAGACTGGTCATAAATGACATAGGTCCCATTTCTCCAAGTCACAAGATCAGGTGCTAACTGGTCATACATGTCATAAAGTCCCATTGCTCCAAGTCAACAGATCAGTCTAAACTGGTCCATACACAAGTCATATATGTCCCATTTTTCTCCAGTCACAATCAGGTGCTATGGAATGGTCATATCATGGACATGGTACCCATTTCGCCCAGGCACAGAATCAGAAGCTAGACTGTCCCAACTTTAATTACATTATTCCCATGTCTCCATCTCAGATCAGGTGCTAGACTGATTCATAAACTGGCATCAAATGTCACCCAATTCTCCAGTCGTTCACAGATCTGGTGCTAGAGCTGGTTCATAAATGACAATAGTCCCATTAATGTCCCATTTCACAGATTCCATGTGCTAATACTGGTCAATAAGACATATTCCCATGGTCTCCTGGCATAAATCTGGTGCTAAAGGACTGTCATCACATGTCAAATATGTCCCCATTTCTTTCCTCCAGTCACAGATCAAATTCTAACTGGTCATAAATGACATATGGTCCCATTTCTCCAAATCACAGGATCAGGTTGCTAGACTGGTCCCAAAATGACAGAGTCCAATTTTCTCCAGTCACAAGATCAGGTTGCTAGACTGGATTTCATAAAATGAGCATATGTCCCAATTTCTCCAAGTCACAGATCAGTGCTAGAGCTGGTGCATAAAGTGACTAGGGTCATAAATGAAAACATATTGTCCCCCATTTGTCTCCATCACACAGATCAGGTGGCTAACTAGGTCCAATAAATGACATATGTCCCATTTTCTCCAATCACAAGATCAGGTGCTAGACTGGTCATAAAATGACAAAGTCATAAATGACAATCATAAATACATATGTCCCATTTCTCCAGTCACAGATCAGGTGGCTGGACTGTCCATAGGATTACAATAAATGTCCCATTCTCCATCACAGATCAGGGCTAACCCGTCATTACCATGGCCAATATGTCCCAATTTCTCAGTCACAGATTCAGTGCTAAAAGACTGGTCTTAAATGAAACATAATGTCCCAAGTTCTCCAGTCAAATAGATCAAGTCAGACTGGTCAAATAAATGACAATCAATAAATACATATGTCCCATTTCCCTCCAGTCAACAGATCAGGTGCTAGGACTGGCATATGTCCCAATTTCCTCCAGTCATAGATCAGGTGCTAGAACTGTCCCCATTTCTACCATATGTCCCGATTTCTCCAGTCACAGATCAGGTGCAACTGGTCATAAATACATATGTCCCATTTCTCCAATCACAGGATCAGGTGCCTAGACGTCATAATTGACAAAGTCATAAATGACCCCATTTATGTCCCATTCCTCCAGTCACAGATCAGGAGTGCTTAGGACTGGTCATAATGACATTAATGCCCCATTTGACCATCCCCACAATTCAGGTGCTCCTAGACTTGTCCTTACAATGGCAGGATGTCCCCATTTCTCCAGTCAACTGATTCAGTGCTAGACTGGCATACATGTCCCAATTATGTCCCTTTCCTCCAGTCACAGATCAGGTGCTAGAACTGGTCAAAATGACATACAATGTCCCCATTTGTCTCCCAAGTCACAGAATCAAACTAGGTCCGTCAATAATGACATTATGGTCCCATTCTCCAAAAAGTCACAAGAATTCAGTGCTAAAAGACTGATCATGAAATGCATATGTCCCATTTTCTCCATCGTCCACAAGACAGGTGCCAGACTGTCATAATGACATTTGGTCCCATTTTCGCCAAAGTCACAGATCAAGGTCTAGACCCTGGTCAATTAAAGACATATCCCCAGTTCCTCCAATCAACAGGATCAGGTGCTAGACTGGTCAAATAAATGACAATTCATAAAATGACCCCATTTAGTCCCATTTCCTCCAGTCACGAGATCAAGGTGCTAGACTGTCAAATAAATGGACTTCCCAAATGTCCCCTCCAATTTCCTCCAGATCAAAGATCGAGACTGGTCAGAAAGGACAAGTCATAAATGGTCAAATCCATAAAATGACAAAATATGTCCCATTTCTCCAGTCACAGATCAGTGCTGAACTGGTCATAAAGATGATCAATAATGTCCCCATTTCTCCAGTCACAAGATCAGGTGCTAGACTGGCCATACATGTCATAAATGCCCCTTCTTCGCCAATCATAGATTTCAAAGGTGCTAGACCTGTTCTATCCATTCTATGTCCCCCATGTCTCCAGTCACAGATCAGGTGCTAAGACTGGTCATAAATGACATAATGTCCCATTTCTTTCCTCCAGATCACAAAGATCAGGTAGCTATACTGGTCATAAATGACAATATTCCCATTTCTCCAAGCACAGATCCCAGTTTGCTAACCTGGTTCATAAAATACAATCATAAATGACATAATGTCCCATTTCTCCAGGTCCCACAATCCAGGAGTGCTAGAACGGGTCATAAATGAACATTCCCAAAATTTCTCCAGGCACAAGCTGGTCTAGACTGTCCCATACATTCCTATATCCCAGTTCTCCTGTCACAGATCAGGTGCCTACGAACTGGTCATACATGGCATTAATGTCCCATTTCCGCCATATCTACCGAGGGTCCTATGGGTTGCTAGAATGGGCAGAACAGACATATATCCCATTTGGTCCATCAAACAAATCAAAGCAGACTGGCATTAAATACAGGATGTCCCCCATTTGTCTCCAATCACAGATCAGGTTGCTAGACTGGATCATAAATGGCTTAAATGATGTCCCCATTTCTCCATAATCCGTCACAAGCTCAAGGTGCTAGACAGGTCATAAATGACAATTTGTCCCATTTCTCCAGTCACAGATCAGGTGCTATACTGGTCAAAATAAATGACATTAATGGCCCCGTGCCCTCCTGTCATAGATCTGGTGCCTGATCGGGTATCAATTGATCAAGGTGCAAAATGACTGGTTCCCATTTCTCAGTCACAAGTTCAGTGCTAGAATGTCATACATTAGATCCCTATCCCCATTTCTCCAGTCCAACAGATCAAAGGCTAGACTGTCATAAATGACATTATGGTACCATTTCTTCCAAATTGAACCAAGATCAAAAGGTGGCTAACTGAATCATAAATGGCATATTCCCATTTTCTCCACGTCCACAGAGCAGGTGCCCTAGACGTCATAATGGAACATATTCCCATTTCTCCAGTCACAGATCAGGCTATAACTGGTCCCATTTCTGACATAATTGTTCCCCAAGTCCAATCCTTCATTGATCAGGTGCAGACTGGTCTAAAAAGACTAAGGTCATAAATTGACATATGTCCCCATTTTCTCCAGTCACAGATCAGGTCTAGACTGGACATAAATGGCTGGTCATAAAAAGAATGACATATGTCCCAGTTTCTCCAATCACAGATCAGTGCTAAGACGGGCATATATGGTCCCATGTCTCCAAATCATAGATCAAGTGCTATAAACTGGTCATAAAAACATATTGTCCCCATTTCTTTCTCCAGTCACATATTCAGGTGCTGGACCTGGTCATAAAGATGACATAATGTCCCATTTCTCCAATACACAGATCAGGTGCTAGACTTGGGTCTTAAATGACAAGGCCATGAAATGTCATAATGTCCCATTTCTCCAGTCAACAGATCAAGGTGCTGGACTGTCATAAGGGATGACATTTTCCCATTTCTCCATCACAGATCAGTGCTAACTGGTCCCATTTACAGGTCCATATTTCCCAATTTCGCCGTCACAGATCAGGTGCTAGAACTGGGTCAAATACATGTCATATGTCCCAATTTCTCCAGTCACAGATCAGGTCTAAATGTCATACATACAGATACCCTTTGGTCCAGTCAAATAGATCTGAAGCTTAGACTGACAAAAGGACATTATTCCCAGGTTTCTCCAGTCACAGATCAGGTTTGCTAGACTGATCAAAAATAAAGGTGCATATGTCCCATTTCTCCAGTTCGTCACAGAGCAGGTTGCTAGACTGGTCATAAATGACATATGGTTCCCATTTCTCCAGTCACAGATCAGGTTGCTATACTGGTCATAAATGACATATGTTCCCATTTCCCTCCAGTCCATAGATCAGGGTGCTAGACTGGTCCATAAATGACAAGTCATTAAATGACATATTGTCCCCATTTCGTCCAGTCACAGATCAGGTGCTAAGACTGGCAATATTGTCCCCCAGTTCTCCACAGTCATAGAAATCATGGTGCTATAGACTGGTCCATAAAATGACAATTATGTCCCATTTCTTACCTCCAGGTCACAGATCAGTGCCTAGACTGGTCATAAAATGACATAATGTCCCATTTCTCCTCCAAAATCACAGATCAGGTGCTAGACCTGGTCATAAAATGACAATGTCATAAAATGACGATATGTCCCACCATTTCTCCAGTCACGAGATTCAGGTGCTGGACTGGTCAGTAGATTGACTAAATGTCCCCATTTCTCCAGTCACAGATCAGGTTGCTAGAACTGGTCATACATGTCATATTGTCCCATTTTCTCCAGTCACAGATCCAGGTGCTAGACTAGGTCATCACATGTCATAATTGTCCCCATTTCGTTCCTCCAGTCCATATAGCAGGTGCTCAGAATGGATCATACATGACATATATCCCATTTATCTCCAGTCACAGATCAGGTGCAGAACTGTCATATACATGGTCCAAATATGTCCCGTTTGTCTCCAGTCCAAACAAATCAGGGTTGCAAAGAAAATGGTCATACATGACATATATCCCATTTCTTCCTCCAGTCACAGAATCGAGCAAGCTAGACCTTGGTCCAAAAATGTCATTATTTGAATTCCCCATTTCCCGGCTCCAGTCACACAGAATCAGGTGGCTAGACTGGTCATCAAATGACAATGTCCATAAATGAACATATGTCCCAAATTTCTCCAGTACTCAGATCATGGTGCTAGACTGGTCATAAATGACATATGTCCCATTTCTCCAGTCACAGATCAGGTGCTAGACTGGTCATACATGTCATATGTCCCATTTCTCCAGTCACAGATCAGGTGCTAGACTGGTCATACATGTCATATGTCCCATTTCTCCAGTCACAGATCAGGTGCTAGAATGGTCATACATGACATATATCCCATTTCTCCAGTCACAGATCAGAAGCTAGACTGGTCATACATGACATTATGTCCCATTTCTCCAGTCACAGATCAGGTGCTAGACTGGTCATAAATGATATATGTAAACAAAAAACTATCAACCAAGCTCCCAACCAAAAAAATTCAAACAGCCAGAAAGGAAGCCAACAACAAAGCCACCCAATCCAAAACACAACCAATACAAACTATCGAATACAGTATCATCTAGACTAGCTAGGTGTTATGCTGATCGCTGATCAAAACGCAATGACAATGTCTTTTATTGAATAGACGTAGTGTGTGCACATTGTCACCATTTCTGTCCATTGCGCACAATTTTGTTCATTTTGGTCCATTCTTTCAAGATGGCAGCGCCCTTGCATTCTGTTTCTTTCCCAGTAGAAACTGGTTATGTGTGAGTTTATTTCGTTACCCAGGTGTTTATCTGATTCTTTTTGAATCACAATAACATACTAAAATATCATTATTGGCCATCGTGTCAGGTGTAGATAAGTTGATCTGTCAGCACCGGCATTTGACAGGTGCCTTCATTTTTTGGCAGGGCCCAAACTAATTTGCAGATTCCCACCTGCCAAAAAAGTAATGTTAGATAACTCCTGACTGTGTTTCTGCGAATACGAGTTCTTGGAAACACAATTTGCCGATTTAGGTGCACCTTCAGGCTCGTACGCAGACAGATGGGGTGTAGCGCACCCCCTTAACACTTTCAACACCACCGGCCTGTGTAGTGGCAGGGCCTGAAAATAGCAGCTTTTACCAGTACCGAGTAGGTCCGGGACCTAACAATGAAAAAAGTGAAAAGTCTGAGGATTTTTTTTGAACGTCCGAGAGAATAATCGCAAGAAAAACGGTAGAAATTGTTGTATATTGTTGTTTGGGTATTATATTATGGTCAATTTAGGGGCACAACAGTGTTGCAGTTGCTTGTGGCCTACAGTCAATAAATAATTACTGCTGTAAAATTATACTTACCCGGAGGGCTCAATGCACCTGGCACAAAGCGGGAGTTATAAGTACCTGTCCGTCGTGTCTGTGTCTAGTGCATCAGAGACAGATAAGAGCACACATGTGCTTCGGATGTAAACAAACCGCTCGTGCGTAGGGAACTCCGGGAAAGCTGGTTCCATGGTGTGTTATATAATTGTGTTAGATCAATTGGCCACAACCGGGAAACGGGTGATGAAATATGCAAAGGTTAAAATGTGCAAAGTAGCATTCCAACACTATCTATCGTTACAATACACAAACTATTTCTGCGATTGCAAAAGAGTACTCTCTCATGTTGACCTAGCTGGGTTAGTACATGTATATACATGTATGTATTCCAGCCCTGCCTCCCACAAAGACAACAAGATCTGTGTTGTTGCCATCGTCGGGAAGAGCCGCATCAATACGTACACATCGAAGGCTTCTGTTTTAAACCCCATCCTCGACGGGGATGTGTTCAAGGTAATAAACCAAAATATTTGGACACCATTTGTTTGGGAAACCTCAATAAAATTGGGATTCCTAAACAAATTATATCCAAATAAATGTACATTGTTCATGTGATAAACCAGTACAATTGTACAACATTCGGACACCAAATTATGTTTGCTAATTTGTTTAGCAGTTTTAATGAAGAACGACAATGAATAGTTTAACCCTTAGACCGCTACCTTGTTTTTTTGTCGTCTGCTGTTTATTTTCTATTTTCCATTTTTATCATCAAAAACATGCTTTGACAGCACTTCAGAATCATTTCCATTGGAAATGATGGGAAATGATTCTGAAGTGCTGTCAAACCATGTCTTTATTGAGAAATAAGGCAAGATATAACCTAAGGGTTAATATCAAATTATAAGAAGGAAATAATTGCATTAAGTCTTGTTATAGTTTTAGATTAGCCTCTAATCACCAATTAGCCTCTAATAATTAGCCTCTAAAAAAATAGCCTCTAATCATCAATTAGCCTCTAATAGTTCTCTATTCAGTCACTCATTTGTTGCACACGCTGGAAGATCCTATTTTTCAGATGGCTGAGACTGGAGAAATTGGGCTTGTGGGTTTTGTGACCAGTGTAGATCCTGATGAAATAGCACACTCCTGTAGCATAATAGCAATCTGTATTGCTTGTTAGAAGCATGGTTTCATTGATGAAATTGCGAACAGTGCAAATCCTGGTCAGACTGCGGGTACACAGGCTGATCTGGATCTACACTGGTCGCAAAACATATAACCCACATTTCTCCAGTCACAGCCACATATATGGTCACAATGTCCATTTTCAATTAATCAATCAATCAACCAATTGTCCATGTTTCAGGGTGTTGAGGTTGTGTTGAAGGACAGTATTAACCAAGGAACTATAGACTGTTACTACGACACGGACAGTAATGTTGTGTACCTCCATCACACCTGCCTACACGACACACTCCGGTTAACGTCTGTCTGTCAGCAACTTAATGAACTCGATCATAAGGTACAGCTTACTGTCTGTTTCAAGAAACCTGCCCAAATTTTACAGCTAGATGTATATAAATAATGCAAAATTAATATTGGAAATGATCTAACTAAGAAAACAAGTTAAATTATGAAAATCGGTCCACTATTTCTGAAATTAGAAAAATTTCACCATGTCAAATTTCCATCTGTGAAGATGTCTATGGGGATTTAACATGGGGAACTTGTTTTTTATGCCACCGGGTTTCGAAGAAACGGGTGGCATATAGTGTTTGCACCGTCCGTCTGTCCGTCCGTCCGTCCGTCACACTTTTCGGTTAACCACTTTGTCACAGTTTCTCAAATATGCTGCAGGTGGCATCCGCGTTCGACAGACGCATTTCTTGTTCGCAATAAAATTGATATTGGACGAAATTTCACAAAATAAAAAGAAGGCTCATTCTTAAAGAAAACAAGAAATGCGTCTGTCGAACGTGGTGCCACCTGCAGCATATTTGAGAAACTGTGACAAAGTGGTTAACCGAAAAGTGTGACAGACAGACGGACGGACAGACGGATGGTCCAAACACTATATGCCACCCGTTTCTTCGAAACCCGGTGGCATAAAAATATTGTTTTTGTATTATTTACATAGCAGGAACATTTGGGCAGGTTTCGTGAAACAGACCGTGTATATGTGTCATATTTGTGTATTGTTAAATGGATGTAAAATCCCATTGAATCCCATTGAATCAATAAATGAAACCCAGACAGGAGGCCTATGTCGCCAAGGTCAAATTACTTGCAAAATGTTTTTTAGCTTATATTTAACGGCGGCACTGGCTCTAGGACCTTGCATGCCGTCTCCCAAGAATGGGAGAAAGAACGGAGGTAGAGGTAGAGATTTTTGAGAGAAGCCGGTAATTCGTATTTACAGAGCAACTACGAATTATCGGTACCCATTTACAGCTGGGTGAACTGGAGCAGTGTGGATAAAGTGTCTTGCTCAAGGACACAACGCACGCCGCTAGTCAGGCTCGAACCCACGACCCTTGGATCAGTAGTCCGACACACTAACCATTACGCCACGGCGCTCCACTTGTCTACACCCCATTTCATGTTAAATACACACGTTTGGGGTATGACCAGTTTGAAATAATTTTCGCAAGTGTTCTTACTTCTTCAAAATTGTATATGCTGTGACCACTCATTTTAACCGTCTGAATGAGACGGTTCCAATGAGTGGTAACACCGTATACTTCTGTGCATAATTAAGAGAATTATTTGATAATGTAATAAATTCAGTATAATAAAAATTATTAAATTTATCCTAAAATTAAAAATTTCTCCCTCAAAGTATGCTTTGCCTAGAAAAGTATACTTTGCCATGTTGGTGAAATCGGCTACTGGGTATACATGTGCCCCTGCTAATTTATTCTAGTTGCAATGTTTTACTGCTATAACAGGGTTTTCATTAGGCTCCAGAATTCCAGGGTCAAAATGGTCGATCGAGACTACTTTAAGTGTAAATACAAATTTAGTATGTTTTATATAGCAATTTGCTGTGCTGCTAATTCCAGGAGTCAAATTGGCCCAAAGGTAGAGGAGATGTGGGAGGAGTAAACATATATATGGAACTTGACATCCAAACCTAGCTACATAGCTTATAAATGATCTAACTAAGAAAACAAAAGTTGAATTTTGAAAATCGATCCACTATTTCTGAAATTAGAAAAATTTCCCTATGTTAAATCCCCATATACTCTGTG